>JACBWV010000610.1:4606786-4783151 GCA_013435795.1 Chlamydomonas sp. ICE-L | reverse complement strand
AAAATCTTTTTAGTCATGGTACTAGTTAATTATTACATCATCATTAAATTATATTTCTGGATTTTGCTTTACTTGTCATTCACTTAAGTCAAGTGTATTAACTCATAAATTCCATTAATTTATTTTTTTATTAATTTGATAAATCAATATTGACATTGTTCGACTGAATTGAAAGTATTTAATGATTTGAGTTTTTCATTGCATTCAATATATTTGGATTTACGCTATTGAATCGATGGATGAGCTTTTGTTTACCGTTGAATAAACGACATTCATTTTGTAGGGTTGTTAAAAAATTTGGAAGTGTATTAAAAGGTGCCTGATGTCTGTCGATGGGGGCTTTATATGTTGCAAGCCCTCTGCACAACAAATGTTAACCCAATCGTAGAATTATTTTTGTGAATTTTGGTCGTCAGCCGCATACCGCTTTGTGCTACATTCCCCAGCATTTATGGCATTTAATTGGGGACCCCCAGGACCACCAAGCGCTTGGTTACGCTAATCAATAATCTTATACGTGATCGCAAGTGTGATATGCGGTCGGACCGGGGTTTTGCCAATTATGGTTGTAGAGCGCTGGGCTGTTCCTGGCGTGCGAAGATTGAACAAAAAGTCTCGACAGCTGTGGACACGTCGCAGCTGAATTATGGTCAACCGGTGGCAGTCAAACCAATCAGCAACCAAATCCTAAACACATAGGACCTCACGTCAGACTGGGGCAATAGTCGAGAAATTGTTGATATGCAAATGCGAGAAAGTGAAAAGGAAGGCTGGGGAGTTTTAAAAAAGTAGTGATAAGTAGGTCACTAATAGCCAGATAAGCACACAACATTGACAACTAGTAGCACGCACATACACAGCAACTAAGCTATCCATGCACTCCACACAGCACTACGCAGGACATTCTCACACATCTGCTATCCATCGCCTGCGACACAGCACGTGCACGCACATACACCTAGCTGGCTATACAGGCATTACCACACAGCACTTGCATGGACATACACCGTGCTACCCTGTCTACTCTGCCACAGCAGACTGCGCACGCACATCCCACACATAGCTGTGCTACCATGCACTGCCACGAACAGCACTTGCCCGCATTACACCCCATCGGCTACCATGCACTACTTACCACACGAAACACAAACAACAATCAGCCACGCAACATGCACAACCAAAACACTGGCTACAATATACCCTTGTCGCCACAGCCATGTGCTAATACAAACAAACACATCTGGCTTCCATCCACTACCACGACAACCCCCATCAAACACGAAACACTCAAATCGCACGCATACACCACAATCCAAATTGTTATCCTTGCCTGCCACACAGCCTGTGGCACGCACCATACACACCACATCGGGCTATCCATGCATGCCACCACAGCACTGTGCACGCACATACACACACAATCTGCAAACCATGCACTACATACCACAGCGAAAACCAAACCATTCAACCACTCACGCATCGCACACCACAAAAAAACTGGCTACCATACATTGTAGCACAGCCTGGCTACTAACACAAACACATCTGGCTATCCAGTCACTAACACACAACCCCATGCAAACACGAACCACTCAAATACCACGCATACAATCACCATACAAATGTAATCCATGCACTGCCACAGCCGGGCACGCGCATTACACACCATCTGGGCTACCATGCACGTCCACACAGCACTGCTAAAGGAATACACACAATCCACTACCTAGGACTGCCACACCCCTGAACACGCACTACACACAACAGTCTGGCTATACATGCACTTCCACACAACATTGTTGCAAGCACTCACACACACCTCCTGGCTACCCTGCACTGCCACCAGCACTGCTGAACCCCATACACCACTTTGCTAGCATGCAATGCCACACAGCACTGTGCATGCACAACACACTCCATGAGCAATCCATGGACTGCCACAACAGCACTGCGCACCACATACATACCCACAATCTGGCTATCCATGCACTGCCGAACAACATGCCTGTCCCCTTCACATGCAACACACAGCTGGGCATCCATGCACTGCAACAACAGGCAACTGTGCATTGCACCTACGCACACATCTGGGCTATCCAAGCACGCCACACCCCGCACTGTGCATGCACATACCGCACTCTGGCTATCCAGTGTACTGCAGACCCACACTGTGCATGCACATACAACAAACACATCTTGCTACTTCCTGTCTGCACTGCCACAACCAGCACTGTGCACGCAAATACAACCACATATGCTATCCTTGCACTATCAGACAACCCCTCAAACAAACACACTCAAATACCACACACCATCACACACAAAACAATTGGCCATCCATGCACTGCCACACAGCACTGTGCACGCACATCGCAAACATCTGCTTCCAAGACGACAAAGACCCCCATGCAGACCCCAACAACCCCCCGACACCCCGCATGGAAACACCAAATTAACAACTGCTGGCTACTGCACTGCCACACAGCATGTTCATACCATATACACACCACCCTGGCCATACCAATGCACTACAGACAACCGCCCAGGGCCACACACACAAGGTGGCTCACATGCACGCCACAAAATCCTGTTTCCGTACAATATACAGATACGCTGGCCATCCATGGCACTACAAGACAAGCCCCCTCGACACAATCACAAACCCCATCAGACACCCACCCTTACAGCTTACACACCCACCAGCCATCCATATCACTAACAAGAGCAACCACCATCAAACGTCACACATACCCAAACCTTCACAAACGCCACAAGGGGCTACGCATTCACTGCACCCCCAAGAAGGGATCCATCTTCTTCGTTCCATTTAGACCGGCTATGCTCACCATGCCAGACGATACCCCATATGCCCTGCATGTAGTACACACCTAACCAATCTATGTTACTACCAATACCTCACCATTCTACCATTGTACAATGCATGTTGGTATAAAACCATAACAAGCCATGCTATGTTGCACCATGCCATACCATACTAATATACCATGCATGTATATACAAACCATACCATACTATGCTACACCATGCCATACCACACCATACTACCATTGTACAATTCATGCATGCATGGCATGTATAAACCATTACATGCCATGCTATGCTTCACCTTGCCATACTAACACCAATAAAACCGTGCATGTAGGTACAAATCATACCATGCTGTGGCTACACCATTACGGCTGGGGAGTGAGGAAGGGTGTGGCAATGGGAGCAAAGCCCAGGCCAGGAAAATCTGGGGCGGGAGTGGGAGGAAAGGTTGACAGGTCCGTGGGTGGGACGCTGGCGTGGGATATTTGGGGCGAGAGGATGGGAATATGGGATTGGAGTGGGGGGGTGTAGAAGTGGGTAGAAGTGGGAAGGGAAGTGTCGAGAGGTCCGAACATCGGACGTGGACGTGATTGAGTTCAATGCGGCCTAACACCTGTGGCGATTGGGAGTGCATGTTAAGCATTGAACATGGTGTGTGGGTGTGGGGTGGGATACCTGGTGGAGGCGGAAGGGGAGACAGGCGAACGCCGGGATTGTGAATTGAGCGGGATTGGGAGCTGATCTGGAAGGAGATTTTAACGGGAAGGAGAATTGTCGGAAGCGGCAGCAAGCAGGCAGAGTGAGGCGAAAATTCGTCGTGATCAGGCAGCAAGCAAGCAGAGGCAGGCGAAGGGAAGACAGGCTAACGTCGGTATTAAGAATTGATCGGGATCGAGAATTGATCGGGATTGAGAATTGATCGGGACTGAGATCGGCGACCAGGTGCAGGTGATGATGATTGCGGATGTAGTGGGGGGCCGGTGGGGGGGGCGGTCGACAGTCTGGCAAGTGGCAGACTTGCAGTGTGGCAGCATCGCAGTGGCACGCCAGTGGGACCAAGGCGAATTGTTCAGGACTCTGCGTCCTCCGTCGTCGAAGGAACGTCGAAGGGTCCGTTGCGTCGCAGACGCAGCTTCAGTAGGTTGGCTGCGTCTCACTTGAATGCCATGCGTCCCTCTGCGTCCGATTCCGTCCCATTGCTGGCGGCCTCGGAAGTGCCCATGCGAACGTTTGTACCTCCATGGTTTACAGCACGATGGTCGCAAGTGCGTGAGATGGATTTGTATTCGTTTCCCATGGAATTGCTCATTGTGCAAGTTGCAAGGCTGGAAACATGAACATTACGAGAATTATGAGTACCTTAGTTAATTGGCGTGGCTTGATTTCCAACCTGGCCCACCCCACGCACCCGGCCCTGCGGGTGAGTTGTGGGTGAAATCCGTGCTAATAATAGCTGAAGTGCCCTAGGAGAATGATTCGTTCATTGTGATGCTTGCATGTTTCGCCTCGATTTTTTGACGATAATTCCATTCCCAAACCTATGTTTGCGCACATGATTGGATGGTACGAATTTGAAATAATGACAATTGTTACCCAATAATTGTAGCTTTTGGCCCAAAAAGCACAAACCTTAGCTCCTTTTCTTGAATTGCGATGCTCATATGTGTTCTCGTGAGAAAATGTCCGGTATCAATAAGTCTTATAATTGTGATATGTTGTATAATGTTTCGTTTTTTTGTGATGTGAAGTGAAACCTGCAAAGTAGGTTGTGACACACACACACACACACACACACACACACACGGACACACAGTTTTGACGGGCTAATCCCTCAATGAAAAAAATTGTAATTTTTTTCATTCGGGTATTTTGTAATTTTTTTCATTCGGGTAAAATTTTGCAATTTTTTTCATTCGGGTATTTTGTCTTTTTTTCATTCGGGTAAATCTGGAGATTTTTTCATTCGGGTATTTTAGTTTAGCTCTGAGCAGAGATCTTGCCCCACAGGCTACTCTTGAATCATTCCCTGCAGCTCCTAGGAGTTCACACTGCGCCCTCCTGCAGTTTGATATCCTAGCCTATATCCTAGCTTGATATCCTAGCATGACCAGACCACGCTTCCTGGCAGCTATCAAGCTGGAATCCAGTCCACGTTAAATGTATCTTGCCTGAAGTCCGCTGAAGTGCACCTTTATCCTTGACCAGGATTCCCCTCTTGCTCTGTACCTCAACATGTACATCTGAGCTCTCCTCCTACTGTGACTATCTTCCAAGCTTGGCCCCATGCTTCTTGGTAATCACATTATTACGTAGTCTGAATATTTTACACTCTAGACTTCCCTTTTACTTCGAACCTCCTAAATTCCATGAATTCTTCTGAATGAAGAATACACTGAATTGGGGGGGATGTTATAGACCGGTTCTCCCGGTCCAGCTAGAGTGTCTTTGTGCGCCAGGCCCTCTGCCTGGAAGCTTCCATTGTAGTGCCTTTGCCCGATAGGGCCAGCACCTACCGGCGGCAGTACCCTGAGGTACTGTCGCCTTTATCTTCTTATACCTGCCATGTCGCCTGACATGCTATCACGGTTGTAAAGCACACGCCCTAGCATCTTCTCTGTGTCAGTGCTAACGACATAACGCTCCGGAAAGCTAAATGCACCACCCTGACAGAGACACTCTCGTCGAACAAGTGACACAGTGAGACGCATGGGACGCAATAGGACGAATGGGACGCAGTGAGACGCATGGTAATGAAGTGGGACGCAAACAACATCCTGAACCTGCGTCTGCGACGCAACCAATCTACGAAAGCTGCGTCTGCGACACAACGGACTCTCCCCATGCTGCGTCCTACACAACCCTGACCCATACACCCACCCGGGTCTTAAGTGGCGCCAATGAACTGCCCTTGTCAGCACCCACTCAATGTTGGTCTCAGCATGTGATTTGGAGTAAAAAGATAGCAAAAAAAACTGATTAGGGCTGCCCCCCCCCCCCCCCCCCCCCCCCCCCCCCCCCCCCCCTCCCCAATGATGTGCTCATAATGACCCGGAAAATGTCTCAAAACATGCCATGCATCATGCCATTATAGTCCCATTGTCAATAAATCGATCGGCACAGGATTGGCATCAGTAATGTTTTTGAGGCCTGGGCTGCTCCGCCTCCGGTGGAAGTTCAAAGTTTACCCTTTGACCACTTGGATGGGTTTGATACCCTTTTGCCAAGGTTTACCCTGCCTTTTGCCATGGGCACCGCTTAACTACGCCTTAAACGTCCGCTTGAATGACGTCAGCAAGGCTGGGGTGCGGACCCCCCCTCGCCCTCCAGGGGGGGGCCGCAGCGCAGGACTTAGGCGAATCCCGTAGACTTTACACTTCAGCGAGTTTTTAATTGCGCAAATTAAGAGAGCTGAGGGTGGTGGGGTTGGCGTAGTATAGCGGTGCCCATCTGCTTTTGAGGGTGGGTGGGTGGGGGTCCAACCCGGTCCAACCCAACCGACCAACGAACCAACCGTTCCTCCGCCCTCCAACTCATCCACGTAGGATGGTCAGACTCAAGGCTACGCTCTCACCATCAGCCCAGCAGTCAGCTTACCACCTCCCACGTTCCCCATATAACAGACGCTACCAATTCACTTCTTCTACGCATATGCATTCCTCCAACTGATCATAGTACGTACTGCCCGACGCCAACCCGCACGTCGACTCTACCGTTAGTATCGGCTGGCCAGGACCATGCCCCCGAAGTCTCTGGGTAACTGGTTCCCCAACGCTACTGTCCAAAAAGCTTCGCAACCCACCGACAGCTGCTCCTTGCTGCTTTTCTACCACTACTGCAAACCAGCTCTGTCGGATGCCCACAAGGATAAGCTAACCGCGTTTCTGCACAAGGCTACGAGCGAGCTCGACCTCGGCGGCCGCATCAGGGTTGCGAACGAGGGGCTCAACTCGACCATCTCGGGTACCAAGGTGGCCGTCCGAGGTTTTGAAGATCGGCTACAAGCTTGGAGCCCGGGGGTGGGGGGTGAATCCGGGTCCAGCAAGCCCTTCTCTGACTGCAAGCAGTTCAAGTTTATCGATGATTTGCCACCAGACCGAGCTTTCAAGGATGTGAAGATCATCCCTGCTACTGAGCTTGTGTTCTATGGGATACAAGAGAGAGACGCTCCTCTCGCTAATGGTAGGTTGGGCAGGCTGCTGCTTGTGTTGGTGTGATTGTGTTAAGTAGCATGCATGGTGCATGGTGTGTTGTACCATGCATGGTGTGTGGTGTGTAGTGCCATGCATGGCATGTTGATGTGTAGCGCCATGCTTTGTGCATGGTGTGTAGTTCCATGCATGGTGCTTGGTGTTTAGCGCCATGCATGGTGTGTGGTGTGTAGTACCATGCATGGTGCTTGGTGTGTAGTGCCATGCATGGTGCGTGGTGTGTAGCGCCATGCATAATGCTTGGTGTGTAGTACCATGCATGGTGCGTGGTGTATAGCGCCATGCATTATGCTTGGTGTGTAGTGCCATGCATGGTGCGTGGTGTGTAGTTCCATGCATGGCATGTTGGTGTGTAGTGCCATGCATTGTGCGTGGTGTGTGGTGCCATGCCTGGCATGTTCGTGTGTAGCGCCATGCATGGTTCGTGGTGTGTAGTGGCATGCATGACATGTTCGTGTGTAGTGCCTTGCATGGCATGTTGGTGTTTAGTGGCATGCATGGTGTGTGGTGTGTAGTGGCATGCATGGTGTGTGGTGTGTAGTGGCATGCATGGCATGTTGGTGTGTAGTGGCATGCATGGTGTGTGGTGTGTAGTGGCATGCATGGTGTGTGGTGTGTCGTGGCATGCATGGTGTGTGGTGTGTAGTGGCATGCATGGTGTGTGGTGTGTAGTGGCATGCATGGTGTGTGGTGTGTAGTGGCATGCATGGTGCGTGGTGTGTAGTGGCATGCATGGTGTGTGGTGTGTAGTGGCATGCATGGTGTGTGGTGTGTAGTGGCATGCATGGTGTGTGGTGTGAAGTGGCATGCATGGTGTGTGGTGTGTAGTGGCATGCATGGTATGTGGTGTGTAGTTCCATGCATGGCATGTTGGTGTGTAGTGGCATGCATGGTGGTGGTTGTGTAGTGGCTGCATGGCATGTTGGTGTGTAAGTGGCATGCATGGTGTGTGGTGGTAGTGGCATGCATGTGTGTGGTGTGTAGTGGCATGCATGGTGTGTGGTGTGTAGTGGCATGCATGGTGTGTGGTGTGTGTTGCATTCATGGTGTGTTGTGATAGTGGCCATGCATTGGTGGTGTGGTGTGGTAGTGGCATGCATGGTGTGGGGTGTGTAGTGGCATGCATGGTGTGTGGTGTGTAGCGCCATGCATAATGCTTGGTGTGTAGTGGCATGCATGGTGTGTGGTGTGCAGTGGCATGCATGGTGTGTGGTGTGTAGTGGCATGCATGGCATGTTGGTGTGTAGTGCCATGCATGGTGGTGTAGGCTAAGGCAACACCATGCAGCTTGATGTGTGGTGTAGAGCGGCGTGCATGGTGGCGTTTTGCACGTGTCGGTTAGCGGTGTAGAGTGCCATGCATGGTATGTGGTGTGTAGGGCCATGCATGGTGTGTTGGTGTGTAGTGCCGTGTATGTTGGTGTAGACAAGGCAATACCATGCAGCTTGGCGTGTGGTGTACAGGGGCGTGCATGGTGGGGTTCTGCATGTGTCGGTTAGCGATGTAGAGTGCCATGCATAGTATGTGGTGTGTAGCGCCATGCATGGCGTGTTGGTGTATAGTGCCGTGTATGTTGGTTTAGGCAAGGCAATATCATGCATCTTGGCGTGTGGTGTATAGCGGCGTGCATAGTGGCGTTCTGCACGTGTCGGTTAGCAGTGTCGGGTGCTATGCATGGTATGTGGTTTGTAGTGCCATGTATGTTGGTGTAGGCAAGGCAATGCCACGCAGCTTGGCGTGTGGTGTACAGGGGCGTGCATGGTGGGGTTCTGCATGTGTCGGTTAGTGGTGTAGAGTGCCATGCATGGTGTGTGGAATAGGCAAGCCAACCCCAACCAAGTATGTACCTATACACCCATCCCCCCCCCACCGCCCCCCCAACACACCCACCACCCCCCACCCCGGCCCCCCCCCGCCCCCCCCCCACCATACCCACGCCCCCCCTCCCACCCCCCCCCACCCAATAGGAGTACCCCCCCCCCCACCCCTCCACGCCCACCAGCCCCCCACCACCCCCCTACCCCCACACTCCCCAGCCCACCACATCCAACCCCCCCCCTCTCCGACTTTCCCGCCCTCGCAGTACCAACCACGAACCCGCACAACCCTTCCACTTACCTACCCCCCACCTTATGGAAACCGCCGGTAAGACCACCCCCACCCCCACCCCCACCCCCACCCTCACAAAAAGCCGCTTCCACCTCCCCCCCCCCCCACCCCTGACCCCCCCCGCCACCCACACACCCACCCCCCACCCCCACCGCCCCACCCACGCCCTAGCCTTACCCATCCCCACCCCCACACGGGGCCCCGCCCACCCCCGAGTCCGCCCACCCCGCACCCCCACCCGCCACCGCCCACCCCCACCCCCACGCCCTCACAGCCCTTCCACCTACCCACCCCCACCCCGCCACCTGTGCCCACCCCCCACTACCCTCCACCTACTCACCCCGACCCCCTACCCCCGATCCGCACCCCTACCTCACCCCCCCACCTGGCCCGACCCTGCACCACCTTCCACTTACCCCACACCGGTAACCCAGCCCCCCCGCTCCACCCTCACACGCCTCCACCACCCCTCCCCCGACCCCCTAACCCCACCCCTACCCCCAACCACCTACCCCCACCCCTACCGCCCCACCCCACCCCCACCCCCTACCAACCCCCCACCCCACCCCCACTACCCTAACCCCCCATGACCCCCCACCCCCTACCCCCACCGGGCCCAACCCCCCCCCACGCGGGGGCAGCACACCCTTTCCCACCGTACCCCCCCACCCCCTACCGCCCCCCCCTGCCCCCCATCCCCTATGGCCTCCCCCACCCGAAACTACCACCAACCCCACCCCCACCCCACACAACTTCCAACCCCACCCCCACCCACACATATACTCCTTTAATGAGTAACTTTTTTTTACAGACAGCCATGTCTTTATTTTGTTACCCCGCCCCCCACCACCTCACCCCCCCCCCGCGCACAGACACCCCCACGCCCCCCAATCCAAACCACACCAACCCCACCTCCCCCCACACGCACCCCATCACCCAGGCAGAGTGCATTTGGAACCCAAGGCCTACCACGAAAAGATGAACCAACCCGTAACCGTAATCGTGGATGTCTGAAACCACTACGAGCCCCCACCCCCCACCCCCACACACCCAACCACACACCCAACCACACACACACCCATCCAGGCGGAGTGCATTTAGAACCTAAGGCCTGCCACAAAAAGATGAACCAACCCGGAACCGTAATAGTGGACGTCCGAAACCACTACCCCCCCCCCCCCCCCCCCCCCCCCCCCCCCCCACACACACACACACACCACCACCACACAAGCACACGCAACCAACCACACACACACACACCTAGGCGGAGTGCATTTGGAACCCAAGGCCTACCACGAAAAGATGAACCAACCCGGAACCGTAATCGTGGATGTCCGAAACCACTTCGAGGCGGCTATAGGTCGCTTTGACGGCCAAGAGATATTAGGAGAGGGGGTGGGGTGGGGGGGGGGGGGGTGAGGGGGCAGATAGAATACGAAACACCCTCACCAACCCACCCTCACCCCCCCGCACACACACACCCAGGTGGAGTGCATTTGGATCCCAAGGCCTACCACGAAAAGAGAAACCAACCCGGGACCGTAATCGTGGACGTCCAAAACCACCACGTGCCCCCCCCCCACCCACCCAACCACACACCGAACCACACACCGAACCACACACACCCATCCAGGCGGAGTGCATTTGGAACCCAAGGCCTACCATGAAAAGATGAACCAACCCGGGACCGTAATCGTGGACGTCCGAAACCACTACGAGGCGGCTATAGGTCGCTTTGACGGCCAAGAGATATTAGGGGGGGCCAAGTACATCGACCCCAAGATGAGGAAGAGCACCGACTTTAAGTCCTGGCTTTCAGACCCAAACACCAAGGAGCAGCTGAGGGGCAAGGAGGTGTGTGTGGGTGTTTGTGTGTGTGGTGGTGGTGGTGGCCAAGTACATGGACCCCAAGATGAGGAAGAGCACCGACTTCAAGTCATGGCTTTCAGACCCAAACACCAAGGAGCAGCTGAAGGGCAAGGAGGTGAAGGGTGGGGGGGGGGGGGCGCTGGTGTGTGTGTGTGTGTGTGTGTGTGTGTGTGTGTGTGTGTGTGTGGGGGGGGGGGGGGGGGGGGGGGCACGTACATTGACCCCAAGATGCGGCAGAGCACTGATTTCATGTAATGGCTTTCAGACCCAAACACCAAGGAGCAGCTGAAGGGCAAGGAGGTGAAGGGTGTGTGGGGGGGGGGGGGGGCGCTGGTGTGTGTGTGTGCGCGTGTGTGTGTGTGTGTGTGTGTGTGTGGTGGTGGTGGTGGGGGGGGGGCACGTACATTGACCCCAAGATGCGGCAGAGCACTGATTTCATGTAATGGCTTTCAGACCCAAACACCAAGGAGCAGCTGAAGGGCAAGGAGGTGTGTGTGGGTGTGTGGGTGTGGGTGTGCGCATGTGTGTGGGGGGGGGCCAAGTATGTCGACCCCAAGATGAGGAAGAGCACTGATTTCATGTCATGGCTGTCTAACCCTAACACCAAAGAGCAGCTGAAGGGCGAGGTTGTGTGTGCCTGTGTGTGTTTGGGTGGGGTGCGCGTGTGTGTGTGTGTGTGTGGGGGGGGGGGGGGGGGGGGGGGGCAAGTACATCGACCCCAAGATGCGGCAGAGCACTGATTTCAAGTCATGGCTGTCTAACCCTAACACCAAAGAGCAGCTGAAGGGCAAGGAGGTGAGGGATCTGGGTGTATGGGGGTTGGGGTGTGGGCGGTGGGGTGTTTCTCTGTGTGTGTGTGGTGGTGGCCAAGTACATGGACCCCAAGATGCGGAAGAGCACCGACTTCATGTCATGGCTTTCAGACCCAAACACCAAGGAGCAGCTGAAGGGCAAGGAGGTGAGTGTGCGTGTGGTGGTCATAACATGCCACCTGTGTACATCCTGCAGGTGTTCATGTACTGCAATTGCGGTGTGTGCTGTGAGCGAGCAAGTGCGTTGTTGAAGACAACTTTCCACCTGTTTTTAACTTGCCACCTGTTTATAGCATGCCACCTGTGCACACTCTTCAGGTGCTTCTGTACTGCGCTTGGGGGGTGCGCTGCAAGCGAACAAATGCGTTGTTTAAGACTTCACATGCCACCTGTTTTTAACTTGCCACCGGCTTATCACATTCCACCTGTGCACACTCTTCAGGTGCTTATGTACTGCGCTTGGGGGGTGCGCTGCAAGCGAGCAAATGCGTTGTTTAAGACTTCACATGCCACCTGTTTTTAACTTGCCACCGGCTTATCACATTCCACCTGTGCACACTCTTCAGGTACTTATGTACTGCGCTTGGGGGGTGCGCTGCAAGCGAGCAAATGTGTTGTTTAAGACTTCACATGCCACCTGTTTTTAACTTGCCACCGGCTTATCACATTCCACCTGTGCACACTCTTCAGGTGCTTATGTACTGCGCTTGGGGGGTGCGCTGCAAGCGAGCAAATGCGTTGTTGAAGACTTCACATGCCACCTGTTTTTAACTTGCCACCGGCTTATCACATTCCACCTGTGCACACTCTTCAGGTGCTTATGTACTGCGCTTGGGGGGTGCGCTGCAAGCGAGCAAATGCGTTGTTTAAGACTTCACATGCCACCTGTTTTTAACTTGCCACCGGCTTATCACATTCCACCTGTGCACACTCTTCAGGTGCTTATGTACTGCGCTTGGGGGGTGCGCTGCAAGCGAGCAAATGCGTTGTTGAAGACTTCACATGCCACCTGTTTTTAACTTGCCACCGGCTTATCACATTCCACCTGTGCACACTCTTCAGGTGCTTATGTACTGCGCTTGGGGGGTGCGCTGCAAGCGAGCAAATGCGTTGTTTAAGACTTCACGTGCCACCTGTTTTTAACTTGCCACCGGCTTATCACATTCCACCTGTGCACACTCTTCAGGTGCTTATGTACTGCGCTTGGGGGGTGCGCTGCAAGCGAGCAAATGCGTTGTTGAAGACTTCACATGCCACCTGTTTTTAACTTGCCACCGGCTTATCACATTCCACCTGTGCACACTCTTCAGGTGCTTATGTACTGCGCTTCGGGGGTGCGCTGCAAGCGAGCAAATGCGTTGTTTAAGACTTCACATGCCACTTGTTTTTAACTTGCCACCGGCTTATCACATTCCACCTGTGCACACTCTTCAGATGCTTATGTACTTCTCTGGCAGAGTGCCCTGCAAGCGAGCAAGTGCGGTGTCTAAGACTTCACATGCCACCTGTTTTTAACTTGCCACCGGCTTATCACATTCCACCTGTGCTCACTCTTCAGATGCTAATGTACTTCTCTGGCAGAGTGCCCTGCAAGCGAGCAAGTGCGTTGTTTAAGCCTTCACATGCCACCTGTTTTTAGCATGCCACCTATTTATGACATTCCACCTGTGCACACCCTTCAGATGCTAATGTGCTTCTCTGGCGGAGTGCGCAGCAAGCGAGCAAATGCGTTGTTTAAGACTTCACATGCCACCTGTTTTTAACTTGCCACCGTCTATCACATGCCACCTGTCTATAGCATGCCACCTGTGCTCACTCTTCAGATGCTAATGTACTTCTCTGGCAGAGTGCCCTGCAAGCGAGCAAGTGCGTTGTTAAAGCCTTCACATGCCACCTGTTTTTAGCATGCCACCTATTTATGACATTCCACCTGTGCTCACTCTTCAGGTGCTAATGTACTTCTCTGGCGGAGTGCGCTGCAAGCGAGCAAATGCGGTGTTTAAGACTTCACATGCCACCTGTTTTTAACTTGCCACCGGCTTATCACATGCCACCTGTCTATAGCATGCCTCCTGTGCTCACTCTTCAGATGCTAATGTACTTCTCTGGCGGAGTGCCCTGCAAGCAAGCAAGTGCGTTGTTTAAGCCTTCACATGCCACCTGTTTTTAGCATGCCACCTATTTATGACATTCCACCTGTGCACACCCTTCGGGTGCTAATGTACTGCACTGGCGGCGTGCGCTGTGAGTGAGCAAGTGCGTTGTTGAAGACGATACATGCCACCTGTTTTTAACTTGCCACCCTTGCACACCCTTCAGCTGCTAATGTACTGCACCGGCGGCGTGCGCTGTGTGTGAGTGAGCAAGTGCGTTGTTGAAGACGATACATGCCACCTGTTTTTAACAAGCCACCTGTGTATTACATGCCACCTGTGTATTACATGCCACCTGGTTAAAACCTGCCACCTGTGCACACTCTTCAGGTGCTAATGTATTGCACCGGTGGCGTGCGCTGCGAGCGAGCAAGTGCGCTGTTGAAGACAGAAATGGCGGAGGAGTTGAAGGGCGTCTTCCAGCTGGATGGGGGAATTGAGAAGTACCTACAGGTGGGTGACTGATGTACTGCACTGTACTGCCAGATACAGAAATGGCGGAGGAGTTGAAGGGCGTCTTCCAGCTGGATGGGGGAATTGAGAAGTACGTACAGGTGGGTGACTGATGTACTGCACTGTACTGCCAAATACAGAAATGGCGGAGGAGTTGATGGGTGTCTTCCAGCTGGATGGGGGAATTGAGAAGTACCTACAGGTGGGTGACTGATGTACATTTTGGTGTACTGCTATTGTACTTCAGTTGTCTTCCAGCTGGATGGTGGCGTTGAGAAGTACCTGCAGGTAGGTGACTGATGTACATTTTGGTGTACTGCTATTGTACTTCAGTTGTCTTCCAGCTGGATGGTGGCGTTGAGAAGTACCTGCAGGTGGGTGACTGATGTACAATTCGGTGTACTGCTGTAGTACTTCAGTTTTGTTTTAGCTGGACAGCCGCATTGAGAAGTACCCCCAGGTGGGTGACTGATGGCACACTGACACACGCACACAATCACACACACCAACACACCCATACACACAATCACGCACACACAATCACACATCGACACAGCCGTACACACGCACACTCACCCATACTCACACTCAGACACACACACACACAAAACACACTTAGAATCACACAGACGCACACACCGACACAATCATGCTCCCGCCCACTCTCTCTCTCTCTCACACACACACACACACGCACACACACATACACACACACACACACACACAATCATACCGACAAACACACACACTCACCCATACACACACACAATCTCACACACTCAACCCAACACCCCAACTCACCCATACACACACAATCACACACACCGACGCACCCATACACACGCACAATCACACACCGACACACCCATACACACACACACACACAATCACGCACACCGACACAACCATACACACACAATCACACACCGACACAGCCATATGCACGCACACTCACCCATACACACACACACTCAGACACACACACACAAAACACACTCATAATCACACAGACGCATACATAGTTCCCTGACGGAGGACACTAGAAGGGGAATAAATTTGTGCTTGACACACACATACCTACACACACACACTCTCACACACACTCCCCCACACGCTCATGCACACATTCAGGAGTTTCCCGACGGAGGACACTGGAAGCAAAATATATTTTTGCTTTACAAAATAATTTTTTGTTTGGCAAGCGAGAGTCCTTTGGTGTTGACAACCCAGCAGCACACACCTACACAAACACACACACACAAACACACACACACTGCCACACACGCGCATGCACATACACACACACACACATGCTCCTACACACATTCAGGAGTTTCCCGACGGAGGACACTGGAAGGAAAATAACTTTGTGTTTGCCAAGAGAGCGGCCTTTGGTGTTGACAACCCAGCAGCACACGCACACTGCCACACACGCGCATGCACATACACATACACACACACTTGCTCCTACACACATTCAGGAGTTTGCCGACGGAGGACACTGGAAGGGAAAGAACTTTGTGTTTGACAAGAGAGAGGCATTTGGCGTTGACAACCAAGCAGCACTCACACCCACACTCACACACACTCACACTCTCCCACACACTCCCACACACTCCCACACATGCCCACAAACCAGTTCAGGAGTTTCCGGACGGAGGACACTGGAAGGGAAAGAACTTTGTGTTTGACAAGAGAGCGGCCTTTGGTGTTGACAACCCAGCAGCACACATGCACACACACACACACTCCCACACACATACACCAACGAACACACACATCTGCATGCACACTCCAACTCATAATCCTACACACATTCAGGAGTTTCCCGACGGAGGACACTGGAAGGGAAAGAACTTTGTGTTTGACAAGAGGGAGGCCTTTGGCGTCGACAACCCGCATGGTGTAGGAGGTGTGGTGGAGAAGGAGCAGGCGAAGAAGAAAGCAAAGAAGGGAAAGAAGAAGAGTAGTGAAGAGGAGGGGGATCCATCTGTACTAGGTGAGCGAGTGTTGTAGTGCTAGTTTGGTCTGAGATTGTGTTTGTTTTTGGGTGTGGGCGTGGTGCTGGGTTGTTTTGGGTGTGGGCCTGGGATTGTGTTTGGTTTTGGGTGTGGATGTGGTGCTGGTTTGGTTTTGGGCCTAGGTTTGGTTTTGTTCATGGGTGAGGGTGTGGTGGAGAAGGACGAAGTGGAGGGGAAGAAGGGAATGAAGAAGAATAGTAGTGAGGAGAATCCGTCAGTCCTAGGTGAGCACGTGTTGTGGGCCTGTGGGACTGGGTTTGGGTGTGGGTGTGGTGGTGGGATGGGTTTGGGGCATGGGTTTGGGTGTGGTGGAGAATGACAAAGTGGAGGGGAAGAAGGGAAAGATGAAGAGTAGTGAAGAGGAGGAGGATTCATCAGTCCTATGTGAGCACGTGTTGTGGGACTGGGATTGTGTTTGGGCCTAGGTTTGTTTTTTTGTGTGGGTGTGGGCCTGGGATTGCTTTTGGGCCAGGGATTGTGTTGGGGCCTGGGTGTGGGTTTTGGGCCTGGGATTGATTTGGGGCATGGGTGTGGGTGTGGTGAAGAAGGATGAAGCGAAGGGAAAGAAGACAAAGAAGACAAGTCGTAAAGAGGAGGAGGATCCATCTGTCTTAGGTAAGCAATTTTTGTGGGTCTGGGATTGTGTTTGTGCCCGGGATTGGTTTTGGTGTTGGGTGTGGGCCTGGGATTGGTTTTGAGAATGAGTTTGGGTGTGGTGGAGAAGGAACAGGCAAAGAAGAAAGCAAAGAAGACAAAGAAGATGAGTCACCAAGAGGAGTCACCAAGAGGAGTCACCAAGATGAGTCACCAAGATGAGTCACCAAGATGAGTCACCAAGATGAGTCACCAAGATGAGTCACCAAGATGAGGAGGATCCATCTGTTCTATGTGACCACATGCTGTGGTGCTAGTTTGGTTCAGGCCTGGGTTTGACTTTGGGTGTGGGTGCAGGCTTGGGATTGGTCTTGGGCCAGGGATTGGTTTGGGCCTAGGTGTGCACATGTTGTGGTGCTAGTTTGGTTCGGGCCTGGGTTTGACTTTGGGTGTGGGTGCAGGCTTGGAATTGGTCTTGGGCCTGCAATTGTTTTCGTGCCGAGGATTGGTTTCGGCCTAGGTGATCACGTGTTGTGGGCCTGGGATTGTGTTTGGTTTTGGTTTTGGGTGTGGGTGTGGTGCTGGTATGGATTTGGGCGTGGGATTGCTTTTGGGCGTGGGATTGCTTTTGGGCGTGGGATTGCTTTTGGGCGTGGGATTGGTTTTGGTTTTGGGCGTGGGATTGGTTTTGGGTGTGGAATTGGTTTTGGGCGTGGGATTGGTTTTGGTTTTGGGCCTGGGATTGCTTTTGGGTGTGTGCCTGGGACGACTTTTGGGTGTGGAATTGGTTTTAGGCTTGGGATTGGTTGGAGGTGTGGGATTGGTTTTGTCAAATCTCCCCTCCTTCCGTCCTCCCCCCATTACTTTCTCCCTAGCATGTACACCCCCCCCCCCCCCCCACCACCACCACCACACACACACACACACGCGCACACATACACACACACACACACACACACACACACACACACACACACACACACAAACACACACACACACACATACACAGAAACACACACACACACACATTATATATGTCGCAGGTGTCCATGATCAACCACATCACCAAGATACATGCATGGTACAAGGAACACACACACGCACACACACACACAAAATTGAACTCATACACACACTCACACACATCCCTCCCCCTCCCCTCCCCACCACCACTACCACCACAAGGACCACCATTACCACCATCACCATCACCATCACCACCACCATCACCACTATCACCACGACCATCACCACCACCATCAACACCATCACCACCACCACCATTACCACTATCAGGCAAGTTCTGTGTAGACTGATGCTGGTGCTGGGTTTTGCATAGGAGGTTGAGTAAATACCCCCCCGCACCCACACACACACGCACCAACCCAACCCAACCCAACCCAACCCAACCCAACCCAACCCAACCCAACCCAACCCAACCCAACCCAACCTAACCCAACCCAACCCAACCCAACCCAACCCAACCCAACGCAACCCAACCCAACCCAGCCCAGCCCAACCCAACCCCAACCCCAACCCCAACCCCAACCCAACCCCAACCCAACCCCAACCCAACCCCAACCCAACCCATCCCCCCCCCCCCCCCCCCCCACACACACACACACACACACACAGTACCACCCACCCACCCACCCACCCCCCTTCCACCCCCAGGCAAGTGCTGTGTCTGCTCCAGCTCCTGGGACCGCTACATCGGCAAGAAGAAGTGCTACATGTGTGGTGCCTGTGCTCATGTGCACAGCGTGTCGCACACACACACACACACACACACACACACACTCACAAACAATACCCTACCCCCCTATCCACCCCTATCCACCCTACCCCCAGGCAAATGCTGTGTCTGCTCCAGCTCCTGGGACCGCTACATTGGCAAGAAGAAATGCTACACATGTGGAGTTCCTGTGCTCATGTGCACATTGTGTCTGTGCGCCAAACCCGACAAGACCCCTGGGCGCGAGTTAGAAGTGCGCTGCCCGTTGTGCAAGGAGGACAACATCACAGTGCCAGCTAGCGACGTGGATTTGACAGAAAACGGAGTGGGGGTGAGGGCGGTGGGGCAGGGGGCACAGGCAGGGGCAGGTGGCGTGGCTCCGAGTGTTCTCAAGTGGGGCGGGGGGCATGCGGCTAAAAAGAAGGAGGGGCGTGCGGGGGAGAAGAGGAAGGTTTGTAATTTTGGGGATGGGTGTTCTCGACCGGGCTGCTGGTTCAGCCACCCCCGGGATGAAGGGGGGGCGGGCAGTGGGGGGGCAGAACAAAAAGGTGGGAAAAGGAGTAAGACATATTTCGAATAGGTTTGCAACTTTGGGTATGGGTCATGGGTGTTCCTGACCGGGCTGCTGGTTCAGCCACCCCCGGGATGAAGGGGGGGCGGGCAGTGGGGGGGCAGAACAAAAAGGTGGGGAAAAGAGCAAGACATATTTCGACTAGGTTCGCAACTCTGGGGATGACTCATGGGTGTTCTTGACCAGGCTGCTTGTTCAGCCACCCCAAGGATGAAGGGCGGGCGGGCAGCGAAGGTGCAGAACGATTAAGTGGGAAAAAGAATAATAAGAAGAAAAAGATAAGGCCTGGAGGGGCATGGTGCTAAGGGGACCCTCCTGTATGCTGCAGCTGGGGAAAGTCACCATGGCACACATTTTAAGTGTCCCCTCCAGGCGGTAGGGGTCCCCCTGCGTGCAGCGTGTGGCAAGAATGCTGTTACATGACTACATGAGGCATTATATCATACGTGCAGCTTTGAGATGAGTTTGTCTACGTGTTTGCGACTGATCCCTAAGGTGGATAGATAGGTTATAATTGTGATGGGTATGGTACCAGTGGTACCTATGGTGAAGACTAGGTAGTGGACAAGGAATCCTTGTTGTTGGAGGATACGTTGGACCTCTTTATGTTAAACGCTCTTCTCCTAGAATTTGATGTGGTGGTTGGTGTCTGAGCAGTAGCCCAGTTCAACTAGGTAGGCCTTTCGTGGTTCGGATTCGTCGTCAATGAGGAGGAGTTCGGGCCTATATTTATCCCATGTGGTTTGGGGAAGATCAGGGTGGTTGGGGTTCTTGTGGGGATGTCAGATGTCGCCTCACATGTGCCTGCATCCATGTACATGGGAGGGCCCCCAGAGCTCCCTTGGATACTGCCTTTTGGATGAGTTGGGCCGCCTTATTATGTCTGTTAATATGCCTTACATCCCTTTGAAAACAGGGTGGCTGCACCCAGCAACAATATGGCCAGCCGGTGGTTGGGGGCAGGGTACTACTTCTTGCCAAATTGGTCAGCGCTTAAAGCGCATAAACGTCAAATTGGTCAGCGCTTTTTAGTGCAAAAAGCGCAAAAACTGCGCGCTGTGCCCACAGTGGGTTGAAAAAACTGCGCGAAACGAGCAGAGGGGCTCAAAAAGGCAGCGCGGCACTGGCTGCCGCGTGCGCTTAGTAGTACCTTGGTTGGGGGCGAGCGGGCCACATACATAAATATGATGTAGTGGGTCACGTCCACCACCTGCCTACACATTGTCCTTGAACTTGAACATGAATTACACATTGTCCACCGTCCACCCCTGCTGATAAACCGATTGCTTGGGGTTCAGTTCCTTAGTACCTTTCTTGTTTAACCCCTCCTGATGCGACATGCTTGGGCAAGTCCCTTCGGCCTATTTGGCTACCCCTGGACTGTAACAACGTACATACACATGGACTTGCTTAAGCATGAGGTATCAGAAGAGGCTAAAAAGGAAAGGCACTTTTGAAGTGAACCCCAAGCAATCGTTATACCAACAGGGTCCTGTGTAGCATGAACTAGGGATCGAACAAATCGGTCGGTTCTGTGGGGTTATCAATTTTCAGGACGAGAAACCTACGCCCCCAAATCTCACCTGAAGTTTGCCCATGACTTTCTGTTGACTCCCTTGCGGGAGAACACACCAGTTATGAGCAGGGTACTACAAAGCGCGCCCGGCAGCGCGATTTCGCACACGCTTTTTGAGCCCCACTGCGCGTTTCGCGCAGTTTTTACAACCCCCCGTGGGCGCAGCGCGCAGTTTTTGCGCTTTTTGCCTCACAAAGCGCTGGCCAATTTGACGTTTGTGCGCTTAAAAGCTTTTACCAATTTGACAAAATGTAGTACCCTGGGAGGGAATCGTGGGTAGACCGACAGTAATCCGTTGATCTGTTTGCCTATTTGCGCCTGATATATTTTGCGATAATCCCCAAGGCGCTTGAAATATGTTTTCGTCACTTTAGTTGGCGGATTTCCGAATTTGGGGCGCTCCATAAATGGTCCCAAGTTACAAATTTGGCGGAATCCTTTTAAATTGTTTTCTTTCCCATCCAAACAAGATTCGAGTGTGACTCAAAAGGAGACACTGAGCAGTCCAGAGTCGGCTGCAAAATATGTAACAATCCAATGAAGAGTGTGGTGTGGTAGAGTTTATACCACCCAGCTTTATTCTGCATGTAAAACGTATGGCAGCTTCTAACCAATATTTGGAGCTGCCTAGAAGTTGGTACATGCAGCAAAACGGTGAGCCCAAGGCCGATAGACCGAGCAATTAAACCTAGGCATCAGATTCATATCACGGGCTTTGACATACCGGGGCGGTACATTTACCCGAACATTTCCAAATCATACTACCTAATATGTCCATGCATCAGAGAACCCCTCATCATCAGGCTATGTATGTATTTTTACAGTCCAGGGGTAGCCAAATAGGCTTAAGGGACCAGCCCAACAGTGGCAGGAGGGAATTCAGTCAGACAACCCATCCTCATCAGAGCCATCGCCGCCAGCCTCTTAGCCATCAGCCCCTCGTCAAACAGCACTCACCCTCTTAGCAACCGCTTTGATATTTTTGTATGCAATTACTTTGGCCATGCAAGCTGCAGCTGCCTTCATATCAGCAACCAGGGTCGGTCAAGACGCTGCGTCCTCCATCGCAGACGCAACGTCGAAGAATCCGTTGCGTCGCAGGACGCAACGTGGGGAGAGTCCGTTGACCAGAAGGAAGGGTCGTTTGCGTTGCATGATACAGGCTATACAGTTGGTTGCGTCTCAGGCAGCAGAGCTGAGGGTCCTCCTGAACAACCCTACCAGCAACCCTAGTCAGGAATTTCTGTGCAGCTTCCAGCTGCACCTGTGCGGAGAAGCACTCTAACAGACCACCATCCCCTGGAGTCCGTACTGAAAACCTCATCCATGAGCCGACCAGCAGCGGCCTATCAGAATACAGCCGCATGAAGGACCCCTTCAAGAAGTCACACTACACCAACTTAACCCAGGTAACCAAGGTTCACTAGTCACACAACACCAACTTAACCAAGGCCCCCTCCGATAAGTCACACAACACCAACTTAACCAAGGTACGTAAGTCGACACCAACTTAACCCAGGTAACCAAGGTACCCTAGTCACACAACAACAGATTAACCAAGGTACCTTAGTCAACGCCAACTTAACCCAGTTAACCAAGGTACCCAAGTCACACAACACCAACTTGACCAAGTACCCCTTCGATAAGTCACACAACAACAACTTAACCAAGGCACGTAAGTCAACACCAACTTGACCAAGGTACCTAAGTCGACACCAACTTAACCCAGGTAACCAAGGTACCCTAGTCACACAACACCAACTTAACCAAAGTACCTTAGTCGACACCAACTTAACCCAGGTAACCAAGGTACCCTAGTCACACAACACCAACTTAACCAAAGTACCTTAGTCGACACCAACTTAACCCAGGTAACCAAGGTACCCTAGTCACACAACACCAACTTAACCAAAGTACCTTAGTCGACACCAACTTAACCCAGGTAACCAAGATACCCTAGTCACACAACACCAACTTAACCAAAGTACCTTAGTCGACACCAACTTAAACCCAGGTAACCAAGATACCCTAGTCACACAACACCAACTTAACCAAAGTACCTTAGTCGACACCAACTTAACCCAGGTAACCAAGGTACCCTAGTCATACAACACCAACTTAACCAAAGTACCTAAGTCGACACCAACTTAACACAGGTAACCAAGGTAACCAAGTCATACAACACCAACTTTACCAAGTACCCCTTCAAGAAGTCTCACAGCACCAACTTCAAAGTTGACAGTCTGGTGTCCACCTCCACCTCGGCTCGAGTCTTGCCATCTTATGTAGTGGTGAATGTTCGATTGGTCGAGGGACGATATATTCTAAGTGCGCCTACCCTTTTGTAGGAGTGGCAACGCAAATCGAACTGAATCCTCGGTGCCGCTGGTTTGTGTAGGGAGACATACCTCCTGGCTTTCAAAACTAAAAAAAAGACAAACTGCAGCCATGCCACTTCACTCAGGTATACGCTATAATTTTTCTTTGTAAGCCCTTCCTACATGGTTGGGCAAGTCCCTTTAGCTTATTAAGCCTACCCCTGGATTACCATACAGAGATTTTCCTAATGGATTTGTCAGAACTACTAGGCTACGGGAGCATTGAGGACTTCTTGCATCCGCAGCCTTGCTAGTAGTTCTTACACTAGTCCTTCAGAGTTTTCTGGATGCCATCCATCAAATTTAGTTGTAACGTTTTTTTTGCCGAAACAGGAGGATGCCAGGCGCCATGGAAAGTCCGGCACGGCCCACGTTGGGGTATCAAAAAGTGGCTTCCTTGAGGGGATCACGTGGTTTATCGATACCCCCGGGTCCGGTGTCATTCTGACTTTCTGAGGACCTTGTCATCGCCCCCCCCCCCCCCCCCCCCCCCCCCCCCCCCCCCCTTCCCCCCCCTCCCCCCCCGTCCCTTGGTCGTCAGCATCCATCAACTCAATGGCTGGAACGAATTTAAATGGCTATCCTATGACTAGAATTGTAAGCTTCGAAGGGGTGTAAGGCACTGTATTGCAGTGCCCCTCGCAAGAATGTTAGCGGACGGCCTTAGTGCTGGGCGCTCCCTGTATTGGCCCGAGCACCAGACCCAAACTGAATTGGCGTAACCCACCCACTAAAATTCCAACATATCAGGCGCTTACGGTATGTGTATCTGACTTGGCTGACTACCTGAGTAGCTTTTCAAAACGATTACACTCGTTCCAAGTCCTATGCTCCTATCCTTTCTATAGAGAGATAAGTCGACCGAAGTTGAGAGAAGTCACACGTGGCTAAGTAGGTAAGCAAGGGATTCTAGTTTTGGGCGGAGCCCCCTCTTCAAGGGGGCGGGAGCCCCCAGGGTTACCCATTTGTCCGTCCGACCGAAAAATTTCTTGAAGCCCACGTCAGCCAACTTGCTTCGGTCAGCTCCATCGTTGCCACCTTTTGTTCCGTTGCCAACACACTCCGCCAAATTTCCGCGTCGCTTACGACGCTGCACAGGACTTGTTTCTCTTCCAGTTAAAGGGATTGTACCCCAGGAGGTAGGTCTCCCTTCAAAAACCAGCGGCACCGAGGATTCAGTTTGAATGGTTATGCCACTCCTACAATCTGTAGGCGTACTTAGGTGGGAGATACCGACCCTCGACCAAACGAACAGTCACCACTACCCTGTTGACCACAGCAGTCAAGCTCCGTGCCATGGTCGTTAGAGGCGGAGCCAAGGAGACATAAGTAGACAACCACCACGAGTGCAGAAATCCGACAGTACTTCCCTACAAGGATTGCTTGGAGCCAGAACGCAGAATAACATATTTACATTAATGATAAAAGTAGCACGAACTCAGGGCCCCTGTCGGTAAAACGAATGTTTGGAGTTCAGTTGATCACATCTTTTTCTTTTTAGCCCTTCCTATCACGGTTGGGCAAGTCCTAAAGCACATTTGGCCTACCCCTGGACTGTAACATACAAAGATAAAAACATATCCCGAACCTTCGATTCCAATGCGCCCTCAGTCAGGGTACCACATCGGGTTGATTTGGTCAGCCTACTTCGTGCAACTGCATTTTTTGTAGACTGAAAAGCAAAACAGCCTTTAAAAAACTGCGCCTCAATGCTCACGAAAACTTCATTCTCACATGTGACACTACCTTTGTTCGGCAAATTGGGCATTCAGGTGACTTAGCCAGCACCTCCTCACAGCAAGGGGAGCACATGACAGCGTGGCCACAAGGCTGCAAGCACACATCCCGCTCCCTCTCCATGCACACGATACACAGGGTGCGATCCTCATTCTCCACCTCAGCCCCCATTACCACCCTGCCACCCCCTACCTGGCTATGCACAGGCGCCCTATTGGGGGAAGGCAACACTGCAGAGGGGATGGGTGGTGGTGGATGAGCAGCCCCAATGGCAGCCTGCCTGAGCTGACCAATCAGAACAGGGCTCATTCCCGGCCTCATGGCACTGGTGAGGCCTACAGGCCTAGGCTGGTCAGCATGTGTAAGGCGTGCAGCTGGGCTCATGGCACTGGTGAGGCTTATATGCCTAGGCTGGTCAGCATGTGTAAGGCGTGCAGCTGGGCTCATGGCACTGGTGAGGCTTACATGCCTAGGCTGGTCAGCATGTGTAAGGCGTGCAGCTGGGCTCATGGCACTGGTGAGGCTTATATGCCTAGGCTGGTCAGCATGTGTAAGGCGTGCAGCTGGGCTCATGGCACTGGTGAGGCTTACAAGCCTAGGCTGGTCAGCATGTGTAAGGCATGCAGCTGGGCTCATGGCACTGGTGAGGCTTACATGCCTAGGCTGGTCAGCATGTGTAGGGCGTGCAGCTGGGCTCATGGCACTGGTGAGGCTTACATGCCTAGGCTGGTCAGCATGTGTAAGGCATGCAGCTGGGCTCATGGCACTGGTGAGGCTTACATGCCTAGGCTGGTCAGCATGTGTAAGGCATGCAGCTGGGCTCATGGCACTGGTGAGGCTTACATGCCTAGGCTGGTCAGCATGTGTAAGGCATGCAGCTGGGCTCATGGCACTGGTGAGGCTTACATGCCTAGGCTGGTCAGCATGTGTAAGGCATGCAGCTGGGCTCATGGCACTGGTGAGGCTTACATGCCTAGGCTGGGCAGCATGTGTAGGGCGTGCAGCTGGGCTGGCTGCAAGAGGTGCCCCCATTGGGCTAGTGGGGGGGGTTGCTGTGGAGGGGGGTGCATGCGTGGTGGAAGGTGGCGTAGGGGCGGATGGGTATGTGGAGGTGGGGGGGGCCTTCGCCTCAAGGGTTGGTAGGCACCAATGGGGGCGGCACGCAGTGTAGGTCTTGGGAGAACAGTGAGCCGGTGACAGTGAGCAGGGAGGGTGCGGGTCCAGGGGCCACGCCACCTGAGGCTGGGGCTAGGTTCTTCCCCTGTTGGGCCTGAGGGGCGTACGGTTGCAATACGTGAGGCTGAGCGACATGGGGCGGTACAATGCCAGGCTGTACAACCTGAGGATGAACAAGGCTTGGCTGAACTCCAGCAGGCTGTACAACCTGAGGTTGAACAACAGCAGGCCTTACCATTTGAGGCTGTAAAAACAGCTGATGCTGTCCAGGCTTGGGCATAGCTGCACGAGACTGTATGATCTTCAGAATGTGGTGTTCCTGTTGACTGCTTGCAGTGGGGGTCGGTGCAGGTGGTGCTGTGCCTCTAGTGCTCACATCAGGAGCTGCCTGGAGGGTGGGCGCAGTAGCATCAGCAGTCAAAGTAGCAGTACCAATAGCAGTAGCGGCAGTAGCGATAGCAAAGCCACTTCTTCGTGGCTCTCTGACACCACCAAAGGGAGCGAGAGCACGCTCTTCATCCATCCCCAAACTTGCTGTGCCTCTTCCACTTGGCTCTCCAGCATCACCACCACCCTCAGCACTGCCCTCTGCAGCTTGCTGTTCCTCTTGTAGAAGGTGCGCATTTGAATCCTGATCCCGGGAACGTTGCACTCCAATAGTTGCTTGTCCTTTCTTCTCCTTCTCCTTCTGCCTCAGCATCTTCTCCTTCTTGGTGTTGGCCTCGGCCTCCACACCACCACCATCACTCCCACCTGCACTGTCCTCCACTGCAAGTTGCCGCTTCTGCATCAGACGCTTCTCTGCATTCTTGTCTCCACCCTCCGACACCTGATAGGCTGCCAGCTGCTCTTCTTTGCTCTTCTCCTGCCCCTTCTTCTTTTCCTTCTGCCTCTGCATCTTCTCCTTCTTGGTTTTGGCCTTAGCCTCCTTCAAAGCTTTCTCTCTCTCCTCCTCCTCGATAAGCTCCTGGAACGGTAGGGTTTGTGGACAAGCTTTAGTGTAGAGAGAGAGAGGGTTCGTTACATTAACTTAGCGAATCATTGCCGAGACAGGACAGCAGAACAGCCTGCCTACCATCCGTTCATACAGTACAGTACTGCCTACCATCCGTTCATAATGTGCAGTACTGCATACCATCTGTTCATAATGTATTGTACTGCCTACCATCCGTTCATTATGAACAGTACTGCCCACCATCTGTTCATACAGTACAGTACTGCCTACCATCCGTTCATACAGTACAGTACTTCCAACCACCCGTTCATACAGTACAGTACTGAATTCCATCCGTTCATACAGTACAGTACTTCCAACCACCCGTTCATACAGTACAGTACTGCCTACCATCCGTTCATACAGTACAGTGCTGCCACCATCTGTTCATACAGTCTGTCCTAATGTCGCATTCCTTTCTTCCAATGCTTCATATACCTAAATTACTGATACATCCCGTTTCGATGAACGGTTGACTGGTTGACCAGTCATCTCGACGATGCGGGGTTCGAATTCCAACGGGTGCGCCTGAGCGCTGGGGGTCGCTGTCGACCACCGTGGTTACTACACCAGGTCAGGTAGCCACCCGTAACCCACCTCAGAACTACTGGCTCCCTTAATCCCACGCCCCACAGGCTGTACTCGTTACTTTTATTTTCAACTACTGATGTGGTCCCTACCTTTTAATATCTATGTGTTTCTTTATGTACGCATGTATGTTTGGAAATGTGTTTCTTTATGTACGCATGTATGTTTGGAAATGTGTTTCTTTATGTATGCATGTATGTTTGGAAATGTGTTTCTTTATGTACGCATGTATGTTTGGAAACAGAAACTGATAAAATGCACGCCCACGTCCGAAACATTAAGAAGCGTGCAGCGCGATGCTTCAGCCAAGCCATCAGTCCCTCGGAAAAATTAAGTATCGCGCATGCTCGATGCTTCAGCCAACGTTTCAGAATTCAAAAACATTGACCAGACCTGAGAAAACGATGGCCAAATTCTCAAATAAACATTACAAGCGTCTGCAAGCGTGCAAAAAAACGATTAAGCGTGTCTAAACAGGCAATGGTATGTTGTTGATTTGTGTGTGTGTATGTATGTGCACGTATGTGCTGCAGAGCCACACCCCCACCCCCACCCCCACCCCCAGGGTACTTCCATTTACCAAATTGGCCAGCGATTTAGCGCACTTGAAAAAATAAAAACTGCGCTTTGTAGTGCAAAAAGCGCAAAAAATGCTTGCTGCGCCCACAGGGGGTTGCAAAAAACGGCGCGAAACGTGCAGTGGGGCTCAAAAAGGCAGCGCGCGCTTGGAAGTACCCTGCCCACCACAGGACCTTTACATTTGTGTGCAACTGATAAAACGCATACTCATGATGATGATACCCATTATGAGCTGCTCGGTTGAGAATAGACTGATCCTTGTTCAACGAATGGCTCAATGGCAGAGCTCCTTGAACGACATAGGTGCCGGGTTTGAATCCCCACGGGTGCGCTTACGTGTTCACGGTCGCTGTCAACTACCATGGTAGCTTTGTCCAGGTAAAGTAACAGCCCGTTCCCTACCGCCGTAAGGCAGGGCTCCTTTAATACTACGCCCCACCAGGCGTTATCATGACTGAGTATAGAATGGGCAGGGTCCTACCCACAGCACAGTGTTAGCTTACTAGGACCAACCCAGGCCTGTAGTGGACAAAATCATTTGCATGCCTCATAACCATCCTTGCCTGATCAGGCTGTTAGTATCCCTTACCTGTGCAACATCATTTGCATGACTCCTGGCCTGTGAAATGACTATGATGTGAAGATCTTGTGCAGCCTGCTTCAACCTCGGCTGTATGTTCCTGTCAGACAAGAGCGCGTCCAGGAGGGGATTGGCACCTGCAGCAGCAATCTGCTTCGTGTTCTCAACATTCATGCAAGCTAGACTCAACAGAGTCTTCACGGCTACCCTCTGGAGGCTTGCATCAGTATCGGCGGATAGCAATGCCACCATGAGGGGAATGGCACCTGCAGCAGCAAGCTGATTCATGTTCTCATCATTCATGCAAGCTAGACTCAACAGAGTCTTCGCGGCTACCCTCTGGAGGCTTGCATCAGTACCGGCGGATAGCAATGCCACCATGAGGGGAATGGCACCTGCAGCAGCAAGCTGATTCAAGTTCTCATCATTCATGTCAGCTAGACTCAACAGACTTTCCGCGGCTAACATCTGGAGGCTTGCATCAGTGCTGGCGGATAAAAAAGCCACCATGAGGGGAATGGCACCTGCAGCAGCAAGCTGATTCTTATTCTCAAGGTTACTGTCAACAAGACTCGATAAAGCCTCAAGAGCTCCCTTTTGCACTCTTACAGCAGTGGCGGCGGATAACAATGCCACCAGGAGGGGAATGACACCTGCAGCAGCAGCACTGCGCTGGTCGACAGGATTTTTGTAAAATCGAGTAAGACGATCGGCAGCCTGGAACTGTTCCTCATCACTACAAGTAGGTCCAAGCATTTCAATGTAACACTCCAAATCTGTCATGATTTCATGTTCTTTACTTGTTGTTGTTGCTGCTGCTCCTGTTGCTGTTGTTGCTGCTGTTGCTTCTGTTGTTGTTGCTGTTGCCGCTTCTGTTGTTGTTGCTGCTGTTTCGGTTGCTGGAATGATTGCTGTTGTTGTGGCTATTGTTGTGGCAGCTGCACCTTGGTCCGCCACTACCCTTGCCTGATTCTGAGATTGTTGCTCGCCGTTGTTTGTCTGTCCCATCCTGCCTTCGACCTTCTTCCTTTCCTTCCACCTCTGCTTCTTCTCCTTCTTGAATTTGGCCTTGGCCTCCTTTCAAGCTGTCTCTCTCTCCTCCTCCTCCCCAGTAAGCTCCTGGAACATACGCGTGTGCGGTCAACTTTTAGTTTGCATGTGCGCGTACACGCAACGGAGTGATATAAAAAAGATAACGCCTGGAGGGGCGTGGACCCTTCTGTAGGCCGCAGATGGGGAAAGTTACCAAGGCAGACATAGTAAATGTAAGTGCAACGGAGCGCTGGACCATTGGGAAAATCGAGAAGGCGGGTGGGTAGGTGCGAAGGCTCTCTACTGTTTGTCTGTTCGTTTGTTTGTTTCTTTCCGAGAAAGTTGGTTAGTTAGTTATTTAGTCTGTTAGTCTTATACCCAGGTGTAAAGATTGCTAGCAGACTACCGTGCTCATAAATACATAAATAAATAAGTACTGGTAAATAAATACACAAATAAATATGTTGCCTTATTACTAGGCGTGAGGTTGAGGGGGGCAGCCTGTTTGCTGTCCTCGTATCAGTGCAAGGCAGTTCAAGACTGTACAACAAGCAGAATCTACAAAGCAGGTATGTGCCCAATCCTCGTATCAGTACAAGGCGGTACAAGGCTGTACACAAAGCAGAATTAACAAAGAAGGTATGCGCCCAAGGTCCTTGTATCAGTCCAAGGCAGTACAAGGCTGTACAACAAGCAGAATTTACAAAGCAGGTATGCGCCCAATGACCTCGTATCAGTAGTGGAGGCACTACAAGGCTGTACACCAAGCAGTTTTTTTTGTTTGACTGGTCGCACATTGTGACCCCCGTGCGACCCTCAGGTGTGCAAAATTAGGGCGAAATGGGCCCTTGGTGAATGGTTTGTGCCCTGGGTCGCACCTGGGTCGCACAGGCCCAGCCCAGGTAGCTAGCTCAGGCCTACCACTGGTGGAAATTACCTAGTCAGAACTGTGAAAGTGACCCCGGGGATCATGCATGGGCCCACCTGCCCAAGCCAGACAATACAGATGTACAACTCGAGTCCTGAACTACTCGAGTCCTGAAGACCTGGAGCTACTTTGTTTGACTGATGGTTGATTGTTGCAATGGCATAAGGCATGAGCAAAATTTATCGTTCTGAACCGCACGCGCCTGCGCTGCTCGTTTGTCGAGCGTCGTCAAGCCAGTCGTGGCTACTCCTTTGAACCCCGATAGAACAGCCATGCGAGCCTATACGCACCACCCACCCCTCTTCCAACCTCCTACCAAAGCCCCACCAACATCTCTAGTCCTCGACTTCATGGGAGAAGTCGGACCTTGGGTTTTGCCCCCTCCCCCTTAATTCCTGTGTTGATGGCTAGGCCGTGCCTTAGGGAAATTGCTTAGGCTGAGGTCTAGGCCAAACCGGCAGAGGTTGCACCAACAGAGGAGACAGGTGTGATGAGGGTAGTTATTGTGTTTGTGTGTGTGTGTCGTGTGTATGTGTGTCTTGCGCGTGTGTGTGTAGATGCTTATGATGCGCAAGGAATGTGTATTGATGATAACTTAATAGTGAGTATGCTTTAGGTTTACCGGGGTAGGTTGTAGTAATAGACTAGTGTTGACTGTTCTGTACAATTAGAGGCTTGACAAAGTTGTCACAAACCAGTGCAACATATGTTATCCATGTGCAAAATGCATGTTTTTTAAGGCCTTCCCAGAAAAAAATCCCTACGCCCCCTGTACCCCCTTTTTAGTCAGTTTTCTTGTGTCAAGGGTGTTCTTTTGTCAAGGGTGTTCGTTTGTCAAGGGTAGGTGTAAGGTAATAGCTTTGCGCTGGGCTTGCGCCCTACAGACGGTGCTACCGCACTGTCCCAGAATGAGGCTTGGGTCACCACATGTGTCTAACAACTTGGCCTGCGAAATTATGAAGAAAAAAACTGACACCAAGCGGAATTAAAAAAACAGGTATGCGCCCAAGGTCCACGTATCAGTAGAAGACTGTACAATGAGCATAATTAATCAAGCAGCTATGTACCCAAGGTCCTCGTATCAGTAGAAGGCAGTACACGGCTGTACAACGAGCAGAATTTACAAAGCAGGTATGCACCTTAGGTCAACGTAACAGTAGAAGGCAGTACAAGGCTGTACAACGAGCAGAATTAATAAAGCAGCTATGTTCCTAAGGTTCTTGTATCAGTAAAAGGCAATACAAGGCTATACCATGAGCAGGATTAGCAAAGCAGGCATGCGCCCAAGGCCCTATTTTTTTTCCATATACACACACATATATACAAACATAAACACAGATACACACACACACAATTAGGCCGCAGGTCACAAGCAAGATAAGACAGTGCAACAAGCAGAATGATGAAAGCAGGTATGCGCCCAGGGTCCTCGTATCGGTATCGCACATACACGTACTAAAGCCTAACATGTGTATGAATGTTTACATGCATGCATGCGACAATGTGGCCAACTCAGGACTGTGATGACCATTTGGGGACTAGTTTTGCACCAAATGTCCCCAAAAAGCTACAGAAATCTGTAAAAAGCTATAAAAAGCACTAAAACGCTGTCCCTGGAGGAAGCCTACAGCCATTAAGCTGGAAAAAAACCACTCTCAGATTTGAAAAAAATCACTGGTGGCACTCACATCTATCATAACTAGGGACCTGCATATCAAATGAAGTTGACCGAAGGCGAGTATGATATCATTTGATATAAATTAAATTACATCATATGATATGATTTATAAATGGTAACTTTGGTCTAGTCAAACTGCCGGCATATGATGACATGATATCATATGATGACATGAAATCATATGATGTCATATTGCCGTTCCCTGCTCACAACCATACGCATCTTGCCAAGCTGATGATGATTACACATTACTGGACCTGGGCATATCTTTAGACTGTCTAACTCAGCATAATTGAATCATGTGATCAGAATTGTGGTGTAGCGTTTATACTTCCAATGTTTCCTCTGCCCATAGACAGTGAGCAGCCATAAGGCTGGCGCACCATGCAATCAACCAAGTTCAAGCTGATAAAAGCGCCTTACCTGCACATGTTCCTTTGAAGATGCAGTTGTCCTTGCATGTAACAACTGCTGAAGCTGCCCGGACACATGTTGCAACGCCTTGAAAGGTGCTTCCTCGAACATGGATTGTAGGATGGAAAACGCTACTCCATCACCCGCACAGCCCTCGATCAGTGGGACCAAGAGGGGAATGGTGCCAGCAGCAATAAGCTTGTCCTGATTCTCGAGATCGTCAATGGCTAGACTCATTAGAAGCTCGGCACCAGCCAGACGATTGGATTCATCACCAAAAAGTTGCTTAATGGACAGCACCTTCACTAAGAGGGTAATGCAACCAGATGCAACAATCTCCCTCTTAATGCCAGCATTGTTGAAGGCAAGATGACGAATAGACTTAGTGGATACTCCTCTACCCAGTCTGATGTGAACAGAGGTGCCAGCAAGGGGGGGATGGCACCAGCAGCAGCGATCTTGTCCTGGTTTATGGGATTATTCTCTGCTAGACGACCAAGAGCGATTGCTGCATAGATCAGCTCTGTCTTCTCACAATTGCTAGCAGATAAAAGCGCCACCAAGGGGGGAATGGCCCTGCAGCAACAACCTCGCGCTGGTTGTCTGGGCTATCCTGAGCCAGGACGGCCAGAGTCAAGGTCACCTCACGATAAACACCAGAGCATTTACTGGTGGACAACAACGCCACTAAGGGGGGGATGACACCTGCAGCAACAATATCCCCCTTGATGACAGCGTTGTGTTGAGAGAGATCCCTCAGAGATTCTGCTGCTCTCTTGTGCACACCAACATCGTCAGAAGTACTTCGTATGGACAACATAGCCACCAGCAGGGGAATGGCGCCTGCAGCAGCAACCATGCGCCCGTTATCAGGGCTGTGTCTCACAATCCTTACAAGAGCTAGCGCTGCATTCATCATGCACTTAGGAGTGCCAGTGGATAGCAATGCCACCAAGGGGGTAATTGCACCTGCAAAACCATCCTTGCTTCAGTTCTGATATTTATGGGCAACTGTTTCCGCTAGAGCCATGGCTGCCTGCTCTTGTACACTTGCCCCTGTGCCACTAGATAGTAATTCTACCAAGAGGGGAATGGCACCTGCAGCAATGATCTCTATTGCAGTTCTGGAATCGGATCGAATCGAGCAGGCAGCTAGGTTCGCCAGAGCCCTGGCTGCAGACTCCTGCAAACATTCCGCAGTCCCGGTTGATAGCAATGCCACCAAGGGGGGAATGCCACCTGCACGAGCAACCGCAGTACATGTCGGAATGGCTACATAGCGATTCTTGCCCTCGGCCTGTATTTGCCCAAGGAAATTTGCTGCCTCCAACTGCTCCTCCACACTTGAAGTGGGTCCAAGCTTGTTATCGTAATCCATATAGATGGCTGACATGTTCCCACGTCCCTTGTTGCTACTACCAGGAGATGATCCTAAGACTTGTACTGCCAGGAGATGATCCTCAGACTTGTACTGTCGGGAGATGATCCTAAGACTCGTACTGCCAGAGATGATCCTAAGAGTTGTACTGTCAGGAGATGATCCTAAGACTTGTACTGCCACAGATGATCCTAAGACTTGTACTGCCAGTGATGATCCTAAGACTTGTACTGCCAGTGATGATCGTAAGACTTGTACTGCCAGTGATGATCGGAAGACTTGTACTGCCAGTGATGATCCTAAGACTTGTACTGCCAGGAGATGATCCTAAGACGTTGCTATTGATATTGGATTACTTTTCCTAATGGCTGATGTGTTGCCGACTTGCAGCGTTGTCTAACCAAATTTGCTAGCCTGCATGCAGAAGGAGTGGGAGGTGTGAGTGGGATCCCTGGGTGGGTGCTGACTGGCAGGACAAAGGCAGCCTTGTACGACCTAGTTTGCTGGCCTGCACATAGAAGACGAGAGAGGTGGACAGTGTACTTGAGGCCTCAAACATGGGAGGGCCTCAAACATAGGAGTGCAGGTGAGGGTGGAGGAAATTGAGGCAGTGTGAAAGGCTGGTGATCAGTGGACTTTGGTGGAATAGCCTTGAGGACATTCAGGCAGAGTAAAAGAAACATTCGATTGGTAGGTATCCAGGTAGCGTGGAAGGTATATCAGGCCGGTAGATATTCAGGCAGAGTAAAAGGTATATCAGGCTGGTAGATATTCAGGCACCATGGAAGATTGATCAGGCTGGTAGATATTCAGGCAGTGTGGAAGGTTGATCAGGCTGGTAGATATTCAGGCAGCGTGGAAGGTTAATCAGGCTGGAGGACATTCAGGCAGCGTGGAAGGTTGATCAGGCTGGTAGATATTCAGGCACCATGGAAGGTTGATCAGTATGGAAAATATTCAGGCAGAGTTAAAGGTAGATCAGGCTGGTAGTTATTCAGGCAGTGTGGAAGGTGGATCAGGCTGGTAGGTATTCAGGCAGTATGGAAGGTTGATCAGGCTGGTAAACATTCAGGCAGCGTGGATGGTAGGTGAGGGATGAGGCTATTCAGGCAGAGTAAAATGTAGATCAGGCTGGAAAACATTCAGGCAGCGTGGAAGGTTGATCAGGCTGGTAGATATTCAGGCACCATGGAAGGTTGATCAGGATGGAGGATATTCAGGGAGAGTAAAAGGTAGATCGGGCTGTTAGATATTCAGGCAGTGTGGAAGGTGGATCAGGCTGGTAGGTATTCAGGCAGTATGGAAGATTGATCAGGCTGGTAAACATTCAGGCAGCGTGGATGGTAGGTGAGGGATGAGGCTATTCAGGCAGAGTAAAATGTAGATCAGGCTGGAAAACATTCAGGCAGCGTGGAAGGTTGATCAGGCTGGTAGATATTCAGGCACTATGGAAGGTTGATCAGGATGGAGGATATTCAGGCAGAGTAAAAGGTAGATCAGGCTGGTAGTTATTCAGGCAGTGTGGAAGGTGGATCAGGCTGGTGGTAGGTATTCAGGCAGTATGGAAGCTTGATCAGGCTGGTAAACATTCAGGCAGCGTGGAAGGTAGGTGAGGGATGACGCTATTCAGGCAGAGTAAAATGTAGATCAGGCTGGAGGACATTCAGGCAGCGTGGAAGGTAGGTGAGGGCGAAAGACATTGAGGAAGTATGAAAAGAAGATGATAGGAGGAGCTTCAGGTAGAAGAGCTGACGAAGGGCAGAGGGGCAGAGGAAGTGGAAGGTAGGTTGATAGAGGGATAAAGGGGGTTGGGGACAGGTTGCTGGAGGGGTAGTGTGGGTAGGTGGCTGAGGGGCACTGGGGCAAAAAAAGTAATGGGAGGGGGCGTTAAGTAAGCTCCCTAGTTTCCGTGGGTATTGCATGGTGGGACTTTGAATTGGATGGTGAGCAGCCCAGAGTTGGCTGAAAAACCATGCAACAATCAAAGCCAACCCAACAGGGGCAGGGGGGCAACAAGACAACGTCCAGAGAGTGAGCAGGCAAGTGAGACCAGAAGGGGTCATGCAGGCATCTGATAAGTCCCCCATTCCAATAGTCCCCCTAGACTTTGTCAAGATGCGGGCACATTGGGAGTTCACTAGGGCAACAGGATAATGTAACCATCATCATCATCATCATCATCAATAATCATGATCATGGTTGAATCACCCTTGGTTCCTTGCCAACCCTGGATTGCTTGCCAAACCTGGATTCCTTGCCTACCCTGGATTGCTTGCTCATCCTTGGTCCCTTGGTTCGCAACACCCTGTTCACCCTTGATTCCTTACACCCTTCTCGGGCAGTCTAGCATTAGGCCAGTGGTATAGTCTGAGTAGGGCAGCCCGCAGCCCCTTGGCTGGAGCAGGCCAGTCTCTTAATCTGGCATACCTTTTATTTTCGGCTACGAGCAGTAGCTTCTTGGCAGCACTTTGAGCCAGCTAAAACCAAATATTTCAACAGTTATGGGCAGCTAATCGTTTCTGCCTCATCTAGTTTGGCTCAGTAGCCAGTAAGGGGAGCTGAGCAGAGATAGTGGAATCAGATAATTGAGGACGAGCGTGATTGGTGCTAGACTAGGCGACTAGGTGACTAAGCATCCTCTCCGAGGCTTAGGCGCATGGGGTATGGAGTATGGAGTGCTCAGGGCATGGGAGTTACCTGAAGAGCGGCGAGAGTTGCCAACGACATTCAAGCCGTCCGGACAATATGTCGAGCTGATCGCTATGAAGTGGTGCTGATTGCTATGAAGTGGTGCTGATTGATGTGAAGTCGAGCTAATTGCTATGAAGACGTCGAGGTTCTGGCCGTTCCATGTTCTCTGGGTTTGGCTTGGCTCCGTCATTTGACTCCGGGCCGCGGGCCTGCTGTGGCTGCCCAAAGAGGCTTACAGTTGTACCTGATTATGTACCTTTTACCAGAGACCAGTCTCTGCCTTTTACCGATGACATTTATCCAAAGAGGTGGGGCTAATGCGGGCTAGGGCGGGCTAGGGCTCGGCAAGGGCGGCTAGGGCGGGCTAGGGCACGGCAAGTCTCGACAAGTCCTATGCAGCGTCGCAAGCGACGCGGAAAATTGGTGGAGTGTGTTGGCAACGGAAAGAAAGGTGGCAACGATGGAGCCTACCGAAGCGAGTTAGTTACGCGACCGACCGACCGTTGGATGACGTGTCAAGAAATTTTTCGGTCGGACAGACGGACAAATGAGTAACCCTGGGGGCTCCCGCCTTCTTGAAGAGAGGGCTCCGCAAAAAAACCCGAGCTACGACGATGTCACTCACGCGCATCTAAAGATGCGCAATCTAAGCGCGCCTATAATCGTAATTCGAACTCCTTATGCATAACATGGATTAATTTCTCCTTTCGATCGCAAGATTTCTCACTGAGCGTGTTGGGTCATAGATGGGCCTACAAATATACTTGAACAAGGAGCTCCAGTGCACGCTTCGAGTAGCTCCATACCGCTCAATTATCCAAACGCGTAATATTAAGTCATTCTGAGGCCTGCTAGCTGCTTGCCACTGCTAGGAGACGAAGAGCCAGTACTCGGGAAAAATACGAATCCCTGTTGCGGTGGAATTCGTGAAGATACGCGGCCTAATTTCGCGCTGCAACTGTCCGGAAGACCCAGAGAGTCTCTGGTAAGACCTATCTGAAGCATGGTGATCCGCTATCAGGACCTGTCTCACCGAGTTCGTGGGCCAGGAACCGACCTTGTACCACAACTGCTCACACAACTGCCGACCTAGGTAGGACCTTGGCGTGAGCCCATGTGGCTATGTTCGCACTTGACTGTACTGCCTGCCAATGCCATTTATGTCATGGCCCATTATTATTAGCATTATTAATTTCATTATTATCTGTATTATTATTTTTATTTTTATTATTATTTTTATTGTTATTATTATTATTATTATTATTATTATTAATATTAATATTAACATTAATATATCATCACTATTATTATTATATTATATTACTAGTGCGGTAGCCCGTGTGGCCGGTGGCCACACAGACACACATCACCCCTACCCCAATCATAATAGGGTGCCCGTGGGGCTGGGTTACAGAATGGGCTACACATATGTCCTCACCTCCACCCCTCTCATAAACACAGTCATCATGTTTCCCCCACTTTAAATCCTGACGCATCTGCCCCCCCCCCCCCCCCCCCCCCCCTCCCCAGCACTAACAACTACCCACACACTAATCCCTCCCCATGCATCCCCCCCCCCCCCCCCCCCCCCCACCCCCACCCCCACCCCACCCCACCCCACCCCAGGCCCCCACCCCACCCCCACACACACACAGTCCCCACTCTGCCCAAACCTCGACCCAGGCCCAATCTCAAATTTGCCTCACCCCTTTACCCGCCAACACATGCGCACTTCCCTGCTTCTCCGTTCCCATTAATCTGATCTTCTCTCGGCCACTTTAGCAGATGGGTTTTACAGAAGCGATTATGATGTTTCCAGCTGAGTTCGAAATCGCGCAGACGTTTGGACGTTTCGTCAGACGACGCGGAAATGCGAAGACTTTTGGAAATTGCAAACGAACGTCTGCGCAGTTTCAGACTCAGCTTGAAAGATCGGAATTGCGCGAGAGCAAAGGTGCTTACCTGTAGCTTCCTCTTCGCGCATAGATACCTGGTTGGGCGTGCAAGCTGTTTCCCGAAAGGGCCTTCGCTCGGTCAACTCTGTCACGCACTCGCTACAGCTCAGCGCGAAAATAACCTTATCGTTGCAGGGTGTGAGTCGTGTGGGGTGGGGGGGAAGATCTTGAAGAGGTATTGCACGCGGTGCAAGGAGCACGCAGCAAGAAGGAAGTTGGACGTCGGAAGAACGTCACAGGGTTGCAGGGACTTAGATCGTGCAGAGATACCATGAGCCGCGCCAGTGCCTTAGCTCGCAGCAAGATGAATGTATCAATAGAGCCTGCAGAAAAGCTGGAGAATGGAAGTGAACTACCTCCAATCACGAATCAGGCGATGTGATAGCATAATGCGACGACGAATGTAATGCTGAGATGAAGAAAGAAGTGCGCATGCGTGAGCCAAGTGAAAGTCAAGGGCCAGCCGAATCATGAGCCGAAGTGAAAGTTCTGGAGCATGAGCCGCAGCCCGCAGGTCGCTCCGTGAAGCAATACACTGAAAACTATTATTCCGAGCGCCATGCAAAGCGATCTGAGGGTCAGCAAATGACCTCCGAGGAGAGGATCTCCTCACTCATTTCATTGCAATTCATTGCAGTCACAGTATGGGAGGCAGTTGTGGACATGAAATGAGCGCGCGCGCATAGCTTAACGCATCTGCTGTTTCGGCAATTGAAATCGGTGGGCGAAGACTTGGGTGTACGGAAAGTCGGTTGCAAGTCGGTTACACTTCGCACGCCCATGGCACGTGGGTACGCGATGATGACACCACCACGACCACGACCACGACCACGACCACGACCACGACCACGACCACGACCACGACCACGACCACGACCATGATTTCTGTATATTTATAGATTATCATCATTGTTTGTATTTATATACGGCAGCTGCGTGGAATGTACCAGGGTTCCTTACACACGTGCACGTTTGTAGTCCACGTGTGCACTCGTCTACTATGCTATAGGACACCGTCATAGCATACCCCCCCCCCCCCCCCCCCCCCCCCCCCCCCCCCCCCCCCAAGTCCTGAAACTGCGCGTTGTCATAGTTCCTGGGATTTAAAGGGGTCAATAAAAAAGCCCGGGTGAAAAACCTCCTGAAAATTAGGGGAAACCCATGGGAAGATGAAAGGCCCAGTCAGGAAGAACTGGGATCAGTAGAGCTTAATGCTGTCGCAACCCTGTTTTAGTTGTGAAAGGACTTTCACCCCAGGAGGTGGGTCTCCCGACACAAACCAGCGACCCGGAGGATTCAGTTCGAATGGCGTTGCCCCTCCTACAATGTGCAAAGTAGGCGCACTTAGGGCTTGGGATGGAGTGGGCCTACTTGGTGCCTAGTAGTAGTAGTCCCGTAGTCCCGCCCGCACCGCCGTGGTTTAGTGGTTTAGTTGGGTTTTTTCATGTTAGAGGGGTTCTGAGTTGCAGTCACTAAAAGCTCCTATTGTGTCTTACCAATCGCCTGAATCATTGTCGGAGATGCCGACCCTCGACCAAACGAACATTCACCATTGAGCACAACAGCACTTGACTGAGATGAACAAGTCCTAGGGAAATTGGCGGCGGGTATTGGCTACCAGAGCGACAGGTGGCAACCGAATCGAGTGCGGCGGAGCGAAGCCAGGGTTTACAAGATAGTTCAGGCCAGGGTTACTTGTTTCTTGTGGATAGAGGGAGCACACGGTGACCCTAGGGGCTCCCGCCCCCCAGAAGGGGGGGCTCGGTCAAAACAACTCCGCCTCTGTCAGGGACGGTAGGGTTCCCTAAAGAGATGAAGGAATTCATCCACCTCGCTCACTGAGGGACCGTTGATGGTTACGAAGTTTTCTTTTCAGCTACGCGCGGCAGCTTCTAGGCAGCTCCCTGGGGTCTCTCTTCATCCAAACCAGCTTCTAGGCAGCTCCCTGGGGTCTCTCATCCAAACCAGCTTCTAGGCAGCTCCCTGGGGTCTCTCTTCATCCAAACCTTGAGCAAGCTAGGCACCTGGGGTGTGTTTCCAGTGGGGCTTTCGGTCACCGTTGAAGTTCCGCTGAAGTCCACGCTGGCACGAAGTGTTTCCAGTGGGGTTCCGCTGACATTTTGCTATGTCCCGCTGAAGTCCACGCTGGCTTTTTTGACCGCTGAAGTCCAGCCCGGCGAGCACCGGCGAGCACCAAGTATTCTCTCCAGGATTCTCTCGATGAGGTTTGAGGCTTTCAGAACATCGACAATTTGACGTCCGCGAGAAACCAGCCCCTGCCCCACTGGAAACACACCCCTGGAAGCTGGTATCTTCAGCTTTCCAGTGCTCCTGGAATCTTTGGGTTTGCACTCTTGGGGTGCATGGTGGGGTTCTGCCTCCATGTCCCCCTGGTGGGGTTCTGCACCCATCCTGCCCCCAGTTGCACTACAGGTCCAGATGTATCTTCAGCTTTCCAGTGCTCCTGGAATCTTTGGGTTTAGCCCATTGGCAGTCTCGGGGAGCTGCCTAGAAGCTGGTGCTGTTAGCCGGAAAGAAAAACAGTTGATGGTAACTAGTCGGTAACTAGACTAAAATAGGGAAGCTTCGAAGGTCAAATTTAGTTTGAGGCTTTGAACCTTAACCTGTCTGCATTTACATTATAAATTAAAACAAATCATTATTATCAAAATATCATCCACAACACACACACACCACACACACACACACCACCACCTCCTCACCACCACCACCACACATACACACCACACACACACCACCACCTCCTCACCACCACCACCACACACACACACCACACACACACCACACACACCACACTCCTCAAACATCCACCACCACACACCACACCACAACACCACACACACCCACAACCAACCACCACCCACCAACCCACACAACCAACCACACAACCACAACAAACCATCCACCACCACACACACACACAAAACCACACACACTCCACCTCGCACCACCACACCACACCCACACCACACCACACAACACCTCCTCACCACCACACCAACCACACACAAACACACACACACACAAACACACCCACACAACTCCCCCTCACCAACACACACACACCAAACACCACACACCACCACACACACACACCACAAACACACCACACACACACACCACACACACACACACACCACCACACCACACCACCCAACACCACCACTCACACACACTCCTCACACCACCCCAACCATCCACCCCAGCAACATTCCCCAACACACCCACCTCCTCACACCACCCCACCAACCACCCAAGCACACACACACACCACACCACCACACCACACATACCACACACACACAACCAACCCACGACCAAACAAACATAGTAGCATAGTCTTCACGCACACACATTGTCCACACACAAAACCCAGCATAGGATATAGCATGCAGCATCCCTATACCAAGCAATACAAAGGAGGTAGCAGCTGTAGCACCCACATCACGCTAAGGCTAGGTGATACTGTTATTGTCCGTTACACCGTACTCTGAGTTGCATAGTGCACACCGGATCCTGATGGCTCCAGGACCCGTGTTGCCTGCCGCCAGGCCATAGGCTAGCTATGGCCTGCACATGTCTGCAAGTTCCACCTGCAGACTTCCCTTGCTATATAGCCGCTCCTGTCGGCCTCTTTAGCATCTTTTACTTTAGTCTTCACTGTGTAACAACTCTAACATTGAAAGGTCATAGGCCCGACAGCTAACCCGAAGAAACGCCACTGAGCCTGTGCCAAGCCGATATCCCGCTTCGCACCTGGTGATAGTTTTCCCTCTGACTTGCTCGACGGCTCGAGTACTGCTTTTGGCTCTGGATTGCCCACGCTTCGTCGTCTGGAATCTACTACCTGCGCTGCCTTGCCTACTGCCTACACAACTCTCCCGTTGTCTCTACAATCCGTCCAAGACGCCAAGTAGACGCAGTCCAGAAGTCTCAGTAGATCTTTGGCGTAAGTTGCTAACTTACCAGATCACACACAGCGTTCCGCAACCCTTTTCAAGGTTGCCTGTGCACAGATATCCAGCTCTGCACACCGTCCCCCCCCCCCCCCCCCCCCCCCCCCCCCTTCCCTCACCATTCCCAAACAACAGGATCCATTCAGATCCCCTTTTGCTGTCAACACACCCTCTCCCCTGCCTCCGAATCGCACAACCACGACTGAAGCCTGCCAATCTTCACACACGAATTACCCACTGGCCGGTTTACTAACTCGGTGTGAAGATCAAGACCTCAAGTCCCCAGCGCCGCGACAGACAACATGGCCAACAAGGAGCCGGCCTTCATCTTCGATGGGAGCCCAGCTGTCCCCTTCCACAAGTTTGGCCCCTATCTGCTCCGCTACCTCAGAGCATTCCCAGGAACCATCCATGTTGCCATCGACGCCGCTCTACCAATCCCGCCTGATGAGGAACCTGCAACAGGTGACGAGTACCCTCTGGAGACTAGTCATTACCCCAATCTGGATCATACTAATGCGACTGTTGCGAGTCGTCCTGTTGACCACAGGATAAATGTAGTGAAGAATTCTCAGGCCTTCAATGAAATTCTGTTCAGACCCTATCCAACAAGCCATTATGGCTCACACTAATGTTGCTGCTAAAGCTTACAGGTTCCTGAAGGCCACCTATGGTGCACGGAACTCTGACCTGGAGACCGCTACAGTCAGATCCATGTACAACCTCATCATGTCTCCCACTGAAAACCTTCAGGTTTACCTTGCCAGAAGCTATGAGCTGTACTCTATGCTTCCCCAAATGAATGGCCAGAGCAACACCTCCATCCCTGCATTTCTCAGCATCATTGTGCAAGGACTGTCCAGCCGTCCAGAGTACAGTGGATTCAGATCATCTTTCCACAACTCTGTCTGCCCTGATTTTGCATCATTTCAGACACAAATCACCAGGTATCAGGTCTCCAACCAGATGTCAGAGGCTGTCATTTCCCCCGAAGAAACTGCCCACATGGCAGCTGCAGCCTTCAAAGGAAGACCAAGAAAGGAGCGTATCCCATCAGCTCAGATGACCTGCTGGAACTGCGGTTGGTTTGGCCACAACTCCACTACCTGTACCAGTGCTGACACCAACCTGGCACACAGGCCTGCATCTACATCTGCCAGGAGTAGATGTAGATGCAGGTTCACCATCACCACCTGCCAGGGGTGACACCGCCAACAGGCCCTCCAGCAACTCCAAGTCCCCCAAGAGAGACTACAGAAGCTCCAAAGAGACCAAGACCTACATCCGCCGTGACAACACCAGGCATGCCCATGTAGCTGACGATGACTGCTCCACTTCCCAGTCTACATCAGACAATGAGGAGGAGCATAACTTCATGGCCCTAGCCATGATTGATGGACCTCAACCTCTCCAGTATGCTGACTCCCCTGAAGGCAAGTCCACATCCTTGTCCCTGCCCAGTACCTCTTTGGATGACAATGCATTCTTTGGACACATGAGTGATACAGGTGACCCACTAGAACCAGCTTCCAGCTCCACCTATGATGCCTTGCCAGAACTTATCAACAGTGATGATGATGATGATAGTGATGACAGTGACGCTCATGAGTCCTACCAGTCAGCTCTCCAAACAGAATGGATCCTAGACTGTGCAGCCCATTCCCACTGCACCAGTAACCCCTCCAACTTGCATGACATTCAGGATCTTCCCCAGCCCGTTAGCCTGCAACTGGCTGACCTTGGAGCACCTCCCCTCATCTGCCTGCAACAAGGGAAAGCTCACATCAGAGGTCACAGAGGCTCTCTGATCATTCTCCACAATGTTCTCCTGGCCCCTCCCCTGACTACAGCCAACATCATCAGCATAGATGCTGCACACAAACTCTCTCCACACCTCCACGTCCTCATAACCAGTGATGCAGCAACCCTCTCCATACCTGCACATGTGGGCACCAAAACACTCCTCCTCTGCCCCAAAAGGCATGGCCTCTACTTCACTAGAACTCCTAAGACTTCCTCATCAACTCCCCCTCTACCTACCTCCACTGTCTCCTCCACCAGCTGCCATCCTATGCCTCCCTCCCCTGTACACATCATGATGATAACCCAGCCTGCATCCAGCCTGCAACCAGCCTGCATCCAACCTGCATCCAACCAGCCCCCAGCCTGCACCCAGCCTGCATACAGCCTGCACATGCCAGCATCACAGCCTGCCCTACACTACAATGATGACTACGCAGGCAGCTGTACCATCCCCCCCCCCTAGATCTAGTCCCAGTGACAGTGATGATGATGACTTGCCTGCCCTCAACCATGTTTGTGGACCCTCCCTGCTCCTGTCAGAAAATGTGGGGAAATTTACATCACAGCCACACCAAGCTGGATCATCTACAACCTATGTCCAGCAACTTCCCACTGTCCCCTTCACTGAGCCCTGCAAAGGGGAATTTACATCACAGCCACACCAAGCTGGATCCTCCACCACCTATGTCCAGCAACTTCCCACTGTTCCCCTCAATGAGCTCTGCACCCTGACAGAAGCACAAGCCAGAATAGAAATGGACCTCATGCTAGACCAAGCCAGAACTGCATATGAAGATGTCCACTGTCCTATAGATGGACAAGGCCCCTGCACCCAGTCAGAACTCTCACATGTCCTCAGGTTTGACCAATGGCTCCCCTCAGCTACTTCCCCATCCCCTGGTCAGCCCCTCACCCATGTCAACATGAATACCTACCCAGTCCAGTTCCTAAACAACTCTGGCCTCCCTAGAACCAAGTTAGGAACCCTGCTCACCACCCTCAACAATTCCCCCTCTTCCCTTAGAGCCCTTAGCATCAGATACAGACAGTCCTTGCCCATCCTCATCAGCCAGTTCACCAGCCGGTTCCCCATTCTGCTAGCTTTTGAACACCACAAATTCCCCAGTAGACACATGCATAGCAGCCCCTCCCCCGTCTATGGGCCTCTCATCAACCACATCAGCAGACTGCAGAGCATGGTCCAATCCTACCCCACCATATCAACAATAGACAGGCCTACCCTACAGTGGGCCATCAGCCTACAAGCAGCTATGGTCCAAGCTCATGCCAAAGTCCTGGCTACCTGGCCCAAAATGCTCATGCACCCCATCAGCTGTGCATATCCTGGAGGAAGAGTAGTCTGTGTCAACAACCTGAGCATGCACTGGAACCCCATGGACTTCTGGTTCATCAACATGCTGGATACCCCCAGGATGTCTAAGAGGTCATTTTCCACTCTCTTAGACAGAATCCACCAGCAGCTGGACCTAGATGGATACTCAGCATCTGGTACATAAATCTTAACCTAGAGTTCTATGTTTTGTTTTTGCCTTAGCCTTGAACACTCTAGGATTTAACTGTGTACTGCCTCATGTACTCATATCTGGCACTACAATGTGTATAGATATTGATCTTGCTTCCTTAGACTACCTCATGCTTCCTGCAACAAGATTGCAAACTCTAATTTAGGATGCTCCCAAATTATGGGGGGAATAGCACAGACATCTTGTCTAAATCCTCCTATCTCAAATCATGCACATTTCTGCAACTAGCCTGCAGCCTACCTGCAGTTACCTCCCAGCTTCCTAGCAGCCTCCCTGCAACCTAGCCTGCAGCCTATCTGCAGTTCCCTTTTATGCTTTCTAGCTGCTCCTTAAGACTAGCCTGCTGTACCCTTGTAGCTCTCCCTCCAAGGCCAGTTATCTCCAGTTGACTGACACCCCTCTGAAGACGAGTTGCTAATGTGCCTTGCCCCTTGATCCCAGTTCTGCATAATTTATTATTTACAGTTCTCATATCAGCTATTAGCAATCCTCCCAGGCCTTACCAGTCTCTGTAGTTTTATATTTTTCCTTATGCCCCTCAGTTAATTCCAGGAATTCTTGTGACCAAGAATACCTTGAATTGGGGGGGATGTTATTGTCCGTTACACCGTACTCTGAGTTGCATAGTGCACACCGGATCCTGATGGCTCCAGGACCCGTGTTGCCTGCCGCCAGGCCATAGGCTAGCTATGGCCTGCACATGTCTGCAAGTTCCACCTGCAGACTTCCCTTGCTATATAGCCGCTCTTGTCGGCCTCTTTAGCATCTTCTACTTCAGTCTTCACTGTGTAACTACTCTATCGATTGAAAGATACAACATCCACTTGGAACACATTGCCTTATCATCATACCCTATTACCTGTAGGGTGCTACAAAGCGGAGCCGAAAAATCCCAATTGAGAAAGCTCGGCAGCGCGATTTCGTGCACACAACGTTTTGAGCCCCACTGCGCTTTTCGCGCACTTTTTAACCACCCGTGGGCGCAGCGCGCGCTTTTTGCGCTACAAAGCGCTGACCAATTTGACGTTTGTGCGCTTTAACCGCTAACCAATTTGACATAATGTAGTACCCTGATTACAAGAGCTAAAGCCATGGGCCACAGCATAACACACTATTACCCCTTCAACTCAATTTCCAGATACTCTCCTAGCAATAGTCAGATTCCATAGCCAGTTATGAGATTTAATCAGGTAGGCGGGCTCATTGCAGGCAGGCTGGTTGGCAGGTCCATTGCAGGGACAGACGGACAGAGTCAGTCCATGTGCAAGAGGCAGCCGACAAGGCAGAGGCACCCAGCCAGGCGGCCGGCCGGGCAGAGGAAGCCAGCCAAGCAGTCAATTAGACAGAGGCAGCCAGCCAGGCAGCGACCAGGCAGAGGAAGCCAGCCATGCAGCCAATCAAGAGGTCACAAGCAGGCTTGCAGGTGGGCAAGCAGGCAGGCGGACTCATACATCCAGGGAGATGGACAACTAAGGGCATGGTGGCCCTTCAAGAAGGGAAGAAGGGTGCGCAAGGGAGAGCGAGCGAGGGAACCGAGGGGAAAAGCATCATTCAATTCTGCCCAAAGGTAGGAGCTGATTTCTGGCAGGCATGGGCAGGCACATGGGGCGGGGGTGCATCGCACTATGGTGTATTCATTCACTAAAACCCTAGTCCCCCCAATGCTTTGAGCAGCTCGATTACCTTGAGGGTAATTTCTACAGCGTCAATGTCATTGTCCTGGTGGATCAAGTTGTGCACAGCATAGGCCCTCGCCGCGAGCGCCACGGTGGTGGCGTCATCGGTCGCGATGGGAGCAGCCTGGGTGGTGGCGTCATCGGTCTCTTTGGGAGGAACCCTCTTCCGGCGGAAAATGAAGACCCGGTGGTATTTCCCCCCCCTCAAACACGATGTCTTGGAGAACTCCCAGATGTGCAGAATTGGGGCTGCATGAGACCGGGGGGGTGCCCGGAAGGGTACCCAGCTTGAAGCTGCTAACGTGTAGTCCTCGTCAGTCTCAAAGATGAAGTGGAAGCCCTCAACTTGGCACAACTTTTTGGGGTATAGGCCAAGCGTCAGTAACCGGTTAAATGCACCCAATCGAGCCCATGACGTCTTTGTTTCAAAGTATATGTAGCGCGCCTCATTGTCGATTTGCTTTCGTTTTGCATGACCTCCTGCAAGCAGAGAGGACATGTGGTGGGGGTACTTGCACACGTGTTTTACTGATGCATTGTCAAATAGAAAATCATTTGCTGTAAGATAATTTAATAGCCCCCCCCCCCCCCCCCCCCCCCCCCCCCGCCCCCCTGACAATTTCAGAAGTTTTTCAACTATTAAAACTAATCAGGGAGTTTTTGTTTTTTTTGCACTTTCCCGGGTATGGCCGCATTTGTTTTTACCTTATTGGTGCATTTTGTTTTTTTTCGGGGGGGGGGGGGGGGGGGGGGGGGCATTTTGGACTGACAGACTGATTTTGTGTGTGTGTGTGTGGGGGGGGGGGGGGAGGAGGGGAAGAGGAGGAGGTGGAGGAGCTGCCGCGGTGTACCAACACCACTTGTCGCTTTAACAAAGTAACGTGACGATCCAGTCAATAACTCAAGGGGACAAGGGGGGAGCAGTCGAGCACTTGTTCGTATGAGCGTTCAAGTGGCCAGGATATTCAATACCAACGCTTTAATTTCAAATTTCCTTGCTGGATTGAGCACTGAGGGCAACCGACAGAGGGGGTTAAAAGAAGGAAGAGCCTAATGTGCATTAAGGCACGTGCCCTTTTAGTGTGCAGGTATGTGTGCAGGTATTTCCCTCTTCGTTGAAGGGTGTTTGGAGGGTCAAGGGAGATGAACTTCCGACTGTTCAGAAGGTGCTGGCTTCCATTTCCCTCATCGTTGAAGGGTGTTTGGATATATGCCCAGTGGAGCGATGTTAATGATTCAGTCTACTGCATGGCTGGATCGGCTCATCCCACGAGGTCTATCCAGCGCTCCAACACCCCGAACACGATCCGCAATCTGCACATCACCCATGCTGCCTGAGTCTTAATTGTGTGTGTGTTTTTGTTGTTTGAGTGTGTGTGTGTGAACGCGAGTGTGCACAACAACCGCATTGTCTAATTATTTTCATAGGGGGTGGTTTTGTTGTTTGATTTGTCTGTGTCCAGTGTGTGTATGTACGTGTGTGTGTTTGTGTTGGTGTTTGGAGGGTCAAGGGAGATGAAGTTCCAACTGTTCAGAAGGTGCTGGCCCCCAGTTACCATGTGAGCTACACAGCTACTAAGCTGAGTCAGATACTAGAAATCCAGATCGGATTCTGGTCAGTCTTACCGGAACTCGCGCTCATAACTGGTTGGTGCAAATAAGGGACACGCAGAAAGCCTTTTTGAGCCTCACTGTGCGTTTCGCGCAGTTTTCAACCCCCTGTGGGCACAGCGCGCAGTTTTGTTTTTTGCACTACAAAGCGCTGACCAATTTGACGTTTGTGCGCTTAAAGCGCTGACCAATTCAACAAAATGTAGTACCCTGGTGAGAGCCCAATCCCAGTTCAGCCCCCCACCACTCACTGACCTTGCGAGGGGCCCATGGCCTTTAAAAGCTCCGTAGGTGGCCTCCACTGGTATGCCATTCCGCTGGCTACTCCTGTAGAAGTTGGATCAATCACAGTTGGGTAGACACCGATAATCAAATGAACAAAATGCACCAATGCACCTAATGCTCTTTTAAATGAACTAGCTGGCCAGCCTGCTCCTAATCTCAACATTAAAACTCCAGGCACACGGGCCTTGTGTCGGTCCATGCCACTGTCCTCTAGAGAAAAAAACTCCTGCCTGCATCAGCCAGACACGCAGTTGACAGTGAGCTCATGGTGATATTTGACTGCACCACTGCTATGATGAAAACCAACGAGGACAGGGCTGCTGGCAGGTCAGCTTACTTGGTGTGCATCGCCAAAAAGGCTGCGATGCACAGCGGAAGTAAAACAAGTGAAGATGATGCCAATAATGCGGATACCGTACAGACCCCAAAATCTACCCAATATGTAATGATGGAAAAAACAGAACTTCTAGTATCAACGATAATCTAAAATTAATACGTATTACAAATACAAGTTTACCTTGCTTCAAGATAGAGCAAGTATCATTGCTTGTATTGATTATATTTATATTACCCAATATAGTTAATCTACCACTTTATACAGGTATGAGGCAAACATGTTGTTGACACATAGAAGTTAGTTGAAGGTAGCTGGCACATACAGGTGCAAATTTATTGCTTGAACACAGAAGTGAGTTGTGATTCTCTCGAAATCTCAAAAATTAAAACATATATTGTGGAGGATATTCCCTATCAAGCACATTCCCCTGGGCATGATGAGCTCTTTAACGCCGTGCTACAACAAACGGTTTTTGGAGAGCTTATTTGGGTTGTGTAGCCTGTATGTTTGAGTGGTGGTCATTGTGTATGAAATACAAAACGTCATGAAGTAATCAAAACAGCCCAATTAGACAAACACTAGAACTTGACTACGAATATTGTATGACTAATCAAAGTAGACAAACACAAGAACATGACTACGAATATTGTATGACTAATCAAATTAGACAAATACAAGAACATAACTACGAATATTGTATGACTAATCGGAAAAAACCACTCCTCTATTGGCCAGGAAAGGCTGATGCAAGTGATAAAAGGTGTGTAAACAATACCTTTGTTACTGGTCAACTAGGACTGACTGGTAGGGGGGCCTGGGATTTGGACTGGCTGGTCGGGGCCTGGTTTGCGGGCTTGGTGTAGGTTTTCACTTGGACTGACTGGGAGGGGCTTGGGAGCTTGGGCTGACCTGCATGAAAACAATAAATTAAACAAGTTGGATGCCTTGACTGCAGATGCATGGGTGCCTTGACGACTGCAGGGCATGGGTGGGAACAGCATCACAGTTGCTCAGCAAAGTGGGCTTCGAGTGTTCAGAGTGTTGGACCATGTAGTTCGGGTGCCTTGAACTATAGACCAAGTATGGCGCTCAGACTCATTGTCTACAACCTTTTGCTACTCGATGCATGCAGGCGCACAATCAACCAGATTTAGGCAGAAGGGCTACGAATACAGCCAGCAAACTTCTCGATGCGGTCTTCTGCTCATGCTCCATGATGCGTGCCAACGGTCCTAATGGACATGAGGGCGTGCGACACCGCCAGCCAGCGCTCAAAGTGAGATTGCCAGAGTAGGGGAGAAAGGGCTAACAATTAATTTCACCAGTTGCGAGTAATTGCCATTTCTTTATATCACCATGCTTTATTTCTCCGCCTGTGACCGTAGCCACCATTCATTTCACGCATGCGCACTTTCACCATGCCTGTGCATCAATTGTGTCACGGTTGGCATCCAGTGGATACGAGCAGCAATTTCCTTCCATTTCTGGCACTTGGACCGCTCATCCTACCTATGCAATCTCTGCTCATCCTATCTATGCAATCTCCTTTCATTGTTTCAATGATCGTTAAGCACGGCGCTGCAATTTTTGATTCAGCAGGTGTTGACCGGACGGAAGTCGAAGATTTCTACCATAGAATCAGTAAACATGTCCCGCGCATTATGCTGTACTGAGGGCAGAGGGCAGAGTTGGCTGAATGAGGTATTTTGAGGTCAAAGAGACAGATCCCCGGCCCAACTGCATGTAAAGAAGATGCTGCAGGCAAATCGTAATGCGGTTGTGCGAGCCCAGTTTCTCCGCCGGATTCAATCATTCGCAAGTTTTTGGTGGATTGAATCTGCTTGCTTAAATCACCCACAGGTCTGCCTTTTGTCCCCCCTAAGGTCTTCTTCCCGATCAAACCTTGCAGCTAAAGTAGCATGGGAGCGGTAGGGAGAAGAAGGAGAGACTGATGAGTGTGTTTGTTTTTGTATGGGGCCTTGGGGGTGGGCAGGGGGAGGAGAGAGAGATGGGGAGCAGGGGACGTGTGTATGTGTGTGTGGGGGGGGTGAGGGGGTGGGGTTGGGTGGGGGGGAGAGGGAAGGGGGATAGATAGAGAGAGGGGAGGGGGGAGGGGAAGTAAGGGAGGGCGGGTTGGAGACAGAAAATAGGAAGGTAGGAGGCATGAAGGAGGCAAGAGGGAGGTGAGAGGGAGGGGCAAAGAAAGAGGGGAGGAGGGACTGAGGGAGGAGTGTGTGTGCATGGGGGCGTGGAGGGGTGACATGAGGCATTTTGCTATACATGCCTCCAGTTTTTGTGTGAAAATGCATGAAAAGGTCATGCGCACACCGGAAATGTCGGTTATATACAAATGTTCATCAGGTTTTGTGAAGAAAGATCTTTCTAGAATGAGCCTAAATTGCCCTTATGCAGGTTTGTATGGGTGGGATGGGAGGGGAGGGGGGTGGCCTCTGGGCACACGGGCATACATATATACATATACATATATATACATTCTATAACCGACCGTTTTCCCAACTTTATTTGAACTTGGTGTAACTTTCTTGCCGGTGTGAATTTTCGAGCGTGATCATGAGGTCAACCATCGTGAGGTACACCATCGAGAAGGGCTCAACGAGACAAGTACAAATCTGCAACAGTAAGTCGGTTACACCCAGGGTGTTATTGGTGGATGCCCTGGAAGGTACATTCAGGCTTGACGTCACCTAGACCTTAGTGCCCAGCGTCGCACGAGCGGCAGATGAGCTGAAAAACGCGCGTGCGCAACGCGTTTCGATGCGCGTTCTGAATTCTGGTCCCAGACGAGATTCCTAAAGCAGTCGAGCCTGGGATCGTGCCCCACCCATCCACCCCACCCCGCCACCCCCTCTTCTCCGCCCACCCCCCTCACGCACCCACACCACACCACACTTGAGCAGACCCTCAGGCTCCAATGTACAATTTGAGTCAATTAAACCATGATTATGATGATGATAATGATAGATAGCCAGATAACTAACGCCTTCAGTCCTTTTCATACCTGGGTGATCTCCTCCATGGGCGAGGCAAGCTGAGCGCCCAAGAAAGTTGTACAAATACTAAAAACTGAATAACTTTATCCAAACTTGATTTTTTTTATGGTTGGAAAGGCCTTGACGAGATGATGCACATGGAACCCCCTTTCACTATGTAATGCTGTCTGGGTGTCCAGATATGAAGCCTCAAGGGGGGGGGGGGGGGGAGGGGGGGGAAGGTCAGGGTGAAAATAACGTGCGAACACTCAGTCTGCCAACTTTATTCTTGCCCCCCCTCGACCATTCCCTACCATGATTATCACCACATAGAAACTAGAATATTCAGTCTTGAGAGACAGCCACAAATTCAAAAGACGTATTGGAAAGAAATCCAAGAAAATAAATAAATCTGGGTCCAAGCCTGGTCCAAGCTCCAAAAATAAACTCCATAAAATGAAAAAATAATGGTTCCAACCTTCATGCAAAATCAATTTGGGTCCTACACAAAAACGGTTTCGTCTCTGAACAACACTACATGGAGCACTAAGCTAGCATTTTATTGTAGAACTCTGAATTTGTCACTCACCGATATCGACTTTGTATGTGTCTGGGACTGGGGAGGGTCAGGGGGTGGGGTGGGATTCCTGAGCGGGACAAGCAGGCACATGAATATGTTAGTGAAGCGTGAGTGAATCTGTGAGTGAAGCGTTCCTATTGGATGGGGTATGTACCTACCCCACCGGTGGGCAGGGTGGGGGGGGAGACAACAGTGATCGCGAGCAACATGGCGGTGATCAATACAGTGCGGTTCTGCCGGAGTCTGCGGATCAACCCCCATCCACCAATCTGCATGAGGTGCAAAAATCACGCGAGAGCAACAGGCGGCGATGATTCGGGAGCCTTGTTTGTAACTGTGCTGCACGCAGTTCTGAACGAGACGGTTAGCTACGAGGCTTTGTGGAGCACCGTTACAAATAAGGCTCCTGAATCGTCGTTTGAGGCAGAGAACTGGGGCCGCGCCATCCGAGACGAGGCTGGGAGCGAGGCTGGGAACGAGGATGGAATATCAGTGTTAGGCTTCAGTAGCCATTGTCAAACGGAGCTTCAACCCCCCATGCCAAATGCTGCCATGCGCTGCAAGGGTATCTGATGTGCCAAGCTATGCAAGAGAGGCAGACTTACTGTTCGGCCTGGATGGGCGTACACGGTGAAGAGGTGTAGAGATGAGAAGCGCGCTAATCTCGTGACTGGGACGGGGAGGAACGAACGGCTGCTCTTATTAATCTTAAGATCACTAAGACCGCAGGGCTAAGAGATTGGAGACCATGCCTAGATTTGATCCTAGATTTGATTTGAATTTAAACAATCGGCCCGTGCCCGGCCGGGGGCGGGGGGCGGGGGGGCTGTGTGGTAGCTTGGGACATCTGTTTTATAGGTTGGATCCAAGAACGCGAATGAGCGAGATCGTGTGCAAAAGGTATGCATGAGTTAGCGCCTATGATCGATGGGTGCAAGGGCATGAACTCACGTATTCGCTGGCCGGACGACATTCTGGCCTTCCCATTGTTTGTGTTTGCAGTCGAGGCAGGATCTCGATCAAAAACGATAGCGGTAGGCAGTCTGTGTACAACGGACGGATGTGATCGATGTGTTCAAACGCAAGACATTACGTGTAACCTCGGTATCAGGTGCCTCGGGTTTCGCCGATTTTAATGGCGACTGCTCCTAGCTAGATTCCTGTCCTGACATCGATATGTGTTCAACTTCAGTCCATGCCCTCAACCCTACTCTAGGGTCAGCTTCCCTCATACCTTCAGTTCTGTTGGCCGACCAAAGCAGGACCCTGGACCAAAGTACCCTACCCGCCCATACCTGGAACTCGCTGGAGCAAAGATCACGTGAGCAGGAATTTGAATTGAGTGACATACCGGCTGGCCTGCACGGGCCTGTACGGGCCTGCATCAGATACGCTTGAGGCAGGGCTTGAGGTACGCTCGCGGCGCGTGGCAGCAGTTGGGCTTGACAAATTTGAAGCATGGCACTGATTTGAATCTGCGTTTGAATTCGCTGCGGACATGCTTGGTTTCAGATCGCATGGGGAACTCGCATTGCAGCTTCACTACTTTTGCAGCATTAAAATAAAAGCAGCGAATCTAATAAATCCTAGCTGCCGCATGGCGCCAGCTAGCTCCAGGCGCAGGGAAGTGGGGAGTAAGGGGGAGATACTCGCAACCTCGGAACTTTGAAACTATCAGCCCAATGATGCGAACCAGGATGCGAACAGCTTCCTTTCTTTCTTGCACATTTCTGTGGATTTGCACTTAATTCATTCTCATCTCCGACCTGTCCTTTGAATCATCGCCCGCTCCCTCACCCAGTGACTCCACGACTGCGAAGAATGGCGCCTTACAGACTTGCAACCTCGCAGCGAATTCAAACGCAGCTTCAAATCAGTGCCAGGCTTCAAATTGTCAAGTGAGTTTACCCCCCTTATGTGAGCGGTTGTTGGCCCGAAACCGCTCACATGTGAGCAGTTCCCGACCTGGCACACGCGAAACACAATGCTCCTCGTAAATTATCCTCGCTGCACCATTCCGCTTCTCACTAAAGCTCGAATGTAGGCGCTATGTGAGCACTCGTTTGGGGGGGGGGCGTGATGGATGCTACAGCTATAGGGCTGTTTTCTCGCCGGTATTGGTTGGACCTGTGACTTTTGACGTCTGGCCACCTCTATCTATGCTGATGAAGTGCAATCTAAATTCTGTTTCGCATTCTGAAGATGATGGTGAGGGTAAGCGGATGTTGTAAAACTTCCATGGGGGTGAGGGTGGGGGTGGGGTACTACCATGGCTGTGTGGGTAGGTGTAGAGCACTGCCTTTGGGGGATGGGTGGGGTTGGGGCACTACCACGACTGCATAGGTGGGGTTGGGTCACTGCCCTGGCTGTATGGGTGGGGGGTGGGGCGATGCCATGGCTGTGTGGCAGGGGATGGAGCACTGCCATGGCTGTGTTATGTGGGGGTGGGTGTAGTGGAGCACTGCCATGGCTGTGTGGGGGTGGGGGTGGTCCGGTGGTGCACTGCCATGGCTGCATGGGTGGGGTTGGGGTACTCCCATGGCTGTGTGGGAAGGAGCGGGGCACTCCCATGTCAGTATGCATGCGCTTGTGTGGGGTTATGTCATGGCTGCATGGGTGGGAGGGGCACCACGCACCTGGCTGTATGGGTGGGGGTGGGGCACTGCCTTGCTTGTATGGGTGGGGTCAGTCTGGGAAATGCCATGTCTGTGTGGCAGGGGGTTGAGCATTGTCATGGCTGTGTGGGGGTGGGATTGGAGAACTGTCATGGCTGTGTGGGGGTGGGGGTTGTGCACTGCCATGACTGCATGGGTGGGGTTGGGGTACTACTATGGTGGCTGTTTGGGTAGAGGCGGAGCACTGCCATGGATGTATGCATGCATGCCCATGTGTGGGATTATGTCATGGCTGTATGGTTGGGTGTGGGGTACTATCATGGCTGTGTAGGTAGAGGCGGGGCACGGCAATGGCTGTATGTATGCGCTTGTGTGGGGTTATGTCATGGCTGCATGGGTGGATGAGATTGTGGTACTATGTGTGTGTGGCTAGGGGCGGGGCACTGCCATGGCTGTATGCATGTGCGTGTGTGGGGTTATGTCATGGCTGTATGCGTGGGTGTGGGGTACTACCATGTCTGTGTGGGTAGGGGTGGGCACTGCCATGGCTGTATACATGCGCGTGTGTGGGGTTATGTCATGGCTATATGGGTGGGTAGGTGTTGAGTACTACCATGTCTGTGTGGGTAGGGGCGGGGCATTGCTTGCCATGGCTGTATACAAGGTTGCCTCATTAGCTTCTCAGCCGATCAGCCCCTTTTAGTGATATACAATGGTCTAGTGGTAGACCAGATTGCTTGAGGACGAAGAGTCGGGGGTTAGTCTCCCCCTTTGGTCGCTCTTGGCGTTGCAGGTCGTCGTCAACCGCGATGGTAGCTTGTCCAGTTGAGGTAGGAGACCGCTCCCCACCCGCGTACGACGGGCTCCCTTAACACCACGCCTCACCAGGCGTTATCATTATCTCAGCCGATTCCTGCATTGCAACCAAGGGATCTAAGACCCTTTGGACGGTACCTGCTTCCTTCAGTGGGGTATATCATCTTGATTTTTTCATTGCCCTGCTCCTGTGATGGCTGTTGTTGCTGTTAAGCCCGATTTTGCATCCCCTGTATCACCTTGCACTAATACCGATCATAACCGAATGGCTCAGTGGCAGAGCAAAGGAAAACAATCGAGGTAGGTGCAGGGTTCGAACCCCCTTGAGTGCGCTTGGGCCTGTCCGGAGGGTCTTCGACCGGCACGGTAACTGGTATCTAGATGCGGTGTCGACTCGAGCATCGTATACATACGATCCGCTTCCCTTAATCCCACTGGGCACGTCCTTAGAGGTCACTGTGACAATTATTGGGAGTTTAAATTTCCATTTTTTCATCACCTTGCACTGTTGAACTGTGGCATCGTCGATTTGGCCATCCTGGTCAACCGGCGATGCATCAGTTGATCAATGACAATTTTGTAACTGGTTTGCCCAACATCACTAGGGCGGCACTTCAAAAGTTCTCCCAGGATCCGTGTGATGCCAACTGCTTGGGAAAGGCAGTTAGACTGCCTTTTCCCAGTCGCAGGAGAGTGACGCATGCAGCACTAGAGCTGATTCATAAAAAATAAATGAAAATGTAATCATCCAAGAATTGTCACAATGAACTCTAAGGACGTGCCCAGTGGGATTAAGGGAACCGGATCGTAAGTATGCGTTGCTCGAGCCAACATCGCACCTAGATACCAGTTACCATGCCGGTCAACGACCCCCCGGACGGGCCCAAGCGCACTCAAGGGGGTTCGAACCCCGCACTCGCCTTGATATTTCCCCTTTGCTCTGCCACTGAGCCATTCGGTTCTGAGCTGTTTCATATTGATAGCATGGGACCGTTTAGCTGTGGCTTGAGGGGAGAACGACACCTCCTCGTGAGTGTTGACGATTATTCCGGGTGGAGTGCCGTGATCCCTTTGAGATTGAAGTCTGATGCAGCCTGGCACATCCAGTTTGTCATCAGGACTTGGAGTGCACAGCTGTTGGGTGTGGTCTGTAGGACCTTGAGGAGTGATCAAGCAAAGGAATTCCTAGTCAAGTAGTTTGTAGATTGGCTGCGTGATTTGAATGCTCACCATGAGCTTAGCAGTTACTTCCTCTGATCCATTCCTTCATACCTAGCACACACCCAATCCTGGCTGTCGACTCTTTCAGTGGAGAAGGTGGAGATGACCCCCATGACAGAGTTGCAGAGACCCTAGAGCTCAACAGTACCAATCCACTGTTTCAGGCCGGGGGGTGTGCAGCTTCCTTTCTCTCATCTGGAGTACCCTGCAGGTAGCACTAGTAGCCCCAGGCACTTGGGAGGGTTTGACCCTGAGGACATAGCCTGTGTCGGGGGTTCGACTCCCCCTTCGGTCGCTCTTGGCGTTATCATTACCTTTTTCACATACGTACTGTACCAAGCACCAGGTAGACAGTCTCCAATCACTCAATTCAAACATACGTACTGTACCAAGCACCAGGTAGACAGTCTCCAATCACTCAATGCAGACAGGAATTAATATCAACTGGTGAATTATTTAAAAATAGCTCTCAAAATTTGGGGAGGTGGATAGCTGAAGTCACTGACCACCCTTTTGTATAAGCATGTATGTATGTATGTATGTATATTACAGTCCAGGGGTAGGCCAAATAGGCTTAAGGGACTTGACCAACCGTATAGGAAGGGCTTAACACACAAAAAAACTTCTGAACTTAACCCCAAACAATTGTTTTACCGACGGGGGCCCTGAGTTTGTGCTACAGTGATCATTTAATTCTACAATATAAATATATAATACAATAGGGATACCTAAGACGGTTATATGTTTGACCATATACGGTACCAAGCACCAGCGAGACAGATTCTCTGATCAGTCGATTCAAACAGGAATTGATATACAACTTTCCGTGGGTACAGGCATGGGGTGGGCAGAGCTGGGCCCTTGGCTTTTTCGTTTTTATTACAATGCGTCCACATAGGCTACCAAGTCTGGCTAAAGGAGCTGCCTAGAAGCTGCTGCTCGTAGCTAAAAAGGCTACAGGGACTGGCTCAAGGAGCTGCATAGAAGCTGCTGATTGTAGCCAAAAAGGCTACAGGTACTCGCTCAAGCGATGCATAGAAGCTGTTACTCGAAGCCAAATCTCTGCTGTAACTTGCTCAACGAGCTGCATAGAAGCTGCTGCGCATAGCCAAATGGCGAAATGGGCTACATGGGCTTGCTCAAGGAGCTGCTTAGAAGCTGATGCTCGTAACCAGATGGGGTACAAGGACTCCCACAAGGAGCTGCCTAGAAGCTGCTGCGCGTAGAAAAATATGATCCAGGGACTGGCCCGACGAGCTGCATAGAAGCTGCTACTCGTGGGGAAATATGCTACAGGGAATGGCTCTACGAGCTGCCTAGAAGCTGCTGCTCGTAGCCAAATAGGCTACAGGGACTGGCTCAAGGAGCTGCCTAGAAGCTGCTGCTCGTAGCCAAATAGGCTACAGGAACTGGCTCAAGGAGCTGCATAGAAACTGCTGCTTGTAGCCAACAAGGCTAGAGGTACTCGCTCAAGGAGCTGCCTAGAAGCTGCTGATCGTAGCTAGATGGGCTACAGGGACTGGGTCAAGGAGCTGCCTAGAAGCTGCTGCTCGTTGCCAAATAGGCAACATGGATTTGCCCAACCTCAAGCAATCAAGAACAAATATATATTGCCAGGAGGGGTTACATGAAAAACAAACTTGACAACCTGGCCTAGTACATTGTCAACCAAAACTAGTCGGGTGCTCTTCGGGCCCCTGCGGTGGTCGGCCCAAGGTGTCTTGCCAACGCGGCAGTAAAGCCGATGGCTGCCGGCTGCGGACCGGCTTGTTTTTCAAGTGCTGCAGACCTACTGTCATCCGGCAACTGACTTTCCGACCATTCCAACCGACTGTTCGTCCATCATCGACAGAATTCCAACCGATCTAACAGGCATTATAACTAACAATCTCATTCGCCTACTAATTTTCTGTGATTTCGACCATTCCAACAGATTTTCGATAATTTTCGCCATGTAACCGACTTTTCGACCACTTACCTGACTTTTTGGCAATTTCTCAGTTCCTATCGCATGGGTCAGCCGCCTACGGGCCGACCAACTGGCAAGATGCATGCCCAAGTGTGATGCTTCAGCCAGTTTTTGTTTGACGATGTGTCGCCAGTCTATCCTTGCATGGCGATGTATGACCCCTCCCTAACTATCCGGGCTCCGTCGTAGAATTGTTACAATGAGAGGAGGAAGGAAGAAACAATGAAAATAAACAGAAGGTACATGGCAATACATCGGCGAGCTGCCCGATGGAGCAGTGGGGTCGGGGATTACCGGGTACCTTGAGGGGAGCAGGGGTAGAACATAGCAGTATGACGGTTCAACAATTCGGGCTCCGTGCTATGTGCTGTGCCATGCGATGGCTACGCAACAAGCGAGTTAGTTACACAACCGTTGGATGACGTGTCAGGCTTCAATTTTACGGTAGCACAAACGGACAAATGGGTAAACATGGGGGCTCCCACCCCCTTGAAGAGGGGCTCCGCCAAAAATGCAATAATATGTTGTGCTAGCACCATGGTGTGGTATGAAGTGCGGCCCACACCGTGCGGTTAGGCTATGTGGTAAGGTTAGGGAGAGTACATGACTACATGGTAGTGGTAGTGGCAGAGCACGCCTATTGGGAGGAAACAGGGAGGGAGATTTGCGAGGTGCCAAGGTGCCTAGCTTTTGTTTTCAGATACGAGCTGCATCCTGTAGGCAGCTCCCTGAGCCTTCCACTGGGCTAAGCCCCAAGTTGTCAACAGCATTGGAGACCTGATTCCGTCAGCTTCCAGATGCACAAGGTTGTTTTAGGTTTGGCTGGGTAGCAAGCCAAGGGAGCTGCCCAGAAGCTGCTGCTCTTGGCCGAAAATAAAAGCTATGGTTAGGCTGTGGTTGGGGGGTATTCATTCGGCAGGATAGGAGCAATAGTACCGGTACAAAAGAAAATGTTGGGTTAGAAACAACGCTACCATCGACTCTGACTCAGATACCTAGACGCGACGGGAACCCACTCCACCTTGGCACCACGTTGTGTTGGCCACAACTGCCTCCTCTCTCCATGACCGCTCTAACCGTTAGCGCTGTTCAGAGACGAAATCGACTTTCTCCGATTTGACCCAAATTAACTAGGACTGATGGTTAAGACAAAATACAATTTTGGAACATTTGGTCGAAAACATTTTTTTGACTTTGGACCCACATTTATTTTTGCAGTGATTTCCCCGCCTAAATGCTTTTAAATTCGTGGCGGACTCTCGCAACCGCTTCACAATATTTCTGAAGGGCCTATAATTATGGAAGTATTGGTGGGAAAATTTCAAAAAAGTTTCAAAAAAAAAGTGGAGTGTGATATGGCCAATGATAGGTCGCATGCTGTTTTTGCACCAAACCAACCCACTTTGGAGGCCGATAAATTTGAGCCGCCCAATGTTTTCACCCAGCACCTTGGCCATATGGTCCAGGACCCTCATGGACCCATTGGACAACTCCTGCGTTTAATCGGGCAACTTTGGGAGGACCCAAGGCTATTCACCTCCAATTATAGGCTCAAACACACACATGAAGGGCCTACTCAGCCAAGACTCCAGGCCCATCTGATCGGGTGCTTAACTTCCGCCGCTCAGTGAAGAAGTGCCATAAAGTGGTACCAGCAAAAAAAGGACTACGGTCGCCAATCTTGACCACCAGTCTACTGACGCTGGGAAATCATTAAGGGGACCCTCATGCATCACCTCTACTGTGTCCCGGTCCGCAAATTTGAGTCCCGCATCCACAGCGAGCATTCCCGCAACTGCCCTCCCAGCCCAACCGAAATCCCCAAAACCAGCGAACTACATGCTACTCCGAGCTGGCTACGAGCTGGAGGCACTATCATTAGCACCAAATTAAAGCTCCCAAGCCAGTGCCGCGCTCCTCAGGGGCCTCCTCGCTCCAAGTCGGAGTTAGTCCTCGTATAGGCCAGGTAAGGCTGAAAGAGGCACCTCGATGACAAATGTTGCCTTAAGTACTAGCAAATAGCCATTCCGAATACGCAGGAGCAAAGCAGCTCGGCAAAAGTTGGACCATGCGCTCGTCTCGGACCTATTTGTTGTCTGAGGTTGCCTCAACGAACGGCAGGCCCAGGCCTCAACCGCCCCAACTGACACCAACCTCGAAAGCTACAGAACTCGTCGAAATCTGCACTGCTCGAGAAAATATATGGTTGTGTGCGTTCGCATTTGCATGTGCTTCCATCGGTATTAAACTTGATTTTTTTCGTGGGGGTCGAAATCTCTCCGAAACGCACTACCTTGGGGACAACGCTTGCTACAAATCGAATTTCGTGTGGTACTGTTCGGGGTTCGCGTCGCGGTGGAGATCTCAGCGCGCCCTCGCCACTTGAATACATGATGTGTCAAAAAAACGATTGAAATGATGAGCGCGACGACTAACAGGTGACTAGACACACGTCGGGCGTGCCTTCATACCAGCGACACTGCTCACCGTCAGGAGGCGCTGGAGGCGCTGGGCAAACATGCTTTTATTGTATACGTGAAATCCTGGAACTAGCGATGGTATGGGCGTTCCTACAGTGTATAAGCTTGCCACGCCAGGGCTTATAACGTGTACAAGTAGGTTATCCGAGCCACCAACTGCCCATGCGTGAGTACCGATCTGTATCGTGCCACGGATCTGTTGAGAGGCCGGGAGGGCGATGAGGATAGACGGAGTTGCTGTCATCCGGTTGACGCAAGCATGAGAATGCCTAACCGAATTCGAACGAAACCCTTGTCCCTATATACTCCCCTCCCCCGCACTCATAAGTGACAAATCATATCGCGAACGCAAGGCAAACCGCCGCGAAGATTTGTGTCCAGCGTTGGCACAACTATCTTCATTGCTATGCATGCTGACGGAGCCTTCACCACTGGTTCCGTCCTCAAGCTTTGAGCCCCCCATCTACTCGTAACCCACCCCACCGCCTCCCCCCACCACCGCCTTGCTGATAAGGTCCGAGCGCCCTGAGATCCTTAGCAAGATGAACACGCGTGATTTTATACCTGCTTTTTATCACGGGACCATGTTTCATTAGTTCGCATACGTGTACGGGGGTGAGATAGGGGTTGGGGACTGGATATGCCCGGTGGCAACAGCCCCCCAAGCCAACGTCAGCCATTCCACCCGACCTATTTTAACTGCCCTACCTCCCATGGATGATAGACCTAACAAAAGCTCTCCTTACGCTTCTTTGTGTTGCAGGTATTCGGCCGAGAGCCCGAGCTCAACTTTGCCGCCTGGCCCCGACCCCAATCTTACACGTAAGCAACAGTGACCACGAAACCCTTGTTTGGGCTCGGTGCTTACGCAGCGCTCTGTCATGTTGTTTCCCAGTATTACGTGGATTCCCCCCCCCCCCCCCCCCCCCCCCCCCCCCCCCCCCCCCCCCCCCTTTTTATGCGAATTGATAGTCTTTCTGTAAGACTAATAGCTGTCTGCCTTTGGGACGCGGCAACCCGATTCGAGCCCAGAAACTCGCATTCACGAGGGTGGGTTTACCGGGGCGAGAGTTTCGTTCTACGGAACCCTTGCTTACATAGATATGTGCGAACTTCAAGTGTGACGTGCCGTAATGCTTGGAAGATGGTGTCAGGATAGAGTGTTGTAGAGGTGGTGATGAGGGTAGACTCGGCATTTCCACCGTCATCATCCGGCCTCTTGTCCGTCCCGCCCAGGAACACGGTCCCCTCCCCTTGCCCCCCTCCCCTCCCCTCCCCTTGCCCCCCTCCCCTCCCCTCCCCTTGCCCCCCTTCCTCCCCTCCCCTCCCCCTCCCCCTCTCCCCTCTCCCCTCTCCCCCTCTCCCCTCTCCCCTCTCCCCTCTCCCCTCTCCCCTCTCCCCTCTCCCCTCTCTCCCCTCTCTCCCCTCTCTCCCCTCTCTCCCTCTCTCCCTCTCTCCCTCCCTCTCTCCCCTCTCCCTCTCCCCTCTCTCCCCTCTCTCCCCTCTCTCCCCTCTCTCCCCCTCGTCTCCCCTCTCTCCCCTCTCTCTCCTCTCTTCCCCTCTCTTCCGCCTCTCTCCCCTCTCTCCCCTCTCTCCCCTCTCTCCCCTCTACCCACTAACCCACCCCCTCTCACCCCCTCTCCCCCTCTACCCCAACCCCTCTACCCCCTCTCCCCCCCTCTACCCCTCTACCCTCTACCCCCTCTACCCCCTTCTACCCCCTCCTACCCCCCTCTAACCCCCTCTACCGTACCCTAACCCCCTCTACCCCCTCTACCCCCTCTACCCCCTCACCTACCCCCTCTACCCCTCTACCCCCCCCCCCTCTCACCCCCCTCTACAGAAGCAACCCACCCTAACTACACCCCTCTACCCCCTCTACCCTACCCACCCTCTACACCTCTACCCACCCCTCTACACCCCCTCTATCCCCCTCTACCCCCTCTACCACCCCCGTCTACCGCCCCCCCTACCCCCTCTACCACCTCTACCACCTCTACCACCTCTACCACCTCTACCACACACCTCTAACCACCCCTCTACCACCTCTAACCCCCTCTCCCACCCCTCTACCAACCCCCCTCTAATAAAACCACCTCTACCCCCCCTCTACCCCCCTCTACCACTCACACCTCTACCAAACCACTCCTACCCAACCATCTACCACCTCTACCACCATCTACCACCTCTACCCCACTCTCTCCACCTTACACCTCTACCACCCTACCACCTCTACCACCCTCTTACCACCTCTACCAACCTCTACCACCTCTACCAACCTCTACCACCTCTACCACCTCTACCACCTCTACCACCTCTACCACCTCTACCACCTCTACCACCTCTACCACCTCTACCACCTCTACCACCTCTACCACCTCTACCACCTCTACCACCTCTACCACCTCTACCACCTCTACCACCTCTACCACCTCTACCACCTCTACCACCTCTACCACCTCTACCACCTCTACCACCTCTACCACCTCTACCACCCCTACCACCCCTACCACCCCTACCACCCCTACCACCCGCTCACCACCCCTACCAACCCCTACCACCCCTACCCCCCCCTACCCCCACCTACCACCACTCCCCCCCCTACCACCTACCACCTACCACCTACCACCTCACCACCGTGACCCCCCCTCCCCTACCACCCTACCCCCTACACCTACCACCTACCACCTTCCCGCCCGTACCCCCTACCCCACTACACCCATCCCCCCCTCCCCGCCTCACCACACACCCCGCTTCCCACCCCCTCCCCCACCCTCCCCCCCCCCCCTACCCCGCCTACCCCCTACCTCCTCCCCACCCTGCACACCCTCCCTTTTCCCCCTCATTGAAGTCTCCCTCCTCCACCGGCCGCCCCCCACCCCCCCACCCCACCCCACCTCCTATATCATATCATGCAGGCGGGACTGCCCCCCCAATGTCAGACAGTGAGGACTTCAGTGTTCTGGATGATCTGAGTGAGCCTGATCTGAGTGAGCCTGATCTGAGTGAGCCTGATCTGAGTGAGCCTGGGAGTGAGGACTCCAGTGACTCAGAGCTAGTAGTCCTTCGCTCAAGCGCACTGGTAAGTGTTTGCCAGGCTTTTTGAGGGAGCCCCCTCATGGTACCCCATTTGTCCGTCCGACCGGGATGAAGCCTGACACGTCAGCCAACGGTCTCGTAACTAACTCACTTCGGTTGCCACCTGTTGCTCGGTGGTGAACACCCTTCGCCAATTTTTAGCGTCGCATGCGACGCTGCATATAACTTGTATTTAAGGTACTTGTAGCTCAAGTGCTCCATTATGAAGGCTGGCGTTTTGGGGGTGCTATGTTAGAGCCTTTTGGGGTTGCTATTTTGGGGGCAAAAAGCTGCAAGTTGCACCCCGAAGACTTTTAGGAGCACTATGGTGGTGCTACTTCAAGACACTGGTTAATTTCCTTAACCTGAACTTGCTCTTGATCATGGTTACATGCAGGGTACTACTAAGTGCGCTCGGCAGTGCGGTGCCGCGCTTCCTTTTTGAGCCCCTCTGCGCGTTTCGCGCAGTTTTTTCAACCCCCTGTGGGCGCAGAGCGCAGTTTTTGCGCTTTTTGCACTAAAAAGCGCTGACTAATATGACATTTGTGCGCTTTAAGCGCTGGCCAATTTGGCAAGAAGTAGTACCCTGGTTACATGGCTCCAGCCTCTGGCCTTGAGAGAAACCCTGCATTGGCACAGGTTTGATGTAAGGCAAGTGCGCCTACTTTGCATATTGCAGGAGTGGCACCACCATTCGAACTGAATCCTCAGTGTCGCTGGTTTGAGTCGGTAGACCCACCTCCTGGGGTGAAAATCCTTTCACAACTAAAAAAAACTGAACTAAAAAAAAGCATTGGCACAGGTTTGATGTAAGGCAATGTGTGTTAACAACAACCATGGAGATTGGAAGGGGCGAGTAAGCCCCCCCTTAAGTTAGGCCCCACTCACCTAAACCCTGTACCCATAATTTTGTACAAGGAGTAAACTTCATGAGCTTATTCCTTTGTTGATAAAAAATACCGTCTGGAGGGGTGTAGTTTTAAGGGGATGCTCCCGTACGCTGCAGCTGGGGAAAGTCACCAGGGCAGACGCTCTTGACGTTGCAGGTCGTCGACAACCGCGATAGCGGTAGCTTGTCCAGTTGAGGTAGGACGCCTCTCCCCACCCGCGTACGACGGGCTCCCTTAACATCACGCCCCACCAGGCGTTATCATTACCTTATTATCACCAGGGCAGACATAGTAAGTGTAACCCTTCAGGTGGTAGGTTGTACTTGGTTATCTGCTTCTGGCAAAGCAACTCATTATCATCTTTGCCTACATCTCCATAGGTGCCTAAGTCAAAAAACGCCCTAAGTCGATACAAGAATGTGATACAGAGCAGTACATGGCCCAAACTGCTCGGAATCGAATTATGTCAGGCTCATATTGTTCGCGACGGTGTCAGCTATGCGTGCAGCTACTTTTCGTGCGCGTTCACATCTGGTCGCGAGCAGCCTTGTTCGGCAGGCCGGTGGCAGTACATCAGATGTGCGATAATTAGTGATACAAATCCAGATCGCGCCAGATACGAGGCCGCGCGAGCTATTCCAAAGTAAGGCGCCTCGGGACGAAAGGCTTATCGAACCCATATTTCAAGGTCGGAGGCTGCGCTTCAGCCTTGGCCTCGGAACCTACTGAAATAGCTGTACATCTCAAGATTTCACCTCCCTGTGGCCTACCACACCATGGCTCAGGATTAGGGTGTGTTTTCAATGATCTACCCCAAATCAAAAACTGAGTTCAGATGTGGATGTTCAGATGTGGATGAAGACAAATTCATGTTCAGATGTGGATGAAGACAAATTTAAAAATAAAGTTTGTTTTTTGAATTTATTTCAAAACTTATCTCCATAGGTGCCTAAGTCAGACCCTGAGTGATACGGATGGATTGAGCCTATGCCCTTAAGTCAAAACAAAAAAGTTGTTTGCCAATAAGTTGCCCAACCACATCAGCTCAACATATAAATACTCGGATTTGGGTTTTCTCAAATGGTGGGAACCAGGTCATGTGAAACATGCTAATTTGTTACTATGGGGTTCCCTAAGTCGATACGGGTTTTACGCATGAAGTGATACGGAGCCTATCGCGACCGAAACAAGCCATTTTAAAAGAACACTGGTTACAATTGTTGTGTAACGTCTTTCCCTGCCAGTAGTTATTACAGAAGGTCTTGGAAGGCAGTACACAGGCAGTACAGTTGAGTACAGACCCCAAAAACACTGATTATTTACATTTCGTGGGTGTCCTAAGTCTAGGTCAGAGCTGCACAGCCTCAATTGAAACATTTTGGGCCTCAGGTTTGCTCTATCTTGAGGTATTGCGTAGAGAACAACTTTTTCGTTTTTTTTTGAAATTGAAAATTCAAAAATTTCAAATATTTTTCAAAATAAATTCAAAAAACAAACTTTTTTTTAGTTTGTCTTCAAACATCCACTTCTGAACTCAGTTTTTGTTTTGGAGTAGATCTGGAGTAGATCATTGAAAACACACCCTAATCCTGGGCCATGGTGTGGTAGGCCACTGGGAGGTGAAATCTTGATATGTACAGCTATTTCAGTAGATTCCTAGGCCAAGGCTGAAGCGCAGCCTCCGAACTTGTAATAGGGGTTCGATAAGCCTTTCTTCCCGAGGTACCTTTCTTCGGAATAGCTCGCGCGGCCTCGTATTTGACGCGAAGTGGATTTGTATCACTAATTATCGCACATCTGATGTACTGCCACCGGCCTGCCGAACAAGGCTGCTCGCGACCAGATGCGAACGCGGACGAAAAGTAGCTGCGCGCATAGCTGACACCTTCGCGAACAATATGAGCCAGACAGAATTCGATTCCGAGCAGTTTGGGTCATGTACGGCTCTGTATCATATTCTTGTATCGACTTAGGGCGTTTTCGGACTTAGGCACCTATGGAGATATTTGAATTTACGGAAAAAAAGAAAAAGTTGTTCTGCTCGCTATATCTTGAGATAGAGCAAAACCGAGGCCCTAAATGTTTCAATTGAGGCTGTGCAACTCTGACCTAGACTTAGGACACCCACAAAATGTAAATAATCAGTGTTTTGGGGGTCTGTACTCAACTGAACTGCCTGTGTACTGCCTTCCAAGACCTTCTGTAATAACTACTGGCAGGGAAAGACGTTACACAACAATTGTAACCAGTGTTCTTTTAAAATGGCTTGTTTCGGTCGCGATAGGCTCCGTATCACTTCATGCGTAAAACCCGTATCGACTTAGGGAACCCCATAGTAACAAATTAGCATGTTTCACTTGACGTGGTCCCCACCATTTGAGAAAACCCAAATCCGAGTATTTGTGTGTTGAACTGTTGTGGTTGGGCAACTTATTAGCAAAACATCTTTGTTTTTGGACTTGAGGGCATAGGCTCAATCCATCCGTATCACTCAGGGTCTGACTTAGGCACCTATGGAGATAGTAGTATGCATCATGGCATGCATTCCATAGTGACAGCAAGATTGAATGCTTTGAAAGATTTGACAGACATTTTGAGGGGGTTATTACCGGTATTATAATTTGACAATTTTACAAATTGACGGACATTTTTAGGGGGTTATTATTACAATTTGACGGATATTTTGAGAGGGTTATTCCTATTATTATTTGACGTTTTAATTTGACGTATATTCATTCACCAGTTTTGTTCGTGCACGGATATTTTGAGGGGGTTGATTATAATTTGACGTTTTAATTAGACGTATACTCATTCACCAGTTTTGTTTGTGCACGACGCATCGCAAATTGAGGGACACGGTGAAGCCCCAGTGCAACCCGCTGCCCCCCGACCCCCCCGGGGCTCCACACTTAGCAGTCTGCCCTATAACGTGCTATGCGACAATTCTGAAATCAGGCTTGTGTTGCAACTTCTGTTACACACCTGGTCCTAAAGAGAGCTGGGAAAACTGATATTCACTCGCGCACATCATGCGTTACACAAACTATTGTGTGATGGAACATATTATATGTGTCATGTGTTCATCAACCAACATGGTTGCGCTGTTAGGGTGCGGCAAAGGTCGGATATAACTATGTAGATCCCAGGGATATTTTTTTCCGGAATACATTCCGATTGGAATACGAGACCCCCGTGTTGGCCAAAATTGCCGGATGAAGAATCCTTAAAAACAAAAGTTTTTTTTTTTAATTCAAATTGACTAAAAATGACCCTAATCGACCAAAATCGGAATAAGGATCCTGTTTTGGGAGGAAAAAAGGGAGGGGAAAAAATGAAGAGGAATAAGATTTCCTCTTTTTGATTTGAAAAAATATCTATGTAGATCCAGGTCAGGAAATGTTTGTTATTAAACAGATAAATTATGCCTACACCTGGATGCAGAAGTAGATATATGTAAAGCAAAATATGTATACCCCAACCTATTCTTCGTAGATAACCAGATGGCACTTGTACCTCCCAAAGCAAGCCTGAACACACACACACCAACCTATCCCTCATAGATACCCAGTTGGCATTAGTACCGCCTAAAGCAAGCCTGAACACACACACACCAACCTATACAGATACCCAGTCCACCCAAATCTGTACATGTCACGCCCCTGCACCCTCATCCACGCACTCCCTCACTCCTTACACACTATCACCTCCCTAGGCACTAGTATAGTAGTATCTCCTAAAACAACCCTGACCACACACACCCTGACCTATGCCTCGCATCTACCCAGTTGGCACTAGTACCGCCTAAAGCAAGCGTGAACACACACACACACCAACCTATGCCTCAGAGATACCCAGTTGGCATTAGTACCGCCTAAAGCAAGCCTGAACACACACACACACCAACCTATGCCTCATAGATACCCAGTTGGCATTAGTACCTCATAAGGCAATCCTGACCACACACACCCCAACCTTTTCCTCGCAGATGCCCAGATGGCACTAGTACCTCTTAAGACAACCCTGACCACACACACACCAACCTATGCAGATACCCAGTCCACCCATGCCCATACATGTCTTCCCCCTGCACCCTCACCCACACACTCACACTCTCCTTACGCACGGTTACCTCCCGAGACACTAATATCTCCTCAAACAACCCTGACCGCACACACCTCTACCTACGCCTCGCAGATACCCAGTTGGCACTAGCATCTCCTAAAACAAACCCGAACACACACACCAACCTATTCCTCGCAGTTATCCAGTTGGCACTAGCATCTCCTAAAACAAACCTGAACACGCACACCCCAACCTACGCCTCGCAGATACCCAGTCCACCCATGTCTTGGCGCGAGAGTCTGTCCAGGCTGCCAGGGAGCTCCAGGAGTAACTCCAGGAGAATCGAGCAAGAGGCAATTCACCGCAGCAACCCTTTTGACGTGTTAGTCGTAGACACTGCCTTCTTCCCCTCTGCTCAGCCCCACTCTACCTATGATCCCGCTCCTGGTGGTGAGGGTGGAGTGAGGGAGGAGTGCATGGTAGATGATGTAATCCACGATGTAGCTGATCTGTCTCCCACCCAGTCTGAGGATCTGAGCAAGACTGCGTCATCCTCTGAAGGATCCAGTGCAGCTATGGCCAACAGCATCCTTGCTGCTGATGATGTCACCACTTGCCTGCCACTGAACTCTGCTTCTTGTGTCTACCAATTAAACCAATTAAACCAATTAAACCGAGTCGACCAAGTCAACCAGGTCAACAAAGTCAACCAAGTTGACCAAGTTGACCAAGTTGACCAAGTCAACACCCCTAGCCCACCCGATGGCTCAAGCGCATTGTCTCTTGCCTCCAGCTTGCTTGCCTATGCCCTCAACTTTGAGGTACCCCCACCCTGTGGTTTCGGGGCCAATGCCTTGGCCAAGGATGATGATGAGGGCCCGTCTCCATTGGACCGCATCCTGGCCACAGCAGGCTCTACTGATACAGCTGGCAACGCTGTGGTTGCTGGCACCACTGATACAGCTGGTGACGCTGTGGTTGCTGGCAACAGTGATACAGCTGGCAACGCTGTGGTTGCTGGCACCACTGATACAGCTAGCGACGCTGTGGTTGCTGGCACCAGTGATACAGCTGGCAACGCTGTGATTGCTGGCACCACTGATACAGCTGGCAAAGCTGTGGTTGCTGGCACCAGCGATACAGCTGGCAATGCTGTGGTTGCTGGCACCAGCGATACAGCTGGCAACGCTGTGGTTGCTGGCACCATTGATACAGCTGTCGACGCTGTGGTTGCTGGCACCAGTGATACAGCTGGCAACGCTGTGGGTGCTAGCACTACTGATACAGCTGGTGACGCTGTGGTTGCAGGCACCACTGGTACAGCTGGCGCCAGTGATACAGCTGGCACCACTGGTACAGCTGGCGACGCTGTGGTTGCCGGCACCACTGGTACAGCTGGCACCCCCGATACAGCTGGCAACGCTGTGTTTACTGGCACCACTGATACAGCTGGCACCACTGCTACACCTGGCACCACTGATACAGCTGTCGACGCTGTGGTTGCCGTCCCAGCGTCCAAGCCTTCTGGTCAGCAGGAAAAGGGAGCAGAGGATGAAGTTTTGCTCTCACAAGCGCAGTCTAACCTGATGCTCATGAGTAACTCATCCGCAATGCCCAATGCTGACAAGTTCTACCTGTGGCATTCTGCTACACAGGTGGATGTTGATGCCACCGCTGGTAAGCACGGGGGTGGGTTGTTGTGGATTGCCACGAGCTCGGCGCGATTGATGTCGGCAGTGATGCCCTGTCCGCCAGGGTCTATGCGGAGGCACCGTCTTGAGGAGTATACGCCTGACCCCAGGCGTAGGACGCTGTCTTTGTCTATGATGGCACTTCCATCTGTGTATAGAGCGAGGCCTGGTGCTTGTAGGATAGCATGTGTGCACGTGAGCACGGGGGGTGTTATGGGTGTGGGGTCTATCTGCATGGGGGTGGGTTGTTGTGCCCAGGTCTTAAGGAGGAAGCGAAGTGCCTTGGGTAGGTGGGTGGTAGGAAGGCCCAGTTGGGAGGGGGGGGGGACCTGGTAAAATGAATGAATACAATATAAATATATAATAATATAAACAAGATGATAATCAGGATGTTGATGCCACCGCTGGTAAGAATGCTGCATTGTTCAAGCTGAGCCCTGGACCCTGAACCCTAATTCAACTGGCCCCAAGCTTTGATTGACTTGTGCTGACGCTGTTGCTGGTGCCTGTGGCTCAGGCATGGGCACTATAAAATGGGCACCGACACTGACACTGACTCACTGAAACTGACACGAGCACTGTATCATCCATTTGTGTTTATTTGCAGCGATTGACAACATGCTTGGAGGCGATGCAGGCACTGACACTGAATCATCCATTTGTGTTTATTTGCAGAGCTTGTCAACATAAATTCATTTGTTTTTAGGCAATGTAGGCACGGAATTACCCATCTGATTCTAAGCAGAGTTTGACAACATGCTTACAGGTAATGCAGGCACTGACACTGAATCAAGCATTTGTGTTTGTTTGCAGGGATTGGCAACATTGTTTATTGTTTTTTTGGCAATGCAGACACAGAATTACCCATCTGTGATTCTAAGCAGAGTTTCACAACACGCTTACAGGCAATGCAGGCACTGACACTGAATCAAGCATTTGTGTTTGTTCGCAGGGATTGGCAACATTGTTTATTGTTTTTTTGGCAATGCAGACACTGACACTGAATTACCCATCTGTGATTTTAAGCAGAACTTGACAGCATGCTTGGGAGGGGATGCAGACACTGCCACTGAATCAAGCATTTGTGTTTATTTGCAGGGATTGACAACATTTATTCATTTGTTTTTAGGCAATGCAGGCACTGACACTGAATGAACCATTTGTGTTTCTAAGCAGAGCTTGACAACATGCTTAAGAGGCGATGCAGACACTGACACTGAATCTAGCATTTGTGTTTATTTGTAGGGCTTGTCAACATGTGTTCATTTGTTTGTAGGCAATGCAGACACTGACACTGAATCAAGCATTTGTTTTCTAAGCAGAGCTTGACAACATGCTTGGAGGCAATGCAGGCACTGACACTGAATCTAGCATTTGTGTTTATTTGTAGGGCTTGTCAACATTTATTCATTTGTTTTTAGGCGATGCAGATACTGACCCTGAATCATTCATTTGTGTTTATTTGCAGAGCTTGACAACATGCTTGGAGGTGATGCAGACAGTGAGGATGATGACGTATATGCAGCATTTGCTGTCAGGTGCGCAGATTGATTTGACTTGGTTAGTATGGCCTGACTGGATTGTCCCCTAGCTCTAATATTAAACTGTGCCACTATCACCACACCACACCACACCACCACCACTACCTCCCCCCCCCCCACCACCACCACCACCACCACCACCACGTAGGCCCTGGCTGAGTCGAGCAGGGTAGGTTGACTCTTCCATACCATCACCACTACCTCCCTCCCCCACCCCCACCCCCACCCCCACCACCACCCCCACCACCACCACCACGTAGTCCCTGAGTCGAGCAGGGTAGATTGTCATAATCTGGTTGTACATTGTCTCTTCACCTTTTCAGAAACTTTAATGATGATTAGGCTTACTCGGTACGTTCCAGCTGAGTCGATCAGGGCAGGTTCCGAGAATTTGTTTGTATCTTGTCCCTCCACCTTAACAGGAACCTTCATGAGGATTTGGCTTAGTCTGTTTGGCCCAGCTGAGCTGAGCAGGGGAGTTGATATAATCTGATTGTCCCTTGTCCTTCCACCTTTTCACGAAACTTCATGAGGAATTGACTTGGTTGGTATGGCCCAGCTGAGCCGAGCTGAGCAGTTTGATAGAATCTGATTGTACCTTGTCCCTCCACCTTTCCAGACACTTTAATGATGATTTGGCTTGGTCGCATGGCCCATCAGAGCTGAGCAGGGCAGTTTGATAGAATCTGATTGTACCTTGTCCCTCCACCTTTCCAGACACTTTAATGATGATTTGGCTTAGTCTGTATGGCCCAGCTGAGCTGAGCTTACAATCTGATTGTACCTTGTCCCTCCACCTTTTTAGGAACCTGAAAGAGGATTTGGATGTCCAAGAAGAAATTGCCGTGGAGTTGGCGGAGGTGGAGGACCGGTGTCCTCCTGATTGCTCCCTCCTTCCGCCCCCGCCTCCAAATGATTGTCCTGTCCTCCCTTCCCCACCGCCCCTTGCGTTCTCGTTCATGGAAAGCTCAGACGACAGGGATGGATGGTCTGTGGCCTCACTCCATTTGAGCTCTATGGTGGCAGCAGATCAGCACTATGGTGCAAGTGTGTGCGTGTGTGTGTGTGTGTGTGCGGTTGTGTGGGTGGGTGGGAGGGAGTGTTTGTGTGTGTGTGTGCGTGTGTGTGTCGTGGTGGTGGTGGTGGTGGGTGGGTGGGTGGGGGGGGGGGGATGCATTGGTACCCAGTGAACGCTGGCGTAGGATGGAAGGATCAGATGAGCACTATGGGGGCAAGTGATCAAGCAGGAGCAAAAGCTTGTGATTAAAGTTGACGTATAGTTAGGGCTTTCTCATCCCAGATTTGAAGCATAGTTGGGCTTTCACATCCCAGAGTTGAAGTATAGTTAGGGCTTTCACATCCCAGAGTTGAAGTATAGTTAGGGCTTTCACATCCAAACGGTGAAGTTTAGTTAGGGCTTTCACATCCCAGAGTTGGAGTATAGTTAGGGCTTTCACATCCCAGAGTTGGAGTATAGTTAGGGCTTTCACATCCCAGAGTTGGAGTATAGTTAGGGCTTTCACATCCCAGAGTTGGAGTATAGTTAGGGCTTTCACATCCCAGAGTTGAAGTATAGTTAGGGCTTTCACATCCCAGAGTTAAGTATAGTTAGGGCTTTTACACCCAAACGGTGAAGTATAGTTAGGGCCTTCACATCCCAAAGTTGAAGTTTAGTTAGGGCTTTTACATCCCCAAGTTGGGGTATAATTAGAGCTTTCACATCCCAAAATTGAAGTTTAGTTGGGGCTTTCACATCCCCAATTTCAAGTAGTATGGGCCAGGGTACTTCAAATGGCCAAATTGGCAAGCGCTTTAGTGCATTTGAAAAGAAAAAATCTGCGCTTTGTAGTGCAAAAAGCGCAAAAATTGCTTGCAGCGCCCACAAGGGGTTTCAAAAAACTGCGCTTGAAGCGCAGAGGGGGTCAAAAAGTCAGCGCTCAAAAGCGCAAAAGCGCGCGCTTTGAATTACCCTGGTATGGGCTTTCACATCCCATAATATGGGCTCAAACGGATTAAGGAATCGGATGTGTAGTTGTCACAAAAAAACAACTTTTGCATGTGTTGTCCTATGGTTTGCTTACAAATGTTTACATTAACACACGTTTTGTGTACAGCTGCTTACATTAACACACTTGTTGCTATGTCTTGCTTACATTTGCATACATTAATGTGCTTTTTCCTATATCTTGCTTAACTTTGCATACATTAACATACTTCTTGCTATTTCTTGCTATAGCCAGCGACCAGCTCGCTGTGTGCTATGTCATGCATACATTTGCATGCATTAATGTGCTTGTTGCTATGTCTTGCTTAAATTTGCATACATGAACTCACTTCTTGCTATTTCTTGCTATAGCCAGCGACCAGCTCGCTGTGTGCTATGTCATGCATACATTTGCATACGTTAATGTGCTTGTTGCTATGTCTTGCTTATATTTGCATACATTAACTCACTTCTTGCTATTTCTTGCTATAGCCAGCGACCAGCTCGCTGTGTGCTATGTCATGCATACATTTGCATGCATTAATGTGCTTGTTGCTATGTCTTGCTTAAATTTGCATACATTAACTCACTTCTTGCTATTTCTTGCTATAGCCAGCGACCAGCTCGCTGTGTGCTATGTCATGCATACATTTGCATGCATTAATGTGCTTGTTGCTATGTCTTGCTTACATTTGCATACATTAACTAACTGTTTGCTATTTCTTGCTTATAGACAGCGACCAGCTCACTGTTTGCTATGATATGCTTAAATTTGCATACATTAATGTGCTTGTTGCTATGTTTTGCTTACATTTGCATACATTAACATACTTTTTGCCTTCGATGTGGTGTCCGATTCAGATGGGAGTTGGAATTGTGGACGTTTCATACAAAAAGAGGGGGAAAATAAAGTTGGCTAAAAGTTTTTTTACCCCCCCCCCCCCCCCCCCCCCCCTCCTAAAACCCAATTACCTCACCCTACCCCCCCTAAAATGGGGGTCATTCGAAAGATCTTTTAAAGCCCATTTCAGTTATGCTCTTACATCTTTCATGGGGTTACCCAAACGTGATTTATCGCGATGTTCAGATTTGGGCCGCTTTGGTTGAAAAAAACTTTGGACCCCTCTAACTTTTGTACAACTTTATTTTTGGCTAAAAAAAAAAACTTTTTTTTTATATAGTTTGAGGATAGACTCTATCCAAAGCGAAGAAGCGGTACGGCAGCTTTTTTCTTGCCCCCCCCCTCGCTTTTTGCTATGTCTTGCCATAGCCAGCGACCAGCTCGCTGTGTGCTATGTCTTGCATACATTTGCATACATGAATGTTCTTTTTGCTTCGTCTTGCTTAAATTTGCATACATTAACTCACTTTTTGCTATTTCTTGCTTATAGACAGCGACCAGCTCGCTGTTTGCTATGTAATGCTTACATTTGCATACATTAATGTGCTGTTTGCTATGTGTTGTTCACATTTGCTTACATTAACACACATTTTGTTATTTCTTGCTTACAGCCAGCGACCAGCTCACTGCTGAGCCTGCTTCACCTGAGCTTGCTGATTCAGCTGTGGCCCCAGCGCTTGATGATGAAGCTGTTCACCCATTCTTCGGCAGAGCTGACTTGAATGGGAGTACCAAACCGCAGTTGCCATCAACCCAAGAGTGCACCGCCACTACCATGTCACAGCTGCCATCAACCCAAGAGTGCACCGCCACTACCAATTCACAGTTGCCATCAACACAAGAGTACACCGCCACTACCAAGCCACAGCTACCATCAACCCAAGAGTACACCGCCACTACCAAGCCACAGCTGCCATCAACCCAAGAGTGCACCGCCACTACCATGTCACAGCTGCCATCAACCCAAGAGTACACCGCCACTACAAAGCCACAGCTGCCATCAACACAAGATTACACCGCCACTACCAAGCCACAGCTGCCATCAGCCCAAGAGTGCACGGCCACTACCAAGTCAAAGTCGCCATCACCCCAAGAGTGTACCGCCACTACCAAGTCACCGTTGCCATCACCCCAAGAATACACTGCCACTACCCCTGATGATCACCAGAAGCAGTACAAACTGGTGATGGATGAACTTTGCAACTGTACCGCTGACTTCAAAAACCTTTTGGATGGAAGTTACTCTGTACCTATGCTTGTACTGCCTGCTGGCTTGATGGCACCCCCCCCTGGTGCAGTGCCCGCAAATGAGCCTGAGTCGGCAGTACAGTACGTATGTGTAATGCAGGAGCTAAGCAGCTGCACTGCCAGCTTCAGACTGCTGCTAGACATGATCCACTCTGTCCCCGCTCCACCCACCCCCCTGCTTCAGAACTCCCCTCCTGGCTTGGTCCAGAGATGGGCTGGTGGCAGCCCGGCAGGACAGGCTGGCGCTGGTGGTGTGAATCCAGCACATATGGCTCCTGATCTGTCTCCTCTGTTTGATGCCGTGGGGGGCTTCATGGTGGTAGATGATGATGAGCAATCAGACCCCTTGGACGACGACGAGCCGTCAGACCCCTTGGACAAGATCTCATTACTAGAGGATGAGGTCAGAGAGCTGAGGGTCAGCCTGCTGAGTGCTGGTGAGTGGATATGCATGTATATATGTTTGTATGTATGTTTGTTTGTACGTATGGATGGATGGATGGATGGATGGATGTTTTTTTGTCCAACCCACGGACCTTTTCCTGGTCCACCCAGGGACCTTTTCAAGGATCACCTTCGGGACCTTTTCTTGGTCCTCCAGTTTTTCCAGGACCACTATCTTTTCCAGGACCACCACTGGGACCCGCCCCCAGAACCACCCGGGAGTTCATTCTCGCATGGTAAGTTTTTTGGCGGAGCGTCCCTTTCGGGGGGGCGGGAGCTTCCAGGGTTACCCATGTGTCCGTTTGGCTGACCGTCTGACCGAGACGAAGCCTGGCACGTCAGCCAACAGTCTTGTGACTAACTCACTTCCGTTGCCACCTGTTGCTTCATCGCGAACACTCTCCGCCAATTTCGTATCGTTGCTTGCCAAGCTGCATATAACTTGTACAGTCCAGGGGTAGGCCCTGGAAGTGGATGCCCCCAATATTACATTGCACACTATGGTTTTTTTGGGATGCTGCATTGGAGCCTTTGGGGGTTGCTTTTTCGGTTCAAAGAGTTGCTCGTTGCACCATGAAGGAGCACACTCCTGTACAGTGGGGGTGGGGGTGGGCAGTTTGTGTGTGTGTGAGGGGTGGGGTGGGGTGGGGTGGGGGGCAGTGTGTGTGTGTGTGGGGTGCGGGGGAGGGGGGGAGGGGGGATAGACAGTGGTTAGACTGGACAGTGGTGGTGGGGTTGGTGGGGGTAGGTCACTGTTGGTGGGGGCGGGGGTGGGGGTGGCTATACAGGCTACGAGGATCACCTTGGTGCTAGGTAATGACACTGGTTGTAACGTATAGAATATGTCTTGCGTGAATACAAAGTTACAGGATGACGAGGGTACGATCCCCGATGTTGGCTGCCTTGGAGTGTCTAGGTACGAGCCTGTATACTCCTCACATCATCCCAGAGTCTAAGGTTCGGGTCGAGGTTCAGGTCTCTTGGTCAGCGTGACTGGATATATCGCTATGTCCTGTCACGCTTGAGTCACGCTCGTCGAGTATGAGACTGCTCCTGGAGTCTCGTACTTCTGCTCGATGTGAGGGTGGATATCCGTCACACTGGTTCCTTATCTCAAAACAAACAACTTTTTCCTATCAATGTACGTGCTAAGCTGATTCTAATGGGAAGGCGTCCTGCACATCACCCACCATCCACCACCCACCATCCACCACCCACCACCTACCTCTCACCTTCCCCCTCCTGATTTCCAAAAACCTGCACCCGCCTGACCCCCCCCCCCTCCATCGCCCAACCCCTGAATGAAACACCCAACACCTAACATGAAACACCCAACCCCTGAATGAAACACCTAACACCTAACACGACACACCTGACCCCTAACATGAAACACCTAACACCTAACACGACACACCCGACCCGTGACATGAAACACCCAAAACCTAAGCCCATCCTTCTACTGTAGGTGCCAAGCTAATCCAGCCCCCCCTCCCCCCTCCCCCCCCCCCCCCCCCCCCCCCCCCCCCCCCCCCCCCCCCCCTTTTTTTGGTGGTTGGCCTCCTGCGCAAACAGGCTGGCCCCCTCAACCTAATCCAGCCCCCCCCCCCCCCCCCCCCCCCCCCCCTCTTTTGGTGGTTGGCTCCTGAGCAAACAGGCTGGCCCCTCAACCTAATCCAGCCCCCCCCCCCCCCCCCCCCCCCCTCCTTTTGGTGGTTGGCTCCTGAGCAAACAGGCTGGCCCCCTCAACCTAATCCAGCCCCCCCCCTCCCCCCCCCCTCTTTTGGTGGTTGGTTCCTGCGCAAACAGGCTGGCCCCCTCAACCTCACGCCTCGTTATAAGGCGTTCTATTTCTTTATTTGCTGCAGGTGCCAAGCTGATCCAGCGGGATGACAGCCCCCCCCACCCCACCCCACCCCACCCCACCCCCACTTATATTGGTGGTTGGATCCAGTGCAAGCCAACTAGCTGGCCCCCTCAACCTCAAGCCTCATTATAAGTTATTTACTTACACTATACTGTTTATTTATTTATGTATTTATTTATTTATGTATTTGTTTATTTATTTACTTACACTATACTATTTATTTATGTATTTATTTATGTATTTATTTATTTATTTACTTACACTATACTATTTATTTATGTATTCATTTATTTATATACTTACGCTATAATATTTATTCATGTATTTATTATTTGTGTATTTATTTATTTATTTACTTACGCTATACTATTTATTTATGTATTTAGTTATTTCTGTATTTATTTATATACTTACGCTATACTTTTTATTTATGTATTTATTCATGTATTTATTTATTTACTAACGCTATACTATTTATTTGTGTATTTATTTATTTATTTACTTACGCTAAACTATTTATTTATGTATTTATTTATTTCTGTATTTATTTATATACTTACGCTATACTATTTATTTATGTATTTATTTATGTATGTATTTATTTATTTATTTACTTACGCTATACTATTTATTTGTATATTTATTTATTTATTTATTTATTTACTTACGCTAAACTATTTATTTATGTATTTAGTTATTTCTGTATTTATTTATATACTTACGCTATACTTTTTATTTATGTATTGATTCATGTATTTATTTATTTACTTACGCTATACTATTTATATTGTGTATTTATTTATTTATTTACTCACACTATACTACTTATTTATGTATTTAGTTATTTCTGTATTTATTTATATACTTACGCTATACTTTTTGTTTATGTATTTATTTATTTATGTATTTATTTATTTACTTACGCTATACTATTTATTTGTGTATTTATTTATTTATTTATTTATTTACTTACACTATACTTTTTATTTATGTATTTATTTATTCACTTACACTAAACTATTCATTTATGTATTTATTTATTTATGTATTTACTGCAGGTGCCAAGCTGATCCAGCGAGATGCAGAGTGCAGCCGCTTGACCCCCTCAACCTCGTTTTACTACACTACACTATACTCAGGTATACATTACAACTACCTACATACACTACACTACATACACTACACTACCTACACTACACTACACTAACTACACTACACTCACTAACAACACAACAATGCACTGACACGCACTACACTTACATACACTACACTACACTATGCTCAGGTATATATACTACCACTACACTATGTCAGGTATACTACACTACACACACTATGCTCTGGTTATACTACACACACTACACTACACTATGCTCAGGTATAATACAACTACACTACACTTTGCTCAGGTATAACACCTAACTACACTATGCTTCAGGTATACTACACTACACTAACTATGCTCAGTCTAATACATACACTACATTGCCTCAGGTATAATACACTACATACACTATGCTCAGGTATACTACACTACACTACACTATGCTCAGGTATACTACACTACACTACACTATGCCTCAGGTATACTACACTACACTACACTATGCTCAGGTATACTACACTACATACACTATGCTCAGGTATACTACACTACACTACACTATGCCTCAGGTATACTACACTACACTACACTATGCTCAGGTATACTACACTACACTACACTATGCTCAGGTATACTACACTACACTACACTATGCTCAGGTATACTACACTACACTACACTATGCTCAGGTATACTACACTACACTACACTATGCTCAGGTATACTACACTACACTACACTATGCTCAGGTTACTACACTACACTACACTATGCTCAGGTATACTACACTACACTACACTATGCTCAGGTATACTACACTACACTACACTATGCTCAGGTATACTACACTACACTACACTATGCTCAGGTATACTACACTACACTACACTATGCTCAGGTATACTACACTACAACTACACTATGCTCAGGTATACTACACTACACTACACTATGCTCAGGTATACTACACTACACTACACTATGCTCAGGTATACTACACTACACTACACTATGCTCAGGTATACTACACTACACTACACTATGCTCAGGTATACTACACTACACTACACTATTGCTCAGGTATACTACACTACCTACACTATGCTCAGGTATACTACACTACACTACACTATGCTCAGGTATACTACACTACACGCACTATGCTCAGGTATACTACACTACACTACACTATGCTCAGGTATACTACACTACACTACACTATGCTCAGGTATACTACACTACACTACACATGCTCAGGTATACTACACTACACTACACTATGCTCAGGTACTAGCACTCCACTACACTATGCTAGGTATACTACACTAACTACACTATGCTCAGGTATACTACACTACACTACCCTATGCTCAGGTATACTACACTACACTACACTATGCTCAGGTATACTACACTACACTACACTATGCTCAGGTATACTACACTACACTTACACTATGCTCAGGTATACTACACTTACACTACACTATGCTCAGGTATACTACACTACACTACACTATGCTCAGGTATACTACACTACACTACACTATGCTCAGGTATACTTACACTACACTACACTATGCTCAGGTATACTACACTACACTACACTATGCTCAGGTATACTACACTACACTACACTATGCTCAGGTATACTACACTACACTACACTATGCTCAGGTATACTACACTATTTATGTACTGCAGGTGCCAAGCTGATCCAGCGGGAAGCAGAGTGCAGCCGCTTGAGTGCAGCCCACGAAAGCACCCTACACATCTTGAACCAGATATCTCAGTGTGACCCATCACTCGATGCTGAGGAAGCTGTCGAGAAGCTGGTGAAGAACCTGTCCAAGTCACCCTCGGCAGCCTCCTTTTTTGATATCAAGGAGAAGCTAAGTGGAAGCTGCCCACCAGCCTCCTTCCACGATAACAAGGAGAAGCTAAGTGGAAGGCGTGCACCATCGAAGCAAGCTGGTGCGATTATAATAAATCATAATAAGCTGTGAAAACGGTATGTATAACATTTGTATTTACAATAAGCTGTGAAAACGGTATTTAGAATATATGAATTTATAAAAAGCCTTGGGCCTGGTATTTATAGTAATATTTAATTCATCTTAATAGCTCAAGCTTTTATCCTGGCATTTAGCGGAGCGCCCCCTTCTGTGTGGCGGGAGCCCCCAGAGTCATCCCGTTGTCCATGTGTCTGTCATGTTGTCTGTGTCTGTCTGTCTGCCTGTGTCTCTGTCTGTCTGTCTGTCTGTCTGTCTGTCTGTCTGTCTGTCTGTCTGTCTGTGTCTGTCTGTCCTGTCTGTCTGTCTTGCTGTCTGTCTTTCTGTCTGTCTGTCTGTCTGTCTTTCTGTCTGTCTGTCTGTCTGTCGGCCTGTCTTTTCTGTCGGTCCCTGTCTGTCTGTTTTGTCTGCTGTCTTTCTGTCAGTCCTGTCTGTCTGTCTTTTTCTTTCTGTCGTCTGTCTGTCTGTCTTATTGTCCTGTCTGTCTGTCTGTCCCTGTCCCTGTCTGTCTGTTCCTGTCTTCCTTCCCTGTCTGTCTGCCCTGCCTGTCTGGCTGTCTGTCTGGTCTGTCTTCTCTTTCTGTCTGTCTTTCATCGTTTTTCGTCTGTTCGTCCTGTTCTTCTGTCCTGTCTGGTCCGGTCCTGTCCTTCTGTCCTGTCGTGTCCTGTCCCTGGTCCTGTCTGTCCTGTCTGTTCCCTGTCTGTCCTTCTTCCTGTCCTGTCCTTCTGTCCTGTCCTGTCCTGTCGGTCCTGTTGTCCTGTTCTGTCCTGTCCTCTTCTTCCTTCTGTCTGTCCTGTCCTGGTCTGTCCTGTCTGTTCCCCTGTCTGTCCTGCTTTCCTGTCTGTCCTTTCTGTCCTGGGGGGGTCCCATGTGTCCTGTCTGTCCTGTCCTGTCCTGTCTGTTCCCTGTCTGTCTGTCTGTCCTGTCTGTCCTGTCTGTCCTGTCTGTCCTGTCTGTCCTGTCTGTCCTGTCTGTCCTGTCTGTCCTGTCTGTCCTGTCTGTCCTGTCTGTCCTGTCTGTCCTGTCTGTCCTGTCTGTCCTGTCTGTCCTGTCTGTTCCTGTCTTGTCCTGTTGTCCTGTCTGTCCTGTGCTGTCTGTCCTGGTCTGTCTGTCTGTCCTGTCTGTCCTGTCTGTCCTGTCTGTCCTGTCTGTCCTGTCTGTCCTGTCTGTCCTGTCTGTCCTGTCTGTCCTGTCTGTCCTGTCTGTCCTGTCTGTCCTGTCTGTCCTGTCTGTCCTGTCTGTCCTGTCTGTCCTGTCTGTCCTGTCTGTCCTGTCTGTCCTGTCTGTCCTGTCTGTCTGTCTGTCTGTCTGTCTGTCCTGCCTGGCTGGCTGGCCTGTCCTGTCCTGTCCTGTCCTGTCCTGTCCTGTCTCGTCCCTCTGTCTCGTCCCTCTGTCTCGTCCCTCTCTTTGTTCCGGAAGGTTTTGGGCTACTCGATATGACCGCTCCGTCTCTCTGTCCCGTCTCTCTGTCCCGTCTGTTTGTCTGTCTGTTCGTCGCTTGTCTGTCTCTTGTCGACATGTAACCCCGGACCTGATTGGCCTCTTGCCCTGTCGTAAAACTGTTCGTCACACTCGATTCCGGTGCCACATGTTGCTCCGATAGCCAACACTCCCCGCCAATCTCCCACATTGCTGGCATCGTGCCTAGGACTTGTCCCATGCTATAATTCACTGCAACCAGACCCTGACCCTGACCCTCCAGTTCAAGACGATTATTAAAGTTCATGTTCCCAAAGTACAGACCCAGGAATCGGACCCAAACGATTATTAATGTTTCGTCCAAAAACCTTAGGAAAATCACTGCCCTGCACCCAACACAGACTTGGAAGCTGAAGAGAGTGACAGTGATGAGAATGAGGAGGATGGTGATGAAGATGACGACATGGATTTGAGCTGCTTCTTGCGCCACAAGCTGAAGTGGCCCTTCATCATGTCCCTCTGCCTCTTCATCCCTCTTCTCATCTTTGTCCTGGCCCAGCCTCTGCCTCCCCTTCCCAACCTCACCTCTTTTCCCCCTAGGAGCGCTTTCGCCTACAGGCTCCTCACTCAGGCTCACATCGTTGTCCCTAAGCCAGCTATGGATGGCATGCATTGGGGTGATGCCCTCCAAGCTCGTCCTCACAATGAAGCTTCCAAGCAACAGGGTGATCGCCAGGCTGTGCGTGTAAACAAATCAATTGAGATTGGCACACAGAGCAGCTTAAGTGTTGCATTGGCTGAAGTTGTCCAAGCTGAGCAGCGTACTGCTTCTGCTGAAGCTGTCCAAGCTGTACAGCGTACTGCTTCTGCTGAAGCTGTCCAAGCTGTACAGCGTACTGCTTCTGCTGAAGCTGTCCAAGCTGTACAGCGTACTGCTTCCCATGAAGCTTTCCAAGCCCTGCAGCGTACTGGAGCGAAGAGAGTGGGAAGTGTCTGCCTCTCTTCCTCTATTCCTCCAGTCCTATCTATTTACCCTAATGCTGCCTTTATTGCCGAAGCCAGGTATACCTATAACTATTCTGCTGATGAAATCAATGTGAGTCCATATGGCAATCATGCCAGCCTGGCATGCAAGGCTGCCTGCTGGGAATGGATCCCCAACTCATCAATTTCAAACCTTTGGGCCAATGGGAGGTCTCAGAGAGGCAGCTTTGGAGGGGAGCTTAAAGAGATAGCTACTAAGCTGGGCTCTGTCCTCGGCCCATCCACCCCGTGCCACACCTTGGTGGTGAACAACAACAACAACAACAGCAACAGCAATAGGAGGTCTCAGAGAGCCAGCTTTGCACTAGAACTCACTCGGATGGCCTCCCCAGCCTCCACGCTTTATGGATTGAAGAGAAGGAACCAAACAACCCTGTTCCACACACACCCTCTCAGCCAGGCTGGGACTTGGATGCCCTCCCCTGCCTCCACGCTGCATAGATTGAAGATAAGCAACCAAACAACCCTGTTCCACACAAGAGGGAAGAGAAGCTCTTGTGGGATCAAGGGTGTTCAATCTACCGTTGGAGCAGGGTTGTTCCTTCCATCATTCTTGCCTCGGGAAGATCCCACCAACGTCCTCTATGAACGTCCTATCGCACATCTTAACGCAAGCTTCTTCAGGGAGGTTTTGCACAAGAGCACTGGGGTCTCCTTCTGGGAATCCCCTTCCCCAAATCAAGCCTTTCCACGGAGGCAGGCCCCTGTGAGGCGTATCGCACCAGCTGCACCATTGCCCCCCGCCACAGCAGCACATGTGCACCCCCCCTTGAGCAGCAAGGAGGAAGTGCGTGAGCACCTCCGCACTGCTCTCCACCTGAGTGACGACTTACTCCATGTAGTGAATGCCCTTCACCTCCGTATTGCCTTGCTCACAGCTCTAGAAGGCGGAGAGCTTGAGATGGAGCTGTCTCAGCATGCAAGCCAGGTAGATGAAGCTCTCACCTTGGCCACCTACCTCATGCACACTTCTGCTGACTCCCTGCAACTGAAGCTTAAATTGGATCAGGCTCTCACCTTGGTCGCCACCCCCATAAAGCCTAAATTGGATCAGGCTTTCACCTTGGTCGCCACCCCCTTGAAGCCTAAATTGGATCAGGCTCCCACGTTGGTTCACAATATAATGCACAATTCTGCCGACTCTTTGCAACCAAAGCTAAAGTTGGGAGTCAATGCCCCCCAAAACTTGAGTGAGGACATACTCCCAGTTGTGAATGCCCTTCACCTCCGTGTTGCCTTGCTCACAGCTCTAGAGGGCGGAGAGCTTGAGTTGGAGCTGTCTCAGCATGCAAGCCAGGTAGATGAAGCTCTCACCTTGGCCACCTACCTCATGCACACTTCTGCTGACTCCCTGCAACTGAAGCTTAAATTGGATCAGGCGCTCACCTTGGTCGCCACCCCCATAAAGCCTAACTTGGATCGGTCTCTCACCTTGGAAGCCACCCCCATGAATCTTAAATTGGATCAGGCGCCCACATTGGTTCCCGATCTCATGCACAATTCAGCCGACTCTCTGCAACCAAAGCTAAAGTTGGGAGTCAATGCCCCCCAAAACTTGAGTGAGGATATACTGCCAGTTGTGAATGCCCTTCACCTCCGTGTTGCCTTGCTCACAGCTCTAGCAGGCGGAGAGCTTGAGTTGGAGCTGTCTCAGCATGCAAGCCAGGTAGATGAAGCTCTCACCTTGGCCACCTACCTCATGCACACTTCTGCTGACTCCCTGCAACTGAAGCTTAAATTGGATCAGGCGCTCACCTTGGTCGCCACCCCCATAAAGCCTAAATTGGATCAGGCTCTCACCCTGGTCACCAACCTCATGAATCCTAAATTGGATCGGTCTCTCACCTTGGTTACCAATCGCATGCACAGTTCTGCCGACTCTCTGCGACCGAAGCTACAGTTTGGAGCCACCCTGCTTGGCTCTATCAACCGTTCCATGTGCCTGTACCAGTCACACATGGAGCAGCAGCACATTCTGAGGCCTTATCAACCCGGGTGGATGCATGCTTATCATCTGCAGGCCTCCAAAGCTGCACCAAAACATGCATCTGGCAAAGAGTTGGTCGTCTCTGCCCCTGCCCCAGTTATTCGCCAACCCAACACTATCATCCCGATGCCCCCCTGTGCAATCCCCATGCCCCCTGTTGCAGACCCCCACATCCCCATGGCCCCCTCCTCTATTTCTCAGATCCTCCATCTCCCTCCATCAACGCGTTCTTTCATTCCCATGACCCCATCCTCTTTCCCGATGCTCCTCCCAGCCATTGTTATGCCCCCCTCTGCAATCCCCATGCCCCCTGTTGTAAACCTCCACATCCCCATGGCCCCCTCCTCCATCCCAATGCCCCCCTCCTCTATCTCTCAGATCCTCCCTCCCCCTCCATCAACGCGTTCCTTCATCCCCATGACCCCATCCTCTATCCCGATGCCCCCCTCAGCCATTGTTATGCCCCCCTGTGCAATCCCCATGCCCCATGTTGTAGACCCTCACATCCCCATGGCCTCCTCCTCCATCCCCATGACCCCGTCCTCTATCCCGATGCCCCCCTCCGCCATTATTATGCCCCCCTGTGCAATCCCCATGCCCCCTAGCTGCCTTCCCTTAGCCATTCCCTTAGGCCCTTCATTAACTTCAAAGCAAGTCACCTCCACATACTCTGCGATTCCGATGCCCCCTGTTGTACCTCCACTTTCAGCATCCCCCAGTCCTCTGACCCATGCAGCCTCATACAGCTTCCAGCATGGCCTGCCTTCCCCTGCTCCCCTCATTCCGTTGTACCGGGCTGCAGGCATGTCAGGCACACCAGCCTTGCCACTTCGCACCGGGCTGCTAGCATGCCAGACACACATGGCCGGGCTCCAGGCTCTCCGGGCTCCACGCTGCCTGGCTCCAGGCATGCCAGACATGCCAGTCACTTCGTACCTGGCTGCAGGCCTGACAGACACACCAGCCTTGTCATCCCTATCGCTTCGCAGCATTGCCGTTGCCCCACCACATGTGCACCGCCATGCTACACCTGGCCTGCCGCCTCCTTCTGCTAGCCGGGTGCTGAGCACCTACTGGGGGAGCGAAGCTCTACCACGTCCTCAACAGGCCCCTCCTATGGACACAAGCATCCAAGGCGCTATTAATGATACTGCGACGACCCAATCTAACTCAGTCTCACGGGGCGTGATGTTACTACAGCCAGCCATATCCTTTACCCCTGCTATCCGCCAACCCAAAACCATCATATCGATGCCACCCTCATCCATTCCTATGCCCAACACGACTGGCGGTGCAGTCGTTCCGACAATGGATGGATCCCCCATTGCCTTAGGCACCTACGAGCACACCACAAGGCGTGCCAGCTGGATTGCTGGATTCAGCTACAATGACTCTGTTGCTGGACTCAGCTACAATGACTCTGTTGCTGGACTCACTTTCCAGTTGGCTTGGCCCAAGGTTGCCAACAATGCCTCCTCTCAGCAGCTCATCCGAGCAAGCCCTGACTTGGTTGCAAAGTCAGGTAGCAAGAATGGCACGAAGGCAAATGTGAGCACAAGTGTGGAGGCGAATGTGAGCACAGGCATGAAGGCGAATGTGAGCATAGGTGTGAAGGCGAATGAGAGCATAAGCGTGAAGGCATGTGTGATTACCTCGCCTCATCTTAACGGCTCATCCTTCTTTCTGAGGAGGATGAAACCTACCCACCATCGTCAATACGTCCCCCTACTGACAACGGTGGAATCGTCCCTCATCACGCAATATCTCCTCCCTTATGGCAAAGTATGTGGGTGGTATGGTCTCAAGGTTGGCACGGTGGACGGAATCAAGTTCAACAGTAGTGTGAGCATGGAATTCAGTTGCAAACTTCCTGTATCCAGAATTGCCGGCAGTGTCGGATCTGATCAAAGATCTTCAACGACTACCACAAGGCGTGCTAGTTGGATTGCTGGACTGGGCTACAATGACTCCCTTTATAGACTCAGCTACAAGGTCTCCGGTGCAGCAGCGCACAGCAGCAACAAGGTTGTCGTCATTCACCATGAACGCACCTCAAAGCTGGCTGAGTCAGCTGCTGGCCCGGGCGACCAGAGTGTTGTCGTCAGCTATGTTCTAATCAATGGCGTTCAAGGCAAGCTTACCTCTTGGAGGCGGGGCTGGGCATCTTGCCTCAGCTTCAACCATTCAGCTGCCATTGCGGGTAGCATCCAACAGCAACATTCTAGGACAGCAGTGCAGAGGTCTATGCTGATGAGCTCAACTCCTGGGAGGCAGGGCTGGGCATCTGGCATCAGCATTGCCCATTCAGCTGCCATTGCGGGTAGCAACCAACAGCAACTTTCTAGGACAGCTAAGCTAGTGAGCTCAACCTCCTCACCTTCCCACAATAACAGCACCAACGCCCAGGCTGCCTCAGCCCATCTGCATTTCTGTGATTATATTAGCATGGAGCGATGGGTCCTAAAAAGGCTTGCTTCTCTCCATTCGGGAAGGGACCAGGCAGTACACATAGTGTTCTCCGCCACTAAACTGGTGCCGTTCAACCAAAGTACAGTGCTTTGAGCACTTGCCTCACCAACTCCCTTCAAACTGGAATCTGACCTTGACTGCCTCATCCTATCATACTTTGGGTGTGCAAAAGCAGTGAAATCCAATTCACTCTCCCTCACTGCTCTGTCCACTGTGCCCTTCTTCTGCACGGCCACCGCTTCAAACAAGTCCTCATGCTGCTCCCTATGTTTGGGGTGGGGTGGGGTGCAATGTAGTTGGCTTCACTAGTTAATTTCATTGGTGGCCTTCACTGGTTATCTTCACTGGTTATCTTACAATAGTTACCTGCACTGCACTGATCAATGTGCCTTCAATGGTTGCCTTCACTGGTTACCTTACGGTGTTACTTCAGTGGTTACCTTCACCGGTTACCTTCACTGGTGGCCTTCACTGGTTATCTTCCAATAGTTACCTGCACCGCACTGATCAATGTGCCTTCAATGGTTGCCTTTGCTGGTTACCTTAAATGGCTAACTTCACTGGTGGCCTTCACTAGTTATCTTCCAATAGTTACCTGCACTGCACTGATCAATGTGCCTTCAATGGTTGCCTTTGCTGGTTACCTTAAATGGCTAACTTCACTTGGTGGCCTTCACTTGTTATCTTCCAATAGTTACCTACACCGCACTGATCAATGTGCCTTCAATTGTTGCCTTTGCTGGTTACCTTAAATGGCTGACTTCACTGGCGGCCTTCACTGGTTATCTTCCAATAGTTACTTGCACCGCACTGATCAATGTGCCTTCAATGGTTGCCTTGGCTGGTTACCTTAAATGGCTAACTTCACTGGTGGCCTTCACTGGTTATCTTCCAATAGTTACCCGCACCGCACTGATCAATGTGCCTTCAATGGTTGCCTTCGCTGGTTACCTTAAATGGTTAACTTCACTGGTGGCCTTCACTGGTTATCTTCCAATAGTTACCTGCACCGCACTGATCAATGTGTGGCCTTCAATGGTTGCCTTCACTGGTTACCTTCAAATATGCTTTCACTGTTTACCTTCAATGGTAACCTTTAAACATAAGGTCAATGGTTGCGTTTAATGATTCCCTTCAATAGTTAACCTCCGATAAACCTTCAATGGTAACCTTTATACATAAGGTTGATGGTTGCTTTTAATGATTCCCTTCAATAGTTAACCTCCAATATACTTTCAATGGTTTCCTATAATATGTACCTGCTCTGTACCTTCTATGGTTACCTTCAGCGTGTGCTTTCAATGGTTACCTTCAATGGTTACCTTCAATTTGTACCTAAACTGTACCTTCATTGGGTACTCGCACTGTACCTTCAATGGGCACTAGCACTGTACCTTCAATGGTTACCTTCAATGGTTGCCTTCAATTTGTACCTAAACTGTACCTTCATTGGGTACTCGCACTGTACCTTCAATGGGTACCTACACTGTACTTTCAATGGGTACTAGCACTGTACCTTCAATGGGTACCTGAACTGTACTTTCAATGGTTTCTAGGACTGTACCTTCAATGGGTACCTGAATTTTACCATCAAGGGTACCTGAGATGTACCTCCAATGGGTAGTGGCACTGTGCCTTTAATGGGTACCTGAACTGTACCTTCAAGAGTACCTACAATTTACTTTCAATGTGTACCTGCAATGTCCCTTCAATGGGTACCTGAACTGTACCTACAAGGGTACCTACACTGTACCTTCAAGGGTACCTGCGCTGTACCTTAATTGTGTACCTGATCTGCACCTTAAATATGTATCTGCTCTGTACTTTCAATGGGTACCTACACTGTACCTTCAATGGGTACTGGCACTGTACCTTCAATGGGTACTAGCACTGTGCCTTCAATGGGTACTAGCACTGTACCTTCAATGGGTACTGGCACTGTACCTTCAATGGGTACCTACGCTGTACCTTCAATGGGTACAGGCACCGTACCTTCAATGGGTACCTACGCTGTACCTTTAATGTGTACCTGAACTGTATCTTCAAGAGGTTACCTAAACTGTTCCTTCAAGGGTACCTACATTGCACCTGCAATGGGTACGTGAACTGTACCTTCAATTGGTACGTAAGGTGCTCCTTCAAGGGTACCTTTGCTATACCTTCAATGTGTACCTGCACTGTACCTTCAATGGTTCCCTAAACTGGTCCTTCAAGGGTACCTACACTGTACCTTCAATGGGTACTAGCACTGTACCTTAAATGGGTCCTTGAACTGTTCCTTCAAGGGTACCTGCGCTATACCTCCAATGTGTATCTGCACAGTACCTTTAATGGGTACCTGAACTGCTCCTTCAAAGGTACCTACACTGTACCTTCAATGTGAACATACTCTGCACTGTACATTCACTGGTTATCTGCACTGTACCTATTATGGGTACAGGCACTATACCTTCAATGTGTACCTGCACTGCACTGTACCTTCAATGTGTACCTACACGGCACTGTACCTTCAATGGTTATCTGCACTGTACCTATTATGGGTACAGGCACTGTACCTTCAGTGTGTACCTGCACTGCACTGTACCTTCAATGGTTATCTGCACTGTAACTATTGGTACAAGCACTGTACCTTCAATGTGTACCTACACAGCACAGTACCTTCAATGGTTACCAGTACTGTACCTATTATGGGAACATGCACTGTACCTTCAATGTGTACCTACACGGCAGTGTACCTTCAATGTGTACCTGCACTTCACTGTACCTTCAATGTGTACCTGCACGGCACTGTACCTTCAATGGTTACCTGCACTGTACCTATCATGGGTACATACACTGTACCTTCAATGTGTACCTACACGGCACTGTACCTTCAATGGTTATCTGCAATGTACCTATTATGGGTACAGGCACTGTACCTTCAGTGTGTACCTGCACTGCACTGTACCTTCAATGGTTATCTGCACTGTAACTATTGGTACAAGCACTGTACCTTCGATGTGTACCTGCACTGCACTGTACCTTCAATGTGTACCTACACGGCACTGTACCTTCAATGGTTAACTGCACTGTACCTATTATGGGTACAGGCACGTACCTTCAGTGTGTACCTGCCACTGCACTGTACCTTTCAATGGTTATCTGCACTGTACATATGGGTACAGACATGTACCTTCAATGTGTACCTGCACTGACACTGTACCTTAAATTTGTACTTACACGCACTGTACCTTGACTTTATTATCTGCACGGTACTATTATGGTTACAGGCACCGTACTCATGTGTGTACTGCACACTGCACCTGTCCTTCAAGGTTATCTGCAAGTCCCTATATGGTTTACACGCATTATACCTTCAATGTACCCGCACTACGTTGTACCTTCAATGTGTACCTACACGGCACTGTACTTAATGGTTATTGAATGACAATTAATGGGTACAGGGGCACTGTACCTTCCATGTGTACCTTCACTGCATGGACCTTCCAATGGTTATCGAATGTACCTATATGGTAATGTAGGCATTGTACTTCAATGTGTACCTGACACTGCACTGTACCCAATGTGTAACCTATCACGGCATGTACTCAAGGTTCTTGCACTGTACCTATTATTGGTACCGGGCACGTACTTAAATGTGTACCTGCAACTGCACTGTACCTTCAACGTTACTACACGGACTGTAACTTAATGGTTATCTGCACTGTACATATTATGCGGTGCAAGCACTGTACCTTCAATTGATACCTGCACTGCCGCTGATACCTTGAATTGTTATCTGACTGTAACTATTGGTTACAAGCACTGTCCCTTCAAGTGAACTGCACTGCCAACTTTACCTTTCAATGTGTACCTACACGGACCGTAACTTCACGGTTATCTGCACTGTACCCATTATGGGTACAGGCACTGTGCCTTCAATGTGTACCTGCACTGCACTGTTCCTTCAATGGTAACTTTCACTATACCTATTATGAGTATAGGCACTGTACCTTCAATGTGTACCTGCACTTCACTGTACCTTCAATGTGTACCTACACGGCACTGTACTTTCAATGGTTATCTGCACTGTACCTATTATGGGTATAGGCACTGTGCCTTCAATCTGTACCTGCACTGCACTGTTCCTTCATTGGTAACCTTCACTATACCTATTATGGGTATAGGCACTTTACCTTCAATGTGTACCTGCACTTCACTGTACCTTCAATGTGTACCTACACGGCACTGTTTACCCTTCAAGGTTATCTGCACTTACCTTATTATTGGTACAGGCCACTTGGACCCTCAATGTGACCTCTCTTCAGTTCCTCAATTGTACCTTCACTATACCTATTATGGGTACGGAATGTACCTTTTTTTTTTTCCAGTGTACCTGCCCTGCACTGTTCCTTCAATGTCGTACACTTCACTAATCCTATTATGGTCCAGGCACATTACTTCAATGTGTTACCGCACTGCACTGTACCTTCAAGGTTGTACTGCATCTGCACTGTTCTTCAATGGTAACTTCATTTACCTATTTTGGGACAGGCCACTATACTTCAATGTGTACCTCACTGCACTGTACTTTCAATGTGCTACCTACATGGCCTGTCGCTTCAATGGTTTCTGCACTGTACCTTTGATGGTAAAAGAACTGTAACTGTACGTGTACCCTACACGGCACTGTACCTTCAATGGTTATCTGCACTGTACCTATTATGGGTACAGGCACTGTACCTTCAATGTGTACTGCCTGCACCTTTACTTCAACGTGTACCCTACACGGCATGTACTTCCATGGTTATCTGCACTGAAACCTCTTGGGTACAAACACTTGCACCTTCACTATGTACCTAACGGTACAGTACCTCCAATGGTACCAGTACTTTACTATTATGGTTACATCCACTGTTTACCTTATGGTACATACACGGCACTGTTACTTAAGGTTATGTTCACTGTACCTTTTATGGGTACGGCACTGTACCTTCATGTGTACCTGCACTGACAACTGTACCTTCAATGTGTACCTACACGGCCTACCTTTCACTGGTTATTGAAACGTACCTATTATGGGTAACATCCTTTACGGCACTGTCCCTTCAATGTTACCTGCACTTCACTTGTACTTCAAATGTGTACAGCAGACTGTACCTTCAATGGTTATCTGCACTGTACCTTTGATTGGTAGAAGTACTGTACCTTCAATGTGTACTAACGCACAGTTACTCTTCAATGGGTTACCTGCACTGTACCTATCATGGGGTACTGCACTGTACCTTCCATGTATGCGTTCATGCACTGTAACTTCAATAGTACCTATAGGCATGTACCTTCAATGTGTACTACACTGCCTGCTATTCAATGTTTTTGCAATGTACCTATTATGGGAACAGGCACAGTGCCTTCAATGTGTACCTGCACTGCACTGTACCCCTTCAAGTGTACTACCCGGGCACCCTGTCCCTTCATGTATTGCACCTGTACCTATAGGGTACAGCACTGTACCTTCAGTGTGCACCTCACTGCACTGTACCTTCAATGGTTATCTGCACTGTACCTATGGGTACAAGCACTGTACCTTCAATGTGTACCTGCACTGCACTGTACCTTAAATTTGTACTTACACGGCACTGTACCTTGAATGATTATCTGCACTGTACCTATTATGGGTACAGGCACTGTACCTTCAATGTGTACCTGCACTGCACTGTACCTTTAATGGTTATCTGCAATGTACCTATTATGGGTACAAGCATTATACCTTCAATGTGTACCCGCACTACGTTGTACCTTCAATGTGTACCTACACGGCACTGTACCTTCTATGGTTATCTGCAATGTACCTATTATGGGTACAGGCACTGTACCTTCAATGTGTACCTTCACTGCACTGTACCTTCAATGGTTATCTGCAATGTACCTATTATGGGTACAGGTAGGCACTGTACCTTCAATTGTGTACCTGCACTGCACTGTCCTTCAATGTGTCCTACACGCACTGTGTACTCTCAAGGTTTATCATGTTACATATTATGTACAGGCTACTGTCTGTACCTTAAATGTTGTACCTGCACTGCACTGTACTCAAAGTGTACCTACACGGCATGTACCGTCACGTGTTTATCTGCCTTTTACTCTTTATGGGTGCACGCACTGTACCTTCAAGTGTACCTGCACGCGCTGTACCTTGAATGTTTATCTGCACTGTAACTATTGGTACAGCCATGTACCTTCAGGGTACTGCATGCACTGTACCTTCAATGGGTACCTACCACGGCACTTACCTTCAATGGGGATCTGCACGGACCCATGATGGGTACAGGCAGGGTGCCTTCAAGGTGTACCTGCACTGCCTGGTGCCGTCAATGGGTAAAATTGCACTAGAACCTATTATGAGTTAGGCCACTGTACCTCAATTGTGTACCTGCCATCACTGACCTTCACTGTGTACCTACACGGCACGTACTTTCCATGGTTATCTGCTTGTACCTATATGGTCTAGGCCATGTGCCTTCAATCTGTACCGCACTGCACTGTTCCTTCATTGGTACAACCTTCACTATACCTATATTATGGGTATAGGAACGTTACTTCAATGTGTACCTGCACTTCATGTACCTCATGTGTACCTCACGGCCACTGTACCTTCAATGGTTGAATCTGCATGTTACCTATTAGGGTACAGGCCCTGTTACCTTCAAGTGTACTGCTTCACTGTTCCTCAATTGTAATCTTCTATACTATTATGGTAAGGCTACTGTACCTTCAATGTTCTGCCCTGCACCTGTTCTATGGAACTCACTATACCTACTATGGGTCAGGCACTATACTAAATGTGTACTGCACTGCACTGTACCTTCAATGTGTACCTGCTCTGCACTGTTCCTTCAATGGTAACCTTCACTATACCTATTATGGGTACAGGCACTATACCTTCAATGTGTACCTGCACTGCACTGTACCTTCAATGTGTACCTACACGGCACTGTACCTTCAATGGTTATCTGCACTGTACCTTTGATGGGTACAAGCACTGTACCTTCAATGTGTACCTACACGGCACTGTACTTTCAATGGTTATCTGCACTGTACCTATTATGGGTACAGGCACTGTACCTTTAATGTGTACCTGCCTGCACTTTACCCTTCAACGTTGTACCTACCCGGCACTGCTGTACTTCAATGGTTATCTGCACTGTCCCTCTGAGGGTACAAACTTTACACCTTCAATATGTACTACACGGTAAGTTACCTTCATGGTTCCCAGTACTGTAACCTATTATAGGTACATGCACGTCCTTAATGTGTACTAAAGGCAGTGTACCTTCAATGGGTATGTTCACTGCCCTTTATGGGTACAGGCACTTACCTCAATGTGTACCTGCACTGCATGTACTTCAATGTTGTACCACACGGACTGACCTTTCAATTGTTATCTGCACTGTACCTATTATGGGTACAGGCACTGTACCTTCAATGTGTACCTGCACTTCACTGTACCTTCAATGTGTACGCACGGCACGTCCTTCAATGGTTATCTGCACTGTCTATTATGGGTTCCAGGCACGTACTTCAATGCTTTCCCGACTACTTTCCCTCAATGTGTAACCTTCATTCTACCTCTTCTGGGTACATGCATATACCCTTAATGTGTACCTGCACTGCACTGTACCTTCAATGTGTACCTGCTCTGCACTGTTCCTTCAATGGTAACCTTCACTATACCTATTATGGGTACAGGCACTATACCTTCAATGTGTACCTGCCCTGCACTGTACCTTCAATGGTCCTAACGGCAACTGTACCCTTCACTGGTTATCTGCACTGTACCTTTGAGTGGACAAGCACTTTACCTTCACATGTGTACTACACGGCACTGTACTTTCAATGTTTACTGCACGTAACCTATTATGGGTACAGGACTGTACTTCAATGTGTAATGGCCCCTGCACTGTACCTTCAATGTGTACCTATACGGCACTGTACTTTCAACTGGTTATCTGCACTGTACCTCTGATGGGTACAAACACTGCACCTCAATATGTATAATCCACGGACAGTACCTTCAATGTGTTTACCAGTACCTGGACCTATTATGGTTACATGCACTTTCCTTCATGGTTGTACCACACGGCACTGTCCCTTCACTGGTTGTTCACTGTCTTACCTTTTATGGGTACATGGCACTGTACCTTCAATGTGTACCTGCACTGCACTGTACCCTTAAGTGTACCTAACGGCACTGTACTTCCAGGTTCTCTGCATGTACCTATATGGTAAGGCACCTGTACCTTAAATGTTTACCTGCATTCACTTGTACCTTCAATGTGTACCGCAACGGCACTGCTACCTTCCAACGGTTATCTGCCCTGTACCTCTTGATTGGTAGCAGTAATGTCCTTAAATGTTGTACCTCCACGGCCCCAGTACCTTCAATGGTTACCTGCACTTTATATCCAGGTAATTGATGTACCTTCCTGTATGCGTGCCCCTGCACTGTAACTTCAATATGTACCTATACGGCACTGTACATTCAAGTTGTACCTACACGGCACTTGTACTCTCTACTGGTTATCTGCAATGTACCTATTATGGGAACAGGCACACGTGCCTCAATGTGTTTACCTTTGCACTGCAATGTAATTCAATGTGTACTACAGGGATTTACCTTCAATGTGTTACCTGCGCCTGTAACTCTTATGGGTACAGGCACTGTACCTTCAAGTTTGACCTGACTGGACATGTACTACAATGGTATATGCAAGTACCTGTATGGTTACAGGCACTGTACCTTCAATATTGTACCAGCATGCACTGTACCTTCAAGGCTACCTGATTGACTTTTATGGGTACAGGGCACTTACCTTCAATGGTGTTACCTGCACGCAATGTCCCTTAAAGTGTTAACTGCTCTGCACTGTTCCTTCAATGGTAACCTTCACTATACCTATATGGGTACAGTCACTATACCTTCAATGGTACCTGCACTTCCACGTACCTTCAAATGTGTACCTACACGGCACTGTACCTTCAATGGTTATCTGCACTGTACCTTTGATGGGTACAAGCACTGTACCTTCAATGTGTACCTACACGGCACTGTACTTTCAATGGTTATCTGCACTGTACCTATTATGGGTACAGGCACTGTACCTTCAATGTGTACCTGCCCTGCACTGTACCTTCAATGTGTACCTACACGGCACTGTACCTTCAATGGTTATCTGCACTGTACCTCTGATGGGTACAAACACTGCACCTTCAATATGTACCTACACGGTACAGTACCTTCAATGGTTACCAGTACTGTACCTATTATGGTTACATGCACTGTACCTTCAATGTGTACCTACACGGCACTGTACCTTCAATGGTTATGTTCACTGTACCTTTTATGGGTACAGGCACTGTACCTTCAATGTGTACCTGCACTGCACTGTACCTTCAATGTGTACCTACACGGCACTGTACCTTCAATGGTTATCTGCACTGTACCTATTATGGGTACAGGCACTGTACCTTCAATGTTTACCTGCACTTCACTGTACCTTCAATGTGTACCTGCACGGCACTGTACCTTCAATGGTTATCTGCACTGTACCTTTGATTGGTAGAAGTACTGTACCTTCAATGTGTACCTACACGGCACAGTACCTTCAATGGTTACCTGCACTGTACCTATCATGGGTACATGCACTGTACCTTCAATGTATGCGTGCACTGCACTGTAACTTCAATATGTACCTATACGGCACTGTACCTTCAATGTGTACCTACACGGCACTGTACCTTCAATGGTTATCTGCAATGTACCTATTATGGGAACAGGCACAGTGCCTTCAATGTGTACCTGCACTGCACTGTACCTTCAATGTGTACCTACAGGGCACTGTACCTTCAATGTGTACCTGCGCTGTACCTATTATGGGTACAGGCACTGTACCTTCAATGTGTACCTGCATGGCACTGTACCTACAATGGTTATCTGCACAGTACCTGTTATGGGTACAGGCACTGTACCTTCAATATGTACCAGCACTGCACTGTACCTTCAATGGTTACCTGCATTGTACCTTTTATGGGTACAGGCACTGTACCTTCAATGTGTACCTGCACTGCACTGTACCTTCAATGGTTACCTGCATTGTACCTATTATGGGTACAGGCACTGTACCTTCATTATGTACCTCCACAGCACTGTACCTTCAATGGTTACCTGCACTGTACCTATTATGGGTACAGGCACTGTACCTTCAATGTGTACCTGCCCTGCACTGTACCTTCAATGTATACCTACACGGCACTGTACCTTCAATGGTTATCTGCACTGTACCTTTTATGGGTACAGGCACTGTACCTTCAATGTGTACCTACACGGAACTGTACCTTCAAATTGTACCTGCGATGTCCCTATTATGGGTACATGCACTGTGCCTTCAATGTGTACCTGCACTGCACTGTACCTTCAACGTGTACCAGCACGGCACTGTACCTTCAATGGTTACCTGCATTGTACCTATTATGGGTACATGCACTGTACCTTTAATGTGTACCCGCACTGCACTGTACCTTCAACGTGTACCAGCACGGCACTGTACCTTCAATGGTTACCTGCGATGTACCTATTATGGGTACAGGCACTGTACCTTCAATGTGTACCTGCACTTCAATATACCTTCAATGTGTACCTGCACGGCACTGTACCTTTATGGTTATCTGCACTGTACCTATTATGGGTACAAGCACTGTACCTTCAATTTGTGCTTGCACTGCAATGTACCTTCAATGTGTACCTTCACGGCACTGTACCTTCAATGGTTATCTGCACTGTACCAATTATGGGTACAGGCACTGTACCTTCAATTTGTGCTTGCACTATACCTTCCATGGGTATTGGCACTGTACCTTCAATGGGTACATGCATAGTACCTTCAGTATGTTTGTTCATTGTACCTACAATGGGTACCTGCAGTGTACCTTCAATGGGTACCTGTAGTGTACCTTCAATGGGTACCTTCATTGTACCTATAATGGGTCTTGGCATTGTACCTCCAATGATTACCTGCACTGTACCTTCAAATGGTACTTGAACAACACCTTCAATTTGTACCTACACTGTACCTTCAATGTTCCAGCGTTGTACATTCTATGGGTACCTTTCTGTACCTTCAATGGATACCAGCACTGTTCCTTCAATGGGTACCGACACTGTACCTTCAACGTGTTCTGGCGTTGTACCTTCAATAGGTACCTGCACTGTAGGCACCTTCAATAGGTACCTCCGTTGTACTTTCAAAGAGTAACTTCAATGGGTACCCGCACTGTACCTTCAATAAGTACCTCAACTGTGCCTCAAATGGGCTATGTACCTTCAATGGTTACTTGCACTGTACCTTCAATGGGTACCTTCTTTGTACCTTCAATGGGTACTTGCACTGTACCTTTAATGGGTATGTGCAATGTACCTTCAACATGTACCTTAAGTGTACCTTCAATGGATACTGACACTGTAACTTCAATGTGTCTTTGCACCGTTCCTTCAATATACTCCATCAATGGGTATTGGCCCATCAGTTTGAATGGGTAATGGCACAGTACCATCAATGTGTATATGCAGTGGACCTTGAATAGTTGCAGGCTCTGTAACTTCAATGTGTACCTGCACTGCACCTTCAATGGGTACTTGCACTTTACCTTCAATAGGTACCTGCACTGTACCTTCAATGGTTATGCGCAATGTACCTTCAACGGTTACCAGCACTGTACCGTCAATGGTTACCTCATCTGTACCTTCAATGGTTACCTTTACCCTACCTCCAACTATTAGTGTCACTTTTCCATCGATGGTTACCTTCAATGGTTACCTGCACTGTACCTTCAATTGGTACTGGCATTGTACCTTCAATGGGTAGTGACACAGTACTTTCAATGGGTACGTCCAGTGGGTACCTTTACTGTACCTTCAATGTGTACTCGCACTGTACCTTCAATGTGTACCTGCACTGCACTGTACCTTCAATGTGTTTTTACACTGCACTGTACCTTAAATGGTGACCTTCCATGGTTACCTGCACTGTACCTTCAATGGTAGCCTGCGCCGTACCTTCAATGGTTGGCTGCACTGTACCTTCAATTGGTACTGCCATTGTACCTTCAATGGGTACAGACACAGAACTTTCAATGGGTACGTTCAATGGGTACCTCTACTTTACCTTCAATGGGTATCGGCATTGTACGTTCAATGTGTACTTGCACCGTACCTTCAATGTGTACATGCACTGCACTGTACCTTCAATGTGTACCTACACTGCACTATACCTTCAATGGTTACCTTCAATGGTTATTTGCACTGTACCTTCAATTGTTAGTGTCACTTTTCCCTCAATGGTAGCCTTTAATGGTTGCCTGCAATGTACCTTCAATTGGTACTGGTATTGTACCCTCAATGGGTACTGACACAATACTTTCAATGGGTATGTTCAATGGGTACTTTTACTGTACCTTCAATGGGTACCGGCACTGAACCTTCAATGGGTGCTGGCACTGTACCTTCAATGTGTACCTGCACTGCACTATACCTTCAATGGTTACCTGCACTTTACCTTCAATGGTTGCTTGCACTGTACCTTCAATGTGTGTCTGCATTGTACCATCAATCGATATTGGCACAGTACTTTCAAGGGGTACGTTCAGAGGGTACCTTAACTATACCTGCAATGTGTACAAGCATTGTACCTTCAATGTGTACTGGCACTGTACCTTCAATGTGTACCTGCACTGTACCTTCAATGGTAAGCTTCCATGGTTACCTGCTCCGTACCTTCAATGGTTACCTTTACTGTACTACCAATTGTTAGTGTCACTTTTCCCTCAATGGTTCCCTGCACTGTACCTTCAATGGTACCCTGCACTGTACCTTCAATGGTACCCTGCACTGTGCTTTCAATGGAAACATTTACAATACCTCCAAAACTGTTAGTGTCACTTTTCTATCAATGGTTACCTTCAATGGTTACTTGCAATGCACCTTCATTGGTTACCTGCACTATACTTTCAATGGGTACTGACACAGTACTTTCAATGGGTATGTTCAGTGGGTACCTTTACTGTACCTCCAATGGGTACCGGCATTATACCTTCTATGTGTATTGGCATTGTACCTTCAATGTGTACCTACACTGCACTGTACCTTTAATGGTAACCTTCCATGGTTACCTGCATTGTACCTTCAATGGTTACCTTTACTGTACCTTAAATTGTTAGTGTCACTTGTAAATCAATGTGTACCTGCGATGTACCTCCAATGGTTGCCTGCATTGTACCTTCAATGGTTACCTTTACTGTACCTCAACCTGTTGGTGTCACTTTTCCATCAATGGTTACCTTCAATGGTTACCTGCACTGCACCTTCAATGGTTGCCTGCACTGTACCTTTAATTGATACTGGCATTGTACCTTCAATGGGTACGTTCAGTGGGTACCATTACTGTACCTTCAATGTGTACGGGCACTGTACCTTCAATTGTTAGTGTCACTTTTCCATCAATGGTTGCCTGCACTGTACCTTCAATGGGTACTGACATAGTAATCCCAATGTGTACGTTCAGTGGGTACCTTTACTGTACCTTCAATGGGTACCTACATTGTACCTTCAATGTGTACCTGCACTGCACTGTACCTTCAATGTGTACCTACACTGCACTTTATCTTCAATGGTAACCTTCCATGGTTACCTGCTCTGTACCTTCAATGGTTACCGTCAATGGTTACTTGCACAGTACCTTCAATGGTTACCTGCATTGTACCTTCAATAGTATCCTGCACTGTGCCTTCAATTGGTACTTGCATTGTACCTTCAATGGGTACAAACGCAGTACTTTCAATGGGTACATTCAGTGGGTACTTTTACTGTACATTCAATGGGTACCGGCATTGTACCTTCAATGTGTACTGGCACTGTACCTTCAATGGTAACCTTCCATGGTTACCTGCACTGTACCTTCAATGGTTACCTTCATTGTATCTTCAACTGTTAGTGCCACTTTTCCCTCAATGGTTACCTTCACTGTACCTTCAATGGTTACCTGTACTATACCTTCAACTGTAAGTGTCACTTTTCCACCAATGGTAACCTTCAATGGTTATCTGCACTGTACATTCAATGGTTGCTTGCACGGTACCTTCAATTGGTACTAGTATTGTACCTTCAATTGGTACTGACACTACTTTCAATGGGTACGTTCAATGGGTACCTTTACTCTACCTTCAATGGGTAACGGCATTGTACCTTCAATGTGTGCTGTCACTGTACCTTCGATGTGTACCAGCACTGAACCTTCAATGTGTACCTGCTTTCTACCTTCAATGGGTACCTACACTGCATTATACCTTCAATGGTTACCTGCTATGTACCTTCAATGGGTACCTGCTATGTTCTTTCAATGGGTACCTGCTATGTTCTTTCAATGGGTACCTGCTATGTTCTTTCAATGGGTACCTTCAATGGTTACCAGCACTGTACCTTGAATGGTTACATGCACCGGTTACCTGCAATGGGTGCTTGCACTTTACCTTCAATAAATACCTTCAATGGTTACTTGCACAAGTTACCTTCAATGGTTACCTTCAATGGTTACCTTCAATGGTTAACTTCACTAGTTACCTTTCCTGGTTACCTTCAATGGTTACTTGCATTGGTTACCTTCACTGGTTCCCTTCACGGGTGACCTTCACAAGTTACCTTCACTGGTTACCTTCAATGGTTACCTTCAATGGTTACCTTCAATTGTTACCTTCACTAGTTACCTTTACTAGTTACCTTCACTAGTTACCTTTACTTGTTACCTTCACTCGTTACCATCACAGGTTACCTTCAATGGTTACCTTCAATGGTTACCTTCACTATTTACCCTACTAGTTACCTTCAATGGTTACCTTCACGCGTGACCTTCACAAGTTACCTTCAATGGTTACCTTCCCTGGTTACCTTCACAGGTTACCTTCACTTGTTATCTTCACTGGTTACCTTCACTGGTTACCTTCACTGGTTACCTTCACATGCTTCCTTCACTGGTTAACTTCACTAGTTACCTTCACTGGTTACCTTCACTGGTTACCTTCACAGGTTACCTTCAATTGTACCTTCAATGGTTACCTTCAATGGTTAACTTCAATGGTTACCTTCACTAGTTACCTTCAATGGTTACCTTCACTAGTTACCTTCACGGGTTACCTTCACTCGTTACCTTCACTGGTTACCTACACTGGTCACCTTCACTAGTTACCTTACGTGGTTGCCTTCACTGGTTACCTTCACTTGTTATCTTCAATGGTTAACCTTCACGGGTTACCTTCACTGGTTACCTTCACTGGTTACCTTCACTGGTTACCTTCACTAGTCACCTTTACTGGTTACCTTACCTTCACTGGTTACCTTCACTGGTTACCTTCACTAGTCACCTTCACTGGTTACCTTCGCTCGTTACCTTCACTGGTTACCTTCACGGGTTACCTTCACTTGTTACCTTCACTGGTTACCTTCACTTGTTATCTTCAATGGTTAACCTTCACGGGTTACCTTTACTGGTAACCTTCACTGGCTACCATCACAAGTTACCTTCACTGGTTACCTTCAAATATACTTTCAATGAGTACCTTTCCTGGATACCTTCCCTGGCAATTTTGTTCTTTGGCGTGGGTAGTTAAGGCATATTACCCGTGGTCAAGCCCCTTGTACTTTGTATTTATTTAATTGACGTGTCCTAGAGTCCCTAGTGCTCATGGCACGCACTCATGTTATGATGTATCTGTTGTTTCTAAGCAATGACATGTGTCAGTGATTTAGGTTGCATTTGCTAGGTTCAACCGAGTTTCACTTCAGTCACTTCACCTTCCGTGAAAACCTCATGGACAACCCTAATTTCAACAAACTCAACTATTGAGCCAATCGTCGAAACGGGAGTTTGTAAATTTGAACAACTATGACATGTCCGGTCTTTGACCCCTAGATGGAGTGTAACACTTATATAGTAGTTCAACATATGTAGCCATATGCTACGCGGGCGGTGCTTGATTCTCGTAGATTTGAGACGTCTGCCTGTGTGTGACAAGTGCAATGCTATTCCCTCTGCATTACTACCGGCTGTGCTGCGGGCACACCACAATGTATATATATAATACTAATATACTAATACTAATATTGATACGTATACATGTATAATATGATTTAATGATATACGTATTAACCATTGTAGGTAACCAGTGTATGTTATTACATGTATATAATATATATTATATACAGGTAATTTACTGATTATGTACCATCCATCTTTTAGGGAACTGAAGAAGTTTTCAATATACTTAGATGACCATTTTGCTTTTTTGTTTGTTTGTACCATAAACTGTATACGATTTTTATGTGTTGTTTCTTAGTGTAAATTTCTTGCTACCACCCATGCAACACAAGTCCCACAAAACAAGCATTGAGCCTTCAATAAGTATTTGTAATAGTGATAAAAACAATGAGAATGTGTATGCATGTCTGTAACAGTCCAAATAGGCTCAAGGGACTTGCCTTACTATGACAGGAAGTGACTAAAAAGAAAAAGCAGTGATCCCGAATAAGCCCCAACTTGATCTTGAACTTAGTTTGTTATGGTACGCCTTATTGGTCGTACCATACTGACCTTGTATGTGAGAAGCCCAGCCAAGTCTGCGACTCTGGACTGCCGGCCAGCTAGTGCCTCAAGTATAGTAGCACTGGTTGACCCTGCGGCTGCCTCCTCTGTGGCTACTCAGGGATAACAAGCTTAGCTCGTGTTATCTTATCACTGTAAATATGCGGTGGCGCATCTAACGTGTCCCTGCATCATCGTCTATGAGAAGCAAACAATAAACTGGTTACATGGATCCAGCCAGCAATTTGGCTGATCGCCGTCTTCGTCAGTAAACAACTTCGGTTGGTCACAGCTAAGAACAGGCTTTAAGACCCCTCTGGCTAGACGTGCCAAACGTGAGTGTAGCCTCGCATATGTAGCGGATCAGCGGAGTACCACTTCATGATGGTGAGGCAGCGCAGATTAATATCCTTATCACGAAGGTTAAAAAGTCCCATGGCAATCTGCAATCTGCTCACCAATCATCGTACGTGTATACTCAAGTTGTGCCTTTATACTAGAGACACGTGTGAGTCTCATCTAGGCATGTTAGGATGAAAGTTTGTTTTACTGCCAAAGACGGCGAGCAGCCAAATCGCTGGCTGAAGCTATGTAACCAACATGCTCCACTCCCACCTCATGCCCCCCCACCCACATAGCTGAAGTCAGCTATTGCTCTGACACCAAACACTCGGTTAAATATGCGGAAAAGGGAAATAAACAAATACTCAGTTGTTACATCGGGTACCACAGGGACCATACCTATCATTCCCAACCTCATCCGCTTAGGTATCTCCAAAGTAGCCGCCCTCAAGCCGATTATACGTAAGGGGTCGGCGTGGACCGTGGCCTTCGACCCACGCCACCCATGAACCCGCGACTTGGGCCAATCACCTCAGCTTAATAAGGGCAGTCAGGTTATTCTCCTAAAACACACACCACCATCCCGACTACTCACCTCCGCCACCTTCCAACCCTCATCATCATCTTTGTCGTCATCATCATCATCATCATCATCATCATCATCATCACCACCATCATCATATGCACAGGACTTTGCCCAGAAATACCTTGGGCCAATCACCTCAGCTTAATAAGGGCAGTCAGGTTATTTCAGTTCTGAGGGCAGATAACGCCTGGTGGGGCGTGGTGTCAAGGGAGCCCGTCGTACGCGGGTGGGGAACGGTCTCCTACCTCAACTAGACAAGCTAACATCGCGGTTGACAACAACCTGCAACGCCAAGAGCGACCAAAGGGGGAATCGATCCCATGAATCTTCATCCTCAAGCGATCTGGTCTACCACTAGACCATTGAATATCACTGAAAGGGGCTCTGGGGGCAGATAACACTCCTCATCACCAATAACTAGGGAACTGCAACATGATGACATGATGATCATGTCATCATATGATATCAGACGATATCATATGATGCCGGCAGTCTGACTAGGCTAAAGTGACCGTTTATATAATTATATACAATATCATATGATGCAGTTTGTATGGTACTCGCCTTTGGTCAACATCATTTTTTTTATGATATGTATTTTTATATGATATGCCGGACCTTACTTATAACCTGTTTGCTACTTTACATGACATCAACAGGCCATTGTTGACCGAAGACAAGCCCGCTCCACCACATTGGGGAGGGGTCTTCCTACTTATCCTAAAACTTAGATAGGCAACATTGCAGCAAGCAATATGATGATTTAATTATATGGTAGAATTAAATGATCGCAGGAGCACGAACTCAGCCTACATGGCTCCTCCACTGTATTTCCCCTTGACACCTGACGCGTATCGGACCTCCCTCAGAACGCCGTCACCATCATAGTCTCGATCCAACTGCAAGGACAATAAAATGAGGTGAGATGTAGAAAAAATATTGAGGAGCAGAAAGGTAAGAGGTAGAATGTTGAGAAGCAGAGTGCTTTCACCATCATAGTCTCGATCCAACTGCAAGGACAAGACAGTGAGGTGAGATGTAGAAAAAAGATTGAGGAGCAGAAAGGTAAGATTTAGAAAAAACATAGAGGTGCTAAATAGTGAGATGCAGAAAGGTGAGAGGTAGAATGTTGAGATGCAGAGTGCTTTCACCATCATAATCTCGATCCAACTGCAAGGACAAGACAGTGAGGTGAGATGCAGATAAAGCAGTGAGGTGCAGAAAGGTGAGAGGTAGAATGTTGAGATGCAGAGTGCTTTCACCATCATAGTCTCGATCCAACTGCAAGGACAAGACAGTGAGGTGAGATAAAGAAAAAACAGTTAGGTGCACAAAGATGAGATGTATAAAGGTGAGATGTAGAAAGGCGAGATGCAGAATGCCTTCACCATCATAGTCTAGATCCAACTGCAAGGAAAAATACAGTGAGTTGCAGAAAGGTGGGATGTAGAAAGGCGAGATGCAGAATGCCTTCACCATCATAGTCTCGATACAACTGCAAGGAAAAAACAGTGAGGGGAGATTCAGAATGCCGTCACCATCATAGTCTCGATCCAACTGCAAGGGAAACACAGTGAGGTGAGATGTAGAAAAAACAGTGGGGTGCATAGCGCCTTCACCATCATAAAGTCGATCCAACTGCAAGGAAAATACAGTGGGGTGCAGAAAGGTGAGAGGTAGAAAGGTAAGATGCAGAAAAACAGTAAGGTGAGATGCAGAACGCCTTCACCATCATAATCTCGATCCAACTGCGAGGAAAATACAGTGATGCAGATAAAATAGCAAGAAGGTGAGATGCGTATAGGTGAGATGCAGATCAAACAACGAGGTGCAAAAAGGTGAGATGCAGATCAAACAATGAGGTGCAAAAAGGTGAGATGCAATTCAGACAATGAGGTGCAAAAAGGTGAGAGGCAGATCAAACAAAGAGGTGCAAAAAGGTGAGATGCAGATCAAACAATGAGGTGCAAAAAGGTGAGATGTAGAAAAGTGAGATGCAGAAATAACAAGCCCCTTGGAGCTTTGCCAGCCCTTACCACCCTTACAGCCCTTACATACTCCCCCTCACCTCCACCCACAAACCCACCCACAAACCCACCCACTCATCTCTATCCCCCCCCCCCCCCCCCCCCCCCCCCACACACACACACACCTAAACCCACTCAACCACAAAACCACCCACCCATCTCTTTTACCTGACCAACTAGCCCGGCCTTAGCCATCCACACCATCGTCAATCCAAAACCCCTTGGAGCCTTGCCAGCCCTTACCTGCCCTTACTGTCCTTACCTAACCAACCTGCCCTTACCGTCCTTACCGTCCTTACCTGGGCAACCCGCCCTTACCGTCCTTACCTGACCAACCCACCCTTACCCACCCTTACCTGACCAACCAGCCCGGCCTTAGCCATCCACACCATTGTCGATCCAAAGCCCCGTGGAGCTTTGCCAGCCCTTACCACCCTTACAGCCCTTACATACTCCCCCTCCCCCCCCCCACACCCACAAACCCATCCACTCATCTCTATCCCCCCCCCCCCCCCCCCTCCCCCCCCCCCCCCCCCCCCCCCCCCCCCCACACACACACACGCACCTATACCCACTCAACCACAAAACCACCCACCCATCTCTATTACCTGACCAACCAGCCCAGCCTTAGCCATCCACACCACCGTCGATCACCCCTTGGAGCTTTGCCAGCCCTTACCTGCCCTTGACGTCCTTACCTAACCAACCTTCACTTACAGCCCTTACCTGACCAACCCGCCCTTACCCGCCCATACATGGCCAACCAGCCCAGCCTTAGCCATCCACACCATCGTCAATCCTAAGCCCCTTGGAGCTTTGCCAGCCCTTACCTGCCCTTGACGTCCTTACCTAACAAACCTTCCCTTACAGTCCTTTTCTGGGCAACCAGCCCTTACCATCCTTACTGTCCTTACTTGACCAACCCACCCTTACCCGCCCATACATGGCAAACCAGCCCAGCCTTAGCCATCCACACCATCGTCAATCCTAAGCCCCTTGGAGCTTTGCCAGCCCTTACCTGCCCTTGATGTCCTTACCTAACCAACCTGCCCTTACCGTCCTTACCTGACCAACCCGCCTTTACCCGTCCTTACCTGACCAACCTGCCCTTACCATTCTTACCTGGGCAACCTGCCTTTACCCGTCCTTACCTGACCAACCTGCCCTTACCGTCCTTACCTGGACAACCCGCCTTTACCCGCCCTTACCTGACCAACCTGCCCTTACCGTCTTTACCTGACCAACCCGCCTTTACCCGCCCTTACCTGACCAACCAGCCCAGCCTTAGCCATCCACACCATCGTCAATCCAAAGCCCCTGGGAGCTTTTCCAGCAGCGGTATTGCCAGCCTTGCTATTAAACATACGATCGAAGTTCTCATCCTCATCTTGCACGTAGTTATCCATTCGGAAGGTGAGGACAACTTCTGCGGTGTCAAAGATGGTGGTGTACATGTTAACAGTGGTGGTGGCAGAGATGGTGTTGGTGTTGTTGTCAGAGATGGTGTTGGTGTCAGAGACGGTGTTGGTGCAGGTGTCAGAGATGGTGTTGGTGTCAGAGATGGTGTTGGTGCAGGTGTCAGAGATGGTGTTGGTGTCAGAGATGGTGTTGGTGCAGGTGTCAGAGATGGTGTTGGTGTCAGAGATGGTGTTGGTGCAGGTGTCAAAGATGGTGGTGTACATGTTAACAGTGGTGGTGTCAGAGATGGTGTTGGTACAGGTGTCAGAGATGGTGTTGGTGCAGGGGGTCAGAGATGATGTTGGTGTTGGTATTGGTGTTGCAATTTAGGTAGTGTCCGTAGTTATCCATTCGGAAGGTGAAAACAACTTCAGCGGTGTCAAAGATGGTGTTGGTGTTGGTGCTGGTGTTGGTGTTGGTGTTGGTGTCAGAGATGGTGTTGGTGTTGGTGTTGGTGTTGGTGTTGGTGTTGGTGTAAGAGATGGTGTTGGTGATGGTGTTGGTGTTGGTGTTGGTGTTGGTGTTGGTGTTGGTGTTGGTGTCAGAGATGGTGTTGGTGTTGGTGTTGGTGTTGGTGATGGTGTTGGTGTTGGTGTTGGTGTTGGTATTGGTGTTAAAGATGGTGTTGGTGTTGGTGCTGGTGCTGGTGCTGGTGTTGGTGTTGGTGTTGGTGTCAAAGATGGTGTTGATGTTGATGTTGGTGTTGGTGTTGGTGTCAAAGATGGTGTTGGTGTTGGTGTTGGTGTTGGTGTTGGTGTTGGTGTTGGTGTTGGTGTTGGTATTGGTGTCAAAGATGGTGTTGGTGTTGGTGTTGGTGCTGGTGCTGGTGCTGGTGTTGGTGTTGGTGTCAAAGATGGTGTTGATGTTGATGTTGGTGTTGGTGCAGGTGTCAAAGATGGTGTTGGTGTTGGTGTTGGTGTTGGTGTCAGAGATGGTGTTGGTATTGGTGTTGGTGTTGGTGTTGGTGTTGGTGTTGGTGTTGGTGTCAGAGATGGTGTTGGTTTTGGTGTTGGTGTTGGTGTTGGTGTCAGAGATGGTGTTGGTGTTGGTGTTGGTGTTGGTGTTGGTGTTGGTGTTAATGTAGGTGTTGGTGTTGGTGTTGGTGCTGGTTCTGGTGTTGGTGTTGGTGTTGGTGTCAGAGATGGTGTTGATGTTGGTGTTGGTGTTGGTGTTGGTGTTGGTGTTGGTGTTGGTGTTGGTGTCAGAGATGGTGTTGGTGTTGGTGTTGGTGTTGGTGTTGGTGTTGATGTCAAAGATGGTGTTGGTGCTGGTGTTGGTGTCAGAGATGGTGTTGGTGTTGGTATTGGTGTTGGTGTTGGTGTCAAAGATGGTGTTGGTGTTGGTGTTAGAGATGGTGTTGGTGTTGGTGTTGGTGCTGGTGTTCGTGTCAGAGATGGTGTTTGTGTTTGTGTTGGTGTTGATGGTGGTGTCAAAGATGGTGTTGGTGTTGGTGTCAGAGATGGTGTTTGTGTTTGTGTTGGTGCTGGTGTTGGTGTCAGAGATGGTGTTGGTGTTGGTGTCAAAGATGGTGTTGGTGTTGGTGTCAGAGATGGTGTTGGTGTTGGTGTTGGTGCTGGTGTTGGTGTTGGTGTTGGTGTCAGAGATGGTGTTGGTGTTGGTGCTAGTGTTGGTGTTGGTGTCAAAGATGGTGTTGGTGTTGGTGTCAGAGATGGTGTTGGTGTTGGTGTTGGTGCTGGTGTTGGTGTCAGAGATGGTGTTGGTGTTGGTGTTGGTGTCAAAGATGGTGTTGGTGTTGGTGTCAGAGATGGTGTTGGCGTTGGTGTCAGAGATGATGTTGCTGTTGGTGTCAGAGATGGTGTTGGTGTTGGTGTTGGTGTCAGAGATGGTGTTGGTGTTGGTGTTGGTGTTGGTGTTGGTGTTGGTGTCAGAGATGGAGTTGGTGTTGGTGTCAGAGATGGTGTTGGTGTTGGTGTTGGTGTTGGTGTTGGTGTTGGTGTTGGTGTTGCAATTTAGGTAGTGTCCGTAGTTATCCATTCAGAAGGTGAAACAACTTCTGCGGTGTCAAAGATGGTGTTGGTGTTGGTGTCAGAGATGGTGTTGGTGCTAGTGTCCTAGATGGTGCCAGAGATGGTGTCAGAGAAGGTGTTGGTGTTGGTGTCAGAGATGGTGTTGGTGTTGGTGTCAGAGATGGTGTTGGTGTCAGAGATGGTGTTGGTGTTGGTGTCAGAGATGGTGTTGGTGTTGGTGTCAGAGATGGTGTTGGTGTTGGTGTCAGAGATGGTGTTGGTGTTGGTGTCAGAGATGGTTTTGGTGTTGGTGTCAGAGATGGTGCTGGTGCTAGTGTCCTAGATGGTTCCAGAGATGGTGTCAGAGATGGTGTTGGTGCTGGTGTCATAGATGGTGTTGGTGTTGCGGTTTATAGATTTAGGGGGGTGATTGGGGGATGGGCGATTCGGGTAGTGTCTGTAGTCCATTTTGAAGGTGAAAACAACTTATGTGGTGTCAAAGATGGTGGTGGTGATGTAAATGGTGGTGTTGATGGTGGTGGAGATGTAAATGGTGGTGTTGATGGTGGTGGAGATGTAAATGGTGGTGTTGATGGTGGTGGAGATGATGATGGCGGTGGTGATGGTGGTGATGGTGATGGTGGTGGGGATGTTAACGGTGGTCGTGCTGGTGATGGTATGGGTGTTCACGTTGGTGCTGATGTTGATGTTGGTGATGAAGATGGTGCTGGTGGTGATGTTGGTGCTGGTGATGACATAGGTGTTGATCTTGTGGGGTGTAATTTGTGGTTCTCAGTTTGGTGTTGCATGTATCAAGGGTTGTGTGTTGGGTGGCGGGTATTAGGAGCTGGGATTTGTTTGGGTGTTAAAGGTTTGGGCCGGGTGTTGGGTGTTGGGTGTTAGGTGCTGGGATTTGTTTGGGTGTTCAGGGTTTGGATCGGGTGTTGGGTGCTGGGATTGGTTTGGATGTTCAAGGTGTTGGGTGTTGGGTGTTGGGTGTTAGGTGCTGGGATTGGTTTGGGTGTTCAAGGTGCTGGGTGTTGGGTGTTAGGAGCTGGGATTGGTTTGGATGTTAAAGGTGCTGGGTGTTGGGTGTTAGGTGCTGGGATTGGTTTGGGTGTTCAGGGGTAGTGTGTTGGGTGTCGGGTGTTAGGTGCTGGGATTGGTTTGGATGTTAAAGGTGTTGGGTGTTGGGTGTTAGGTGCTGGGATTAGTTTGGGTGTTAAGGGTTTGGGCCGGGTGTTAGGTGTTAGGTGCTGGAATTTGTTTGGATGTTCAAGGTGTTGGGTGTCGTGTGTTGGGTGTTGGGTGCTGGGATTTGTTTGGGTGTTCAGGGTTTGGATCGAGTGTTGGGTGTAAGGTACTGGGCTTGGTTTGGATGTTCAAGGTGTTGGGTGTTGGGTGTCGGGTATTAGGAGCTGGGATTTGTTTGGTTGTTCAGGGTTTGGATCAAGTGTTGGGTGTTAGGTCCTGGGATTGGTTTGGGTGCTCAAGGTGTTGGGTGTCGTGTGTTGGGTGTTAGGTGCTGATATTGGTTTGGGTGTTCAGGGGTAGTGTGTTAGGTGTCGGGTGTTAGGTGCTGGGATTGATTTGGGTGTTCAAGGTGTTGGATGTTGGGTGTTAGTTGCTGGGCTTGGTTTGTGTTTTCAGGGTTTGGGTCGGGTGTTGGGTGTTAGATGCTGGGATAAGTTCGGGTGTTCAAGGTGTTGGGTGTTGGGTGCTGGGATTGGTTTGTGAGTTCAGGGTTTGGATCGGGTGTTGGGTGTTAGGTGCTGGGATTGATTTGGATGTTAAAGGTTTGGGTGTGTGTTGGAGGTTGGGTTGGGTGTTTGTGTATGGAGGAGTGGGGAGTGGGGAGTGGGGAATTTGAGAGTGGAGAGACGAGAGTGGAGAGGGGGAGTGGAGAGTGAGACGGGAGGGAGGAAGGGAGGGAGATGGGAGGGAGGGGAGGGAAGGGGAGGGAGGGGAGGGGAGGGAGGGAGGGACGGGGGGGAGGAGCGGATTGTGTGAGTGTGCGCGTGTGTATGCGCGTGTGTGTGTAAGTGTGTGTGTGTGTGTATGCGTATGTGTTGGGGGGGGGGGGGGGGGGGGGGGGGGGGGGGGGTACCCACCTCCTGGGAGCCACAAGGAAGCTCCCTCATCTTCGTCTTCTCCCTCTTCCAAGTTCTTGTCGGGATTGGGTTGGGTGTTCAGGGTTTGGTGTTTGTATGTGAGTTGGTGGTTGGGTTGGGTGTTTGTGTATGGAGGAGTGGGGAGTGGAGAGTGTGTGTGTGTGTGTGTGGGGGGGGGGGGGGGGGGGCACCCACCTCCAGGGAGCCACAAGGAAGCTCCCTCGTCTTCATCTCCCCCCTCTTCCAAGTCCTTAGTGGCTGAGGCCACCTGCCATGTCTGGCGCTCCTGCTGACCGGAGTACACCCAGGTGATCACAGCCGCCTCTGCAAATGTATGTGTAAAAAAACGTAATGATAACGCCTGGTGGGGCATTAAGGGAACCCGTCGTACGCGGGTAGAGAGCGGTCTTGGGTTGAGGGGGTGGGGTGGGGTGAGGTGGGGGTTGGGTTGGGGTGGGTTGGGGTGGGTTGGGGTGGGTTGAGGTGGGGGTGTTGTGGGGGCTGAAGGACAACATTGCGATCTATGTTTTTTGTGTTGGTGGTGGGCGGGGGTAGTGGGTCAGGGAGATGGAGGGTGGGGTGGGGTGGGGTGAGGTGGGAGGGTTGTGGGGGATGAAGGGCAACATTGCGATCAATGTTTTTTGTTTTAGGCTACAAGCAGCAGCTTCTATGCAGCTCCCCTAACAGGGTATTCAGCCGAATCTAATGCAAGCTATTGCACCCCGAAGCTGCCACAACCAGCTTTCCAGAACTGCTGAAGTGTTTGGGTGTAGCAGAGTAACTGGCTCAGGGAGCTGCCTAGAAGCTACTGAGGAAAGGAAAAAAGAAAAGCACTGATCGTGATCAAGGGTGGGCGACAAGTTCAACAGCAATCAGGGGCTAAGGCAGTGATTTGTTTTTCAAATCTGAAAGTGGGTTTCTTCTAGCTTTATGGTTCTAGGCCTACTCCAGGGACAGCGTTTTAGTGCTTCCTGTAGCTTTTTGTAGCTTTTTTGAGCCATTGAGGGGGGGGGGGGGGGGGGGGGGGGGGGGAACTTTTTTCTTTCTTTCTTATAGCGATAATTTCGCTAAAACGGGGTCGAAACTAGCGATCGCTATATATAGCGGAAATAAAAATCCTTGGGCTAAGGGGACCCTCCGGTACGCCGCAGCTGGGGAAAGTCACCATGGCAGATGTAGTAATTGTCACCCTCCCGGCGGGAGGGACTCCTTCATGCGACGGCAGTATGATTTTGCATACAGAATGATGGTATGATGCTGGCTTAGCCTTGCCTTTGCTGTATAAGACCCCCACCACCCCCCACCATGGCAGGCGCAGTAATGGGATTACATTACATTACATTAAATTACATTACATTACATTACATTACATTACATGTTAAAGTCTACTTGACACCGCGAGGGTGTATGAGACTCTGTGCTTTAAACAAAAAGAAAAAGCACCCACAAAGCAAAAAAACCCATTACATCAGGGGTGTGTCGAGGACAAACAAACCAAACTCCCAACCACCGTTTTGGTGGCGTAGGTATTAAACCCCCAAGAGCAGGACCCAAAAAAAAGGGATAATAAATTACGGTGCCACTAAGCAGTCTAGGGCTTCCTGTCTTGCTCTTCTACAAGTAGACAGATAGTCGGCTAGGTTGCTCCAAAAAGTCTTAGTGCCATTTGGATGAGCTTCAAACTCAAAATGCCCCATGCCCCATGCCCCAACGCCCAATGCCTCAGAGAAGCAAAAGAATATAATCAAATGAATATAAATTATAAACAACATTTTATAGTTAGCTTATGCCTTAGGGTAGGTGTGTTCAAAAGTATCAGTCGCTTCCGAAATAAAGTAACCTATGGAGCCTGTCTACATATTTCGTCACCCACACTGTGCCATTCTGGGAGTTTGGGGTCCAAACTTACAGCGCTAGGTAAAACCTTTCTCTACTAACCGAGCCAAGTCCAGTGGTGACGTTTTTCGGGTGATCTATTGCGAGGCTCCAAACCTATTTTCACACTTTAGCGCTTTCCGGACCTCCGCAGCGTGTTTGGGCGTGGAGGGATACAGCTGTTTATCACATGGTGGGTATACTAGACTCATCTTGCATGCACATGTGGCACCCATTCAAATTTGAACTGACTATTGAGGATGGAGCTCCATGCAATGGGTCAAGTGCTCATATAGGGGCCTACATGCTGGGGTCCATACCCATTTAGGTCAATGTGTGTGCCCACGACACACAACAGCATCAGAGTAGCACAACATGCTTACCAGTCTGACCCCCCAAGTACACCTATGGAGGCAACACTACATTTGGGGCTGGTGTGCCTTGTGTAAAATAGGGTACTTCTGACATGCCCCAACACCCGTGTTAATTTGACAATCCAAAGGGGAAAAATGGAGGAACTGGTTTACAGCTCCCTAGTCATCGCTTCACAACACATGATGACACATGCATAATATAAGCCATCATTTGTGTTATATCCATAAATGTCACCCAAGTGGTTTAGGAGGGTGGTTGACATGTGGCAAATTTTAAAAGATGACTAATACTTTTGAACAAGCCTAGGGTAAGTGTCATAACTAGGGGGCGGCAAATATATCTATATTGCCCAAAAATATAGATCTATCTATAAATCTCTATATATATATATATAGCAAATATATCTATTGTGTATATCTACAACATATGCAGTTACATCAGATAGACACCGGAAAATCCAGCCGAAGCGCCTGCAATATGATATGGTGCCCTAAGCCATAATTGTAAAACCAGATTTTGATTTTTGTAAGGTGCCCTATGCCGATTTTCAAAAATCCAGCTTCGCCAATATATATATATATATAGATCTCTCTCTCTATATAAATAAATATATATATATATATATATATATAGATCGATGCCTCTAAAAAAAAGGGCATTTGAGCACAACACACACACCTGTGTCTGGGTTGACATCTTCTACCGCAGTTGCGCTTACAGTGAATACATCGAATTCTCCACACATGGATGCTAGTGTGGCTCTAGGCATGTCAACGCAGGGCTTGTTCGCCTGTGACGTGACAGGATATGAGGTTGGCATGGTGTGGGTTGGCATGGTGTGATTTGACATGGGTCAAGGCCAAGGCCGAGGGAACACAAACAAATGCTTCTGATGATGACAGTTTTTGGGGTACCCAGGAAGCGGCAATATGGTTTGGCCTGGTGTGATGCGACATGGATGCAATTGTGGCTCTTGGCATCTCAACGCAGGGCTTGTTCGCCTGTGACGTGACTGGATATAGGGTTGGCATGGATGTCGTTGTGGGCCGAGAGCAAGGGTAAAACTAATAACGGAATAATATTATTACGATGACAGTTTTGGGGGACCTCCACACATGGATGCAAGTGTGGCTCTTGGCATCTCAACGCAGGGCTTGTTTGCCTGGGACGTGACAGGATATAGGGTTGGCATGGATGTCGTTGTGGGCCAAGACCAAGGGTAAAACAAATACCGGAATAATAGTATTATGATGACAGTTTTGGGGGCCTCCACACATGGATGCAAGTGTGGCTCTTGGCATCTCAACGCAGGGCTTGTTCACCTGTGACGTGACAGGATACAGGGTTGGCATGGTGTGCTTTGGCATGGATGTAGTTGTGGGCCAAGACCAAGGGTAAAACAAATAACGGAATAATATTATTACGATGGCAGTTTTGGGGACCTCCACACATGGATGCAAGTGTGGCTCTTGGCATCTCAAAGCAGGGCTTGTTCACCTATGACGTGACAGGATATAGGGTTGGCATGGTGTGCTTTGGCATGGATGTAGTTGTGGGCCAAGGCCAAGGCCAAGTGTACAAAACAATTCTGCTGCTGATGACAGTTTGGGGTTACCCAGGAAGCTGCAATATGGTTAGGCTTTGTGTGAGTTGACGTAGATGCAAGTGTGGCATGGCAACGCGTCGCAAATTGAGAGACTCAGTGCGACCCTAACGCGCTGCCCCCCAAACCCCGTGGAGCGCGTTAGGGTCGAAGACGGTGTGTGTTTGTGTGTGTGTTGGGGAGGCAGCTCTGACTACCAGACCCACGCGTTACCATGCAGCGATGGAATGGCTACCCATGGCCGGAAAAAATAAAAGTGCACGCTGCAGCATACCTTCGCCAGGTCATTAGCGTCCACATTGTTCCTGTGACCCACTCTGATAGTGATCTTGCAGAGCATGCGTCGCCAGAATGGCACAGAATGGCGAGGCGTCATTGAAAAACAACAGTGAAAAAACAGTGCACGCTGCATCCTACCTTTGCCAGGTCATTAGCGTTCAGGGGAAGGACAACATCCGGGGGGCCCACCCAAGCCTCCTTGAAAAGAAGAATCCTCAGAATCTGCACATCCACCTCTCCGTTGTCCATGTGTCCCACTCCGATAGTGATCTTGCAGCGCATGCGAGTGTTGCTCCCTGGGTCGACCAAAGTGTGCTCAAGGACGGAAAGGGTGCGTGGAGAAGTGGTGCTTCCTTCCTCATCCTCATCGCCATCTTCATCAGATTCTTGCAATACTTTGATGTTGGAACGCCCTGGTAGGGGGTTGGAGGTTTGGGGGGTTGGGGGGAGCGTTTTAGGTTGGTGCACTGCTTGTCCCTTGTGCTCAAGGGCGGAAAGGGTGCGTGGAGAAGTGGTGCTTCCTTCCTCATCCTCATCGCCATCTTCATCAGCTTCTTGTAAGATTTTGATGTTGGAATGCCCTGGTTGGTTGTTTTATTTGGGGGGGGGGGGAAGGGGGGGGGGGGGGGGGGGGGGGAGTGTTTAGGGTCATTGGTGTACTGCTTGTCCCATCGCCTTTGCCATCTTCATCTGAATCTTGCAACACTTTGATGTTGGAACGCCCTGTTGGGTGTGTGTGTGTGTGTGTGTGTGGGGGGGGGGGGGGGGGGGGGGTGTGTGGGGGGGGGGGGGCTGACCAATTCGACGTTTGTGCGCTTTATGCGCTGATTTGGCAATAAGTAGTACCCTGCCCCTCACAACCCAACTTACCAATGAATTCGGGACCAGCTGAGTAATGGCCTCCGTTGAAAATAACGACCCCATCCGTGTTATAGCTCAATGCCTCAACGTCAACTGGCGTGGCTTCAGTGTCCACCCCTGCGAGACCAGGGGGGGTTTTAGCAGCTTTGGCACCTGAAGCAGTATCAGCTGCAGAACCTGAAGCAGCATCCGCTGTAGCACCCGAAGCAGCATCAGCTGCTGCACCGGAGACAGCATCCGCTGCAGCAACGGAGTCAGCATCAGCTGTAGCACCCGAAACAGCATCAGCTTCATTCTCCCCGCCATCGCTATCTGCATCATCAGCCAAGATCTCGAGGTCATCTTCACCGTCATCAACATCTTCATCGGACAAATCAACGTCCATGGTGATTTGCAGAGTCCTGGCAATGGGTGTTGTTTGGATAAATTGCATTTAATTTTATTAAAAAAAAAATGTAAGAGCTAAATTAAAACTCCATGTCCTCTTCACTGTCATCAACATCTTCATCGGACAAATCAACGACCTTGGTGATTTGCAGAGACCTGGCCATGGGTGTTATTTGGATACATTGCATTTAATTTTATTTATACCAACACAAAATGTATGATCTAAATTAAAACTCCGTGTCCTCTTCACCGTCATCAACATCTTCATCGGGCAAATCAACGTCCATGGTGATTTGCTGAGACCTGGCAATGGGTGTTGTTTGGATAATTTGCATTTAATTTCATAAAAAAAAATGTAACAACTACATTAAAACTCCAGTCCATCTTCACCGTCATCAACATCTTCATCGGACGAATCAACGTCCATGGTGATTTGGAGAGACCTGGCAAAGGGTGTTGTTTGGATAAATTGCATTTAATTTTATTCATAAAATAAATAAATAAATGTAACAACTACATTAAAACTCCAGTCCATCTTCACCGTCATCAACATCTTCATCGGACGAATCAACGTCCATGGTGGTTTGGAGAGACCTGGCAAAGGGTGTTGTTTGGATAAATTGCATTTAATTTTATTCATAAAATAAATAAATAAATGTAACAACTAAATTAAAACTCCAGTCCATCTTCACCGGCATCAACATCTTCATCGGACAACTCAAGGCCCACGGTGATTGAGAGGGACCTGGCGTTGGGTGTTGCTTATAGCAATTCTGGGGATGAACTGGACAAACGTTTCGTACTTTGTCGAGAATTGCCGAGAATTGTCGAGAAATTGTCGAGAGTTCTCGGATTTCCAGGCCAAATTTCTCGCTTCCAAGAGACAAAGTACTAAGTACGAGTTCTCGCGGAAACGTTATGTCTAGTTCATCCCCTGAATTGCTATAAATATCGTCATCTTCACAGTAATTAACATCTTCATCGGGCACCTCAAGGTCCATGGTGATTGAGAGAGACCCGACAATGGGTGTTGTTTGGGTAAAATGTATTTAATTCAGTTGTTATTTTAATTTTTTTATTATACCTGATGATGCATTAATCTACATTAAATCTCTAGGTCATCTTCACCGTCATCAACACCTTCATCGGACAACTCAAGGCCCATGGTGATTGAGAGGGACCTGGCGTTGGGTGTTGTTGAAATATCAAGGTCATCTTCACAGTCATCAAAATATTCATCGGGCAACTCAAGGTCCCTGGTGCTTGAAAGCGACCTGACAAATAGGCGTTGTTTGGATGCTTTTTTTAATACATTTTTAAATTAAATTAAATACATTTTTAAATTAAATTGAATGATATCTCGCAGAGATACATTAAAATAAAACTCAAAATATACATTAAATTAAATTATACATTATATTATGCATTACATTAAATCCCCAGATCATATTCACAGCCATCAGCATATTCGTCGGACAACTCAAGGTCCATGGTGATTGACAGCGACCTGACAAATAGGCGTTGTTTGGATTTTTTTTAATACATTTTTTAAATTACATTGAATGATATCTCGCAGAGATAAATTAAAAAAAACATCAAATTATACATTAAATTATACATTAAAATAAACATCAAATTATCTCCATAGGTGCCTAAGTCAGACCTGAGTGATACGGATGGACTGAGCCTATGCCCTCAAGTCCAAGAACACTTGTTTCTTGCTAACAAGTTGCCCAACCACATCAGTTCAACATATAAATACTCGGATTTGGGTTTTCTCAAATGGTGGGAACCAGGTCAAGTGAAACATGCTAATTTGTTAACTATGGGGTTCCCTAAGTCGATACGGGTTTTACGGAGGAAGTGATACGGAGCCTATCGCAACCGAAACAAGCCATTTAAAAAGAACACTGGGTACAAATGTTGTGTAAATTCTTTCCCTTCCAGTAGTTATTACAGAAGGTTTTAGAAGGCAGTACACAGGCAGTACAGTTGAGTACGGACCCCAAAAACACTGATTATTTACATATCGTGGGTGTCCTAAGTCCAGGTCAGAGCTGCACAGCCTCAATTGAAACATTTTGGGCCTCAGGTTTGCTATATCTTGAGATATAGTGTGGAGAATAACTTTTCTTTTCTTTTCGAAAATTCAAAATTCAAAATTCAAATATGTTTTGAAAATAATTTCAAAAAGCCAACTTTGTTTTTTATTTGTCTTCAAGCATCCACATCTGAACTCAATTTTTGTTTTGGGGTGTTTGTTATTTATACTGCAAGATCCACGCTGATGCCAGCCTCAAGGCTCATGCCTCTCCTTCTCATGATCCAAGCCCTGAGCTAATTTTTCTCAGATATTTCAGATGCAATGGCTTGAATTACGCAATCAGGAGCAAAAAGTGATGTTTGAAGGCTGTCGTAGGCCATGAGGAGACGAATTGTATAGCCCAAGCCTGGCTCAAGGCAGAAATTCCAGTACATGTAGGGGTTGTACCGCTATTTCAGTGGATTCCAAGGCCAAGGCTGAAGCGCAGCCTTCGACCTTGTAGTAGGGGTTCGATAAGCCTTTCGTCCCGAGGTACCTTTCTTCGGAATAGCTCACGCGGCCTCGCATCTGACGCGATCTGGATTTGTATCACTAATTATCGCACATCTGATGTACTGCCACCGGCCTGCCGAACAAGGCTGCTCGCGACCAGATGCGAACGCGGACGAAAAGTAGCTGCGCGCATAGCTGACACCTTCGCAAACAATATGAGAAAGACAGAATTCGATTCCGAGCAGTTTGGGTCATGTACGGCTCTATATCACATTCTTGCATCGACTTAGGGCGTTTTCGGTCTTAGGCACCTATGGAGATATACATTAAATTAAATTATGCATTAAATTATACATTACAATATACATTTAATTATTCATTAAATAAAATTATATATTAAATTGTGCATTAAACTATACATTAACATCTACATCAAATTATACATTAAATTAAATTATACATTAAATTATAAATTAAACTATACATTAAACCATACATTAAAATAAACATCAAATTATACATTAAATTAGATAATACATTAAATTATTTCCCCGGGTCTTCTTCACTGTCCTCAACATCTTCATCGGACAACTCAAGGTCCATGGTGATTAGGAGAGACCCGGAAATGGGTGTTGATTGGATTTTTTTAATACAATAATAAATATAAATGTATACATTACGTTACATTAAATTACATTTCCAGGTCATCTACACCATCCCCAACCTCTTCATCGGACTCTCGAAAGTTTCATGGTGATTGGGAGAGCCCTGAAAATGGAATTGTTTGGATTTTTTGTAATACAATAATCAGGACTCGACAATAATAAATATAAATATATACATTACGTTACATTAAATTACATTTCCAGGTCATCTACACCATCCTCATCCTCTTCATCGAACTCTCGAATGGTCCATCCCCATCATCACTTTCAACATGCAGCAGCTCATTCAGTGCTGCAACTGCCTTCTTCTTGTCCTCAGCCTGAAGCCCCTTGCAGTACGATTTTTTGTCTCGTCGGAATATTGGTCGCGTCGGAATGCGTATTATAGGACGCGATGGGGTTGGCAGGGCTGAATACCCGAGTGCACTTCGTGCAAGAGACGACGCACTGCTCCGCGACCCCATCCGCGTCCAGCCCATATTTAAAACCTTGCATCTCAGGTCGCAATATCTTCTTCCATTCTCCCTCCACGCTATTCAGCCGTGAAAAAAGCTGGTTAGGCGTCAGCTGTGCACTCATGAAAGTCTATTTGCCGTTTTTTATGAATCAAGACTTGGGCGGAATGTAAACGGTTGCGGTTGCCATTCGCGAATGATAATTACTGAACGACGCAATGCGAAAATTAATGAACGATTAGTTCAGGGGCTTATACTACGACACTCGCAGAGGACAGGAGATCACCTGTACTGCCACGTGTCACTGTCGACGCACTGTTCCTGCCAGCCTGGCTGAGCCTGGGGGACCTGGTGCTCGTACCCTCATTCTGTGTGACCGTCGCGTTGCGTTTCCAGCCACGACGACTAGCCACGACGACGTCCTATTTCTCTTCTCTGCACCTTGACCTAGCGCTAATTTCCGGGATTTATTTTAGCGCTAGAAGCGCTAATAGTGCGAAGCCACTATACCCCCCCGGCCTAACCCTACAAACTAGCGACACAGAGGATTCAGTTCGAATGGTGGTGCCCCTCCTACAATATGCAAATTAGGCGCACTTAGGGTTGGTGAGAGATACCAACCCACGACCAAACGAACATTCACCACTACCCCTGTTGACCACGGCAGAAATGATGCATTTGAAAATTGTTAAGCCTTGTAACGGGGCGTCAAGTTGAAGAAATCTTCTTGTTTGCTTGCACTGGGGAAGGTTACTGTGTCTTCGCTTTCCCAGACCGCTACTGCTCCTGAGCTCCAAGTACCATGCGTCTTCTCCACTGTCCTCAACAGGTTTATAGGACAGCTCAAGGTAAATGTTGATAGGGAGCAGGGTAATACTTCTTGCCAGATTGGTCAGCGCTTAAAGCGCACAAACGTCAAACTGGTCAGCGCTTTTTAGTGCAAAAAGCGCAAAAACTGCTGAATTTAGCTAAACCCTTGACCCTAAACCCAGAATGCACACTCCCCTACCTGAGCTCCTCCAACGTATCTGCACGAACTGTCTTCCTCACCAGACGATCTTCACCCTCAGGCGTCCTAAACTCTAGGCTTCGGCAGAATACCCACTTGACATACCTGCACAGGGTGTATGATTTAGGGTTAAGGGTTTAGGGTCTAGGGCTTAGGGGGGGTAGGGTACTTGATGTAACCTAAACTCTAAGCTTCAGCAGAATACCCACTTGACATACCTGCACAGAATGTATGATTTAGGGTTTAGGGTTTAGGGGGGGTAGGTACTTGATGAACCTGCAAAGAGTTTAGAGTTTAAGGTTTAGGGGGTAGGGGGTAGGTACTTGATGAACCTGCAAAGAGTTTAGAGTTTAAGGTTTGGGGTTTAGGGTTTAGGGGGGGGTAGGTACTCGATGAACCTGCAAAGAGTTTAGAGTTAAAGGTTTGGGGTTTAGGGTTAAGGGTTTAGGGGGGGGGGTAGGTACTTGATGAACCTGCAAAGAGTTTAGAGTTTAAGGTTTGGGGGTTAGGGTTGAAGGGGTTGAGAGACGCCAAGGTTGTAGGGGTTTTATGGTTTTTAGGGGGGGGGGGGGGGGGTGGGGTGTGGGGGGGGGGGGGGGTGGGGGGGGTGGTAGCTTGATGTAGTGATGGTGATGGAAGTGGGGGGCAGGGAAGCTACCATTTGTCCGCCCCACACAAGAACCACCCACCACCCCCAGTGGCATGGGAAACAGAGTAGAATAAGAACCCACTGATTGGGCAAGTAACCCCCCCCCCTTAGTAACACGTGTTAAAGAAAAAAAGGAACTAAAAAACAGTTGAGGGGAAAAATAAAAGTGTGGGCAAGCAAAAAAACATACACAGCACTTGAGCAGCAAAAGAAGAAAACAGTGTAAGGGAAAGTGAAACCGTGGGCTTAACGTAAGAATACAGAGAAAAGAACAGAAACAGAAACAGTGCCGGGAGCGGGAGGGCAAGGGAACCACGACACCCGACCATTGTTAGCGCCCCGCCCAGAAAACCGAACACAGTTGCGGGAGCGTGACAGTGCGGGCACAGTACCACGGTCAGCGTCCACGCACAGCCCCAGCAGAACCAGTGGCAGGGGCGGGAACTACAGTGCGGGTCACAACCGTACCCCTGTAGAGAAAAAAGCAAAGACACAGCAACAGTGGCGGGGTAGTGACAGGGCGTGGGCACAGTAACACGTTCGTAGAGAAAAGAAACCGAACCAGAACAGGCAGGGCGATAAACAGTCGCGGGCACGGTACCAGTGTAGAGCACCACATCCACGATACCCAGAACCCACCAGACACAGTGCCGGGGCCCCCACTAGAGAGTGACAGTGCGGGCAAAAAGTTAACCGTGGTAGGAGGAAGAAAACGAACAGCAAACCCCGAAACACGTTGCAGGGGAAATTATAAAGTGCGGGGAAAAAGTTCCCACGTCTATAGAGGAAAAGACAGAAATCAGGAACACAGAGCCGAACAGGCGAAGAAATAAATAGTGTGGGCAAAAGTAAAAATGCAGATAAAAGAACAGAAACAGAAACATTGCAGGGGAGATAAACAGTGCGGGCAGAAGTAACAGTGCAGAGAAAAGAACAGAAACAGAAACAGTGCCGGGAAAAGAGACACTGTAGAGAAAAGAACAGAAACAGAAACAGTGCAGGGGAGTGACAGTGCGGGCAAAAGTAACAGTGTAGAGAAAAGAACAGAAACAGAAACAGTGGCAGGGGGACGCCCCGCCTAGTGAAGGCCCCCGTCGCCCCAGTGCGGTCAAACCCCCCTGTTAAGCCGCCAACCAGTGTCTGTAGAGGAGAAAAAAGAACAGATCCACCCCAGAAACAGTGCAGCGGCGAGGCAGGTGACAGGGCGGCAAAAGTACAGTAACAGTGGCGACTGAAAACAAGAACAGGCAAACAGAAAAACAGTGCAGGGGAGATAAACAGTGCGGGCAAAAGTATCACTGTAGAGAAAAGAACAGAAACAGAAACAGTGCAGGGAAAATAAACAGTGTGGGCAAAAGTAACAATGCAGATAAAAGAACAGAAACAGAAACAGTGTAAAGACAAGAAACAGTGCCGGGAAAAGAGACACTACAGAGAAAGGAGCAGAAACAGAAACAGTGCAGGGAAATGAACAGTTTAGGGGAATAAGAAGGAACATAACACATACACCAAAACAGTGCAGTGTGAAGATGAAAGTGTAGGACATACCATAAACATAAACAGTCCGGGAAATGAACATTATGGGCTAGAATAGTAACAGTGCAAGAGAGAAGTAAATCAGAAACAGCAACAGTGTGGGAAAATAAAATTGGTGCGCCCCGTGCGCCACTGCACATGATGAAACCATGGAGCAAAAAAGCGCGGAGCCCGGGGGGGGGGTCAGGGGGGCGAGTTTGACTTAGGTAGGCTGGACCCATGCGTCGCCATGCCGCACACGGGGGGATGGCGACTGAGTTTGCAAAAAAAAGGAAGAGTTTGCGGGGTCGTACCAGTTTTTTTAGGGACGGCCAATCATATGCTTGCTGACCAAAGGCGGGTTTATGTATCATAGATATCATGCCCCAAGTGCATCATATGGATATTTACATAAATGGTGAAATTCTTAGCCTACAGATTGGCCCCCCGGATCATACGATATCATATGATATCATATTGCCGTTCCCTGCACTCACTTGTTGTCCTTGTTCTTCCACACAGGCTCAGCCTCCGCCTCCCACGGTGTGTATGCGCGTAGCTGCTCATATCACTCCCACCTACATGGCTTTTTTTTACAGGAAGGTGCCCCACCTACACAACATGAGAGGACAGGCAGGTGAAGGGTGAAGGAGAAGGTGGAGGTGGAGGTGGAGGTGGAGGCGGAGGTTGAGGTTGAGGTTGAGGTGGAGATGAAGGTGAAGGTGGAGGTGAATTCGAGTGTGTTCATGCTTGCATTGCACCATTTATGTTGGTTTGGGTTGCATGCAAGTGGATTGTATGCTTGATTGTGGGTTACGGAAGGTGCCCCACCTACACAACATGAGTGGACAAGCCGGTGAAGGTGAAGGTCAAATAGACACATGTGTGCACATAGCTGGAGATGTGCACGTCATTTGGCTTTGGGTTGCACGCAAGTGGGTTGTATGCATGAATGTGGGTTGCAGAAGGTGCCCACGTACACCAAATGGGAGGACAAGTAGGTGGAGGTGTAGATGGAGGTGAAGATGAATGTGGGTTGTGAATGAAAGACAGGGGTGCCCCACCCTCACCTACATGAGAGGAAGGCAGGTGAAAGGCGTTTGGAAGGTGAATGAAGGTGGGAATGGTGTGAAGGTTCGAGGTGAAGGTGGAGGTGGAGGTGAGGGTGGAGGTGGAGGTGGAGGTGGAGGTGGAGGTGGAGGTGGAGGTGGAGGTGAAGGTTGAGGTTGAGGTTGGGAGATGTGCATGTAAGAGGGTTGTATGCATGAATGTGGGTTGCAAAAGGTGCCCCACCTACACCAACTGGGTGGATAAGCAGGTGAAGGTGAAGGTGGAGGTGGAGGTGGAGGTGGAGGTGGAGGTGGAGGTGGAGTGGTTGGAGCTTGAAGGTTGGGGGATGTGCATGTAAGAGGGTTTTTGTCGTGCATATGCGAAGTTGGGTTTTGCAAAAGTTGTGCACCACTACACCAAGTGGGTGGTATAACTAGGTGAAGGTGAATAAGGACAGGGGGGACTCTGGTGCGGATGGGGGAGCGGGGGACTCTTGGGGGATGGGTGGGACGTGGAATGAAATGGGGGAGGGGCGAGTTGGGCAGGGGGTTGAGGAATAGTTCGCATTTGTGGGGTGTTTTTCTGGTTTTCTCTTTTTGTTTCCCTTTTCGTGTTCGGCCGTTGGACCCCTTTTGTGTTTCAACGGGGTCGTGAGCGCGCGACTGTCTTGGGCCGACTGTGTGTTCGCCCGGTCTGATTTGATTGTGTCTTGTTCTTGCTCTGGGCGTTCTTCGCGGTGCTTTCTCGGTCGTCCCCCTCCACTGGCAGTGGTCTCCGGTCCCTACTTGACCTCGGCCTCGTTGGGAGGTGCGCCACGTAGGGGCATTTGCGCGCCGGTTTCTGCAGTGTGTGTCTTCTTCTGAAGTCCCGAGTGCTGGAGACGGTTGGAGGGGTAAGGGGGAGGCAAAGGAGGGAGCGTGATGGGGGTGTGAGGTGTTCTAGTGGTGAGGGTGGGCGGTTGGTGGAGGTAGTGAAGCAGGCAATTAATTAGTAACACTTTGAATGCTTGTCTGAAGGAGGGTACCTGACCAAAACACGTAACCAGTTTTGTAAAAAAAGGTCCATTTAGTACGCTCCCTTTGTTACCTCTGATGCAGTTCTCGATCTGCGAAATAGCGCCAAGGAGGAAACAATAGCTGCAAAAACAACAAAACAAAATAAAAAAACAAAGAAAGGAAGAGGGAAAAGGAATGGGAAAGTAAGGGAGGGAAGAACGAAGATAAAACCGACAGGGACGAGAAAAGAACGGAAAAAACAGACCAATACGAATTTAATAATCGATAACCTTAAGAGATAAGAGAGATGACGAGAATTTAAAGAATCAAACAACACGTTATTTAACAATACAGAAGATATATCAAATTAGTCAAAAACAAAAAAACAAGACAAGTAAAGAACAAATACAAAGTAAATGTCACCAGCAGCACCAGACCCCGAGCGGTCAACTCGACACTGACAGACCATCCACAGCCCATAGTTTGGTGCACCCTAGGGCCCCCATCCCAGTCACCTCCCGCTCCGCGGCACGAAAGCCCGCAAGGAGAGTAGATACACACGATAATAGAACATACAACCAAAAGGAAAGAACAGACACAACTGAAAGGCACCCGCCCGCGCGACCGGACAGCCAGGACCGAGCAGGCACACGAAGCCAGCCACCGAGTCGACACGCGACGACAGAACAGGGGCTAGTTTCCATGAAAAATGAACGCTTGAATGCAAAACAAGACAATAGAAATTGGGTTCAGTTAATTTGGATGTAAGTGAGACATCTGACTGGGTGTGCTAAAATGGAAACAGAATAAGGAAGATTGCAAGAAAAGCTAGGAGAAGCGGGGAAAGAAAAACGAAAAAAGAAAAAAAAGATAGAAAAACGAAAGCAACACAGTCAGGAAAAGCGTAAAGCAAGTTAGGAGGAATAGACAGAAGGGAAAGAAGAAAGAAAGAAAAGAAAGAAAAGAAAGACAGAGCAAGAAGCACTTTCTCGAACAGAAATAGGATCAAATGACAAACAGAGAAGGACAAAACGAAAGCACAGAACGAAGCTCACGGAAGGCCCGAAAGGGATGAAAAGGAGAGAAAGGGAAAAGAAAGAATAGCGAAGGAACTAAGTAACGAAAACAGCTACAGAACACAGTACCCGACCTGCGCTCCAGCAAGAAATAGAAGGCACCCCCCGCCCATAGCAGGCACCCTAACAGCCGTCTCAAAACCGCCAGCACGAAAGAAAGAACAAAAGGGGACGAAACAAGGAAAAAGACCAGTTGCAACATCCCGCCTCACTCCCTCCCTCTGTACCCTCCTCAGTACCTATCAAGACAACCTATGTCACACCGCCCTCTGACTCGTCAGCCAGATCCCGCCCCCCCTCGCCTACTCCATCGCAGTCACCCTACTCTCCCCCTTATACACCACCCAAGTTCGCCCCACTAGGCGCCGACCAGGCAACACGCCCGGTGAAAAGCCGCCCAGGATGCCAAAGCCCGCACGCACCGCACAAGGCACCAGCAAGCCAGCCCGACCCGACAGCGCAGGCACCCGACCAACACGGAACGCCCGACAGCCCACCAGCCGCCACCAGCCAAGTACCCCCAACCAAAAGCACAAAAAAACAAAACAAAAAGACCAGTCGCCGGCAAGAAAGCACGAACAGGAAACACACCGAACAAGAACCCTCACCTCCATCCCCTCCATGTCCATCATTGTATCTGATGCAACTATGATTAAGCGGGATCTGGAACAAGGGGATACCGTCCCACAATCCCTATCAGTTCCATCACCTACCCTTACCATAAAGTTCCATCCCTACATCCCAAATAAACGTAAAAGCAGAAGACAATCCCTTAACCCTAGTCTCACTCCCTCCATCCATCCACTCCATACATTACTGTCCATCCATATTATATATGAGCTGCACTAGAATACCGCGGATCTGGACAAGGTTCTACGCCCAATTCCCCTATCGCTCATCTATCACCAGTCAACATCACCTCAATCCCTCCCTTTCCTCCCTCCCTCCTTCTCTCATAAACCCTTCCTCTCTATCTACCTCCTCCCTCCCTCCCCCTCCCTGTCATCCCTAGTATCTAGCTGAACTATGACATTACAGAGGATCTGGTCGAGGTCGACCGTCCCAATTCCATATCAGTCTACTCCCTCCTCCATCCCTACACAGTCAACCTCCTACACCCTACCAATACCAATCTCCTACCTCCCTCCCTCCAGTCACCCTCCTTACCTCCCTCCCTCCCTCCCTGTCCATCCATATTATCTAGCTGCAACTATGACTTACAGCGGATCTGGTACGAGATCTACCGTCCCAATTCCCCTACCTCCATCTCTCCCAGTCAACCTCCCTCCCTCCCTCCCTTTCTCTCAGACACCCTTCCACCTCTCTCCCTCCCTCCATCCCTCCATCCCAGTCCCCCCTCCCTCCCAGTCCCCCCCCCTCCCTTCCCCCTCCCTCCCTCCATCCCAGTCTCCCTCCCTCCCTCCCTCCCTCCCTGTCCATCCATATTTTCTAGCTGCAACTATGACTTACAGCGGATCTGGTACAAGGTCTACCGTCCCAATCTCCTCCTGAAGTTGGTTCATCGCACACAGCGTGTTAGGTAAGGGGATGAAGGGATGAAGGAAGAGACAAGGCAGCCACTAATAGTAGGCAATACATATACACCCCAATCAACCAATTGCACACTGCAGGTTAGGTCAGGGGATAAAGGGATGAAGGGATGAAGGGATGGGGGGATGGGGGGAAGAAGGGATACAGAGATGAAGGGGTGAAGGGATGAAGGGATGAAGGGATGAAGGGAAGGAATGATGAAGGGATGAAGGGATGAAGGGATGAAGGGATGAAGGGATGAAGGGATGAAGGGAGGGAATGATGAAGGGATGAAGGGATGAAGGGATGAAGGGATGAAGGGAAGGAAGGATGAAGGGATGAAGGGATGAAGGGATGAAGGGATGAAGGGATGAAGGGATGAAGGGAAGGAAGGATGAAGGGATGAAGGGAAGGAATGATGAAGGGATGAAGGGATGAAGGGATGAAGGGATGAAGGGAAGGAAGGATGAAGGGATGAAGGGATGAAGGGAGGGAAGGATGAAGGGATGAAGGGATGAAGGGATGAAGGGATGAAGGGATGAAGGGAAGGAAGGATGAAGGGATGAAGGGATGAAGGGAAGGAAGGATGAAGGGATGAAGGGATGAAGGGATGAAGGGATAAAGGGAAGGAAGGATGAAGGGATGAAGGGATTAAGGGATGAAGGGATGCAGGGATGAAGGAAGGAGAAGGGGAAGCCACTGACAGCAGGCCATACATATGCAACACAATCCACGAATTGCACACAGCAGGTTAGGTCAGGGAATGAAGGGAAGGGATAAAGGGATAAAGGGATAAAGGGATAAAGGGAAAGAAGGGGCAGCCACTAATAGCATTATACGTTCATTTAGAGACTAAGATAATTAAATTCTACGCTTTTAACCTGGATATCCCCATCTGAAAAAATGTATACACACATCCTGGGGTGTAATCCCTTTCATAACTAAAAAGAAAAGAAAAACCTCTGTCAGCATGGTTACCAGGGTACTACTTCTTACCAAATTGGTCAGCGCTTAAAGCGCACAAACGTCAAATTGATCAGCGCTTTTTAGTGCAAAAAGCGCTAAACTGCGCGCTGCGCCCACAGGGTGTTGAAAATACTGCGTGAAACGCGCAGAGGGGATCAAAAAGGCAGCGCGGCACCGCGCTGCCGCGCGCGCTTAGTAGTACCCTGATGGTGACTGGCTCTGAGGTCTTCATCTCAGCAAGCTCACGATTTCATGTAAATATCATGTGAATGATACATCGTGATTCCAAACCTTATTTTAATCTAATTTACTGGCTTCAGTTAGCATGGTGAATGGCTCTGAGGTCTTCATCTCATCAGGTTTTGGGGCGAGAAAACTAGAAGAAGCTTTACAAAAAAGAAACAGCGCATACAACAAACACACTCACCACGGTCAACATGGTGAGCGGCTCTGATGTCCTCATCTCTGCAGGTTTACGTTCTCATGTAAATCTCATATGAATTCATGATTCCAAACCTTGTTTTAATTCAAATTAACTGGCATCCAGATCATTTAGAGACTAAGACAACTTGATTATTTGGTATAAACTTGGATACCACTATCTGAAAACTCTCACAAGCACCTCAGTTAGCATGGTTCTGAGGTGGCTCTGAGGCCTTCATCTCATCAGGTTTTGGGGCGAGAAAACTAGAAGAAGCTTTCCAAAAAAGGAATAGCGCAAACAACAAACGCACTCACCTCATTCAGCATGGTGAGCGGCTCTGATGTCTTCATTTCATCAGGTTTTGGGGCGAGAAAACTAGAAGGAGCTTTACAAAAAAGAAACAGCGCATACAACAAACACACTCACCTCCGTCAGCATGGTAAGCGGCTCTGAGGTTTTCATCTCAGCAGGTTTTGGGGCGAGGAAACTAGAAGGAGCTTTCTTGATCCCTCCTCGTTTGACCTCCCCTGAGCTGCCCCATCCACTGACCTTGGCCTTGCCTCCCCCCCTCTTGGGTGGAGCCTTACCCCCTCCCTTCCCTCCACCCTTGCCCTCTCCCCCTCCCTTCCCTTCACCCTTGCCCCCTCCACTGGGCCCCCCGCCTCCCTTGGCAGCTGCGATGTGGAGGACTGAATGACGGGCTAGGCGGGCTGCATTAAACAAGAACAGAAGCTTGATCAATGCATCTGTGTGGTGGCTGTGGTGGTGTCTGTGGTGGTGAAGGTGGTGGTGGTGAAAGTGGTGGTGGTAGTGGTGGCTGTGGTGGTGAAAGTGGTGGTGGTGGTGGTGGCTGTGGTGGTGAAAGTGGTGGTGGTGGTGGTGGCTGTGGTGGTGAAAGTGGTGGTGGTGGTGGTGGCTGTGGTGGTGTCTGTGGTGGTGGTGGTGGTGTCTGTGGTGGTGAAGGTGGTGGTGGTGGTGTTTTTCATGAATTTTGCGGTTTAGTGTAATTGCGGTTTGTTTGGATGTTTCACGCATGATGTGTCTGTCCTTCATGGTTTATGGTTTATGGTTCGTGTGTTATGGTTCAGGGTTTAGTTTTTTTCCATTTCACGCTTTCGTTAAATGTATGCTGTGTCTCCCGTTGAGGGTCGTAGGGTCTTCCAAAAATAGAAACTAGAAGACTAGGCTTGAGTTACCATTTATATACAATATCACAAGATGCAGTTTGTATGGTATCATATGATATAAAAACGCATTTGGTCAACATCACATCATATGCCGGTCCCTATGCATAGCTAGAAAAAGTTTACTGCATGGGTGTGTGAGCTGCCTTGAACAGGACTGCAGTACAATGGACAACAGCATGGAGTCTCAAACTCATCATCATCATCAGAAGCAGCAGCAGCAGCAGAAGCAACAGCAGCAGCAGCAGCAGCAGCAACAACAATTATCATCCCTATAACACATGCAACACCTACACTGTGTGAATTACTTGATGCTAAGCCAAGCCAAGCCAAACCGAGCCAAACCAAACAAGCCAAGATTGTGTGGATTATCAGGTGGACACCTGGAATGAAACCCTGTCAATACTAAGGCCGACCCACTGCATGGGGTGATAGGCGGGTGTTACCTGGCATTATAGTCGCAACTCCATTCCGTATCAATGAGGGCGTAGCAGCTCTGAATGGCTGCACATTCATGATCAGTTAGCGCTCGATAATCAGGGAAAAGGCCGAATTTGTTTGGAAATGGCAACTGGTGCCTTGCGCAAGTTAAGCAGTCGATGATGCAGTGGGACGTGCGGGTTATGTGAAGATGCACGTGGTAACGACACACTGCATGGGCGGAAAATGAGAAAGGACCACACGCCAGCCAACGGAGGGACGGTACAGGGCAGGACAGGCACCAGTAGGGAGCACACCAAGAGCAATCGATGACCCCCAGGGAGCAACTTCATCGAGCCGTGGACTCAGAAATAGACATTACCTTCGTTTTCAGCTTCACTCATTTCTCCTTGCAGCGCAGCTTGATTTGGCAGAACATACGGGGAGGGATCCATCCGCTAGCTTGTACGTCGCAATCGCGTCCTCTCGCCCTTCCCAATTTGAGACATCGGTCGTGCCCGGTATTCTTCGGTAGTGACATCGGTTGTGTCCTTCGCCACCCTGCGTACCCACTTATCTGCCTCGTTTTATTGTGGGTCTCCCCATCCCCCACCTGGACCTGAGCATCACAGCGGAGTGCTATCACAGGTGAGCTCTCATCTCATCTCATGCTGTCTCAGAAACTGTTTGGGCGAAACCCTTCTGCTGTATCATGCGTGGTGGGGTAGTGGGTGGTGGTGGGGTGGGTGTCGGTGTTAGGGGGGGGGTGAGTGGTGGTGGGGCAGGGTGGGTGATGAGTGGTGGGGTGGGTGGGAGGTGTGGTATGGTTATTGGTGGTAGGGTGGGGTGGGTGGTAGTAGGGTGGGGTGGTGGGGTGGGTGGCAAGTGCTGGTAGGGTAGGGTGGGTTGTAGTTGTTGATAGTGTGGGGTGAGTGGTGGTGGGGTGGGTGGTGCTTAGGGGGAGTTGTGAGGAGTGGTAGGGTGGGTGGTAAGTGGTGGGGGGTGGGTGTAGGGTGGGATGGGTGGGTGGGTGGTAAGTTCTGGTAGAGTAGGGTGGTCGGTGGTAGTTGGGGTTGTGGTGGAAGGGTGAAGTATTGGTGGCAGGGTGGGATGTATTGGAGAAGTGGTAGGTGGTCGGGTGTGAGTGGTGCGTAGGGTGAGGTGGGTGGTGAGAGGGGTGGGTGGGTGGTGGAAAGGGTAGGTGGGTGGTGGTACTGTGTGTGGTTTTGGGTATGGTGAGTATTTGTAGAGTTGGGTGAGTGGTTTTCAGGTGTTTTGGTGGGTGTTTAGTGTTTGTGGGGTGGTTGGTGAGTGGTGGTAGGGTGGGGGTTGGTTTTTTAGGGTGGGGTGGGTGGTGAGTTGGTGGCAGTAGTGGTGTGGTTGTTTATTTGTTGGACCGGATGGGGTTGGGTGGTGCAGTTTTGGTAGCGTCAGTTGGGTTTGTTTGTTGAGTGTGTGGTAGGGTGTTGTGGTTGGCGTGTGGTAGGGTCTTTTTTTGTTGGTGAGTGGTGGATGGTGTTGTGGTGGTGAGTGTGGAACGGGTGGGTGGGTGTTTGATTGGTGGTAGGGTGGGTGTGAGTGGTGGTGGTGTGGGGGGTATTGGTGGTAGGGTTTTGGTGTTGGTGCGTGTTGGTTGGTGGGTGGTGAGTGGGTGGCCGAGTTGGGGTGGTGTGTGAGTGGTGTAGGGGGAAAGGTAAAAGAGATTGGGTGTTTCGTGTGGTGGGGTGGGTGGTGCGTGGGTGGTGGATTGGTGTGGTGTTGTGCGTGGTGGTAGGGTGGGGTGGTGGTGACGTGGTGCGCTGGGGGTTGTGACGTGAGTGTGGTGGGGTGGGGTCGGTCCTTTTGTGGTGTAGGGTGAGGTGGGTGGTGAGTGGTGGTAAAGGGTGGGTGGGGGGTTGTACGGTGAGTGGTGGTCGGTGAGGTGGTACGGTGGTGGTGTCGGGTGAGGTGGGTACGGTGGTGTGGTAGTGTGCAGGTGGGTGGTGAGTGTGGTAGTGTGAGGTGGGTGGTGAGTGGTGACGTGTGGTAGGGTGAGGTGGTACGGTGAGTGGTGGTAGGGTGAGGTGGGTGGTGAGTGGTGGTTTAGGGTGGGTGGGGTGGTACGGTGAGTGTGGTAGGGTTAGTGTACGTGATGGTGGTAGGTGGCAGGTGGACAGGTGAGTGTGTCGGTTGGCTTGGGGTGGTGAGTGGATGGTAGGGTGAGGTGGTTGGTGCGTGGTGAGTGGTGTTAAGGGTTAGGTTTAGGTGCTGGTGGTAAAAAAAAAAAAACACACAGGGGTGCCGGTGGTGGTGAGTGGTGTTCGGTGGTGTGGGTGGTGGTCACGTGCGTGTTGTTAGTGCGTGGTACGGTGCGTGGTGGTCGGGGTGGGGTGGGTGGTGGTACTTGGGTGGTTTTGTTTCGTGTGGGTGGTGCTGGTGGGCGGGTGGGGTTGCTTGGTGGCTCGGTGGGGTGGGTGGTGCGTGGTGGTCGGGTGGGTGTTTCGTTGGTGGTTCGCTTGGGTGGTGCTGGTGGTCCGGTGGGTAGGGTGGTGGGTGGTCTTGCTGGTCGCGTTCGGGTGGGTGGTGTCGTGTGGGGTTGGTGGGTTTGTTCGGTGCTTTAGTGTCTGGGTGGGGTGGTCGCGTTGGTGTCGGGTGGGGTGGGGCGTGGTGGCTGGGTGGGGTGGGGTTGGTTCGTGGTGGTGGGCCGTCTTGGTCGCGTCGGTGGGTGGGGGCGTGTGGGTTGGTGGTGTCGGGTGCTTGGTGGTCGGGCCGGGTTGTTCGTGTGGTCGGTGGTGTGCGTGTGGATGGGTGGGGTGGGTGGTGCGTGGTGGTCGGGGGGTTGGTGGTGGGTGGTCACGTGCGGTCGCGTCGGGTGGGTGGTGTCGTGTCGGGTGGGGGTGGTCGGGTGGTGTGCGTGGTTGGTTGTGTCTTTGGTTGTGCGTGTTTGGGTGCGAGTGTGGTCGGGTGGGTGCGTGGTGGTCGGTGGTGGGTCGTGGTTGGTGGTCGGTGGGTGGTGCGTTTGTGGTCGGTTTGGGGTGCGTGTGGTCGGGGGCGGGTTGGTGGTGCGTCGGGTGCGTGGTGCGGCTTTTTCGGGTCGGGTGGGTGGTGGTTGGTGGTCGGGGGGCTGTTGTTTGTCGGGTTCGTATTTGCGTCGGGTGGGCTGCGGTGGTCGGTGGGGTGCGTGTCGGTCTTGTGGGTTGCGTGGTGGTCGGGTGAGTAGTGCGTAGGAGTAGGTGGTAGGGTGGGTGAGGGGTGGGGGGGGGGGATGGTGAGTGGTGCGTAGGGTACTTGCAGTTATGCTCCCCTGCTTACAGACGCAAATCCCAAACTGGGGGGAGAAGTCGTCACCCTCCTGATTTATGTGGGCATAGGAGGGCAGGTGGGCGGGTGGGGTAGGGTGGTGGTGTGGTGTGTGTGTGGGTGGTGTGGCTGTGTGTGTGGGGGGGGGTTGTGGGTGTACTGGCAGTAATGCTCCCTGCTTACAGAACGCAAAGCCAAACTGGGGGGAGTAATTGTGACCCTCCTGATAGATGTGGGCATAGGAGGGCAGGTGAGTGGGGTATGTGGGAGTGTGTGTGTTGGGGGTGGGGTGGGGTGGGTGTGGGGTGGGGGTACTGGCAGTAATGCTCCCTGCTTACAGACGCAAAGCCCAAACTGGGGGGAGTAATTGTCACCCTCCTGATAGATGTGGGCATAGGAGGGCAGGTGGGCGGGTGGGGTAGGTGGTGGTGGTGGTGGGTGTGTGTGTGTGGGGGGGGGGGGGGGGGGGGGGGGGGGGGGGGGGTTACTGGCAGTAATGCTCCCTGCTTACAGACGCAAAGCCAAACTGGGGGGAGTAATTGTGACCCTCCTGATAGATGTTGGCATAGGAGGGCAGGTGAGTGGGGTAGGTGGGAGTGTGTGTGTTGGGGGTGGGGGGGGTGGGGGGGGGGGGGGGGGGGTACTGGCAGTAATGCTCCCTGCTTACAGACGCAAAGCCAAACTGGGGGGAGTAATTGTGACCCTCCTGATAGATTTGGGCATAGGAGGGCAGGTGAGTGGGGTAGGTGGGAGTGTGTGTGTTGGGGGTGGGGGGGTGGGGGGGGGGGGGGGGGGGGGGGGGTACTGGCAGTAATGCTTACTGCTCACAGACGCAAAGCCAAACTGGGGGGCAGTAATTGTCACCCTCCTGATAGATGTGGGCATAGGAGGGCAGGTGGGTGGATGGGTTAGGGTGTTGATGTGTATGTTGGGGGGTAGGGAGAAGGGGGGGGGGGAGGGGGGGTATTCTGCAGCTGTCTCCCCTCTGCTTTACTGCGCCCTCTAGAATGTTCTTCTGGCGACCACGAAATAATCAAAAATCAAATCAAACACCAACACGACTATCTATAAAAGGTCTCTCAACCCCACTCTCCCTTTCACATTTACAGCTGTTTCCTCTCTAGAGTTCCCTGACCTCCCCCCCCCACCCCACCCCATACAGACACACACACATACAGATACACACACAGATACATACTCGCACCGACACACACACACACCTACCTACCCCTCCCCCCCACCCACTCACCCCACCCCACGCCCATATCTAAAATATCTCCCAACCCCATTCTTCAGCTGCCTCCCTTCTATTATGCTGCGCCCTCTATAATGTTCTTCTCACGACTTTGTGCAGTGCTGTTCAAGACCACGGGAGGGTGTGGCTTCAGAACCATGTAAAAAATCAAATACCATCACCACTTTCTCTAAAATGTCCCCCTACCCCATTCTTCAGCTGCCTCCTTTCTAGTTCGCTGCGCCCTCTACAATGTTCTTCTCACGAATTATTGCTGTGGTGTTCAAGACCACGGGAGGGTGTGGCTTCAGAACCATGTAAAAATCAAACACCAACACCACTTTCTCTAAAATGTCCCCCTACCCCATTCTTCAGCTGCCTCCTTTCTAGTTCGCTGCGCCCTCTATAATGTTCTTCTCACGAATTATTGCTGTGGTGTTCAAGACCACGGGAGGGTGTGGCTTCAGAACCATGTAAAAAATCAAACACCAACACCACTATCTCTAAAATGTCCCCCTACCCCATTCTTCAGCTGCCTCCTTTCTAGTGTTCTGCGCCCTCTAGAATGTTCTTCTCACGACTTTGTGCTGTGGTGTTCAAGACCACAGGAGGGCGTGGCTTCAGAACCATGTAAAAAATCAAACACCAACACCACTATCTCTAAAATGTCCCCCTACCCCATTCTTCAGCTGCCTCCTTTCTAGTGCTCTGCGCCCTCTATAATGTTCTTCTCAAGACTTTGTGCGGTGGTGTTCAAGACCACTGGAGGGCGTGCATGGAACCCCCCTGGTGGATTAAAGCCCCTGAGCAAGGGCCAGATCCGTAATCGCAAGAGCAACATGGAGCAAACGTTAAAGAACAAGTCAGTGCTAAGGATGGCGGCCGCAAATGAACCTGCGGTAGGTACAACACTTCTTATACACTTATAACTGAATAAGTGGATGGTAGGGCTAGATCCGTAATCGGATGAGCAACATGGAGCAAACGTTTAGGAGCAAGTCAGTGCTAAGGATGGGGGCCGCTAATGAACCCGCGGTAGGTACAAATAAATAAACAAACAATACACCTTATTACGCCACAGATACAAACACATAAATAAATAGTACGTCTTATTACAAGGTAGGTACAATCCTTATTCTCCACTGTTAAAGTGGATGGTAGGGTCAGATCCGTAATCATAAGAGCAACATGGAGCAAACGTAACAGAAGAAGTCAGTGCTAAGGATGGCGGCTGCAAATGAACCTGCAGTAGGTACAATACTTCTTATACACTTATAACTGTATGGGTGGATGATAGGGCTAGGTTCGTTATCGAGCAACATGGAGCAAATATAAAAGAACAAGTCAGTGCAAAGGACGTCAGCTGTGAATGAACTAGTTGTGGGGTGGGGTGAGTATGGGTGGGGTTGCTAGGGCTGGGGTGGGTAGGGGAGGTAGGGTGGGTCAGTGGTAAGGATGGCGGCCGCAAATGAACCTGCAGTAGGTGCAACACTTCTTATACACTAATAACTGTATGGGTGGATGGTAGGGCTAGGTTCGTTATCGTAAGAGGAACATGGAGCAAATATAAAAGAACAAGTCAGTGCAAAGGACGTCAGCTGCGAATGAACTAGTTGTGGGGTGGGGTGAGTATGGGTGGGGTTGCTAGGGCTGGGGTGGGTAGGGGTAGGGGAGGTAGGGTGGGTCAGTGCTAAGGATGGCGGCTGGAAATGAACCTGCGGTAGGTACAACACTTATTAAACACTAATAACTGTATAGGTGGATGGTAGGCTAGGTCTGTGATCATAAGAGCAACATGGAGCAAATATAAATGAACAAGTCAGTGCTAAGGATGGCGGCCGCAAATGAACTAGTTGTGGGGTGGGGTGAGTATGGGTGGGGTTGCTAGGGCTGGGGTGGGTAGGGGAGGTAGGGTGGGTCAGTGCTAAGGATGGCGGCTGCAAATGAACCTGCGGTAGGTGCAACACTTCTTATACACTAATAACTGTTTAGGTGGATGGTAGGGCTAGGTTCGTAATCAGAAGAGCAACATGGAGCAAACGGTAAAGAACAAGTCAGTGCTAAGGATGGCGGCTGCGAATGAACTAGTTGTGGGGTGGGGTGAGTATGGGTGGGTAGGGGAGGTAGGGTGGGTCAGTGCTAAGGATGGCGGCTGCAAATGAACCTGCGGTAGGTGCAACACTTCTTATACACTAATAACTGTTTAGGTGGATGGTAGGGCTAGGTTCGTAATCAGAAGAGCAACATGGAGCAAACGGTAAAGAACAAGTCAGTGCTAAGGATGGCGGCCGCAAATGAACTAGTTGTGGGGTGGGGTGAGTATGGGTGGGGTTGCTAGGGCTGGGGTGGGTAGGGGAGGTAGGGTGGGTCAGTGCTAAGGATGGCGGCCGCAAATGAACCCGCGGTAGGTGCAACACTTCTTATACACTTATAACTGAATAAGTGGATGGTAGGGTCAGATCCGTCATCGGAAGTGCAACATGGAGCAAACGTAACAGAAGAAGTCAGTGCTGCGGATGGCGGCCGCTAATGAACCCGCGGTAGGTTCACATAAATCAATCGATCTGAACCAATAAATTAATAGTATGCCGTATTATGTGGTAGGTACAACACTTCTTATACACTAATAACTGTATAGGTGGATGGTAGGCTAGGTCTGTGATCGTTAGAGCAACATGGAGCAGACGTTAAAGAACAAGTCAGTGCTAAGGATGGCAGCCGCTAATGAACCCGCGGTGGGTACATAAAATAAAGAAATATACGTTTAAATAAATATACATATAAATAAATAAAGAAATATACATATAAAGAAATAAAGAAATATACATATAAATAAAGAAATATAAAGAAAGAAATATAAAGAAAGAAATAGATAGTGTGCATCATGACGATGCTGGTACAACTAAATAGATTCTTTTAGCTGCCTAATGCTTGACCCCCTTTAGGGGGGGATACTAGCTTACTCAGAGACAGAGTAATTGGCCGTTACTTGGGTGGAATTTTAGGGGGTCTTGGGAGGGGCCTTAGGGGGACACTTGAAGGCATTTTATAAACTAACCCTTTAATACAAGTACCGGTCTTAAATAGTACGCCTTATTACGCGGTTGGTACAAATTAATTAATTAATACATTAATAAATAGTACGCCTTGTAACGCGGTAGGTACAAATTAATTCATTGATACGTTCATAAATAGTACGCCTTATTACGCAGTAGGAACAAATTAATTAATTAATACATTCATAAATAGTACGCCTTATTACGCAATAGGTACAAATTAATAATTAGTTAGTACGTCTCATTACAAGGTAGATACAAATAAATAAATAAAATATAACACCTTATTACGCGGTAGGTACAAATTAATAATTAGGTAGTACGTCTCATTACAAGGTAGATACAAATAAAAACATAAATAGAACACCTTTTTACGAGGTCGTTACAACACTTCCGTACTGACAGCAAAATTTAGCGTTTTCAAAATTTGACGTTTTTCTCCAGGGGCGACGCGAAGGGGCCGAAATGGGGTTCTGCGGGTTTGAATCCGGGTCGCACGGTGCGCGAGTCCTTGCAAGGCCATACCAGGGTACTTCAAATGGCCAAATTGGCCAGCGCTTTAGCGCACTTGAAAACAAAAAAACTGCGCTTTTTAGTGCAAAAAGCGCAAATATTGCTTGCTGCGCCTACAGGGGGTTGCAAAAAACTGTGCCCAAAGCGCAGAGGGGGTCAAAAAGTCAGCGCTCAAAAGCGCAAAAGCACGCGCTTTGAGTTACCCTGGACCATACCACCGATTCGACAGTCCTGGGTTCGACAGATGACCCGGGTGCGTCGCCACTGAATAAAAAGGTCAAATTTTAAAAACGTCGCATTCTGCAGTCAGAACGGTATTCTTAGCTGTCAAAGTAGACGGTGGGGTGGATCCCTAGCAGTTTTTGATTTCAAGTTTCTAAAAGCCAGGTTGAGTAGCTGCTTGGGCTACTACAGCCAGGTTTCAGCATTCGTAGCCATCGCATGGCAGAGCCCGGGTCTGTACGAGCCTCTGAATCACTGACAAGTGAAGAACCATGGGACAATTCAAATTCAAATTCAAATTCAATCGTCCCTGCAGCATGTACCAACCCGTCTGTACTGTCCTATGAATCACTGGCAAGTGCTGTGGATGAAGAACCTTGGACAATTCAAATTCAATCTTCCCTGCAACAAGTACCAACCAGTCTGTATGAGCCTTTGAATCACTGGCAAGTGCTGTGGATGAAGAACCTTGGACAATTCAAATTCAATCTTCCCTGCAACAAGTACCAACCAGTCTGTATGAGCCTTTGAATCACTGGCAAGTGCTGTGGATGAAGAACCTTGGACAATTCAAATTCAATCTTCCCTGCAACAAGTACCAACCAGTCTGTATGAGCCTTTGAATCACTGGCAAGTGCTGTGGATGAAGAACCTTGGACAATTCAAATTCAATCTTCCCTGCAACAAGTACCAACCAGTCTGTATGAGCCTTTGAATCACTGGCAAGTGCTGTGGATGAAGAACCTTGGACAATTCAAATAATATCTTCCCTGCCACAGGTGCCAACCCGTCTGTACGAGCCTTTGAATCACTGATGTAGATGCAGAACGATGTGAAAATTCAAATTCAAATTCAAATAATATCTTCCCTGCCACAGGTGCCAACCCGTCTGTACGAGCCTTTGAATCACTGATGTAGATGCAGAACGATGTGAAAATTCAAATTCAAATTCAAATAATATCTTCCCTGCCACAGGTGCCAACCCGTCTGTACGAGCCTTTGAATCACTGATGTAGATGCAGAACGATGTGAAAATTCAAATTCAAATAATATCATATCTTCCCTGCCTGCCACAGGTGCCAACCCGTTTGTACCGGCCTTTGAATCACTGACGACTGATGTAGATGAAGAACCATAGGACAATTCAAATTCAAATTAAATTTCCCTGCAGCAAGTACCAACCCCTCTGTCCCAGCCTTTGAATCACTGGCGACTGATGTGAATGAAGAACCATGGGACAATTCAAATTCAAATCATATTTTCCCTGCCACAGGTGCCAACCCGTCTGTACCGGCCTTTGTAACACTGGCAAGTGTTGTGGATGGAGAACCATGGGAAAATTCAAATTCAAATTCAATCTTCCCTGCCACTGGTACCAACCCGTCTGTACCGGCCTTTGAATCACTGGCATATGTTGTCGATGAAGCACCTAGGGACAATTCAAATTCAAATTCGACCCTATTTTTCCCGCCACAGATACTAACCCTTCTGTACCGGCCTTTGAATCACTGGCGTGTGTTGTGGATGAAGAACCTTGGGACATTTCAAATTCAAATTCGTCCCTATTTCCCTGCAACAGGTACCAACCCGTCTGTACCGGCCTTTGAATCACTGGCGTGTGTTGTGGATGAAGAACCTTGGGACAATTCAAATTCAAATTCGTCCCTATTTCCCTGCAACAGGTACCAACCCGTCTGTACCGGCCTTTGAATCACTGGTGTGTGTTGTGGATGAAGAACCTTTGGACAATTCAAATTCGTCCCTATTTCCCTGCAACAGGTACCAACCCGTCTGTACCGGCCTTTGAATCACTGGCGTGTGTTGTGGATGAAGAGGAAGCTGGGCACCACAAAAGAGCTGTTGGGTTGGGACAGGCCTGAGAGGGCTCTAAATGAAAAGATCAATGCATTATCAGCAACGTTGCAGAAACTGCAGCAGATCAGTAAATAGGACCAGTTTGGGGGTTGGACCCAGTGCAAGCAAACAGGCTATTGGGTTGGGACAAGCCTGAGAGGGTGCTAAACGAGAAGATCAATGCCTTGTCTGCCAAATTGCAAAAATGAGAAGATCAACGCATCATCAGCAATGTTTCAAAAACAGCAGCAGATCAGTGTGTTGTTAGCAACGTTGCAACAATGGTCAGATCAGTGCAATGTCAGCAACATTGCAAAAATGAGAAGGTTCATGTAGTGTCAGGAACGTTGCAAAAACAGCAGCAGATCACTAAATAGGACTAGTTTGGGGGCTGGGCCCAAGGCAAGCAAACGGGCTATTGGGTTGGGACGAGCCTGAGAGGGTGCTAAACGAGAAGATCAATGCATTATCAGCAATGTTGCAACAACAGCAGCAGATCACTAAATAGGACTAGTTTGGGGGCTGGGCCCAAGGCAAGCAAACGGGCTATTGGGTTAGGACAAGCCTGAGAGGGCGCTAAACGAGAAGATCAATGCATTATCAGCAACGTTGCAAAAACAGCAGCAGATCAGTGCACTGTCAGATCAGATGCTCCATCTTGCTTTAGGTTTGGCGGAGTAGCAAGCTAGGGGAGCTGCCTATAAGCTGCTGCTCCTAGGCAGCTTTTTGTAGCGGGAAATGAAAGCTATGCCCATCCAGCTTGCAGCCACACACATATGTGACATACGTAGGGACCGGCATATCATATGATGTTGATCAAAAGCCAGTATGATATCATGTACCTCTCACCAACCCTAAGTGCGCCTACTGAATCCTCTGTGTCGCTGGTTTGTGTCGGGAGACCCACCTCCTGGGGTGAAAGTCCTTTCACAACTAAAAAAACAAAAAAAAATGATATTGTACATAAATGGGAACTTCAAAGCTGATTCTGTCAGCGTCCAGATGCTCAATCTTGCTTTAGGTTGTGCTGGGAAGCGAGCCAGGGGAGCTGCCTAGAAGCTGCTGCTCGTAGCAGAAAAGAAAAACTATGGTATGATGGTGATGATAACATTTGTCTAGGTTTCGGCTATGTACCCGAATGAAAAAAATCTCCAGATTTTTTGAAGAGGGATTAGCCCCATTAAAATGTCCGTCCGTCCGTTAGTTAGTGTGTCACAAACGAATTTTTTAGGTTTGGGCCCAAAAGCTACAATTATCGGTTAACAATTTGATTTCAGGGTGTTTTGAGCTAACATTTCAAATTTTAACCACTTTAACATGTGCGTATACATAGGTTTGGGAGCAGAATTGTCGTCAAAAATTCGAGGCGAAACATGTAAGCATCACAATGGAGGAAACAATCCCCTAGGGCACTTGTGCTATAATTAGCCCTCGGACCCCACCTCAGGGCCGTGCGTGGGGCAGGGGCAGGGGCAAGCCACGCCACCTGCCGCTGGCCAAAAACCCGTGCAGGAGGACGGGACATACCGTTCACGTCTGGGCTGGGCCGAAACGTGCAATATCTTGTACAAATCCCGTAAAATCAACCATACACCTGATTGGCCTCATTTTTCTTGCATCAAATTATTAAAAAAAGTCACTCTACATACATGCATTTCATTATATTACAGAAACGTTCAATACTGCTTAAAAATCAACAACCCTTCAAAAAATCTCTTTTTCGTCACTTTATAGTTAACAATGCTAAATCATCAATCCATTCGTTGGAATTCAATTAATTTAAAGCCTCCAGGCGCCCTTCACATTTTATCCTATTCTAATTGATACAATTTAAAGCAATTACATGCATTCAAATCACGTAAATTAAATTAAATGGAAAGGAATAAATCGATTTAAAATAAGACAACATTAAATACAAATCAATTTAATTAATATAATACATTGAATTAAGGATTCGAATAATTTCATTCGGGACGCACCTCCAGGCGCCCTTAATGATATAATATTAGTGAAGAAATAATATTATATAATCTTAGTCGGACGAGCCGCCTCACCAGAATTTCGAATTTATTTGAATAACTAATGCAAGTGTGACTGTAATAATATGAGTAAATATTAGTTTTGCTTTGACCTCTGTAAACCCTGTGTAACGGGGTCTGTACAGGGCCCGAATTCTGAAAGTGCCTGATGGCCTACTGTACCCGAATGTGCCAGCAGCTTGACAGAGCCAAGGGGGACTTAATAAGTAACTTTATACTTGAACTTGGTTACATACCGGTAGCTTCAGCCAGCAATTTGGCCGCTCACCGTTTTCAGCAGTAAAAACATCATTAGCAGGAAAATGGCAACGCATATTAATATGTAAACATCATTACATCAAGGCTGTATGATCCCAATTCCCCTAGAACTTGAACTTGAACTTGGTTATATAGCTTGAGCCAGCAATTTGGCTGCTCACCGTTTTCGGCAGAAAAAACATCATTACCAGGAAAATGTCAACGCATATTAATATGTAAACATCAAGGGTGTATGATCCGAAGTCCCCAAGAACTTGAACTTGAACTTGAACTTGGTTATATAGCTTCAGCCAGCAATTGGGCTGCTCACCGTCTTCGGCCGGAAAACAATTATTACTAGGAAAATGTAAACGCGGACAAAACACTTTTTGCATGTTTCCATTTTTTATATTTTCCCCCAAGTCCCCAAGACGCCTCTTTGCTAGTACGGTAATGAAATAACGCCTGGTAGGGCGTGATATTAAGGGAGCCCCGTCTTACAACGGTAAGGAACGAGCTGCTTATTTACCTGGACAAAGCTACCATGGTGGTCGACAGCGACTGCGACCGCGAACACTAATGTAACCGTAGAAATTCAAACTTTGCACCTTCTTGTTTCAACGAGCTCTACCATTGAGCCATCAGCCGAAACGGGATAATATGCCTCGTTGCTACTTTTCCTGTGTCCTCATAGCCCAATTATAAGTAATTTGAATTACCCTGCAGCCCAACAGTGGCAGGAGGGAATTCAGTCGGACAACCCATCCTCATCAGAGCCATCGCCGCCAGCCTCTTAGCCATCAGCCCCTCGTCAAACAGCATAGCCCTCATAGCCCAATGCTAAGTAGCACATTCCCACAGGGCCACAGACCCTGGGTTGTTCAGGACGCTGCGTCGTGCGTCGCAGCCCTAAACCCTGTCCCAAGTCCCAAGTTTAAAGCTGTATGTTCTTACATAATATTTAGGGGGTAGAATGAAATTATCACTGCGACCATCTGCTCCTTCAGAAAAGGACTTGGATGACTTGCACGGCCCTCGATGTAAGCCCGACCATCGCATACTTAAGAGCCGGTTCCCTTACCCCCACGTCCTTAGAGCTGTCATTGTGACATATCTTGGAAGTTAAGATTTATTTGTATTTTTTTGCAACCAATTTTACAGCCTGCGTCCTGAGAAGCAACCGACCGATAGCGACGCAACATACCCTCCCCACGTTGCGTCTCAGGACGCAATGGACCCTCAAACGTTGCGTCTGGGACGCACAATACAGCGTCCTGAACAACCCTGCTGTATGGTTCAAACCATCGTTTACAACACTATTCCATCGAATCCTTTCATTTATAATGGTATGACCTATAATGCGAGTTATCCGACCATTCTGCTTCATCTACCACCATATCCCTGTTCGGATCGGATCGGACTGAAGCAGGTGCGGGGTCTTACCAGGTTCCTGGTTCGAAACCCATCGAGGTCACCTGGCACCACCCGGAGGGACGTTGACAGGCATGGTAACTGGACTCTAGGTGTAATGTAAGTCCGTCCATCGCACACTTACGAGCCGGTTCCCTTAACCCTCATCCTTAGAAGCGTCATTGTGACACATCTTGGAAGTTAAGATATATTTACTTATTTCTACCACCATATACCTCGTCTGCCACCATCTACCACCATCGAACTCATCTATTCAATACAACCCTCTTATTTCTTCTATTGTGACCCCCAATGCGACCACTCATTTGCGACCACTCCTTCTTTTACTGCCGCAGACGGCGAGCAGCCAAATTGCTGGCCGAAGCTATGTAGCCAAGTTCAATTTCAAGTTCTCATTTCTTCTTTTGTGTCCCCCAATGCGACCACTCCGCTTCATCTGCCCCTTCAGCAAATGACTTGGATGAGTCAAACATTGCACGGCCCTCGAGCTGCTTCGTGCACTTGGCACGCCGCCGCGTGTCATAGCTCTCAAATCCCTTGGTTGCTCTGAACACCTCCACCGTAATGGGGTTGCCATTGAGAGACAGCGTATGAAGCGAAGTGCCTTCCATCAACAATTGGGGCGGAACGCTTCCTATCCTGCAAGGGTGGAGAGGGGGAGGAGGGGGGGAGGTGTGTGTGTGTGGGGTGGGGGGGGGGTAGGGTATGTGTGTGATTGTGTGTGTGTGTGATTGTGTGTGTGTGTGTGTGTGTGGGGGGGGGGGGGGGGGGGGGGGGGGGGTAAGAGTGTGGGGGGGGAATGCTTCCTATCCTGCAAGGGTGGAGAGGGGGAGGGGGAGGGGGTGGGGGTGGGGGTGGGGTGGGTAAGGGGGTGGGTGGGGAACGCTTCCTATCCTGCAAGGGTGGAGAGAGGGGGGGGAGGGGCGTGTGTGTATGGGTGTAAGGGTGTGGTGTGTGGTGGTTGGGGTGGGGGGGGTGAGGATGGAGGCGGATGTGTAAAGGTGTGTGTGTGTAAGGGGGTGGTTGAGGAACGCTCCCTATCCTGCAAGGGTGTGTGTGTGTGGAGGGGGAGGCTGGAGGCTGGTGTGTAAGGGTGTGTGTGTGTAAGGGGGTGGGTGGGAGGTGGGGGGGGGGGGGGTCTGGGTGAGGCTGGAAGCGTGTGTGTAAGGGTGTTCGTGTGTGTGTTTAATGGTGTTTTTAAGGGTGTGTGTGTGTAAGGGGTGGGTGGGGAACACTTCCTATCTTGCAAGGGTGTGTGTGTGTGGAGGGGGAGGCTGGAGGCTGGTGTGTAAGGGTGTGTGTGTGTAAGAGGTGGGTGGGGAACACTTCCTATCTTGCAAGAGTGTGTGTGTGTGGAGGGGGAGGCTGGAGGCTGGTGTGTAAGGGTGTGTGTGTAAGAGGTGGGTGGGGAACACTTCCTATCTTGCAAGGGTGTGTGTGTGTGGAGGGGGAGGCTGGAGGCTGGTGTGTAAGGGTGTGTGTGTGTAAAGAGGTGGGTGGGGAACACTTCCTATCTTTGCAAGGGTTGTGTGTGTGTGGAGGGGGAGGCTGGAGGCCTGGTGTGTAAGGGTGTGTGTGTAAGAGGTGGGTGGGGAACACTTCCTATCTTGCAAGGGTGTGTGTGTGTGGAGGGGGAGGCTGGAGGCTTGTGTGTAAGGGTGTGTGTGTGTAAGAGGTGGGTGGGGAACACTTCCTATCTTGCAAGGGTGTGTGTGTGTGGAGGGGGAGGCTGGAGGCTGGTGTGTAAGGGTGTGTGTGGTAAGAGTGGGTGGGGAACACTTCCTATCTTGCAAGGGTGTGGTGAGTGTGGAAGGGGAGGCTGGAGGCTGGTGTGTAAGGGTGTGTGTGTGTATGAGGTGGGTGGGGAACACTTCCTATCTTGCAAGGGTGTGTGTGTGTGGAGGGGGAGGCTGGAGGCTGGTGTGTAAGGGTGTGTGTGTGTAAGAGGTGGGTGGGGAACACATCCTATCTTGCAAGGGTGTGTGTGTGTGTGGAGGGTGTGTGTGTGTAAGAGGTGGGTGGGGAACACTTCCTATCTTGCAAGGGTGGGTGGGTTGGGAGGGTGCCATTAGTACCAGGCTACTAAAAAGCGCGCACGGCAGTGCGTTTACGTGTTGCCTTTTTGAGCCCCACTGCGCGTTTGGCACAGTTTTTCTAACCCCATGTGGGCAGTTTTTGCGCTTTTTGCACAACAAAGCGCCGGCCAATTTGATGTTTGTGCGCTTTAAGCGCTGACCAATTTGACAAAGAATAGTACCCTGTTCATTACTGTTCTGTCTATGTGTATGGTTAAAACAATAAATAACAACACACCACACCACACCCACACCACACCACACCCACACCACACCACAGCTTTGACAAAGAATAGCACCCTGTTCATTACTGTTCTGTGTTTGCGACGCGTCCCAATTCCGTCGCTGCAAGGCGACGTATGGGTCTGGATTAACTAGGCAGAAATGCCCCCCCCCCCCCCCCCCCCTGCCCCCCCCCCACCCCCTGGGACCCTCCGCGCTTTGAGCTCCGCGGGGTTCAAGGGGCAGCGCGTTGCACTGTAGGCACTGTAACAAGTCCTAGTCAGCGATGTAAGCGAAACGCGGAGGAATCGGAAAAATTGCGGAAATGTGAGAGTGTTGGCTATCGGAACGACAGGTGGCAATGGAATAGAGCTGACCGAAGCCAGTTAGTTACGAGACAGTTGGCTGACGTGTCAGGCTCCGTATCGGTCGTCTATTGGAAGGATGGACGGACGGACAGACGGACGGACAGACGGACAGATTGACGGACGGACGCACAGACGGATGACGGGGTGAATCTGGGGGCTCTCGCCCCCAGAAGGGGGGGGGGGGGGGGGGGGGGGGGGGGGGGTCTGCCAAATAAGTGAGGGCAGGGGCAGAAAATGACAAGTTGCGGAAGCATTAAATACATTAAACTATATGATATTCAATTAAATTCAATGCAATTCAATTCATTACCAGATAATTTGATTGGGCACCTGGAGGCGCCCTTAATAAGAAAATTCGTGGCATGATGAATGTAGGACTCACAAGGTAAAAACAAACAAAATGCTCACGTTTACATTTTTGGCGGAGCCCCCCCTTCTGGGGGGCGGGAGCCCCCAGGGTTACCCATTAGTCCGTCTGTGCGACCGAAAAATTGAAGCCTGACACGTCAGCCAACTGTCTCATAACAAGACACTCCTGGCTTTGGTCAGCTCCAGTCTGTTGCCACCTATCCTTCCGTTGCAAACACTCTCCACCAATTTCCTGCGTCGCTTGCGACGCTGCATAGGACTAGTCCTGCTAAATTTATGTTTATTGCCGAAGACGGCGAGCAGCCAAATTGCTGGCTGAAGCTATTTACCCAAGTTCAGGGTCAAGTAGGAACTGTATGTATGCTACAGTCCAGGGGTAGGCAAAATAGGCTTAAGGGAGCTACCCAACCATGGTAGGAAGGGCTTAAAAAGAAAAAGCATTGATGTATGTATGTTACAGTCCAGGGGTAGGCAAAATAGGCTTAAGGGACTTGCCCAACCGTGATATGAAGGGCTTAAAAATGAAAAGCATTGATGTATGTATGTTTCAGTGCAGGGGTAGGCAAAATAGGCTAAAGGGACTTGCCCAGACGTGGTAGGAAGGGCTTCAAAATTAAAAGCATTGATGTATGTATGTTACAGTCCGGGGGTAGGCCAACTTGGCTAAAGGGACATTGATCAAAAGAAAAAGCATTGAAAAGGACTCACAAGTTGTTGTTGAGCCAACGCATACTTAAAAGTATATTTAAACTATTTATTGATCAAAAGAAAAAGCATTGAAAAGGACTTACAAGTTGTTGGTGAGCCTCAGTATATTAAAAGTATATTTAAACTACTTATTGATCAAAAGAACAAGCATCGAGAAGGACTTACAAGCTGTTGTTGAGCCAACGTATATTTAAAAGTATATTTAAACTATTTATTGATCAAAAGAACAAGCAGTGAAAAGGACTTACAAGTTGTTGTTGAGTAGGAACTGTATGGATGTTACAGTCCAGGAGTAGACCGAATAGGCTAAAGGGACTTGCCCAACCGTGAAATGAAGGGCTTCAAATAAAAAGCATTGATGAATGGATGTGATGTTACAGTCCAGGGGTAGGCCAAACAGGCTGAAGGGACTTCCCCAGAGGCCCAGCCGTGATAGGAAGGGCTTAAAAAGATGAAGCATCGATAAAAAAAAGGATTGAAAGGACTTACAAGTTGTTGTTGAGCCTCAGTATGTTTAAACGTATGTTTAAACTACGGTATGCTAAAAATGTTGTTGTTGAGCCTCAATACATTTTAAGTACATTTAACTATATACTTAAAATGTTGTTGTTGAGCCTCTGTATATTTTAAATAATATTTGAACTATTTATTGATAATAAAAAGCATTGAGAAGGACTAACAAGTTGTTGTTGAGCCTTCGTGTATTTAAAAGTATATTTAAACTATTTATTGATAATAAAAAGCATTGAAAAGGACTTACAAGTTGTTGTTGAGCCTTTTTATATTTAAATGTATATTTAAACTATGTATTGATCAAAAGAACAAGCATTGAAAAGGACTTACAAGTTATTGTTGAGCCTCAGTATGTTCAGTTTTTTCAAACTTGAGAATGCTCTTGGTAGAAGGCTGATGTTGTTGTCGGTGGCTAACAGCTCCACAAGGTTGCAGCACTCCCCTAGCTCATCTGGGAGGGTCTTTAAGCAATTGTTGTCGACACACAAACCCTACGCATAGGAAGACAGAAAGTTGGCATCATGAGAAGGCTGATGTTGTTGTCGGTGGCCGACAGCTCCACAAGGTTGCAGCACTCCCCTAGTTCATCTGGGAGGGTCTTTAAGCGGTTGTTGTCGACACACAGACCCTACGCACAGGAAGACAGGAAGACAGGAAGCAGACATAAGGAGAAGGCCGATTTTGGTGTCCGTGGCCGATAGATGTCCGTGGCTGACAGCTCCACAAGGTTGCAGCACTCCCCTAGTTCATCTGGGAGGGTCTTTAAGCGGTTGTTGTCGACACACAGACCCTACGCATAGGAAGACAGAAAGTTGGCATCATGAGAAGGTCGATGTTGTTGTCGGTGGCTGACAGCTCCACAAGGTTGCAGCACTCCCCTAGCTCATCTGGGAGGGACTTCAAGCGATTGCTCTCGACACATAGACCCTGCGCATAGGAAGACAGGAAGTAAACATAAGGAGAAGGCCGATGTTGTTGTCTGTGGCGGACAGCTCAACAAGGTTGCAGCACTCCCCTAGCTCATTTGGGAGGGACTTCAAGCGATTGCTGTCAACACAGACCCTATGCATGGGAAGACAAGAAGTAGGCATCATGAAAAGGCCGACGTTGTTGTCCGTGGTAGACAGTTGTCTGTGGCTGACAGTTGTCCGTGGCTGACAGTTGTCCGTGGCTGACAGTTGTCCGTGGCTGACAGTTGTCCGTGGCTGACAGTTGTCCGTGGCTGACAGTTGTCCGTGGCTGACAGTTGTCCGTGGCTGACAGTTGTCCGTGGCTGACAGTTGTCCGTGGCTGACAGTTGTCCGTGGCTGACAGTTGTCCGTGGCAGACAGTTGTCTGTGGCTGACAGCTCCACAAGGTTGGAGTGCTCCCCTAGCTCATTTGGGAGGGACTTCAAGCGATTGCTGTCAACACACATACCCTATGCATGGGAAGACAAGAAATAGGCATCATGAAAAGGCCGACGTTGCTGTCCGTGGCAGACAGTTGTCTGTGGCTGACAGCTCCACAAGGTTGGAGTGCTTCCCTAGCTCATGTGGGAGGGACTAAGAGCGGTTGCTATCTGTTGAACGAAACGGTTCGAGTGCTCTCTAGACATCTTGCACACACACACACACACACACCCGTGCACACCTCTAGTAGCATGAGAGCGCCCATGCCTTGAGGCATTGCCACCAACGTGTTAGACTTTAGGTCAAGGCACTTGAGAGAGGTGAAAGCAGACACACACACACAGGCCCCCCCACCCCCCCACCCCACCCCACGCACACACACACACCTCTAGTAGCTTGAGAGCGCCCCTGCCCTGAGGCATTGCCACCAACATGTTAAACTTCAAGTTCAGGCGCTTGAGAGAGGTGAAAGCAGACACACACGCACACACAGGCACACACACACATAGGCACACACACACACACACCGTGCACACCTCTAATTGTTTGAGAGCGCCCATGCCTTGAGGCAATGCCACCAACATGTTCGACTTCAGGTTCAGGCGCTTGAGAGAGGTGAAAGCAGACACACACACACACACACACCGTGCACACCTCTAATTGTTTGAGAGCGCCAATGCCTTGAGGAATTGCCACCAACATGTTCGACTTCAGGTTCAGGCGCTTGAGAGAGGTGAAAGCAGACACACACACACACACACACACACACACACACAGGCACACACACACACATACACACATAGGCACACACACACACACACTGTGCACACCTCTAACTGTTTGAGAGCGCCCATGCCTTGAGGAATTGCCACCAACATGTTCGACTTCAGGTTCAGGCGCTTGAGAGAGGTGAAAGCAGACACACACACACACACAGGCACACACAGGCACACATACACACATAGGCACACACACACACACACACCGTGCACACCTCTAATTGTTTGAGAGCGCCCATGCCTTGAGGAATTGCCACCAACATGTTCGACTTCAGGTTCAGGCGCTTGAGAGAGGTGAAAGCAGACACACACACACACACAGGCACACACAGGCACACATACACACATAGGCACACACACACACACACACCGTGCACACCTCTAATTGTTTGAGAGCGCCCATGCCTTGAGGAATTGCCACCAACATGTTCGACTTCAGGTTCAGGCGCTTGAGAGAGGTGAAAGCAGACAGGCTGTTATCCGGGATCTGTTCAAGCCGATTGCCCTCCAACTCCAAGTTGGTTAGAGCTGTTAGTTGCGCCAGGCTGTCCCAGGGCATGCCACCGTCGTCCAGCTGGTTGCTTGAGAGCTTGAGAGTGTGCAGAGCTGTCAACATGCTGACGCTGGCAGGCAAGGATGACAGCCTGTTACATGACATGTCTGCCAGCTTGGCAGATCCGAGCATGTCCCCACCTTCGGATATTACACCTTCGGCGATGAAAATGAAAATGGTCACACCTTGCAAAAAACAAATTGTTTGAAAATATTTTCACCCCAGGAGGTGGGATTCCCAACACAAACCAGCGACACCGAGGATAAATATAGCACCTTCGGGAGTGAAAATGAAAATTGTTGCATGGTTTCATATGCTAGGAACGGCAATATATAATAATATATAATAATAATATACAAAATAATACATAATATCATAATACATAATATCACATGATGCTGGCAGGCAAGGATGACAGCCTGTTACATGACATGTCTGCCAGCTTGGAGATCAGAGATCTGAGCATGTCCCCACCTTCAGAAATAATCGAGTCGAGATCTGAGCATGTCCCCACCTTCAGAAATAACACCTTCGGCGATGAAAATGAAAATGATATGAAAATGGTTGCATTTTGCAAAAAAAAGTTATGAACAGATTTTTACCCCAGGAGGATTTTCTCCCCTCTCCCTACACAAACCAGCTACACCGAGGATTGATATTACGCCTCCGGGAATGAAAATGACAAGTTCTATGCAGCATCGCAAGCGACATTAAAAATTGGTGGAGGGGTGTTCACGACGGATCGACAGGTGGCAACGGAAGCGAGTTAGTTGCGAGACCATTGGCTGACGTGTCAGGCTTCATTTCGGTCAGACGGTCGGTTGGACGGACAAATGATTAACCCTGGGGGCTCCTGCCCCTTGAAGAGGGGGCTCTGCCAAAAATGTAATCATCATCATTATCATCATCAATAGATTTTACACTGTCAGGAATGGCTGATACTAGGTGAAAACAAAACAAGGTGAAAGGTCCCGGATTCACGTATTAAAAGATTTAAAACTTCCCTTCAGGGAATTTATTTAGCCCCAGGTCCCGGATTCACGTATAAAAATATTCAACACTCAACTTCAGGAATCTTATCTAGCCCCAGGTCCCGGATTCACGTATTAAAATATTTAACACTTATATTAAAATATTTAACCTTCAGGAACGAGTGTCAGGCTTCGTCTCGGAGGGGCGGTCGCACAAGCAAACGGACGGACAACAGGGTGACCCTGGGGGCTCCTGCCCCCCAGAAGGGGGGGCTCCGCCAAATTAACAATGCTAACCTGCAGGAAGTGAATCTAGCCCCAGGTCCCGAATTCACAGATTAACAGATTTAACGCACCTTCAGGAAGCTTATCCAGTCCCAGGTCCCTGAGAGAAATGATTCCAGTCTTCTGCCAGTTGCTTCGCCTTTGATCCCAACAGATTTTGTGGGCAACTGTCGCAGTTGACTGTGACTTTATCTGAGACAAGTTTATAGTCCCGTGTTACAATATTGAACACTTGCCTTCAGGAAGTTTATCCAGCCCCAGCTCCCTGAGAGAAATGATTCAGGTATAGCTAGGCAGCATCGCAAGCGACGTGGAATATTAGCAAAGAGTGCTGTCATCGGAATCGAGCGGACCGAAGCTAGTTAGTTACGAGACTGTTGGCTGACGTGTCAGGTTTCGTCTAGTGGGGGCGGTCGCAAAAACAAACATATTTAACACTTACTTCCAGGGAGTTTATCCAGTCCCAGGTCCCTGAGTGAAATGATTCCAGTCTTCTGCCAGTTGCTTCGCCTTTGATCCCAACAGATTTTGTCGGCAACTGTCGGAGTTGACTGTGACTTTATATGAGACAATGTTTGGGTGCTCGCCTGTGGGGCGATTCCCCTGGCTGAGTCGAAAGCTGATTTCACTTTTGCTGCTGCCTCTGCCTGTTGCTGCTGTTTCACACTTTGTGCTGCTATTTGGCCCTGGGGGGGGGGGGGGGGGGGGGGGGGATATATGTGTATGGTAGGATCACACACGCACATTTTGTCAAACGTTGTGCTGCTACTTGGCCCTGGGGGGGGGGGGGATGTGTTGACTGTGCCTTAATCTAATACAAGGTTTGGGTGCTTGCCTGTGGGGCGATTCCCCTGGCCAAGTCGAAAGCTGATTTAACTTTTGCTGCTGCCTCTGCCTGTTGCTGCTGTTTCGTACTTTGTGCAGCTACTTGACCCTGGGGGGGGGGGGGGGGGGGGGGGGGATGTTAGGAGGAGTGTTTCACGATCACAAACGCACATTCTGTGAAATGTTGTGTTGATATTTGGTCCTGAGGGGGGGATGTTTGTAAGGTAGGATCATAAACACACATTATGTGAACCGTTGTGCAGGTACTTGGTCCTGAGGGGGGGACGTGTGGATGGTAGGAGGAGTGCTTCACGATCAGAAACACACGATCTGTTAAATGTTGTGCTGCTACTTGGTCCTGAGGGGGGATGTGTGTATGGTAGGATCAGAAGCACACATTATGTGAACCGGTGTGCATGTACTTGGTCCTGAGGGGGGGATGTGTGGATGGTAGGATCAGAAGCACACATTATGTGAACCGGTGTGCATGTACTTGGTCCTGAGGGGGGGATGTGTGGATGGTAGGATCAGAAACACACATTATGTGAACCGTTGTGCAGGTACTTGGTCCTGAGGGGGGGGGGGGGGGGGGTGGATGGTAGGAGGGATGTTTCACAATCAGAAACGCACATTCTGTGAAATGTTGTGCTGCTGCTTGGCCCTGAGGGGGGATGTGTGTATGGTAGGATCAGAAGCACACATTATGTGAACCGGTGTGCATCTACTTGGTCCTGAGGGGGGGATGTGTGGATGGTAGGAGGAGTGCTTCACGATCAGAAACACACGATCTGTTAAATGTTGTGCTGCTACTTGGTCCTGAGGGGGGATGTGTGTATGGTAGGATCAGAAGCACACATTATGTGAACCGGTGTGCATCTATTTGGTCCTGAGGGGGGGATGTGTGGATGGTAGGAGGAGTGCTTCACGATCAGAAACATATGATCTGTTAAATATTGTGCTGCTACTTGGTCCTGAGGGGGGATGTGTGTATGGTAGGATCAGAAGCTCACATTATGTGAACCGGTGTGCATGTACTTGGTCCTGAGGGGGGGGGGGGGGGGGGGGTGGATGGTAGGAGGGGTGTTTCACAATCAGAAACGCACATTCTGTGAAATGTCGTGTTGCTACTTGGTCCTGAGGGGAGGGGGGGGGGGAGGAGTGTTTCACAATCAGAAACGCACATTTTGTGAAGCGTTGTGTTGCCAATTGGCCTTGAGGGGGGGGGGGGGGGGGGGGGGGGGGGGGGGGGAAGGTAGGAGGATTGTTCCATTATCAGAAACGCACATTCTGTTCCACACTTTGTGGTGCTACTTGGCACTGGGGGTGGGGGGTGGGTAAGAGGATTGTTTCATGATCAGGAACACACATTCTGTGAAATGTTGTGTAGCTACTCGGCACTGAGGAGGGGGAGGGGGGGGGAGGGGGGGGGGGGGGGGGGGGGGGGAGGGGGAAGTAACTTTTGAAACACTTATCAATTTAACTTTTTGAGTCTACCATTCAGCTTTCACAATTTGCGTACGACGGGCTCCCTTAACACCACGCCCCACCAGGCGTTATCAATACTTTTTTATAGGCTGTACACCATTAATGAGTTATGGAAGTAACTTTTGAAACACTTATCAAGTTAACCTTTTGAGTCTCCCATTCAGCGTGAATTTTTATCAGCTTTCACAATTTGCACGTATTATACAGGGTGTACACCATTGATAAGTTATCCACATTCATCGCTTAGTCATACACAAGTTACACCCTGGTTAAACTTCAAATGCTAATAACTTGTGTAAACACTTATCGATTTCACTTTTGGGTGTACCATTATATGGGAAATTGTGACAGCTTTCACAATAGGCACTTACTTTTTATTGGATGCCCAACATTATTGATTTATTCGCAGTTACAGCTTGGACAAGCACAAGTTACGCCTTTTAATTTCAAATGCTAATAAAGTTTGTAAACACTTATCAATTTCAATTTCGAAATTCGATGGGAAATTCTAATAGCTTTCACAATATGCACTTATATTTTATTGGATTTGCACCATTAGTGATTTATGCACGTTCAGCGCTTGGCCATACACAAGTTACACCCTGGTTAAACCTGGTGATAGGCCACCAGTGTGTATAAAAAGGTAATGATAACGCCTGGTGGGGCGTGGTGTTAAGGAAGCCCGTCGTATGCAGGTGGGGAGCGGTCTCCTACCTCAACTGGACAAGCTACCATCGCGGTTGACGACGACCTGCAACGCCAAGAGCGAACGAAGGGGGAGTCGAACCCCCCGACTCTTCTTCCTCAAGCGATCTGGTCTACTACTAGACCATTGTATATCACTGAAAGGGGCTACCAGTGTGTATACCTTATTTGCACATATTGTATAGGTTGTCCACCATGATTGAGTTATCCGCAGGTAGCGCTTGGCCATACACAAGGTACAACCTGGTTAAACCTGGTGATAGGCCACCAGTGTGTATACTTAATTTGCACATATTGTATAAGGTGTCCACCATGAATGAGTTATCTGCAGGTAGCGCTTGGCCATACACAAGGTACACCCTTTTTAAACCTGGTGATAGGTCACCAGTATATATGCATGTATGTTAAAGGCCAGGGGTAGGCCAAATATGCTTAAGGGACTTGCCCAACCGTATAGGAAGGGCTTAAAATTAAAAGCATTGATGAACTGAACTCCAAACAATCGTTTTCGCGACGGGGGCCCTGACTTTGTGCTACAGTGGTCATATACATAGTGTGTATACCTTATTTGCAGACTTAAGGACGCAAGTAACACACTCTGTGAGCAGGGCACTACATTTTGTCAAATTGGTCAGCGCTTAAAGCGCACTAACGTCAAATTGGTCAGCGCTTTGAAGAGCAAAAAGCGCAAAAACTGTGCGCTGCGCCCCCGCAGGAGGTTGCAAAAAAAAACTGCTCAAAAAGGCAGCGCGCCAGAACGTAAAAGCGCGCGCTTGGGAGTACCCTGAGTGACACACTCTATGAGCATGTAACAAGCAAATATAAGACAAGCAAATTGAGGTTTTGCCAACTGGTTTTCAGGCCTCAACTTGAGTAGGTCCAGCCATGCACCCCTTTGCCAAATACTTATTGCCCTGCAGTTTTGACCGCCGGTTTGAAAAAAATGTTTTCCCACTAAATCTTGCCAAATACTTGTGCGTGTAAGAATCCCCATTTGACGAATGGCTCAATGGCAGAGCTCCTTGAACGACAATGGTGCCGGGTTTGATTCCCCACGGGTGCGCCATAGTGTTGGTCGCTGTCAACCGCCATGGTAGCTTTGTCCAGGTAAAGTAGCAGCCCGTTCCCTCCTGACGTAAGACGTGGCTCCCTTAATACCACACCCCACCAGGCGTTATCATTACTGTGCGTGTAAGGAAGAAGCTGCTAAGAAAAGCAGAAAAGAAAAGTCCTATGCAGCGTCGCAAGCAATTCGGAAAGTTGGCGGAGTGTGTTGGTAACGGGACGAAAGGTGGCAACGATGGAGCTGACCGAAGCCAGTTAGTTATGAGAAAGTTGACTGACGAGTCAGGCTTCAATTTCCGGTCTGTCGGTTGGACACACAAACGGACATGCGGGTAACCCTGGGGGATCCCGTCCCCCAGAAGGGGGGGCTCCGCCAAAAAGAAAAGCCCTGACATGCCTTGTGTGTGTGATGCGTGCCCTGCCATGCCGTGTGTGCGTGTGATACGTGTGATGCGTGCCCTGCTATGCGTGTGTGTGATACGTGTGATGCGTGCCCTGCCATGCGTGTGTGTGATACGTGTGATGCGTGCCCTGCCATGCCATGTGTGCGTGTGATACGTGTGATGCGTGCCCTGCCATGCGTGTGTGTGACATGTGTGATGCGTGCCCTGCCATGCGTGTGTGTGATACGTGTGATGCATGCCCTGCCATGCGTGTGTGTGATACGTGTGATGCGTGCCCTGCCATGCCATGTGTGCGTGTGATACGTGTGATGCGTGCCCTGCCATGCGTGTGTGTGATATGTGTGATGCGTGCCCTGCCATGCGTGTGTGTGATACGTGTGATGCGTGCCCTGCCATGCGTGTGTGTGATACATGTGATGCGTGCCCTGCCATGCGTGTGTGTGATACGTGTGATGCGTGCCCTGCCATGCGTGTGTGTGATACGTGTGATGCGTGCCCTGCCAGGCCATGCATGCGTGTGTGTGATGCGTGCCCTGCCCTGCCATGCATGTGTGTGTGATGCGTTCCCTGCCCTGCCATGCATGTGTGTGTGGGATACGTGCCCTGCCATGCCATGCGTGCGTGTGATACGTGTGATGCGTGCCCTACCAGGCCATGCATGCGTGTGTGTGGTGCGTGCCCTGCCCTGCCATGCGTGTGTGATATGTGTGATGCGTTCCCTGCCCTGCCTTGCATGCGTGTGTGAGATACGTGCCCTGCCCTGCCATGCATGTGTCTGTGTGATGTGTGCCCTGCCCTGCCATGCGTGCGTGTGATACGTGTAATGTGTGCCCTGCAATGCATGCATGCGTGTGTGTGATGCGTGCCCTGCCCTGCCAGGCCATGCCATGCATGCGTGTGAGTGCGAGTACACACAAGGGTTGTTCAGGACGCTGCATCCTCCATCGCAGACACAGTGTGATTGTGAGTGTGAGTGAGTGTGAGTGTGAGTGTGAGTGTGAGAGTGAGTGTGAGTACACATATACAGTACACAGTACACAGTGTACATATACAGTACAGTACACACATGCACATATACTGTGTGAGTGCGAGTACACACATGCACACAACAAAATGAAAAATTGTACGAGCTGCCACAGGATGTGAGATTGAGGGAACCCTCCCGTTTGCATGCGTGTGTACATATTGGAGAATGGCTACGATGTTGGGTTTATTTGGTTTCGCAGACCCTCTGTGCCTGAGCTAGGACTAACACACATGCACATATACTGTGTTTGTGTGTGTTGGAGGAAAAAAGGGCATATCATCACATGCGCACGTCTGTTAGTGGTCAAGGCATTTTTGAGTAGCCCATGCAGCTTGCCCCACCTTTGTTGCGACGCTTCCGTCGCTTGCAAGCATCATCAACTTTGCTCCTTCCACCACCTTCTGGTCAGCTGCTCCCCTGGCAGGATCTAGCACCTTCCCCTTGAACACCAACTTCATCTTGCGTGCAAACACACCAGTCGCTTTCTCCAACGCATCATGCAACGCCTGCACTTTTGCGTCAGCTGGGATGGAAAGCTGGTGCTGCTGCGTGCCCTGCTTCGCGACTACCTTCAACATGACGTAACGATAAACGGATGCGCCAGTTCTTGACTAGTCTGTACACAGAAGCACGCGCTGCTGGTGGTGCTAACTGTTGGATCTACGAACGACAAAAAAGGGGTCCTTGTGGCGGAAGAGGAGATACCAGAGCGCAGGCGTGTGGTCCTTACATCCTCTAGAAGCAGGAAGCGGGTGATGGGATGGTGGTGCCTACTGTCGAACGGCCTGTTGACTGAAATTGATTGTACTGGAGGTCAGAGGGCTGGAGGTGACACACCCGACTACAGGACCACCAGGGTTGTTCAGGAGGACCCCCAGCTCCCCGCCCCAGCTCTACGTCCTGGGACGCAACCGATTGTACAGAACGCGTCCCTAGACGTCCTGAGACGCAACCAATAGCATAGCCTGCGCGACGCGTCCCTAGACGTCCTGAGACGCAACCAATAGCATAGCCTGCGTCCCGACCCGCAACCGACCCATAACCGACCCATTGCCTGCGTCCTGCGACGCAACCAACCCACTGCAGCTGGGACAGCGACGCAACGGACCCTTCGACGTTGCTTCAGCGACGCAGGTGTCAGAGCTACTAGGCCAGCAGGACGCGGCGTCCTGATCAACCCTGCAGTAAACCACGCTTTGTGCCAGATTGAACTATTGAAGGGTTATATGTGCTTTGGGCCTCTCAACGCTATAGCCCAACTGGCTACACCTGGACTGGTTAACATACACACACATGCATGTTCCAGTCGTACATGTACACGCACATGCATGTTCCAATCAAGGGGCAACACAGGGTATTCAGATGGGCTAACGGCGTGTTATCAGCGGGTCTTCAGCGTCAACTTTGGCTACAAAGCTTCATTCCATTTAGGGCGTTTCGTAGACAAAATGACCCCCTCCGAAAAAATCGCCGTTCTGATAGCTGAAAGAGAGACGCGTAACTAGCTCGCATCTTTTCGTAACTTTTCGATCGAGGAAGTTTTCGATGGGATATGGGTCGGCATAGTTTGGTGTCGGTTGGAGCAGTTGGTCACACATGGGCCTCGGGCCAGCCGAATCTTGAAGCAACCTGAGAAGTGAAAAAGGTCCGACTCATGCACATAAGACATACATTGGTTGTTACAGTCCAAGGGTACGCAAAAAAATGCTAAAGGGGTTTGCCCAACCGTGACAGGAAGGGGTAATATTGATGATTGTCGGCTGATAGGGATCGAGATGGGAAGGAAAAAAACTTAACCCGAAACCCTAAACCCTAAACGGAGGGGAAAGGGACAGTGGGCAGTAATTAAGCTATCGCTAACAATGATCTAAAACCCCAAACAATCCCACGAGGGTGCTCTCTCTTTTCTGCGCACCTGTAGGCACAGTTCCAGGGTACTTCAAATGGCCAAATTGGCCAGCGCTATAGTGCACTTGAAAACAAAAAACTGCGCTTTGTAGTGCAAAAAACGCAAAAATTGCTTGCAGCGCCCACAAGGGGTTGCAAAAAACTGCGCATAAAGCGCAGATGGGGTCAAAAATTCAGCGCTCAACAGCGCAAAAGCTTTGAATTACCCTGCTTAGTTCCAGTCCAGGAAAAAGGGGGCCTAATTATTGAACAACAATTATCTAAGCATAAACAAGCCCAAAGGTACTAGTTTATATTATTGTCATTCTGTACTTGTATGTCTCAGGTTGATATTTGATGGTTGCCCTCCAGCCTGGCCTGTTTTATTGGGGTCTCTAGGTACCATTATTGATACATTATGGTGGCCTCGAGGTCATCCCTAAGGACATAAATGATGGTCTGTCCTCATTGCCTCGGTTCATCGGTTGTCCTTCAGCAGTGTGTGTGTGAGTGGCATATAGTATTTTCTTGGTGATGCGAGAGTCAGGTATGCTGCCTACGTTTCCTAGGAATCTTAATCTATGTTGCCTAAGGATGATGAGGGTATGTATCCCCTTTAGCTTTCCGGAGTAATATGTCTTGAGCACTCTCACAGGGAAGGGACTAGAGCGTGGTTTTTACAATCGTGATAGCATGTCAGACGACATGGCAGGTATAAGAAGGGAAAGGCGACAGTACCTCAGGGTACTGCCGCCGGTAGGTGCCGGCCCTAACGGGCAGAGGCACTACTATGGACGGAAGCTTCCAGGCAGAAGTGAGGCCTGGCGCCCCAAGACACTCTAGCTGGACCGGGAGAACCGGTCTATAACATCCCCCCCAATTCCTGGTATTCTTCATTCATAAGAATTCCTGGAATTAGGAGGTTCTAGGGGAAGGGAAGCTAGATTGAAAATAAATATCTGGTGCATAAAGAAGCACAAAAGCATAGGCTTCTGACTGGCCAGTATTTACTAATGAATGGTGCTTGGCCTTGTAAGGCATATGCAAGTACATTCAGGAGAGAACAAGGGACAATGGCAGTACAGATCATCTATTTATTCTGGGTTCTCTGCTGGGTCCTCTGCTGGGTTGTCTAGGTTGTATGGCACTTGGTAGAAGCCATCTCGCTTGAGCCTCTTGGTGATGCACTGGTGAGTCATCCCACAGATCAGGTGTAGGGATAGGGTGGAACTCAGGTGGAAATGAGTTGAGGATGAAGTAGTCCTGGTGGTTCCAGGGGAGGATGATCTCATCAACATAGATGAGAAAAGGACTTGGTTCATTATCAACTCTGATCTGGTGGGAATGCAAGAGGATGTCAGGCTGTCTGTGAGCTGCTAGGGAGTATGCACTAACAAGGGCAGCTTGCAGGCAGATGGTCCATTTGAGCTGGTCCTTGATGTGGGGGGAGCAGGTGTCATACTGGTGAACTAGTGTAGCCAAGCTGCTGGTGTGGAGATGGAGGGTGAAATGATGATGGCTGGGTGTTTGGGCATGTTTGATGTTGACCAGATGGCATTGGGCAGTGATCTGAGGTTGGGGTACTGGGCAAAAAATGCTGTGATGAGTTGATACATGGGAACTCTGAACATGTTGACCAGGAGCTGAGGTGGTACTGTAGTGGGTTGGCATATCTTTTCCAGGATGGTCATGAGTTCACCTAGTGGGTAGTGCCCTGGGTGGGTTCCTACTAGAGACTTGAAGCTGACTCTGCATTCAGTGCTGTTGTTTGGGATGTCATCAGATTCATAGTCGTATGATGAAGGGGATGGGGGTGGGGAGAAGTTTGTGATGCCAACTGGTTTGAATATGGTTGGTGGGTGGATGTTGAGCTGAGGTGGTGGGAGGAGTTGTGCTGTCTGCAGTGTCTGGGGTAAGGGGTTTGCACTGATGGTCTGGAGGGCAACTATGACACTGTGGTACATGTGGGTCAAGGTTGCATGCATCTTAGTCAGGTGTCCAAGGACTTTGGTTGCATCTGCACTGCGTTTCTTAGTTGCTGACCTGGTTTTCTTTGTAGGGATAGTAGGTGGTGTGGTGAGGTTGGGGTTGGGGGTGAAGCCAGCTGCTTTGCAGCACTCTGCCCATGTGGAGGGCAGGTCTTGGACTGTAGGCCAGTCTAAGGGTTCAGCTGGAAATCCTGGGGGTGCTTGCAGGATTTTGTGAGATTCAGTGGGTGTTGCAGGGGATGTTCGGTGGCCTAAGAAACCTTGAATGAAACCTTCGAGATCTGCCTCCTTGGGTGCCTGTGGGTTGGGGATAGGAATTGGTACCTTGGGTGGTCTAAAAGCAAGGTTGGTAGAGATGCTAGGGCATGAGGTTGAGTTATGACCGTATCCTCCACAGTTCCAGCATGTCATAAGAGTAGAGGGTGTTCTGTCTTGTGAGCATTCTTTCCTATGATTGGGATGAGAGTTAGGGGAAGGTGCAGGGGGAGGTGCAGGGGGAGGTGCAGAGGGAGGTGCAGGGGGAGGGAGTTGAGGAGGAGGTGGGGCTGTAGGAGGGGGAGGGGGTGGAGGAGGTGGGGCTGGAGAAGGAGGTGCAGGTGGAGGGGGAGTTGCAGGGGGAGAGGCAGTGAAGCGTTGTCTCAACTTTGACTTGCCTGCTAGCGCCAGATGATGGACCATGGTGTAGGGCTCAAGGTACCATGGGTCATTAGGGAGGTCGTTGTCTGGGTGATCAGATGGAGAGGGCTGATACAGACTTGTGGTGTATAGTCCACTGTTTGATGATACTGAGCACTCCAGGCCAGTAGTATAGCAGACCAGACCGTCTCCATGCTGGTAGGGCAGCTCAATCTGTGCAGTACAGCGATCAGTGTGGATGTGTATGTCTTCGTCATCATAATCCATGATGGCAGGGGCACTGATAAGATTGAAGGAATTTGACACGGGCACAAGGAGGACATCTAGTAGTGTCACTACAAGTCCTATACCCTGAAGTACAGCTGTGCCAGTATAGGAGCAGACAACTGGTGTGGGGGAGTTTGGAGGAATGACTGACACTGGTGGGTTGAGGGGTGTGATCCTAATCAGGCAGTCAGCATTTGAAGTCATGTGGTAGATGGAGTCGGTGATGAGGCACCAATGGCCGTGGAAACAAGCAGATAGGTCACTGGGATGAGTCTCATGGGTGTACTTTCCTGGCTCAGAGTCAGTGGTATCAGGGTTCTCACCGGTGGTGTCTGTGCCATCTCCAGAATCATCTCCTGAATCAGACTTGAGTGGGGGAGTAGCCTGGCAGGGGTTGGGACATCTTGACTCATGATGGCCATATCCTCCACAGTCTGCACAGGTCCTGCTCGTGGGGTTGACTCTGGTGGATGAAAAGCATTGCTTTCCATAGTGTCCTCTACCATTGCAGTTGATACAGAGTTTAGTCAGCTTGTTCTGGTGAGGGGTGAGTGACGGGCTGTTGGGCCTCTGGCAACTGGAGCATTGCCCCTCATGGTGCTTAGTTCCCCCACAGTTAGCACAGTTGTGGATTTTCGAAGCAAAGGGGGAGAGGTTCGGGCAAAAGGAAGGGGTATGCCCAAACCTTGTGCATATGATGCACTGGGGGGAAGCTGGTGGCCACATACCTTGTTGAGGGTTTTCTAGCCTGTCCTCAGGTGATACTGGATCATCAACTTCGTAATTGATTCCCCATGCACTGAGCATAGGGATGGCCTTACGCAGCACTCAGGGAACCGACCGATTATCTGAGGAGTATCTAGATACGTACCTGCTTATTTCAAATTATTATCTCAGATATTTATCTCAGATACCAAACAGATACTATCTAGATAGTATCTAGATATCACAGATACTGGTGCATAGATACTGATATCTGTAGTATCTAGATACTGCTTAGAGAGTATCTAGACAATATCTAGATACGGATATCTGTGTTTCTAGATACTGCTTAGAGAGTATCTAAACAATATCTAGATACGGATATCTGTATTTCTAGATACTGCCTAGAGAGTATCTAGACAATATCTGAAACCGTACATGCGCCTGTATCTGTGGTAGCTAGATAACATCTAGATAGTATCTGTACAATATCTGAGACAAATATCTTAGATAATAATTTGAAACGAGCAGATACGTATCTGGATGCTCTTCAGATAATCTCGAAATTGTATTACAACTTGTTCATGGTGATCATTAAATCATCCCATGAGTTAGTTAACATAAATATGAAGTAAAGTTGTGCTTCTCAACAACTTGATAGATAGGTAGCTTCAATTAAACACCATTGTACAGGCAAAATGACTTACTACTGACTCAAACCTCACTCGTAACATTTCTAACTCATATGGCAAAAAATAAATAAACAAATTATAATAAGCAAGCAACCACACAAATTACGAACCACACCTCATCCTACCAGTTGTACAATTTGTGATATATGGCAGTGCATTACTCCATTAGATTGTCAGCAACGCAACTAGCTACAAGACACATACTTCTTATATGGGAATTAGTTACTTAGGACTGCACGAGCTACTATCTTTATGAGTAATAAAGTCTCACGAGATCCCATAATTCAAGACTCAAGAGTGCCAAACAGCTAGCCCTCTATATAGCAGCTAGCCCTGCTCCTACACTCCAGTCCTATCTAGCTATTTACCCCCTGCCCCCTTTTTCGTCCTGCCCGCTGCCCCCCTTTTCTCTCGGCCTGCGGGTTTTGCAGCAGCTGCAGATGTATCCAATCCGTAGATGTCAGATAGATCCAATCCGTCCATGCGAGCTGCCTTCTCTTTTGCTGGGCTTGTGACCTCCTCATTCATGGCAGTCTCCGTTTCATTGCCAAGCGCTGGAAGGGCCAAGCTATTGCCACGCGCTACATGGCATCAGTTGCCTTCATAATACTCAATCAAGTCCCCCCACGTCCCCATGGAAGCATCCTGGACCTAAGCACCTGAATAAGGCATATGGGAAGTTTTTCATGTTGGAATTGTGAATCACATATGTTATGTCAGTAAATTAGGCACTAATTGAGTCAGTCATTCAGCTAGTTAGACATCGATATGTCAGTCTGGTAGCTTAAAAAAAGTAATGATAACGCCTGGTGCGGTGGGGCGTGGTATTTAGGGAACCCGTCGTACGCGGGCAGAGAACGGTCTACCACCTCGACTGGACAAGCTACCATTACGGTTGTCAACGACCTGCAACGCTCAGAGCGACCGTAGGGGGAATGGAACCCCCGACCCCGCTTCGTTTTAGCAATTTGGTGTACTCAGGGAGCTAGATATACATTTGGACGAGCAGTTCGTCAGCTGGCTACATGAGTGGGGGCAAGGACCAACAATGGATGGCAGGCAATACACCATACACGGGGGGGGGGGGGGGGGGGGGGGGCAGGTTTTGGGACCAGCAATGAAGGTCAGGCTATATAGACGGGGGCAGGCTATATACACGAGGGCAGCAGGCTATATACAATTCATGTATGACTAACCGCGTACTGCATGGTTGACTCACGGAACTAAGTATCAAAAAAATGCAATTCAAATGATGCCCATGGGCAAGCAAGAGTGCAAGATGTATCCTACCTTTCAATGGTTGCGCCATTAACCTCTGGGAGACATCAATAGCCTCGGTGTCCCACCTAGCAAAGACCACGTCCTTCCACTTGGTCTCTCCTTCCTTGGCAAAGGTAATGAGCCACAACAATGCCTGCCTCTTCCTCCCCTCCAGCCAATCAGTTTTCGTCTTCTGGTTCCCATTTCGGTGGGAGATATCCCTACATAAATGAGGGGCCAGATGAGCTGAGTGAGATGTTGTGAGTGATGAGAAGCGCTGTGTGAACATATGAGCTGAGTGAAGATATTATACAAGAGAGGGGGTCTGATGAAATGAGTCAGATGCTCTGAATGACGAGCTGAGCTGAGCGAGATACGCCAAGTGACAAGATAAGCTTAATGGGATGCGCTCAGTGAGATGCGCTCAGTGATGAGATGAGCTACGTAATATGTGCTAAGTGATGAGATGAATAGAGAGATAAGATGAGTGAAATTCGCTATTTTGCAGGGCTTAGGGATGAGATAAGCTGAATGAGATGAGCTGCACTGCAAATTTAGACTGTCTTAGGCACCCTTGCCACCCCGCTGCAGACCCCCCCCCCCCCACCACCACCACCACCCCCACCCCCACCACCACACACACGCACGCACACACAAAATGCACCCTTTAAACGTAAATAAAAGGATACCTAAGACCCTAGCAAATTAGCAATGCTAATTGTGATATGCTGAGTGATGAGATGAACTGAGTAACAAGAGCTAAGTGGGCCAATGATGAGGATATAATAAATAAATAAGAGCTGATCTTACCTTGTGATGGCGGCCGGTATGGCTTCATTGGCAGGCTTGGCAAGTTCATGGATCCCAGTCCCAAACTGGGCCACGGCCTGCATCATAACATAGCCTGCTTAGGCCTTGATCGACCAAATCCAGGCTGCCCCCCAAACTTTCATCTTCGGCTCTGACGTGTTGCCTGTGGCAGCACTCTTCAAGACATTATATCCAGTGGTGTCGTCAATAGGCACGAGCGAGCCTCCATCAAGTGCCTGCAACATGCACGTGGTTGGAGAGTGTGTAAGATGTGATATTGATTGGCTTACCAACCGGCAAACAGACTGAATACGTGACTGATTCACTAAGTCACTGACTCACTTCCTGATTGACAGACTCGGTGACGGGGTGACTGACATACTGACTTACAAACAAACTGGCTTGTTGCCCGACTGCCTGTCTAATTGCCTGGCTGGTTAGTTGGCCTTGCCACTCATGTGCAAACAGTTCACCAATCTAGGCAGCTGCATGGGAGCTCCACAGGTCATCTTATTAGGTTGGTGCATGCAATGTACATACATCAAACAGGGATAAGCTCTACATAGCATCTGTCACACCTGCAATCTAAAAACAACACTTCAACTCCAGAGATCACCAGACTACAAGGCAGCTGCATGCAATCTGAACCCGTCGCTAATTCAGGTGGACTGCTATACAGATAGCAGATCACAAGCAGGCTAGGCAGCTGCATGGCAGCTCGACACATCATTTCATCAGGTTGGTGCTTGCATTGTACATACAGTAAGCGCTATCAATGAACCATACCTGTCCGATGAGTTTTGTGACCACAGTGCTGACACCAATTCCAGAAGTCCCAGGTCCCAGAGATCTCTTGCTCCCTGAGCTTTTCCTCGATGACGAATGCTTCTCAGGAGGAATCTCGGACTTGACAGGGGAATTCCTAGAGGACAGCTTCTCATCAAGCGAGCTGACTTGCACCTAAGCTTGTAGATCGAAGAGCAAATATGAATCATACAATTTGAATGTACCGGTATGGGACTGTAACTAACATACACAGATGCGTGGCGACGGATTGCGCAAATACCCTACCTCGATACAGGAGTCTTCGAGCAAAGAGCACCACGATTTCTTGGCCCAGTCTGCGGCCGGCAACTTAAGCTCCGCTTGTAGCATCTCCAACAGCGTCTCTGGATCGACATGAAATGCTTCGGGGGTCTTGGATGGGCTCCAGTTCATATGAAACACGAGCTTGAGTGGATCCGGAAGGAAGAAGTCAACCAATTGAGAGGTTAGCATACGAAGGAATATGTCTGCAGGTGTTGATTCACTGATCATCAAAGACGAATTGGAAGAATGAAAGGAAGAAATAAGCGCCTATCGGCGTGGAAGTTTAACCTAGTCTGATGAATTGAAAACTGCCGATCGACGCACTCGACTGAGTGGGTGCGTGTGTTTGTCGCCCAATTTCGAATGTGTTAGGACCAAAGGCCAGTTGGGGGTTTACATGGGGGGTTATCACGGTACATAGGTCGTTTCGATTGAATGGTCCGTTCGCCCACTGCCAATTCAAGTATGCCGGGACGAAAACTGCCAGTACATCATACTGGCTTGGATTCTTACATGGCTATTCCTATGGCTTCTCTGTGTATATCTTCCATTTACAAGTATATCAGTTAAATATGTTACCAGGGATCAGACTAATAAAATAAGCAGACGAAATAAATTAGTACAAGTTTAAACTTAATCATTCAAATGGTTGAGTTTTTACCTTCTTCACCAGTCTTTACCTTTCTGATTCTATGTCTTTAAACATTGCCAAAGATGGCGAGCAACTATAAGCAACCCATAGCCGTGTACTTTAGGTCGGGGTGGTAAACCAATTCACAAAAACTACTTATTATCTGCCATAGGAACAAAGTTAGTTCCGTTTTTTTCTTCCGGTTGACTACCCAAAATACATAATGTAAGGAGTATCCATGTAACAATCAAACCCAATAGTTTATACTACCCGTGTCCATCCTGGCATACATAGCTTATAAACTTGAAAGTGAAGTTCTTTACATTGATCGCCGTACGTAGTGGGCAGAAACATTATTAACAATTCAAATCGAACAAGAAGATTCTGTACTCCCGCGATTTGCTTTGGCACCCTCTCCTAACTGTAGACAAAATATAATACTGTATGTCTCCTTTGCGGTTTCAAGAGGACTAGCTACGTAGCGTGAAAGGGTTTGACCTGATCCGATTACACTGACAGTGTGACGCCAAGCCAACATATTGTCGGTCACACCTGCAATCTAAATACAACACTTCAACTCTACAGATAGATCACTAGAATGGAAAGACAGCTGTGCTTGCAATCTGAACAAGACGCAAATTCAGCTGGACTTCTGTACAAATAGCTGAGCGCCAGGCTGAGCAGCTACCTGGCAGCTACACAGATAATCCCGTGTGGGAGGTGCCTGCAATGCATAGGCAGTAAGCGTGGGAGACAATTTCAATTTCAATTTCAATAAGCGTGGGAGACGACGTTCTACATTTCGTCGGAAACACCTGCAATCTAAATACTGTACGCGCCTTAAGTATTGGCAAATGTCGTTTCCTTACAGTGGATCTCAGAAAAGCATGGAAAACAAACTTGGCAAAGGGGCCTATGGCTTTGACTGTCTCAAGCTCATACCCGAATCCAGTTAGCAAAGGGTCTCATGTTATTGTTACATTTCCTTGTTACATGTTCTCGAAGTAGTCTACCCAAGCTTGCTGTAAAACCATGTGACAATTTAAATCAGGAGCACTAAACCTTCCAGGGCCTAGTAGCCAGACCGATACAATTCTCCAGCCAGTCAAATTGCTGGCTGGAGACACGTAACCAAATTCAAGGTAAGGTACAAGCTCACAAAGTAGTCTGCCTAAGCTTGCTTAAAATAAAACCATATATCAATTCAAATCAGGAACATTTAACTTGCTAGGGCTTAGTAGACAAGGTACCATGGTAACTGTAAATTGGCTAAGTCCAACCACCTGGAGTGGTCTTAAGCTGGATACCTAGTACTGTTTGGCAAAGGGTCGTTTCCCAAACCGTTCGCCAATACATAAGGCTCGTACATTACAACAACTCTACAGATCACTAGAATGGAAAGGCAGCGACCTGCATTCTGAACACGCCGATTATTAAGCTGGACTGCTCTACAAATAGCTGAGCGCCAGGCTGGGCAGCTGCCTGGCAGCTCCACAGATCATCTCATCAGGAGGGTGCCTGCAAGGCACAGGCTGTAAGCGCGGGAGACACTCTACATATCGTTAGCCACGCCTGCAATCTAAATACAACACTTCAACTCTACAGATCACTAGAATGGAAAGGCAGCAGCCTGCAATATGAACACGCCGCTAATTCAGCTGGACTGCTATACAAATAGCTGAGCGCCAGGCTGGGCAGCTGCCTGGCAGCTCCACAGATCATCTCATCAGGGGGGTGCCTGCAAGGCACAGGCTGTAAGCGCGGGAGACGCTCTACATATTGTTGGTTACGCCTGCAATCTAAATACAACACTTCAACTCTACAGATCACTAGAATGGAAAGGCAGCGGCCTGCAATATGAACACCCCGCTTATTAAGCTGGACTGCTATACAAATAGCTGAGCGCCAGGCTGGGCAGCTGCCTGGCAGCTCCACAGATCATCTCATCAGGGGGGGTGCCTGCAAGGCACAGGCTGTAAGCGCGGGAGATGCTCTACATATTGTTGGCCACGCCTGCAATCTAAATACAATACTTCAACTCTACAGATCACTAGAATGGAAAGGCAGCGGCCTGCAATATGAACACGCCGCTTATTAAGCTGGACTGCTATACAAATAGCTGAGCGCCAGGCTGGGCAGCTGCCTGGCAGCTCCACAGATCATCTCATCAGGGGGGTGCCTGCAAGGCACAGGCTGTAAGCGCGGGAGACGCTCTACATATCGTTGGCCACGCCTGCAATCTAAATACAACACTTCAACTCTACAGATCACTAGAATGGAAAGGCAGCAGCCTGCAATATGAACACCCCGCTAATTCAGCTGGACTGCTATACAAATAGCTGAGCACCAGGCTGGGCAGCTGCCTGGCAGCTCCACAGATCATCTCATCAGGGGAGTGCCTGCAAGGCACAGGCTGTAAGTGCGGGAGATGCTCTACATATTGTTGGCCACGCCTGCAATCTAAATACAACACTTCAACTCTACAGATCACTAGAATGGAAAGGCAGCGGCCTGCAATCTGAACACGCCGCTTATTAAGCTGGACTGCTATACAAATAGCTGAGCGCCACACTGGGCAGCTGCCTGGCAGCTCCACAGATGATCTCATCAGGGGGGGTGCCTGCAAGGCACAGGCTGTAAGCGCGGGAGACGCTCTACATATTGTTGGCCACGCCTGCAATCTAAATACAACACTTCAACTCTACAGATCACTAGAATGGAAAGGCAGCGGCCTGCAATATGAACACGCCGCTTATTCAGCTGGACTGCTATACAAATAGCTGAGCGCCAGGCTGGGCAGCTGCCTGGCAGATCCACAGATCATCTCATCAGGGGGGTGCCTGCAAGGCACAGGCTGTAAGCGCGGGAGACGCTCTACATATTGTTGGCCACGCCTGCAATCTAAATACAACACTTCAACTCTACAGATCACTAGAATGGAAAGGCAGCGGCCTGCAATATGAACACGCCGCTTATTAAGCTGGACTGCTATACAAATAGCTGAGCGCCAGGCTGGGCAGCTGCCTGGCAGCTCCACAGATCATCTCATCAGGGGGGTGCCTGCAAGGCACAGGCTGTAAGCGCGGGAGACACTCTACATATC
>JACBWV010000610.1:4499286-4601786 GCA_013435795.1 Chlamydomonas sp. ICE-L | reverse complement strand
TCGCATTGTGGTGGCTTGGGTTGAGGCAGGAGAACTGCGGATGTGACGAATCTGGCAAGAGAGCGGAGAAGTCTTGGGTAGGAGGAAATGGAGATCTTCTACAGGAAGTAGTTGACGGGAAGTAGACGGGAAGGTAGTAGGGAGGGGGGGGGGGGGGGGATTTGGCTTGCGGGGCCGACGGGGGTAAGGGGATGATGGAAGGGTGTGAGAGGGGAACTGATGGGTAGACGCAGTGGGGAGGTTTGTGTTGCAGGGGCAACGGGCTGGCGGTCCAGCGGGGTCTTGGGTAGACTCGGGGGGGGGGGGGGGGGGGGGGGCTGGTTGTTCCAGCGGGGGCCTAGCAATCAGAGGAGATTCTGCACCTAAGATCCTTTTCCTTCGGTTGTTGCGGCGGCAACTGTAGAAGGCACTGCAGGTGCGAGGGAGCTCGGGATCTACGGACAGGGTAACAGGCTTGATGCGCTCAAGTCTGTTGCAGTGGAACACGTTGCGGCGTTGATGAGCGATAACCTTTAGCTTTCCGGAGTAATGTCTTGAGCACTCTCACAGGGAAGGGACTAGAGCGTGGGCTTTACAATCGTGATAGCATGTCAGACGACATGGCAGGTATAAGAAGGGAAAGACGACAGTACCTCAGGGTACTGCCACCGGTAGGTGCCGGCCCTAACGGCCAGAGGCACTACTATGGAAGCTTCCAGGCAGAAGGCCTGGCGCCCCAAGACACTCTAGCTGGACCGGGAGAACCGGTCTATAACATCCCCGTGGCTTCATCTGTCTAATGTTCATTCCCAACTTTGTCTGCTACTGTATGCTAATTCAACGACATGTGTATAAACACATATAGAGTCACGCCGAGTAGTTGAAAGAGGGGTTATGGAATGAAGATAGAAAAACACTTGATAACGATTTTTCTTTAATTTCAAACTCTATTAAAAAAATAAAGATATTATTTTTGGGAGATCTTTGTAGGGGGAGAGCCCATGCGTCACTTCCATACAAGAGGGTGGAAGGTATGATTGCTTTGGACACACGATTCTTGATTGATCTGTTTATGCTCTCTCTCTCTCTCTCTCTCTCTCTCTCTCTCTCTCTCTCTCTCTCTCTCTCTCTCTGGTAAACGGTGTTACACAATTTAATTGCAGTCCAGCCACGCAGTAATCAAAAACACAAAAAATAACATTAGGAATAAGTCACAAGTCACGTCAGGAATGCATAGAGATGCAGACATGCGGGGCTCAGAAAGGGTAGATGTAGCGCGCCAAAGTGGTAACGATGAGCGTAATGGCGTATGATATGGCAGAGTGGATGGGTAGGGGCGGTTGGTGAGCAGCGTCCTGGAGCATTCGTTGGGAAGAAATAGAGAAGAATTTGCGTGGACACGTCTACTTCCAGCTTGCCTAAATGACTGACATATTTGCGCAAAAGGGGCAAGATAGAGTAGAAATAGCAAGGATGCACGTCTGCGGAGTCTGGAGGTAGGGATCTGCGCTCATAGACTTATTGGGGAAGTAAGAAAAGGAAAGCAGTACGCCACGTCGGCGTGAATCCCTTGCGAGGGGCTCAGATATACGGAATAATCCGAGATAATCCGTAAGCAGGGTGACAACATGGATAGATGCTCTAGTGTGCGTCGTGCGTTCCGTAACGCACTCCACGCGTAGATCCATGTTGTATTTAGTCAGACGAAAATCGTACTCTATCCTTACAGCGTGGAATTCCAGTAAGGCGTATCTCATTCGCCCAGCCTGTCTCCTTCCAGCAAGCTAGCTACAGCATTCGCGGCATTGCATGTTACACCACGATTTGCGCATAGCGCAATGCAGTCACATCAGGTGGATTCGAGTTGTAGTAAGTATAGCGGACCTTATCACTACAGTTGAGGTAGGCTGGTAGGGTGTCTCATATGAGGCATATCACAAAGGCTGGCTACCCCTCCCTGGAAAACTTAACCGTTCACCCTAGTTAGTTGGCGCAGTGCCAGACAGAGCGCGCACTGCGGAATATCTTCTAAAAGCGCGCACCGAGGAATATCTTCTTCCCTCACCAACTCTTGTAAGTCCCTCCCCGCAACCATGTCTCCCCGCAACCAACCTTGTACCCCCCTCTAGTTTAAAGGAATGGCATGCAGTTTCCTCCATTCACGTTGTTAACAGAGCCCAGCATTCTGACTCGCTCCACTGCGGCTGCAGCACTCGCTCGTCAACCCGAGGAACTCCTGGTATCATGGTAAGGCTGCCTGAAGCCCTGGGCTGCGTCAGTGAGCAGGTTCGAGACACCATCGATGATTAGTTCTTTATCTGCAGCTTAAAAAATGTTCGCAGTGAATGTTCATATTCGAACGAAGACTAGGAAGATATTCCGCTGCGCGCACTCTGTCGCGCTGGCATTGAGCCTACTGATATTATGGTATTGCCTACTAATATTATGGTATTTAACTGAACACATCCGTACGTATGAGGTATTGTGTGGCCGTTATAGGGGTCCGTCCAAGGTCCCGATCTGATATGAGATTTGATGATGTGGCTAGGGATATAGTAAGATCCGATAGGATATCCGGGAGGAAGTGATCCCGTGATCACGTGATCCCCGTGATCCCAAGCCGCTGTGCTGTACTGCGTGAGGTAAGGGTCACGAAGTCGCTTTTTTAACCGGTCTTTTAACAGTCCTGGTACTGCTGTTGCGAAGGAGTTCGGTAAAAGGCCACGCAGACCGGTGTTAATTTATTTATTTCATCACCCAACTCGCCGCCGGTGGCAACACAATCCAGTCTCTCCTCGGGAATCCCCCATGCGCCGGCCCCGATTGCTCGCCTGAGCGGCTCCTAATACCGCGGTTGGGCCTAGCTGTATATCCGATACCGACTCAAATCGCTCATTGGAGTTCACGTCGTACTCGTCATGCCACTCCTCGCTGGATTCACACGTGAGGTATGCCCAACTTTCTTTCTGGGGGTCGTGGTGGCGCCATGTGGTTGCTAGTGTAGAGGTGAAGGCCCGAGCGTCCGAGAGGAGGTTGGTGTGGCGTGGCTTTTATGGGTTACGTGGAGTCGATGGAAGTGGTGGTGGTGGTGGTGGTGGTGGTGATAACTGCGAGGCTTTGGTGGTGATATTGGTGTTGATGTTGCTCGTCGAGCAGGCTGGTTAGGGGTGCTTGGGAGTGGGGCTGCCTTGATACTGTCGCGCGTGCGCGAGTGTGTTCACGTGTTTGTGTGTTCGGAAAACGGGTGCAGGTGGTGGTACGATCGGGTGTGGAGGCTTCTGTGCTGCTGCTGCTGCTGGTGGTGGTGGTGGTGCTCGAACCCGTACGACCTTCACAAGACCGTACGAAACCGAAACCGAAACCGTACGCGAACCGTATGCAAACCCGGACGACACAACCTGCATGAGGCTTGTTGCTTGCAGCATGTATTGGGGGGCAGGGGGGGGGGGGGGGGGGGGGGGGGGGGGGGGGGGGGGGGGGGGCAGGGGGTTTGTGAGTGGTTGATGGATGCAGAGGTGGTTTGATAGGGGGTAATGGTTACCCCACCCCTCCAACCTATCCACCCACCCACCCACCCACCACAAGTCCACAACCCTCTAATCGGCTCCCCACCTCCCACCACCCGCCCAACCTTCCTGCAACCATGCTCACACACAGGAGTCCCACACAGCTACAGCTACAGCAGCAGCAGCAGCAGCAGCAGCAACAGAAGCACAACCGTAGATGTGGATACTCAATTCACCTTCATGCCCTGTTTCTCCTTCTCTGCTGCTCCTGTTTGATCGGGGGTGGGCGTGTTATGGCATCATGTAAAAAACCAGGTGAGCCATTTTGAGAGGGAATGGGTGTGGGTGTGGGGATGGGGGATGGGGGTGGGGGTGGAGAATGGGTGTGGGTGTGGGGGATGGATGTGTTCTGGCAAGGAGATGTAAGTCATGTGTGTGTGGGCGGGGAATGGGGGGGGGGGGGGGGGGGATTAGGGGGGGGGGGGGTCAAGGGAATGGGGGGGGGGGTATGGTGGTGGGGATGAAGGAGGGGTGGTGGTGGTGGTGGTGGTGGTGGTGGTGGGGGGGGAATGGGATGGGGGTGGGGGTGGGGGGAGGGACCCACACCCCTCAACTCCTACCCCTCACCCATCCAACCCCCCATCCCCACCTCTTAACATTTTGCAGTCAGTCCCCCCCCACCAAGCCCCCAAACCAATCCCCTCAGCTCTGCCAATGTCCCCCCTCACTCACCCCTCACTCACCTTTCACCTCACTTACCTCACCTCCCACCAGCCCCCCCTGGTCCTGTCCCTCTGCTCCGCAAAGGTCCCCTCATCTCCACAGGTGGTGGGTCTATGTCACCACCCTCACCTCACCTCAAATCACCCCTCTAATCACCTACCACACACCTCACATACCTCCACAGGTGGCTGGGTCTATGTCACCCCTCAACTCACCTCACTCACCTCACACACCCCTCACTCACTTCCACAGATGGCTGGGTCTATGTCACCCCTCAACTCACCTCACTCACCTCACACACCCCTCACATACCTCCACATGTGGCTGGGTCTATGTCACCCCTCGCCTCACCTCACTCACTCACCTCTCACCTCCCTCACCTCACACACCCCTCACTCACCTCCACAGGTGGCTGGGTCTTTGTCACCCCTCGCCTCACCTCATTCAACCCTCACCTCACACACCCTACTCCCTCACAAGGTTGGGCTGGGTCTTGTTCACCCTCGCCTCACCGCACGCCCTCACCTCTCACCTCCCTCACCTCACACACCCTCCACTCACCTCCACAGGTGGCGTGGTCTATGTCACCCTCGCCTCACCTCACTCACTCACCTCTCACCTCCCCTCACCTCAACACCACCCCCTCACTCGCCTCCACATGTGGCTGGGTCTATGTCACCCCTCACCTCACCTCCCTCACCTCATTCACCCCTCACCTCACACACCCCTCACTCACCTCCACAGGTGGCTGGGTCTATGTCACCCCTCGCCTCACCTCACTCACCCCTAACCTCCCTTACCTCACCCCCCCCTCACCTCCGTAGGTGGCTGGGTCTATGTCACCACCGACGACCCAGACAAGAACAACCACTGTGGGTTCGGTGCATCAGCTACCGCCTGCGGAGGCCTCAACTCACTCCTTATGCTCGACGCACTTTTCTGGTCCAAACAGCGCGTGCCGCACAGGGGAGGAATCCTTGCTGTTGGCCTCGACGTTGCAAAAAACAGCTGGTGCACCCAAAGTTTCCAGGGCTGGTATACTATCGCTGGTTTGACTGAACCGGTGACGTACATCAAGTCTGCAGCTGAAATCGCGGCGGTTGACTTTGGGCTGTACTCACTGGTATATGTGCCTAGTGCTGACTCACGCTGCTCCGACGGTATCTCTGACCGAGCCAACCTGGCACTGCAGGTGCGGTTTTAGGGTTCAGGGTTTAGAGTTTGGGTTCCCTTTCAACCTTTAGAAACCTAACAACTCCTGCCCTGTCAACGTGCCTAATTTGGGCACGCGCTGCTGCGATGGTATCTCTGACCAGGTCGGGGAAAGTTAGCTCCCTCTTGCCTAAACCCTGAACCCACGAATAACGTAAACCCTAAACCCTAAACCTTTGAATCACATAAACCACTAAACCTAAAATCTTAACCCTAAACCACTTAACCCTAAAACCGCACCTAACACCACACCTAAGCCCCCTACCCCCCCTAAACTTAAGTGGGGAGCTAATTGCGTGGGGGCGGAATGCTCCCCACCCTCTGTCCTTGAGGCAAGAGAGGAACAGGACACCCTTGGGCTGCAGGGGTGCTGCTGAACAGCCCGATGGACCCCTGGCTACCCCTGATTAGAGCCGTGGAAAAAACACTGTCTCGAACTATAAGAGCACAGCACGCGTCGAACCGTATGTTCGGTTTATGGGTGAAACCGCGGCGGAACCCGTCGGTAAACACTCTTCTAGCACTATGTAAACCTGGTCATAAACCCCGCCGCGAGACACTATGGGAAACCCGGGTAGAGAATAACCCCGCCGCGATACACGAGTGGGAAACCAGGGTAGCACCCCTCCGCGAGACCTCGGAGAATCACTCGTAGTAAACACGCGGAGACACACTAGGAGGAAACACGAGCAAGCCACACACCACCAAGGCAGGAGAACCGAGGGGAGAGGCCAGGGACGGGAATGGCGAGATGCCTCAATCATCTTGAGTTGACAAAAAAGGGGGTGACACCTGTACCCCCCCGCCAAGCCCAATCGGCCCCCAGCATCTTCAAAACACGGACAAACAACGTACGCTAAACGGAACCAAAACACAACAGGGTAGGTGTACTACTTGTTGTCAAATGGTAAGCGCTTGCTTACAAACGCACACAGTCAAATGGTCAGCGCTTTGTAGGTTGCAAAAGCGACAAACGCGAGTTGCGCCCACAGGGGGTTGGTTTAAAAACTGTGGAAAACACGGAGTATCATTGGCTCAAAAAAAAGTGCCCGCTAAATCACGCTGACGCGCCGCCAACTTTGCCCGGTACCTCACCACAATACCGGGGCAGGAATTCGACTCACCACTACAGCATTGTGTTTCTTCCAAAACGCCTTCTTTTTTCTTTTTCTTCTTCCGCCCCCCTGTTATCTTCTTCTGACCCCTCAACCCCCTTTACCTCCTACAGGATCGCTGATTTGACATTACTACCTACATCAATGACTTACCCATACTCTTCTCACTGTGCTTTCCTAAACGCCTTTTTTCTTTTTCTGCTCCTGTTTTATTCTTCGCCCCCCCCCCTGTTATCTTTTTCTGACCCCCTCAACCCCCTTTACCCTCTACAGGATCGCCGATTTGACATCACCACCTACATCAATGACGACCAAGGCCATCATTGTTCTTTCTCTTAACGCCTTTTCTTTTTTTCTGCTCCGTTTTATTCTTCTGCCCCCTTGTTTTATCTTTTTCTGACCCCCTCACCCCCCTTACCCCTTAACCCCCTGAACCCCCTGAAACCCCCTGAACCCCCTGATTGTGAACCCCTATCAAGGAAAGCGGATTTGACATCACCACTACATCAATGGAGCCCAAGGCCATCCATTGTTTCTTTCTCTAAACGCCTTTTTCTTTTCTGGCCTCCCGTTTTATCTCGGCCCCCCCTGTTATCTTTTTCGACCCCCTCAACCCCCTTTACCCTAACCCCTGATGAACCCCGAAACCCTACATGGAACGCGAATTTGACATCACCACCTACCTCAATTGACGACCAAGGGCCATCAGTGTTTCTTCTCTAAACGCCCTTTTTCTTTTTCTGCCTCCCTGTTTTATTTCTGCCCCCCTGTTTATCTTTTTCTGGACCCCCTCAACCCCCTTACCCCCTTAAACCCCTTGAAACCCCTGAACCCCCTCTGAATGAAACCCACCGAAACCCCTGAACCCCCTGAACCCCCTACATAACGCCGCGATTTCGAATTTTGACATCACACCACCCTACAATGACGACCACCAAGGCATCATTGTTCTTCTTAAAAGCCTTTTTCTTTTCTGGCCTTCCCTGTTTTCCTCCCTTTGTTTTTATTTCTTCTGCCCCCTTGTTATCTTTTTCTGACCCACCTCCACCCCTTTACCCCCTTAAACCCCCGTGTGACCCCCCTGAAACCCCCTGATGAAACCCCTGAACCCATTGCTGAACCTGCTGCTGAACCCCTAACAGGGAACGCCGATTTGACATTCACCACCTAAATCAATGCCGAACCACGGCCATCATTGTTCTTTCTATAAACCCTTTTTCTTTTCTGCTCCATGTTTTATTCTTCGCCCCCCCCTGTATCTTTCTGACCCCCTCAACCCCCTTTACCCCCTTCACCCCTGCACCCCTCTGCCTGTAACCCCCTGCCTCTGAACCCTGATGTGGAACCCCCCTAAGGAACGCCGATTGAATCACCACTTACATCAATGACGAACCACGCGCCATCCATTGTTCTTTCTCTAAACGCCTTTTTCTTTTCTGCCCTCCCCTGTTTTATCTTCTGCCCCCCTGTTTATCTTTTCGACCCTCAACCCCCTGACTTGCTGAACCCCCCTGACCCCTGGAACCCCGGAACCCCCTGAAACCCCTACACGGACGCCGATGTGCCATCCCCACCTACATCAATGACGGCCCAAGGCCATAGGGTTTCTGGCGCTAAACGCCTTGGTTCTTTTCTGCCCTCCCTGTTTTATTCGTCTGCCCCCCTGTTATCTGTTCTGAACCCCCGCAACCCCCTTCTTTTGTACACCCCTGAACCCCTGAACCCCCCCTGCTGAAACCCCATGAACACCTGGACCCCCTACAGAACACCGATTATTGACATAACCACTACATCAATGACGACCAAGGCCATCATTGTTCTTTCTCTAACGACCTTTCTTTTCTTTTTCTCCTCCCCCTGTTTTTTTATTCTCTGACCCACCCGTTATCTTTTTTCTGACCCCCTTCCTCCCTAACCCCTAACCCCCTTTACCCCTTAACCCCTGAAAACCCCCTGAACCCCCTAGGAACGCCGATTTGAACATCACACCCCTACCTCAATGACGACATTGGCTGTTGTATCATCATTGTTGCTTTCTCCAAACGGCCTTTTTTTTTTTCTGCCCCCTGGTTTTATTCTTCTGCCCCCCTGTTATATTTTTTGACCCCCTCAACCCCTTTACCCCCCTGGAAAACCCCTCTAACCCATGTGTGCTGCTGTGAAACCCCCTGAACCCCCCTCCCCCTAAGGACGCCGATTTTTTGCATCACCACCGACCTTCAATGACGGACCATGGCTTGTATCATCATGTGCTTTCTCTAAACGCCTTTTTCTTTTTCTGCCCCCTGTTTATTCTTTGCCCCTGTTATCTTTTTTCTGACCCCCTCAACCCCTTTACCCCTGCCTGAACCCCCTGAACCCCCTTGATCTGATGGATGTGTGTGTGATGTTGAAACCCCCTTCACCCCCTACAGAACGCCGATTTGACCTTCACCTACCCTAAATCAAATGACGTTACCAAGGCATCATGTTCTTTCTAAAACGCCTTTTTCTTTTTCTGCCTCCTGTTTTATTCTTTTGCCCCCTGTATCTTTCTCTGACCCCCTTCAACCCTGAACCCCTGAACCCCCTGAACCCCGAACCCCCCCTCTGATTTTGTGAACCCCCTGAACCCCTGAACCCCCTACAGGAAGTCTTATTGAAATCACACCTACATCATGACACTGACCCTGGCTGTTATATCATTGTTTTTCTCTAAACGCTTTCTTTTTTCTGACCCTCGCTTTATTTTTTGCCCCCCTGTTATCTTTTTTCTTACCCCCTCAACCCCCTTTACCCCCCTTAAACCCCTGAACCCCCTGTGTCTCTGTGCTTGACCGTCTGTGTGCATGAACCCCTGAACCCCCTTGAACCCCCTACAGGAAAGCGATTGACATCCACCACTACATAAGACGACCAAGGGCCATCATTGTTCTTTCTCTAACGCCTTTTTCTTTTTCTGCCTCCCTGTTTATTCTTCTGCCCCCCTGTTATCTTTTTCTGACCCCCTCAACCCCCTTTACCCCCTTAACCCCCTGAACCCCCTGAAAACCCCTGAACCCCCTGAACCCCCTACAGGAACGCCGATTTGACATCACCACCTACATCAATGACGACCAAGGCCATCATTGTTCTTTTCTCTAAACGCCCTTTTTCTTTTCTGCCTCCCTGTTTTATTCTTCTGCCCCCCCTGTTATCTTTTTCTGACCCCCTCAACCCCCTTTACCCCCTGAACCCCCTGATCGACCCCCTGAACCCCCTGAACCCCCTGAACCCCCTACAGGAACGCCGATTTGACATCACATCACCCTACATCAATGACGACCATGGCTGTATCATCATTGTGCTCTTCTCTAAACGCTACCTTTTTCTTTTTCTGCCCCTGTTTTATTCTTTCTGCCCCCGTTATCTTTTTCTGACCCCCTCAACCCCCTTACCCCCTGAACCCCCTGAACCCCCTGAACCCCCTGAACCCCCTACAGGAACGCCGATTTGACATCACCACCTACATCAATGACGACCATGGCTGTATATCATTGTGCTTTCATCTAAACGCCTTTTTCTTTTCTTCTGCCCCCCTGTTTTATTCTTCTGCCCCCCCTGTTATCTTTTTCTGACCCCCTCAACCCCCTTACCCCCTGAAACCCCCTTGACCCCCTGAACCCCCCTGAACCCCCTACAGGAACGCCGATTTGACATCACCACCTACATCAATGACGACCATGGCTGTATCATCATTGTGCTTTCTCTAAACGCGTTTTTCTTTTTTTGCCCCCTGTTTTATTCTTCTGCCCCCTGTTATCTTTTTCTAACCCCTCAACCCCCTTTACCCCCTTAACCCCCTGAACCCCCTGAACCCCCTGAACCCCCTACAGGAACGCCGATTTGACATTCACCACCCTACATCAATGACGACCAAGGCCATCATGTACTTTCTCTAAACGCCTTTTTCTTTTTCTGCCTCCCTGTTTTATTCTTCTGCCCCCCTGTTATCTTTTTCTGACCCCTACACCCCCTTTACCCCCTTGAACCCCATGAACCCCCTGAACCCCCTGAACCCCCTACAGGAACGCCGATTTGACATCACCACCTACATCAATGACGACCATGGCTGTATCATCATTGTTCTTTCTCTAAACGCCTTTTTCTTTTTCTGCCCCCTGTTTTATTCTTCTGCCCCCCTGTTATCTTTTTCTGACCCCCTCAACCCCCTTTACCCCCTGAACCCCCTGAACCCCCTGAACCCCCTGAACCCCCTACAGGAACGCCGATTTGACATCACCACCTACATCAATGACGACCAAGGCCATCATTGTTCTTTCTCTAAACGCCTTTTTCTTTTTCTGCCTCCCTGTTTTATCTTCTGCCCCCTGTTATCATTTTTCTAACCCACTTTACCCCCTTTAACCCCCTTAACCCCCTGAACCCCCTGAACCCCCTGAACCCCCTGAACCCCCTACAGGAACGCCGATTTGACATCACCACCTACATCAATGACGACCATGGCTGTATCATCATTGTGCTTTCTCTAAACGCCTTTTTCTTTTTCTGCCCCCTGTTTTATTCTTCTGCCCCCCTGTTATCTTTTTCTGACCCCCTCAACCCCCTTTACCCCCTTAACCCCCTGAACCCCCTGAACCCCCTGAACCCCCTGAACCCCCTACAGGAACGCCGATTTGACATCACCACCTACATCAATGACGACCAAGGCCATCATTGTTCTTTCTCTAAACGCCTTTTTCTTTTTCTGCCTCCCTGTTTTATTCTTCTGCCCCCCTGTTATCTTTTTCTGACCCCCTCAACCCCCTTTACCCCCTGAACCCCCTGAACCCCCTGAACCCCCTGAACCCCCTGAACCCCCTACAGGAACGCCGATTTGACATCACCACCTACATCAATGACGACCAAGGCCATCATTGTTCTTTCTCTAAACGCCTTTTTCTTTTTCTGCCTCCCTGTTTTATTCTTCTGCCCCCCTGTTATCTTTTTCTGACCCCCCTCAACCCCCCTTTACCCCCTGAACCCCCTGAACCCCCTGAACCCCCTGAACCCCTGAACCCCCTGAACCCTACAGGAACGCCGATTTGACATCACCACCTACATCAATGACTGACCAAGGCCATCATTGCTCTTTCTCTAAACGCCTTTTTCTTTTCTGCCTCCCTGTTTATTCTTCTGCCCCCTGTTATCTTTTTCTGACCCCCTCAACCCCCTTTACCCCCTTAACCCCCTGAACCCCCTGAACCCCCTACAGGAACGCCGATTTGACATCACCACCTACATCAATGACGACCATGGCTGTATCATCATTGTGCTTTCTCCAAACGCCTTTTTTTTTTTCTGCCCCCTGTTCTATTCTTCTGCCCCCCTGTTATCTTTTTCTGACCCCCTCAACCCCTTTACCCCCCTGAACCCCCTGAACCCCCTGAACCCCCTGAACCCACTACAGGAACGCCGATTGACATCACCACCTACATCAATGACGCCCATGGCTGTATCATCATTGTGCTTTCTCTAAACGCCTTTTTCTTTTTCTGCCCCCTGTTTTATTCTTCTGCCCCCCTGTTATCTTTTCCGACCCCCTCAACCCCCTTTACCCCCTTAACCCCCTGAACCCCCTGACCCCCTAAACCCCCTGAACCCCCTACAGGAACGCCGATTTGACATCACCACCTACATCAATGACGACCAAGGCCATCATTGTTCTTTCTCTAAACGCCTTTTTTTTTCTTCTGCCTCCCTGTTTTATTCTTCTGCCCCCCTGTTATCTTTTTCTGACCCCCTCCACCCCCTTTACCCCTTAACCCCTGAACCTTCTGAACCCCCTGAAACCCACCTGAACCCCCTACAGGAACGCCGATTTGACATCACCACCTACATCAATGACGACCAAGGCCATCATTGCTCTTTCTCTAAACGCCTTTTTCTTTTTCTGCCCCCTGTTTTATTCTTCAGCCCCCCTGTTATCTTTTTCTGACCCCCTCAACCCCCTTTACCCCTTTAACCCCCTGAACCCCCTGAACCCCCTACAGGAACGCCGATTTGACATCACCACCTACATCAATGACGACCAAGGCCATCATTGTTCTTTCTCTAAACGCCTTTTTTCTTTTTCTGCCTCCCTGTTTATTCTTCTGCCCCCCTGTTATCTTTTTTCTGACCCCCTCAACCCCCTTTACCCCGCTGAACCCCCTGAACCCCCTGAACCCCCTGAAACCCCCTACAGGAACGCCGATTTGACATCACCACCCTACATCAATGACGACAATGGCTGTATCATCATTGTGCTTTCTCTAAACGCCTTTTTCTTTTTCTGCCCCCTGTTTTATTCTTCAGCCCCCCTGTTATCTTTTTCTGACCCCTTTACCCCCTTAACCCCCTGAACCCCCTGAACCCCCTGAACCCCCTCGAACCCCTACAGGAACGCCGATTTGACATCACCACCTACATCAATGACGACCATGGCTGTATCATCATTGTTCTTTCTCTAAACGCCTTTTTCTTTTTCTGCCCCTGTTTTATTCTTCTGCCCCTGTTATCTTTTTCTGACCCCTCAACCCCCTTTACCCCCTGAACCCCCTGAACCCCTGAACCCCCTGAACCCCCCGAACCCCCTACAGGAACGCGATTTGACATCACCACCTACATCAATGACGACCAAGGCCATCATTGTTCTTTCTTCTAAACGCCTTTTTCTTTTTCTGCCTCCCTGTTTTATTCTTCTGCCCCCTGTTATCTTTTTCTGACCCCTCAACCCCCTTTACCCCCTTAACCCCCTGAACCCCCTGAACCCCCTGAACCCCTGAACCCCCTACAGGAACGCCGATTTGACATCACCACCTACATCAATGCCGACCAAGGCCATCATTGTTCTTTCTCTAAACGCCTTTTTCTTTTTCTGCCTCCCGTTTATTCTTCTGCCCCCTGTTATCTTTTTCTGACCCCCTCAACCCCCTTTACCCCCTTAACCCCCTGAACCCCTGAACCCCCTGAACCCCCTGAACCCCCTACAGGAACGCCGATTTGACATCACCACCTACATCAATGACGACCAAGGCCATCATTGTTCTTTTCTCTAAACGCCTTTTCTTTTCTGCCTCCCTGTTTTATTCTTCTGCCCCCCTGTTATCTTTTTCTGACCCCCCTCAACCCCCTTTACCCCCTTAACCCTCTGATGAACCCCTGACACCCCCTGAAACCCTTGAACCCCCTGGAACCCCCTGAACCCCCACAGGAACTCGCCGAGATTTACAGCACCAACTACAGACAATGACGACATGGCTGTATCATCATGTCTTTCTATAAACGCCTTTTCTTTTTGCACAATGTTTTCTCTTCCCTGAACCCCTCAACCCCCTTTACCTCCTACAGGATCGCTGGATTGACATCACCACGTATATAGATGACGACCAAGGCGCCATCATGGGGCTTTCTCAAAATGCCTTTTTCTTTTTCTTCTCCTGCCCCCTTGTTTTCTTCTTCTGACCCCCTCAACCCCCTTTACCTCCTACAGGATCGCCGGATTGACATCACCAGCTACATCAATGACGACCAAGGCGCCATCATGGTGATGTCTCAGAACGCGCAGACCAATCCCTACTCCTTCTTCCCAGGGGCGTTGACCTACATCAGCAACCAGTTCGAAGACGTCGACGTAACCCCATACCTTGCAGACTTCTGTCCCGCGTGCACTAACCAAACCATGACTCGAAGCAGTGTCAGTTACCATGGCTACTTTACTAAGCCTAATGGTTGGCTTGGCTTGAATCCGCTGATCTACAAAAGAGGCCGGTGCCCGAACCAGTTTGGCCCAAACCAGAATTGCCAAGTGGCCGCCCTCTATGGCTTTAATGTCCATCTCACGAACGCTTCGTGTTGGAATGGTGATGGCAGCAAGAATGAGGCTCAGTCTGACTGCTGGAAGTGAGTGTTGCCTCTGAGCATGATCGAGTGATCCTGTGTGTGGTCCTGTGTGCATGATCCTGTGCGTGTGACCCGGTGTGTGTGGTCTGGTGTGTGCTTGAATGTTTGTTTCACCAGCGCTACGTGTTGGAATGGTGATGGTAGCAAGAATGAGGCTGAGGCTGACTGCTGGAGGTGAGTGCAGCATCTGATCCTGTTTGTGTTCCCCGGTGTGTGCTTTAATGTCCGTTTCACCAGCGCTACGTGTTGGAATGGTGATGGTAGCAAGAATGAGGCTGAGTCTGACTGCAGGAAGTGAGTGCAGCATCTGATCCTGTTTGTGTTCCTTGTTGTGTGCTTGAATGTCAGTTTCTCGAACGCTACGTGTTGGAATGGTAATGGTAGCAATAATGAGGCTGAGTCTGACTGCTGGAAGTGAGTGCAGCATCTGATCCTGATTGTGTGCTCCAGTGTGTGAGGCCTTGATTGTGTGCTCCTTGTTTATTGTTCTTTATTGGCCTTGATTGGCCTTGGCCTATTGGCCTTGATTGGCCTGGATTGGCCTTGGCCTATTGGCCTTGATTGGCCTTGGCCCATTGTTCTTTATTTGCCTTGATTGTGTGATCCTATATGTGGTCCTGTGTGCGTGATCCTGTTTGTGTGACCCCGTGTGTGTATTCTGGTGTGGGCTCACCAACGCTACGTGTTGGAATGGTGATGGCAGCAATAATGAGGCTGGGTCTGACTGCTGGAAGTGAGCCTGGTGTGTGTGGTCCAGGATGGCCTTCTCTTCTTTTTTGAACAAAATTCTTCCTTTTCCTGATGCATTCACTTTGAATCTAGCCGATAGCCTGGAATAGCCTGAAATAGCCTAAAATAGCCTGGAATAGCCTGAAATAGCCTGGAATAGTCTGGAATAGCCTGAAATAACCTGAAATAACCTGGAATAACCTGAAATAACCTGGAATAGCCTGGAATAGCCTGAAATAACCTGAAATAACCTGGAATAGCCTGGAATAGCCTGGAATAGCCTGAAATAGCCTGAAATAGCCTGGAATAGCCTGGAATAGCCTGAAATAGCCTGAAATAGCCTGGAATAGCCTGAAATAGCCTGGAATAGCCTGAAGTAACCTGGAATAGCCTGGAATAGCCTGGAATAGCCTGAAATAACCTGAAATAGCAAAAAAACATAAAGTTGTGCCATTGGATTCGTAGACCCTGCTGTCATGATATCAAACCTGTACAGGATGTATTGAATTTGAATTTTGAATCTGAATTTGAATTGCAGGTGTGGAGACGACTCGTTGGACCAAACATCAGTCAACATGTACCCTCCATTATATTTGTGACCCTGATGTCATGATATCAAACCTGGACCTGGTGTTCTGAATTTGAATTTTGAATTTTGATTTTGAATCTGAATTTGAATTGCAGGTGTGGAGACGACTGGTTGGACCAAACATCAGCCAACATGTGCCCTCCATTATATTTGTGACCCTGATGTCATGATATCAAACCTGGACCTGGTGATTTGAATTTGAATTTGAATTTTGAATCTGAATTTGAATCGCAGGTGTGGAGACGACTGGTTGGACCAAACAGCAGCCAACATGTACCCTGAGGAGTGCGACAACGGAACTCAGAATGGAGTATCTGATGCGTCAGCAGCGTGGTGCAATCTAGAGTGCAGAATCATGTACCCCCCAGGATATTCCTTCCCACCGTCTCCCTCCCCTCCTGCACCACCCCCCACCAGTGCCGTTTCCACCATCCCCGCCATCCCCGCCACCATCTCCCAGCCCACCTCCACCCTCCCCACCTCCAAGTCCCCCCACCTCTCCCCCTCCCCCTCTCCGCCTCCCCTCCTCCCCCCTTCCCCGTTCCCTCCCCCCCCAGTCCCTCTCCCCCCCTCTCCCCTCCCACCCTTACCCCCCCCCCTCCTCAGCCTCCCCTCCTCCCCCTCCACACCCCAAGTCCTTCACCCCCTTACCTACCCTCCTCCCCGCCTCCCCCTCCCCCCCCAGAGTCCCCCTCCCCCTCCTCCCCCCCCTCCCCCTCCCTCGCCTCCCCCTCTCCCCCTCCCCCTTCCCCCCCTCCCCCTCCTCCTTCTTTAAACCCGCCTCCCCTCACTCCACCACCCCTTCCCCTCCTCCACCCCTCCACCCTTCACCCCTCCCCTCCCCCTCCTCCTCCCATCCCCTCCTCCTCCCTCCCCCCTCCCCTCTCCCCCCCGTCCCCCAAACCTTAGCCCAAGCCCTCCTCCTCTCCCCCCTCTCCCCCGTCCTCCTCCCACACCTCCCCCCCCTCCACCCGCCCTCCTCCTCTTCCCCCCCTCCTCCCCCCTCCCCTCGTCCCCGCTTCCCCCCCTCCTCCTCCCCCCCCCCCCCTCCCGCCATCCCCCCCCCCCCCCCTTCCCCTCCTCCTACAGCCCTCCCCTTTCCCCCCTCCCCCTCCCGCATTTTCACCCCTCCCCTCCCCCTCACTTCCCTTCCCCCGAAACTCCACCTCCCCCTTCCCCCCCTCCGCCCGCCATCCTGCCTTCGTTTTTCCCCCACCCCCCTCCCCCTGCCCCCCCCCCTCCCGCCTCCTCCACCCCCTCCCCCTTCACAGCGCCCCTCCCCCGCCCCCCCCCTCCCCTCCTCTTTCGCCCCCCATCCCCTACCCCCCCGCCTCCCCCACACCTTACCCAAGCCTCCTCCTTCCCCCCCCCCCCTTCCCCCTCCTCCTCCCACCTTCCCCCCTCCCCCTCCCCCTCCTCCCTCCCCTTCACGCCTTCTCCCCCTCCTCCCCCTCCCCTCCCTCCCCCTCCCCCCTCCTCCCCTCCCCCATCACTATCCCCCCACCCCTCTCCCCCCCCCCCCGCCCCTTCCCCCCCTCCACCTTCCCCCCTCGTCCCTCCCCCTCCCCCTCCCCCTTCCCCCCCTCCCCCCTCCTCCTCTTTCATCACCCCCTCCCCCTCCGACCCCCCTCCCCTCCTCCTCCCCCCCTCCCCTCCACCCCCCCCTCCAACCCCACCCCCTCCCCCAACCTTAACCACCCTCCTCCTTCCCCCCCTTCCCCCCTCCTCCTCCCTCCCTCCACCCCCTCCATCGCCGCCCCCCTCCACCCCCCTCACCCCCCTCCCCAAGCCCCGGCCTCCCCTTCCCCCCCTTCCCCTCCCCCCCCCCCCTCCCCCGCCCCCTCCCCCCCTCCCCCTGCCCCTCCCGCCTCCACCTTCCCCACCCCCTTCCCACCACCACCACATTCGCCTCACCTCCCACTTCTCTGCATCTCCCCCCCCAGTCACCAGCTTCCCCCTCCTCTCCCTCCTCCTCCTCTCCCTCCTCCCCCCTCCTCCTCCTCCTTCCCCCCCTCGCCCCTGCCTCCTCCTTCCCTTCCTCCACCCCCCCTCCTCATTCTTTCCCCCCCCGCCTCCTCCTCCTTATCCCTCCTCCCCCTTCCCTTCCCCTCCGTCCCCTCCTCCCCCCCTTCCTCCCTTTAATCCCCCCCCTCCCCCCCCTTCTCCTTCCCCCCAAGCCCCCCCTCTTCCTCCTCTCCTCCCCCCCTACAACCTCCTCCCTCCCCCCCCTCTCCCCCGCCAGCCCCCCCCCCCTCCATTTGATATCGTATTCACCAGCATCCTCATGCAATGCAAGAAGGAGATGGGTGACCCCCTGGCCCTCAGCACCTGGGTCACTGGGCAAAACCCATGCTTGAACAACTGGCTTGGTGTCAGCTGCATTGGGAGCCAAGTTGTGGGCCTAGACTTCACAAATATTCACAGTGAGTACCGTCTTTGAGCCACTAGCTGACCCCAAATATGATTGATTTGCACCAGCATCCAGCCTGTATTAGGCCAAACTTCCAGTGCTGGGGCCCATGGCGAAGGCAGAGGGTAGAGCCTTCACAGTGAGTGCCGTCTTTGAGCCACTAGCTGAACCCAAATAGGATTGATTCGTACCATGTTATAGAGCCTTCACAGTGAGTACCGTCTTTGAGCCACTAGCTGACCCCGACTAGGATTGATTCGCACCCCCTACACACCACCCGACCCCCCCCCCCCCCCCCCCCCCCCCCCTATGGCTGCAGGTGAGTCTGAACAAGCCGCCCTTCAGCCTGTGTCCTTGGGTCCCGTGTCCTTGGGTGAACTCACATCCCTCACTGCGCTGGCATTCAGCCCAACATCCAACATTGTGGGTCCCCTCCCCCCTAACTATTCCCCCTACAAACCACCTTCATCCCCCCCCCCCCCCCCCCCCTCCCCCCTTCCTATGGCTGCAGGTGAGTCTGAACAAGCCGCCTTGCTGCCCGTGTCAGTGGGGGACGTCACATCCCTCACTGCGCTGGCATTCGGCCCACCGTCCAACATTGTCGGTCCTCTACCCCCTACCGCCTACCCATACCCCCTTAACACCATCTCTCCCCCCCCCCCCCCCCCCCCCCCCCCCCCTCCCCCCATGGCACATGATGATGTTCAAGCTGCCCTGCTGGCATTTGGCCCAACGTCCAACATTGTGGGTCCCCTACCCCCTACCTATACTCTCTACATCCTACCTCCTAACCCTAACCACTACACACCTTCCTCACCTCCCCCCTTATGGCTTCAGATGATGCTGATCAAGCTGCCCTGCTCCCGGTGTCATTGGGTGAAGTTACATCCCTTACTGCACTGGCATTTGGCCCAACATCCAAAATTGTGGGACCTCTACCAATTGAGTGGAGCTCTCTATCCAAGCTCAAGGATCTCAGCATTGAAGGTAAGTGCTAAACCCTAACCCCTAAACCCTGAGACCCTGAACCCCAAACATACAAGATTGTGGGTCCTCTACCAACACAGCGGAGCACTCTATCCAAGCTCAAGGATCGGGATGGAAGGGAGGGCCTTAAACCCTAAACCCTTGATCCCTTGAACCTTGGCACCAACACACTCAGTGCTAATCATTAAACCCTAAACCCTTGATCCCTTGAAACCCTAAATTGTTGCTGCCCCCTATCCCTACCTACTACCCTTACACCCTGATGTCCGCATGCTGCAGGAACTAATGTTGAGGGGCAACTACCCTTGCATCACACGCAGTACACCACACACCACTCACATCCTCGCTGCCCCCCTATCCCTACCTACTACCCTTACCCCTGATATATGCATGTTACAGTACCTAATGTTGAGGGGCAGCTACCCTTGTATCACACACATTACACCCTACACCCTACACACCACTCGCATCCTTGCTGCCCCCCTATCCCTACCTACTACCCTTACACCCTGATGTCCGCATGTTACTGTACCCTATGTTGTGGGGCAGCTACCCTTGTATCACACACATTACACCACACACCACTCACTTCCTTGCTGCCCCCCTAGCCCTACCTACTACCCCTACCCCCCGATGTCTGCATGCTACTGTTCCTAATGTTGAGGGGCAGCTACCCTTGTATCACACACATTACCCCCTACACACCACTCACATCCTTGCTGCCCCCCTATCCCCACCAACTGCCCTTACCTCCTGATGTCTGAATGTTACAGGAACTAATGTTGAGGGAAAGCTACCCGCGCATTGGAGTGGCATGGTGGCCCTCACGGCCCTGGCCGTGGCACACAACCAACAGTTGGAGGGCACACTCCCACCCCAGGTAAGCAAGAGGGGCAGAGAGGGGGGGGGGGGGGGGGGGGGGGGGGGGGTACGTGTGTGTAGTTTTATGTGTGTTTGGGTTTGTGTGTGTGGGTGGGGTGAGAGTGTGGGTGGGAGGTCAGGGAGGGAATGTGTGTGGGGATTTGTGTGTGTGTGTGCATGCGTGCGTGCGTGTGTGTGTGTGTGTGCGTGCGTGCGTGCGTGTGTGTGTGTGTCCCACCTCAGGTAAGCAAGGGAAGTTCAGGGAGGGTATGTGTGTGTGTGCGTGTGCGTGTGCGTGTGTGTGTGGTGTTTGTGTGTGTGTGTGGGGGGGGTTGTGTGTGTGTCCCACCTCGGGTAAGCAAGGGAAGTTCAGGGAGGGTATGTGTGTGTGTGTGTGTGTGCGTGTGTGTGTGGTGTTTGTGTGTGTGTGGGGGGGTGGGTTGTGTGTGCGTCCCACCCTGGGTATGCGAGCTCGGTCTTTTTGGCAGAGCTTCCCTTGTGGGAAACCCTAAGCCCTACCAACTCTAAACCCTAAACCCTACCAATCCTAAAACAAATCCCTAAGCCCTAACCCCTAAACCTTACCACAGCGGAGCTCCATGACAGGCTTGAGGGACCTGGACCTACAGGACAGCGGTCTCCAGGGCACTCTCCCCCCCACCCCACCCCACCCCCCACCCCCCCCACACACAGTGGTGTGCATGCCTCCTATCTCCTACCACTACCACTACCACTACCACTACCTCCTACCCTCTGCCCCAACCCCCTACCCCCTCCCACTTCTCAATACCACTACCCTGTACCCACTACCACCAACTCCTAAGCCTACCCCACATACTCACACCACAGTGGAGCTCCATGACAGGCTTGAGGGACCTGGACCTACAGGACAGCGGTCTCCAGGGTACCCTGCCCCCCCAGTGGAGTGCCATGACGCGAATGGGTCAGATCGTGCTGTCCACCAACGATCTCACGTCTTCAGTGCCCCTTGTGTGGGAAGACAACAGTGCCATGGGATCCTTGAACATTGTTTACCTCACTGGTGAGAGGACTACCATTTTTCCATTTTTTTATTTGAATTTGAATTTGAATTTGAATCCACCAGCACCCTGAAGACCACGGTGCCTCTCGAGTGGGCAGACAACAAAGCCATGGGCTCTTTGAACATTCTTAACCTCACTGGTGAGAATGATACATTAATACTAAGCCGTATTATCTGGCATGAGGATGAGGGGGGCAGCCTGTTTGCTTGCTCTGTGTCCAACCACCAATACACAACACTGCCATGGGCTACTAGGACACTGTTAACCTGGCAGAAGCAAATAATACATAAATAATACGCCTCATTAACAGGCTTGAGGATTAGGGGGTCAGCCTGTTTGCTTGCTCTGTGTCCAACCACCAGTACACGACAGTGCCATGGGCTACTTGAACATTGTTTGCCTCACTGGTGAGATGACTGCCCATTTTTTCCATGCTTGAATTTGGATTTGAACCTGGCGACAGCGGGCTGCAGACAACAGTGCCATGGGCTACTTGGACATTGTTTACCTGGCAGGTGCGAATAATACATAAATAATACGCCTCATTAACAGGCATGAGGATTAGGGGGTCAGCCTGTTTGCTTGCTCTGTGCCAAACATTGCTCACTTCACTGGTGCGATGACATACATTACACTGTGTTCCAGCATTGATTTCCCAGTTTTTGAATTCGAATTTGGATTTGAATCTGGTGACAGCGGTGCCATGGGCTCCTTGGATATTGTTCACCTCACAGGTGAGATGAGTACCCATTTTTTTATTCAAATTTGTATTTTGAAACTGGTGACAGCGGTGCCATGGGCTCCTTGGATATTGTTTACCTCACTGGTGAGATGACTACCCATTTTCCCATGTTTGAATTTGGATTTGAACCTGTTGACAACGGCCTGCAGACAGCACTATATTTTTGAATTCAAATTTGGATTTGAATCTGGTGATAGCGGCCTTGAGACAACAGTACCATGGGCTCCTTGAACAATGTTTACCACACTGGTGAGATGACAGACGTTACACTGTGTTACAGTTTTGATTTCCCAGTTTTCAAATTCGAATTTGGATTTGATTCGCCTCCTTGAACATTGTGTACCTCACTGGTGAGATGACTACCCATTTTCCCATGTTTGAATTTGGATTTGAATCTGGTGATAGCGGGCTGGAGACAACAGTACCATGGGCTCCTTGAACAATGTTTACCACACTGGTGAGATGACAGACGTTACACTGTGTTACAGTTTTGATTTCCCAGTTTTCAAATTCGAATTTGGATTTGATTCGCCTCCTTGAACATTGTGTACCTCACTGGTGAGATGACTACCCATTTTCCCATGTTTGAATTTGGATTTGAATCTGGTGATAGCGGGCTGGAGACAACAGTACCATGGGCTCCTTGAACATTGTTTACCACACTGGTGAGATGACAGACGCTACACTGTGTTACAGTTTTGATTTCCCAGTTTTCAAATTCGAATTTGGATTTGAATTGCCTCCTTGAACATTGTGTACCTCACTGGTGAGATGACTACCCATTTTCCCATGATTGAATTTGGATTTGAATCTGGTGATAGCGGGCTGGAGACAACAGTATCATGGACTCCTTGAACATTGTTGAACACACTGGTGAGATGACAGACATTGCATTGTTCCACAGGTATTGCGCTGTTTTACACTATCAAATTCCATTTTTGAATTTGAATTCGAATTTGAATTTGAACCTGGTGCCATGCAGGCAACCGGGAGCTGTGCGGAATCTGCCCCACCTTTCCTGTGGAGGTGAGGGTCTTCTATAAATACACCAGGGTCAATGAACCATGTGCACCTCCACCTCCGGGGCCCCCTTTTCCAATATTGAGCTCCCATTTTTGAATTTGATTTTTAATTTGAACCTGCTGCCATGCAGGCAACCGGGAGCTGTGCGGAATCTTCCCCACCTTCCCTGTGGAGGTGAGGGTCTTCTATAAATACACCAGTGTCAATGAACCATGTGCACCTCCACCAGCACCACCTCCGAGGCCCCCTTTTCCAATATTGAACTCCCATTTTTGAATTTGATTTTGAATTTGAACCTGCTGCCATGCAGGCAACCGGGAGCTGTGCGGTATCTTCCCCACCTTCCCTGTGGAGGTGAGGGTCTTCTACAACAACACAAGGGTTAATGAACCATGTGCGCCTTCACCAGCACCACCTCCAGGCCCCTCTCCTCCTTCTCCTCCACTGGCCCCCGGAACTCGAGTGCCCATAGTGCTCTTCACAGCCACTGTGGCAAGATATATTAAAGACGGATCCGAGCTTCCTGCAGTCGAAGGTGATTGCTGGTTTTTGTAAATATTTGAATTCCCATTTTTGAATTTGAATTTGAACCCAATGGATCCGAGCTTCCTGCAGTTGAAGGTGATTGCTTGTTTTTGTAAATATTTGAATTTCCATTTTTGAATTTGAATTTGAACCCAATGGATCCGAGCTTCCTGCATTTGAAGATGATAGCTGGTTGGATTGTTTCCTACCCTCCTAACCTCATATAGGCTATTTTGAGCAGGTCACCCCCTAGCTATGTCAGAATCCCTGGCCTCAGCTCCAGTTAGTGCTCATCGTTCTATTCACAGCCACTGTGGCAAGAGACATTAAAGACGGATCCGAGCTTCCTGCTGTTGAAGGTGATTGCTTTTTTTTCATATTTGAATTCCCATTTTTGAATTTGAATTTGAACCCATTGGATCTGACCTTTCTGCTGTTGAAGCTGATTGCTTTTTTTTATATTTGTATTCCCATTTTTGAATTTGAATTTAAACCTTATGGATCTGAGTTTTCTGCAGTTGAAGGTGATTGCTGGTTGGATTGTTTCCTACCCTCCTTACCTCATATAGGCTATTTTGGGCAGGTCAACCCTTAGCTATGTCACCAACCCTGGCCTCAGCTCCAGTTAGTGCCCATAGAGCTCTTCACAGCCACTGTGGCAAGATACATTAAAGATCTGAGCTCCCTGCTGTTGTAGGTTATTGCTGTTTTTTGTGAATATTTGAATTCCCACTTTTGAATTAGAATTTGAATTTGAATTTGAGCTTAATGGATCCGAGCTTCCTGCTGTTGAAGGTAACTGCTGGTTTTTGTAAATATTTGAATTCCCATTTTTGAATTTGAATTTGAATTATAATTTTAGCTTAATGGATCCGAGCTTCCTGCTGTTGAAGGTAACTGCTGGTTTTTGTAAATATTTGAATTCCCATTTTTGAATTTGAATTTGAACCCAATGGATCTGAGCTTTCTGCTGTTGAAGGTGATTGCTGGTTGGATTGTTTCCTTGCCTCCTTGTCTCATCCAGACTATTTTTGGCAGATCCACCCCTAGCTATGTCATTAACCCTGGCTTCAGCTCACATTAGTGCCCATAGCTCTCTTCATACCCACATTAAAGATGGATCCGAGCTTCCTGCAGTTTAAGGTGATTGCTGGTTATTATACATATTTGAATTACTGTTTTTGAATTTGAATTTGAATTTAAACACAATGGATCCGAGCTTTTCCTGCAGTTGAAGATGATTGTTGGTTTTAATAAATAATTGAATTACCATTTTTGAATATAAATTTGAACACAATGGATCTGAGCTTCTACAGTTGAAGATGATTGCTGGGTTTTTAAATATTTGTATTCCCATTTTTGAATTTGAATTTGAACCCAATGGATCTGAGCTTCTACAGTTGAAGGTGATCGCTGGATTTATAAATATTTGAATTCCCATTTTTGAATTTGAATTTGAACCCAATGGATCTGAGCTTCTACAGTTGAAGGTGATCGCTGGATTTATAAATATTTGAATTCCCATTTTTGAATTTGAATTTGAACCCAATGGATCTGAGCTTCTACAGTTGAAGGTGATCGCTGGATTTATAAATATTTGAATTCCCATTTTTGAATTTGAATTTGAACCCAATGGATCTGAGCTTCTACAGTTGAAGTTGATCGCTGGATTTATAAATATTTGAATTCCCATTTTTGAATTTGAATTTGAACCCAATGGATCTGAGCTTCTACAGTTGAAGGTGATCGCTGGATTTATAAATATTTGAATTCCCATTTTTGAATTTGAATTTGAACCCAATGGATCTGAGCTTCTACAGTTGAAGGTGATTGCTGGGTTCATAAATATATAAACGTTACGTCTGATGAAGAGACGAGAATGTTTATGTATGTTACAGTACAGGGGTAGGCCAAGTAGGCTAAAGGGACGTGAGGTTGGGTGGGCCACAGGGTACTACTAAGCGCGCGCGGCAACGCGGTGCCGCGCTGCCTTTTTGAGCCCCTCTTCGCGTTTTGCGCAGTTTTCAACCCCCTATGGGCGCAGCGCGCAGTTTTTGCGCTTTTTGCACAAACAAGCACTGACCAATTTGACGCGCTGACCGATTTTGCAAGAAGTAGAACCCTGGTGGGCCATCCTGTTTGACTGTGCTGGGGTCAACCACCTATTATTAGGGAACTGCAACTACTATTAGTGTTTGAAAAACTGATATGAACTTATATTATTATTATAGTGTCACAATAATATTGGTTTTTCAAATAAATTCAAGGTTCTGGTGAGATAGCTCGTCCGACAAATATTGTATAATATACTATCATATTATTAATTCACTAATATTATATAACATAGCCGACCCCTACCAAGTAGACCTATTACGGCATACCAATTATGCAAATTGTGGTATTCAAACTTGTATTGGTCAGATTCTTTGATGCAGATTATTTCCCTACGTACATACCTCCCCCCCCCCACCCCTCACCTCCCACCCCCCACCCCCCCACACACACGCACTCGTCAAGTTTTTTCCCGCTACATTTATCAATTTAAATTATGTATTTATCTTCCCGAATATATTTGTTGAAATTGGTGTAGCTGCTCGACGAGTGTCGACCCGTTACAGAGTCCCAACTTTGAGCAAGGTGTCCACATGTGGGATTAAATAAAAAAAAACTAATTTATTTACTTTCTTTAAGCCAGTTGTTGATGTTGTCATTACCGGTCAATGTTTGTCGACCCGTTTCAGAGTCCCAACTTCAAGCAAGGTGTCAACATGTGGGATTAAAAATAAATAAAATGAAAAATACCTAATTTATTTACCTTCCCGAGTACAGGTTTTTGAAATTGTTGTAACTGCTCGACGTGTGTCAACCAGTTTCAGAGTCCCAACTTCGAACAAGGTGCCAACATATGGGATGGAAAAAAAACCAATTTATTTACCTTCCCGAATTCAGGTGTTGACATTGTGGTAAAAGCTCGACGAGTGTCGACCCGTTACAGAGTCCCAACTTTGAGCAATGTGTCCACATGTGGGATGAAAAAAAAGCTGATTTATTTACCTTCCCGAATTCAGGTGTTGACATTGTCGTAAAAGCTCGACGAGTTTCGACCCGTTACGGAGTCCCAACTTTGAGCAAGGTGTCCACATGTGGGATTAAAAAAAAAACTAATTTATTTACTTTCTTTAAGCCAGTTGTTGATGTTGTCATTACCGGTCAATGTTTGTCGACCCGTTTCAGAGTCCCAACTTCAAGCAAGGTGTCAACATGTGGGATTAAAAATAAATAAAATGAAAAATACCTAATTTATTTACCTTCCCGAGTACAGGTTTTTGAAATTGTTGTAACTGCTCGACGTGTGTCAACCAGTTTCAGAGTCCCAACTTCGAACAAGGTGCCAACATATGGGATGGAAAAAAAACCAATTTATTTACCTTCCCGAATTCAGGTGTTGACATTGTGGTAAAAGCTCGACGAGTGTCGACCCGTTACAGAGTCCCAACTTTGAGCAATGTGTCCACATGTGGGATGAAAAAAAAGCTGATTTATTTACCTTCCCGAATTCAGGTGTTGACATTGTCGTAAAAGCTCGACGAGTTTCGACCCGTTACGGAGTCCCAACTTTGAGCAAGGTGTCCACATGTGGGATTAAAAAAAAAACTAATTTATTTACTTTCTTTAAGCCAGTTGTTGATGTTGTCATTACCGGTCAATGTTTGTCGGCCAGTTTCAGAGTAGCAGCTTCAAGCAAGGTGTCCACATGTGGGATTAAGAATAAAAAAACAAGAAATACCCAATTTATTTACCTTCCCCAATACAGGTGTTGACCAGGGTACTTCCATTGACCAAATTGGCCAGCGCTTTAGCGCACTTAAAAAAACAAACTGCGCTTTGTAGTGCAAAAAGCGCAAAAATTGCTTGCTGTGCCCACAGGGGGTTGCAAGAAACTGCGCGAAACACGCAGTGGGGCTCAAAAAGGCAGTGCGCTAGCGCGCAAAAGTGCGCGCTTGAAAGTACCCTGGTGTTGATATTGTCATTACTAGTCAATGTTTGTCGACCCGTATCAGAGTTGCAGCTTTGAGCAAGGTGTCCACATGTGGAATGAACAAGAAGAAAGAAAACTATTTGCCTTCCCCAATACAGGTGTTGACATTGTCGTAACAGCTCGACGAGTGTCGACCCGTTTCAGAGTCCCAAGTTCGAGCAAGGTGTCCACATGTGGGACTAGCTCTATTCAACAAGAGATCCAACGTATCTCGTCCACCATGGGTGTGGCCTCCCCAAACATCTCAGCCGACTGTGCCAGCGGGGATGCGATGGATGATCCCAATCTGGGAGCAGGGTTGGTGAATATCCAGAGGCGTAGTTTTCAGGCTGTGGGACAAGCCCGGAAGATTCTTAGCTCTCGTTGGTTGACGCAGGTGCGGCCAGGGAAAGCGTCTGTTGATGCGTTTTTTTATAGCTCAGATACATCGATTGGTGAATATCCAGAGGCGTAGTTTACATGCTGTGGGACAATCCCGGAAGCTTCTTAGCTGCCGTTGGCTGAAGCAGGTGCGGTCAATTTGTTGGCTTCCATTAGCTTGGCTTGGCTTGGTTCCCGTTGGCTTGGCTTTGCCAGAGAAAGCGTCTGTTGATGCACTTTTTTTATAGCGCAGATAAAACAATTGGTGAATATCTAGAGGCGTAGTTTAAAGGCTATGGGTTAATCCCGGAAGAGTCTTAGCTCCCGTTGGCTGAAGCTGGTGCGGTCAATTTGTTGGCTTCCATTAGCTTGGCTTGGCTTGGCTTGGTTCCCGTTGGCTTGGCTTGGCCAGAGAAAGCGTCTGTTGATGCATTTTTGTATAGCTCAGATAAAACGATTGGTGAATATTCAGAGGCGTAGTTTACATGCTGTGGGTCAATTCCGGAAGATTCTTAGCTGCCGTTGGCTGAAGCAGGTGCGGTCAATTGTTTGCTCCCGTTGACTTGGCTTGGCCAGAGAAAGCGTCTGTTGATGCATTTTTTTATAGCGCAGATAAAACGATTGGTGAATATTCAGAGACGTAGGTTGCAGGCTGTGGGACAATCCCGGCAGATTCTTGGCTCCTGTCCGTTGACGCTGGTGCGGCCAGGGAAAGCGTCTGTTGATGCATTTTTTTATATATATATATATATATATATATATCTTATACATGGCTTGGCTTGGCTTAGCTTTTTGGCTCCCGTTGGTTAGCAGGTGCGGCCATTTTCTTAGCTCCCGTTGGCTGAAGCAGGGGCGGTCAATTTTTGGCTCCCGTTGGCTTGGCTTAGCTTTTTGGCTCCCGTTGGTTTGCAGGTGTGGCCATTTTCTTAGCTCCCGTCGGCTGAAGCAGGTGCCGTCAATGTTTTACCGCAGATTAAATGATTGATGAAACTGGATAAAAGCACAAATGACTAGGGAGCGGCAACTAATATCAGTGTTTTAAAAACGAATATTAACAAATATTATTATAGTGTCACACCTTAATGGTGACTACTGCTAGCTCTGGCCTCTGTGGTGGTGTCCTTAATTTCACGTCCAGTGAGTGACTGCACGGATGTAACAATTTCAATTTCAATGCCGCAATTGCCTGCCTTCCACTAAACTCTACGCTACTCTAACCCTAAATCCTAAACTCCCATGTACCTGCATGTATCATGACCTCCACTTATGACCTTACAAAAAAAAATCCTAATGTGCCCTTTATTTCACGTCCAGTGAGTGACTGCATTACACTGATGTAACAATTTCAATTCCAATTTTAATGCCACATCTGCCTGCCTCCCGCTCAACTCTACGCTACTCTAACCCTAAATCCTAAACTCCCATGTACCTGCATGTATCATGACCTCCACTTATGACCTTACAAAAAAAAATCCTGATGTGCCCTTTATTTCACGTCCAGTGAGTAACTGCATTACACTGATGTAACAATTTCAATTCCAATTTCAATGCCACATCTGCCTGCCTCCCGCTCAACTCTACGCTACTCTAACCCTAAATCCTAAACTCCCAGGTGCCTGCATGTATCATGACCTCCACTTATGACTTCAAAGAATAACAATTTAATGATACATCATTATTTTCCTAACAACTGTTACATCAGCGTCTCCCACTCAACTCTACGCTACTCTCACCACCCTAAACTCTAAATCTTAAATCCTAAATCCTAAACTCCCAGGTGCCTGCATGTATTGTGGCCTCCACTTACGACATGGACTTCGCTCTAGGGGAAGCCACTGACACAGATGGATTAAAAAAAATCCTAACAACTGTTACATCAGCGTCTCCCACTCAACTCTACGCTACTCTGACCCTAAATCCTAAATCCTAAACGCACAGGTACCTGCATGTATCATGACCACCACTTCAACTAAAAAACAAAAACGAAAAATTGCCTAACGACTGTTACATCAGCGTCTCCCACTAAACTCTACGCTACTCTAACCCTAAATCCTAAATCCTAGACTCACAGGTAGCTGCATGTATCATGAACACCACTTATGACTTCAAAGAATAACAATTTATTAACACATCATTATTAACTTTACACTACTATAACCCTAAACCCTAAATCCAAAATCCTAAACTCCCAGGTGCCTGCATGTATTGTGGCCTCCACTTATGACTTGGACTTCACTCTAGGAGAAGACACTGACACAGATGGATTCAAAAAAGAATCCTAACGACTGTTACATCAGCGTCTCTCACTCAACTCTACGCTACTCTAGCCCTAAACTTGAAATCCTAAATCCTAAATCCTAAACTCCCAGGTGCCTGCATGTATTGTGGCCTCCACTTACGACATGGACTTTGCTCTAGGGGAAGCCACTGACACGGATGGATTAAAAAGTGCTCTCACTGCTTATGTCAAGGGCATCCAGGTAAGCACATGATGTGCTGCACATCTCAAATTCAAATTCAAATCCAAGCTCTCACTGCATACGTCAAGGGCATCCAGGTAAGCACATGATGTGCTGCACATCTCAAATTCAAATTCAAATTCAAATCCAAGCTCTCACTGCATACGTCAAGGGCATCCAGGTAAGCACATGATGTGCTGCACATCTCAAATTCAAATTCAAATTCAAATCAAGCTCTCACTGCATACGTCAAGGGCATCCAGGTAAGCACATGATGTGCTGCACATCTCAAATTCAAATTCGAATTCGAATTCAAATTCAAATCCAAGCTCTCACTGCATTTGTCAAGAGCATCCATGTAAGCACATCTCAAATTCAAATTCAAATGCAAGCTCTCATTGATTACATCAGGAGCATCCATGTAAGCACATCTCCAATTCAAATTTAAACGCAAGCTCCCACTATTTAGACCAAGAGCATCCAGGTAAGCACATCTCTCAAATTCAAATTCAAATGCAAGCTCTCACTGATTACATCAGGAGCATCCATGTAAGCACATTCGAATTCAAATTCAAATCGAAGCTCCCAATGATTACATCAAGAGCATCCATTGAAGCACATCCCAAATTCATTTGTAAATGCAAACAAAGAGGAAGGGTAAATCTACTCAGGGGTTGTTAACGGACATGGCCCTTCAGTGGAAGTAGTGAAGAGTGCTCTTAGTGATTACAGCAGGAGCATCCAAATAAGCACGTCTAAAATTCAAATTCAAATTCAAATGCAAGCTCTCACTATTTACACCGAGAGCAACTAGGTGAGCAAGTCTAAAATTCAAATTCAAATTCAAATGCAAGCTCTCACTATTTACACCGAGAGCAACTAGGTAAGCACTTCTAAAATTCGAATTCAAATTAAAATCCAAGCTCTCACTGATTACATCAAGAGCATCCAGGTAAGCACATATAAAATTCAATTTCAAATTCAAGCTAGTTACATCAGAAGCATCCACGTAAGCACATCCCAAATTCAAATTCAAATCCAAGCTTAATTCAAATCCAGATTCAAATTAAAATTCAAATATCAGTGATCTCAGTGAAGAGCATCCAGGTTAGCACAGCCCAAATTACCGTGGGGTTTCGTGTGCTCCATGCATCGCACTCCGTGACTCGACTCGCAAAATAAATTTAATTTACTTTACTTTTTAAGACAATTTTAATGTTGTATTAAATTTAGTTTTAATTTATTTCAATATTAAATTCAAACTAAATTATTTGTTCAACCAATTGAATGGGCAACAGGTCCCAGCGCTTGAATACTATAGCCCAGTGTTCTATGAATTTACATTAAATTTAAATAGTAAATTCAAGCTAAATGATTTGTTTAATCTATGTGCAACAGGTCCCGGCGTGTGAATACGATAGCCCAGTGTTCTATGAGGAAACACAAGTTACGGCTCAGTACATCCCAGTCCCCTCAGGCGTCATTCCAGTCAGCTGCCCGGCCTGGACTCAAGATGCAATAGCCGCAGTGCAGGTTAACGTGAGTGTGGGGGAAAATGAGAGAAGGGGGTAGTTGGGGGGGGGGGGGGGGGGGGTAAGGGATGGGAGTACATAACGAATGGGTGTTGTTCCAGTCAGCTGCCCAGCTTGGACTCAAGATGCAATAGCCGCAGTGCAGGTTAACGTGAGTGGGGGGGGGAAATGAGAAAAGGGTGGTGGTGAGGGGTTGAGGGGGGGTAGTTTGGGGGGGGGGGGGGGGGGGGTATTGAAAAACTGTGAGCAATCCAGAGTTGTCTGATAAACATGTAAGTATATAACAATCCAGTGTGAGTATTGTTACAGTCCAGGGGTAGGCCTAGTAGGCTAAAGGGACTCGCCCAGCCATGACACGAGGGGCTAAAACACACCCTCCCAGCACACACCCACACACCCTCCCAGCGCACACCCACACACACTCTAAATGCACACCCACACCCTCCCAACGCACACCCACCTTCTTTCGTCTTCTGAAGCAGCAGCAGGCTAGCCACCAGCAGCAACACAGCAAGAGAAGGAGGACAAGTTCTGAGAGCGTGTCGGAAGCGACACAGAAAAGCGCTTCAGCAGTCACAGGCAGGGAGTTTCGAAAGTAGTGGAGAAAGTAGCTACTAGTAGCCGAATAAAGCTACACTACATTGAACAACTTTTGCGAAGGATACTGACCGCTGCGATGCTGATAACTCTAGTCATGCGCACTCCGACTATGAGCCAAATGTTTTGGTGCGGAGGTGCCCAGTATTGTTCAAACGCCTGGGGGGGGGGGGGGGGGGGGGGCATATGTGGGTAGGTGGGTGCAGATTACTGGCCCAGTATTGTTCAAACGCCTGGACGGAGGCATTGAGAGACAGAGAGACGGAGGAAAGAGACACGGAAGGAACTTAAGACTTTAGCCCCGGGACCCTGGGGGGTCCAGCGGGGCTAAAACGAAAGGACACTAATGAACCGATCCACGACTGCTTGGTACCGCCTCACAGCACTACACTTGCTTGTCCCTTGCAGGTGTACCTCGACGACTGCATGGTACCGCCTCACAGCACTACACTTGCGTGTCCCCTGCAGGTGTACCTCAACAACTGCATGGTACCTCCTCACAGCACTACACTTGCTTGTCTCCTGCAGGTGTACCACAACAACTGCATGGTACCGCCTCACAGCACTACATTTATTTGTCCCCTGCAGGTGTACCTCGACGACTGTATGGTACCGCCCCCAATGCCCCCATCGCCTCCGATGCCCCCGACACCACCAGCCGCCTCTGCAGCACCCGAGGAGAGCCCTGCTGCCATTCCCATCGGACTGATCGCTGGTGTTGCTGCTGGCTCTGCCGTGTTTTTCCTCCTCCTGCTTCTGTGTTGCTGCTGGTGGTTAGCCTGCTGCTGCTTCAGGAGACGAAAGAAGGTGGGTGTGTGTTGGGAGAGGGGGAGGGGGGGTGTTAGGAGGGGAGAAGGGTGGGTGGGTGCGTTGGGAGGGGGTGTGTGTGGGTTGGGAGGGTGGTGTGTTGGGAGGGGTGGGTGGGTGGGTGTTGTTTTCCTGTGGCTGCTTAAAAAGAGGAGAGCCCTGGTGCTGTTCCCATTGGGGTGATCGCGTGTGTCGCTGCTGATTCTGCCGAGTTTTTCTTCCTCCTGCTGCTGTGTTGCTGCTGGTGGTTAGCCTGCTGCTGCTTCAGGAGATGAAAGAAGGTGGGTGGGTTGATGTGCGTTGGGAGGGTGTGTGGGTGTTAATGTGTGTGTGTGGGTGTGTGTTAATGTGATTGTGTGAGTGAGAGTGTGTGTGAGTTAATGTGTGTGTGAGTGAGAGTGTTTGTGAGTGTGTGTGTGTTAATGTGTGTGTGAGTGAGAGTGTGTGTGTGTTAATGTGATTGTGTGAGTGAGTGTGTGTGTGTGTGTTAATGTGTGTGTGAGTGAGAGAGTGTGTGTGTTAATGTGATTGTGTGAGTGAGAGTGTGTGTGTGTTAATGTGTGTGTGAGTGAGAGTGGTGTGTGTGTTAATGTGATTGTGTGAGTGTAGTGTGGTGTGTGTTAATGTTGATTGTGTGAGTGAGAGTGTGTGTGTGATACGTGTGTGTTGTGAGTGAGAGTTGTTGTGAGTGGTGCCACCCCCCGTGTTGTTTACTGTGTGTGCGTTGAGAGTGTGTGTGTGTTAATGTGTGTTGTGAGTGAGAGTTGTGTGTGTGTGATTGTGTGAGTGAGAGAGTGTGTGTGTACTGTGTGTTGAGTGTTGAGAGTGTTTGTTGAGGTTGAGTGTTGTGTTTTGTAATGTGGTGTGTGAAGTGGAAGTGGTGGTGTTGTGTGTTAATGTGTGTGTGAGTGAGAGTGTTTGTGAGTGAGTGTGTGTGTGTTAATGTGTGAGTGAGTGTGTGTGTGTGTGTGTGTGGTTGTGGCAGGTTGGAGTTGAAATTAATGGAAATGGGGAATGGGGTTGGAATTTTTTACGTTGGGTTTGGATTTGGCTTTGGCCTCACCATGATCCTGTCCTTGTTCCACATTTTTTGTGTGTGTTAATGTGTGTGTGTGCGTGTTAATGTGTGTCTGTGCGTGTGTGTGTGTTTGTGTGTGTGGCAGGTTTGGAGTGCTTGCCTCACCATGATCCTGTCCTTGTTCCCCATACCCCAACAGAAGAAGGACGAGGAAGAGGAAGAAAAGCTCAAGGAAAAGAGGATTAGCTTAGATGATGCCATGTGTGTGTGTGTGTGTGGCAGGTTTGGATTGCTTGCCTCGCTGTGCTCCTGTCCTTCATGTTCCCCATTTGTTTGTGTGTGTTAATGTGTGTGTGTGTGTGTGTGTGTGTGTGTGTGTGTGGCAGGTTTGGAGTGCTTGCCTCGCCGTGCTCCTGTCCTTCTTTTTCCCCATTTGTTTTTGTGTGTTAATGTGTATGTGTGTGTGTGGCAGGTTTGGATTGCTTACCTCGCCGTGCTCCTGTCCTTCTTGTTCCCCATTTGTTTGTGTGTGTTAATGTGTGTGTGTGTGTGTGGCAGGTTTGGATTGCTTACCTCGCCGTGCTCCTGTCCTTCTTTTTCCCCATTTGTTTGTGTGTGTTAATGTGTGTGTGTGTGTGGCAGGTTTGGATTGCTTACCTCGCCGTGCTCCTGTCCTTCTTTTTCCCCATTTGTTTGTGTGTGTTAATGTGTGTGTGTGTGTGGCAGGTTTGGATTGCTTACCTCGCCGTGCTCCTGTCCTTCTTGTTCCCCATTTGTTTGTGTGTGTTAATGTGTGTGTGTGTGGCAGGTTTTGGATTGCTTACCTCGCCATGCTCCTGTCCTTCTTGTTCCCCATTTGTTTGTGTGTGTTAATGTGTGTGTGTGTGGCAGGTTTTGGATTGCTTACCTCGCCATGCTCCTGTCCTTCTTGTTCCCCATTTGTTTGTGTGTGTTAATGTGTGTGTGTGTGGCAGGTTTTGGATTGCTTACCTCGCCATGCTCCTGTCCTTCTTGTTCCCCATTTGTTTGTGCCTGTTAATGTGTGTGTGTGGCAGGTTTGGAGTGCTTGCCTCAACATACTCCTGTCCTTCTTGTTCCCCATAACCCAACAGAAGAAGGATGAAGAAGAGGAAGAAAAGCTCAAGGAAAAGAGGATCGGCTTAGATGATGCCATGGACTCTACTGACAAGCCGGTCTTTGGTGAAGAGGAGGATGTTAGAAACACTCAGTTCAACCCAATTCAACATGACTCTGCGTTCGACAAGGTAAGCAGCAGGGTGTCAGGGGGAGTGGGTGGGTGGGGGTGGGGTGGTCAGTTACTCAACTGACAACCCGGTATTTGGTGAAGAGGAGGACGTTAGAAACATCCAGTTCAACCCAATTCAACATGACTCTGTGTTTGACAAGGTGAGCTGGAGGGTATCAGGGGGAGTTGGCGGGTTGGGGTTGGGGTTGGGGGGGGGGGGGGGGGGGGGGGGGGGGGGGGTATCAGGGACTCTATAGACAACCCGGTGTGTGATGAACAGGAGGATGCTAGAACATCCCAGTTCAACCCAATACAACATGACTCTGGTCTGCCGTCTGCGTTCGACCTGGTAAGCTGCAGGCTGTATCCTAGCCGCACAACCACACACTTTGTAACAAGCCCACGACCATCGCCTCATCCATAAATCCCTTCACCAACCCCTACGCCCCACCATCCCATAAAAACCCCTCTCCGCACACCCAAGCCATACCAACACACCCACTTCATTTAGTCGAGCGTGGCAACAGCGCTAGGCCTGCCATGGGCCCATGCACCCCACACCCACACTTCACTCCACCCCACACCCATCCATACACCCTCCCACCCCTACCCACATAACAACTCAGCCTACCCAACACCCACTCATTGTAGGCGGCAACAGTGCTATTCCGCTGGCCCATGCACCACACCCACACTCATTACACCCACACAACCCATCCCATTCATCCTCCCACCCCTCCCACACACAAGCCATACCCCACACATCCCACTCAGTGAGCGGCACATGCTATTCCATATGCGCCACTGCACCCCACACCACACCCCACACACCCATCCATACACCCTCCCACCCCTACCCACACACAGCCATACCCACACACCCACTCAGGTGAGCGGCAACAGTGCTATTCCAATGCCCATGCACCCACACCCACACTCATACACCCACACACACCCATCCATACAACCTCCCACCCCTACCCACACCCATACACCCCTACCCACACACAGCCATACCCACACACCCACACAGGTGACCGACAACAGTGCTATTCCAATGCCTATGCACCCACACCCACACTCATACACCCACACACACCCATCCATACGCCCTCCCACCCCTACCCACACTCATACACCCCTACCCACACACAGCCATACCCACACATCCACACAGGTGAGCGACAACAGTGCTATTTCAATTGAGGAGGTGCAACCTCAAACAGGCGCGTGGCTGTTGGGAACAGGAGGCAATGCTCTAGCGGCATCCACACCGCGGGAATCCAAACATCCATTATCCTCCGGCTCCAACCGCCCATCCTTTAACGGCTCATCCAACTGGTCGGTTCCCTCTACACGTCCAGACAGCAAAATGGGTGACAGTGACCTCTACAGCCACCCCCTCTCTACCGACCCATTCCCTCCGGATGGCAAACTACGTGCCAGCTCCAGCAGTGAGTCTGCGCAGAACAAAAAGGGCAGCAACGCAAAGTGGAATCTGAACACGCAGGAGGCAGGAGAGGAGATAGAGGCAGTGAAACCAATGGGAAGAAGTACAAGCTTCGATGCGCCCCCTGCACGCTCGCAGTCCTTCTTCAAGCGGATCCTATCAGCAGAGCCTTCCAACCCATCTTTTGGATCACAGTCAAGCGTACCCAACATCATGACCAGTGGTCTAGCTGCTGGAGGTAAGGAATGCGTTAAAATAAATGAATAGTACGCCTTGTTACGAGGTGAAAGGTTGAGGGGATCTTCATCTCATGCATCGAAGGCAAGCGTACCCAACATCATGGCCAGTGGTCTAGCCGCTGGAGGTAAGGATACGATGAAATAAATGAATAGTACGCCTTGTTACGAGGGGTGAGGTTGATGGGATATCCATCTCAACAATCCCAGTCAAGCGCACCCAACATCATGACCAGTGGTCATGTCGTTGGAGGTAAGGAATGCGTTAAAATAAATGAATAGTATGCCTTGTTACGAGGTGAAGAGTTGAGGGGATATCCATATCATGAATCTAAGTCAAGCGTACTCAACATTATGGCCAGTGGTTTTGACCCTGGAGGTAAGGAATCCGATCACATAAATGAATAGTACGCCTTGTTACAAAGTGTGAGGTTGAGGGGATATCCATCTCAACGATCCCAGTCAAGCGCACCCAACACCAGTAGTTTAGCCGCTGGAGCTAAGGAATCCGATAAAAAATGAATAGTACGCCTTGTTACGAGGTGTGAGGTTGAGGGGATATCAGGAGGTGTTATTTCCGTCTTGTGTATTGCATGATTGCATCCCATATATATCAAAGATATATACATATATATATATATATATATATATATATATACTAGTACGGTAGCCCGTGTGGCCGGTGGCCACACCTACTCTCACCTACTCTCACCCCTACTCACACCTACTCTCACTCTCAAGACCCCCCCCCCCCCCCCCCCCACACACACACACACCACCCCCACCCCCACCCCACCCAATCATAGTACGGTGCCCGTTTGGCCTTTGGCCACACCTATTTGGGGCTGATTACATAATGGTTTACACTTGAAGCCCCCCCTCATTCACACACCACCACCACCAAACCATTAACCGCCACACCTGTTTTGGGCTGGGTTGCAAAGAGGTTTTCTCTGCAATGCATGCAACTTAAAACATTGATGGACGCATATCCCTTTTATCCCCCACCCACCCACCCACCCACCCACCCACCAAACATACTCCCTTACTCTTCCTGACATATTTCCTGACTCCATCCCTTATTCCCTTCCCCCACCATAGCCATCCCACCAGCCCCCACCCTCTCCCCACTCTCATCCCTCCCCTCACAAATACACGCACCCACCAGCACACACATACTCCGTATCTGCCTCCCTCCACTTCAGCTGTGGGCTTTGCCGTAGCTGAAAGGCATACGGGACGAAGAGCATCGACAACGTTTGCGCATCATCCGACTCCGCTAAAAGCATCGGACCTGCTTCCCTGCCACCTCAGCTGTGATCGATAGTCGACCCCACTGAAAAAGCTGAACCTGCGCAATAGCAACTGTACATAACTAAAGCTTCTTCTTAGCGAGCATGTATTCAGTTTGGCCGAAGAACAATCCTGTTTACCGCAAGTGCTCCCGAAGTCAACTCGATCTGAGACTTGGAAACATCGCTAGGTTCATCCATTCAACTTTGCCGCGTGCTCGCTATAGCACATTTCACAGCGACGACATATTTCTCGTTGCAGTGGGAAAGAAAGATTACAATGGCCACTTATCCTGGCAGTGGAAACACCACCGCCCCCGAAGGAACGGACTCCGAACACCACTGTCTTCCGGCAGTGGGGATCGAACATCTCCCGTTTGGCGTTTCTGCGTTTTGCAGTGGGAAGAAGTTGCAGTCAAGTTGCTGATTTGAGATGTTCAGTCAAGTTAGGGCGAGAATAGCCTCTTTCAGTGATTTACAATGGTCTAGTGGTAGACCAGATCGCCTACAAATGATGAGTCGGGGGTTCGACTCCCCCTTCGGTCGCTCTTGGGTTGCAGGTCGTCATCAAAACCGCGATGGTAGCTTGTCCATTGGAGGGGTAGAGATCGCTCCCCCACCGCGTACCTATGGGCCTCCTTAACACCAACGCACCACCATTTGTTATCTTATTAGGGCGAAATGATTCAGCAGGATTTTCCTTCGGCTCTCGTTGACGCAAGGGAAGGTCTTGCAGAGATGCAGGGGGAAAAGGTTTGTAGGAAGACGAACTACAGCGCTACCGAAATCAGGTGGATGAACTCAGGCGGGAAAAGGAGAAATCGGGCGGGATGCGCAACAGGTAGAATATGCAGGAGGCAAAGGTTGCATGAGGCAGAATTCGCAGGAGGCCAAATCAGGCAGAAGTTGAAGCAGGAGGGATTAAAAGTGGGAATTGGCTGAACGGGAATTGGCTGGGCGGAAATTGGCTGGGCGGGAAGTCGGTAAGTCGGTTACGCGATGACACCACGACCACGACCGCCATGAAATGTTTATATATATATAGATATATATACTATATATGTGACATCTCATGTATATATAAATACATATAAACACACATATATCATGTATCATTTGCATATCATATATCTCATGCATTTCATATACCTAATGTTTAGTAAAAAGTGATGCTCCCAATGCACCTCCTTGTCAACACTAAGCCCCCCCCCCCCCCCCCCCCCCCCCCCCCCCCCTCACACTCTGCACCCCTCTCACACTCTGCACACCACCCTCACACTCTGCACACCCCTAACACTCTGCACACCCACTCCTCATTTTTCCATGTCAGGCGAGAGGGGTAGCCTTGATGCTAAGAACCGCTCCGGTCTGAAGACCCCCACCGAGGCGTGGGGAACACCGGACAGGAAGTCACGCAAGTCCAGGACGCCCACTACGCGTTGGGGGGCCGACGTCCAGGACACCCCTACCTACAATCGGGATTCCAGCCGCAAATCAATGGGGGGCAAGATGGAGCGCTCGTCAAGCAGGGTAATGGAGCGCTCGCCCTCCAGGGCAGCCTCCACCACACAGCTAGAGCTTCGGAAGTCCACCAGCTCCCGGCTTCGGAAGTCCACCTCCAATGCAGGCGCGTGGGCTACACCACGAAGTCCATTGTCTGGCATCCCGCGCAGGGCGTCAGCCAAGTCGCCCAGGACCCGTGCGTCTGCAGATATCGTATTGGAGACGCACAACTCTGCCTTGGGTGGCGTGCCTGAGGACCACCTGGATGATAACTACCTAGAGGAAATCCGGACCACAGCAACATCACGCGGTGGTAGAGGTCATGGGGACAAGCTAAAGGCAGCGTCCTCTTTCCATGTCAAGGCAGATCGCCTTTCTCGCTTCGCATAGTGACCACCTGGGAGATAACTATCTTGGTAGATCCCGAACAAAGGGGAGATCCAGAACAAAGCAACCTGACACGGAGGACAAGTTATATGCAGCGTCGCGACGCTACAAATTTGCGGATGTTTTCGCGAAGGAGTGACAGGTGGCAACTGAAGCGAGTTAGTTACGAGGCCGTTGGCTGACGTGTCAGGCTTCGTCTCGGTCAGACAGTCGCGGTCGTACACACAAACGGACAAATGGGTAACCCTGGCTGGGGGCTCCCGTCCCCTTGAAGAGGGGGCCAAAAAGGTTATGGAGACAGGCCAGGGGTGGTGTCCTCCTCCAATACCAAGACAGGTTGCCGATCTCGCAAATTGACCACCTGCCCTGGGTGATAACTACCTCGGGGAGATCCAGAACAAAGCAACGGATCGGGAGCAGAGCAACGGATCAGGGACAAAGCAACGGGTTGGGAACAAAGCAACAAAGCAAAAGATTCAGAACACAACAACAAAGCAACGGATCAGGGACAAAGCAACAGAGTCAGAACAAAGCAACGGATGATTGACCGTGGGTGCTTGTGGCATAACAATCATGCCCGGGGCATGCATTTGCACAACTCTAAGCATGCATACACACAGCAACATAAAGAAAGGGAACCATTCCCTTCCAGTTATCATGTATATGTGATGAAGGTACGACTTTTTTTTCTTTCCTTTTTTCATTTGTGAAAGATATTTCACCTCGGGAGGTGGGTCTCCCAACACAAACCATCCACACCAAGGATTCAGTTTGAATGGCGTTGCCACTCCTGCAAAAGAGTAGGCACATTTAGGTCCAATGAGACATTTGGTCATTTGGGCGGGCGCGACATTAGATAATTTGGTCATTTGGGCGGGCGCGACATTAGATCATTTGATCATTTTGCTTCTTCATCGTTACTGCCACTTTTTTACTTGCCAGGACACTGTTGACTTAAACATTTGCTTGCTGAAAATCTCCTACAAAAAACAGCCGAGTAGCAGCAAGCTGCAAGCAAATTGAAGGTGCATGCGGACTAGCAGTGGGGACATTTCGGCTGAAACCCGATTAGGCACAGGCGAGCTATTTAATAAACAATGATCACAATCTACTCCATCGGGAAGTGTTATGTCATTCGTGGCACTAAAGATACCGGCATCATAACTAAAAAAAGCTCATGCCAATGGAGTGTTCTGTCACCAGTGGCACTCTAGATACTTGTATCATGACAAAAAACAAAGCAAAACAAAAACCACATGCCAAGAGTGTATATCAATGGGTGCACTATGTAGACCATATCAACTTGAAAATAAAACAAAAACCACATGCCAATGGAGTGTTATAGCATTGCGGTGGCACTAATATACCAATAATCATAAGTGAAAACAACCAAAACCCCATGGTGCCAATGAGTGTTATATCCTGGTGCACTATATTGATACCAATATCATAAGTAAAAACAAAACAAAAACCACATGCCAATGGAGTGTTATATCATTGGTGGCACTATTTATACCAATTCTAGTGAAAACAAAACAAAACACATGCCAATGGAGTTTTATCTTGGTGGCCTATTGATACCTATATCATCCTCAATGAGTGAAACCAAAACAAAACCACCTGCATGAGTGTTTATATCATTGTGGCACTATTTAACCAATATCATAAGTGAAAACAAAACAAAAACCACATGCCAATGGAGTGTTATATCATTGGTGGCACTATTGATACCCATATCATAATGAAACAAACAAAACCACATGCCACCAATGGAGTTGTTTATATCATGGTGCACTATTTATACCAATATCATAAGTGACAACAAACAAAACACCACATTCCAAATGGAGTGGTTATATCATTGGGTTCACTATTTATACCATTCAAAGTGGAAAACACCACAAAACCCTGCCACTGGGTGTTATAATCATTGGTGGCACTATTTAATATTTATCCATATCATAAAGTGAAAACACACAAACCACATGCCAATGGGTGTTTTTATGTCCATTGGTGGCACTATTTATACCGATATTCATAATTGAAAACAAAAAAACAAAAACCACATGCAATGTAGGTATATCATTGGTGGCACTATTTATACCAATTACATCAGTGAAACGAACAAACACCACTGCCCATGGAGTTTTATAGCATTGGTGGCCTATATATACCAATCATAGGTCACAACACCAAAAACCACATGCCAATGGAGTGTTATATCATTGGTGGCACTATTTAAACCAATATCATAAGTGAAAACAAACCAAAAACCACATGGCCAATGGAGTGTTATATCATTGGTGGCACTATTTATACCAATATCATAAGTGAAAACAAAACAAAAACCACATGCCAATGGAGTGTTATATCATTGGTGGCACTATTTATACCAATATCATAAGTGAAAACAAAACAAAAACCACATGCCAATGGAGTGTTATATCATTGGTGGCACTATTTATACCAATATCATAAGTGAAAACAAAACAAAAACCACATGCCAATGGAGTGTTATGTCACCAGTGGCACTCTAGATACTTGTATCATGACTAAAAACAAAGCAAAACAAAAATCACATGCCGATGGAGTGTTATATCATTGGTGGCACTATTTATACCAATATCATAAGTGATAACAAGACAAAAACCACATGCCAATGGAGTGTTCTGTCACTAGTGGCACTATAGATACTTGCATCATAAATAAAATCAAAACAAAACAAAAACCACTTGCCAATGGAGTGTTATGTCATTGGTGACACTATAGATACCGGTGTCATAACTAAAGAAAAAGCAAAACAAAAATTACATGCCAATTGAGTGTTATGTCATTGGTGACACTATAGATACCGGCATCATAACTAAACAAAAAGCAAAACAAAAATGACATGCCAATGGAGTGTTATGTCATTGGTGCACTTTAGATTCCAATATCATAACTAAAAAGCAAAACAAAAATGACATGCCAATGGAGTGTTATGTCATTGGTGGCACCATAGATATTATACCGGTATAATCACATGCACACTGCAGTTGTATCATTGGTGGCACTCTTTATATTATACCAGGACGATCTCATGCACACGAAGTATTGTGTGCTTGGTGGCACTATATCTACTCCATATTTTGGGGGGTACACATAGCAGCTTCTAGGCAGCTGCTTGGTGGCACTATATCTACTCCATATTTTGGGGGGTACACATAGCAGCTTCTAGGCAGCTCCCTTTCCTTGTCCTTGAGCCAAACCTGAAGCTAGCGCGTGAGTACGGAAGCTGGTATGACAAGCTTTCCTATGCTGCTTCAAGCTTTGGGTTTGACCCAATGGCTGTCTATTGGATCTGGTGGGAAGCTGATATGAGTAGCCATGAAATGAACACTGCCCACTCACCCCTGAACATTTTCGTTGGAAAAACAATGTTGGCTTCGAGAAACATGACATGGCTGACCCGCACTGATGCACATTTGTGTTGGTTCTTGCTGGAAGCCTGTGCAAGGGTGGGGTATAGGCAAGATGGATTGGTTGTGGCGGCATCCAAGTTTCTGTTGGATCGTGAAATTTGTCAGTCCCTGGCAGCTTCCCAAGTTGTCCAGGTGGCTACCTCCTTGGCAGTGCTGGGAGTTTGACTATTGTTCCCCCGAAGTACAAGCAGTGTGCACACAGATCACACACACAAAGAACTGGTGGTGGTATATGTTACACAGAAGTACAAACAAGTGTGCACACAGATCACACACACAAAGAAATGGTGGTGGTATATGTTACCATGCTGTTGTCTGTCACCACAGTACTTGCTAGTGCTTGTAATCTTGGGTGGGTGGGGTGAGGTAGGTTGGGTGAGGTGTGGTGGGTGGTTGAGGTGGGTGGGTGGGTGGGGTGGGGTGGGGTCACCACAGTACTTGCTAGTGCTCGTACTCTTGGGTGGGTGGGGTGAGGTAGGTTGGGTGGGTGTGGTGGGTGGTTGAGGTGGGTGGGTGTGGTGGGTGGGGGTGTGGTGGGTGGGTGGGGTGGGTGGGGTGGGGGTCACCACAGTACTTGCTAGTGCTGGTAATCTGGGGTGGGTGAGGTAGGTGGGTGGGTGGGTGGGTGGTTGAGGTGGGTGGGGTGGGTGGTTGAGGTGGTGTGGGTGGGTGGTGGGGTGGGGTGGGGTCACCACAGCACTTGCTAGTGCTGGTAATCTTGGGTGGGTGGGGTGAGGTAGGTTGGGTGGGTGTGGTGGGTGGTTGAGGTGGGTGGTTGAGGTGGGTGGGTGGGTGGGTGGGGTGGGGTCACCACAGTACTTACTAGTGCTCGTGATCTTCGATATATTCTCTTGAATATCTGTTTTACTCACTTGTGCATTGTCCCCATGTTTGACCTCACATGGTCTTGCATGTATTGCACTTCCATTTACACACACAAGATATGCGCACTTGCCAGATACATGCATTGCATTCCCCTTGACACTCACCATATATACACATGCCAGAAACATGTTTTGCATTCCCATTAACAGACACAATATATACACACCAGATACATATGTAGCATTCCCATTTTCATTCACCAAGTATGCACACGCAAGAAACTTGTATTGCACTCCCATTTGCGTACACAATATATACACACCAGATACGTATGTAGCATTCCCATTTTCATTCATCAAGTATGCACACGCAAGAAACATGTATTGCACTCCCATTTGCATACACAATAAATACACACCATTTTCATTCATCAAGTATGCACACGCAAGAAACATGTATTGCACTCCCATTTGCATACACAATATATACACACTATTTTCATTCACCAAGTATGCACGCGCCAGAAACATGATCGATTGCAATCTAGGTCAAAGATGCAGTGCAAGGCAATGTCGATGTGTGTGGTGTGTTGTCATGTGTCACTACAGCCATGCTAGATGTTGAATGCTGTATGTATGTTGTTACAGTCCAGGGGTGGGCCAAATAGGCTGAAGGGACTTGCCCAACCTTGACAAGAGGGGCTTTAAACGGGGGGGAAACTGATGACCCGAACCCCTAACAATGGTATAGCCGACAGGGGACCTATGTTCATGCCATAGTGAGAAAATAATTATACGATTATTGAACGTTGCTTACTTACCTGAAGGGTAGTTAACTTAGCTGAAGGGTAGCTAACTTTAGCTGAAGGGTAGTTAACTTACCTGAAGGGTACTTCAACTTAGCTGAAGGGTACTTCAACTTGGCTGAAGGGTACTTAAACTTAGCTGAAGGGTACTTCAACTTAGCTGAAGGGTACTTCAACTTAGCTGAAGGGTACTTAAACTTGGCTGAAGGGTACTTGAACTTAGCTGAAGGGTAGTTAAACTTGGCTGAAGGGTACTTAAACTTAGCTGAAGGGTACTTAAACTTGGCTGAAGGGTACTTAAACTTAGCTGAAGGGTACTTAAACTTAGCTGAAGGGTAGTTAAACTTAGCTGAAGGGTAGTTAAACTTGGCTGAAGGGTACTTAAACTTAGCTGAAGGGTAGTTAAACTTAGCTGAAGGGTAGTTAAACTTGGCTGAAGGGTACTTCAACTTAGCTGAAGGGTAGTTAAACTTAGCTGAAGGGTACTTAAACTTAGCTGAAGGGTACTTAAACTTAGCTGAAGGGTACTTAAACTTAGCTGAAGGGTAGTTAAACTTAGCTGAAGGGTAGTTAAACTTAGCTGAAGGGTAGTTAAACTTAGCTGAAGGGTAGTTAAACTTAGCTGAAGGGTAGTTAAAACTTCATATGTTTAGGTAATGGCATTAAGATATCATATAATACCATGTCATCATATGATATCATATGGTGCTGGCAGTCTGACTAGGTTATTGTTGCCATTCATATACAATATCATATGATGCGGTTTGTATGATATCATATCTTATCATATCATACTCGCCTTTGGTCAACATCATATGATATGACGGTCTGTAGCTTTATATAGGCGGACCATGGGCCCTAAATATAGGTGGCCCTTAGGCCCTATTATCTGGGTGGCACATGGTCCCTAGGCTAGGCAATGCTGGTGTTGTATACTTATATATATATATGTATATGTATATATATATGTTGGTGTTGGTGTTGTATACATATATATATTACAAGATGGTGTTGTTAATGATGATGATGATGATGATGGTGGTTATCACGGTATGGATTAACTTAGTATCCTTCTTGAGGGGGTTGTCATTGTGAACTGGAGCGCGTGATCTTACACGCGCTGTTGTGGTGTTCCTGTTGTGTTGTGCACCTTCCGACCCCACATCGAAACTTCTAATTGTTCCTCCTACGGGCCCTTGGTTCCGAATTTCTTACAGCGCATATGGGGAGATCCACGCACACCTGCCAACAGTCTAGTTACCCAAGATGATGAGTTGGGGTGAGGGAGTTCTAGCGCAAAAATTTAGACCATATTTTATTTTAAGTGCTCTCTCCCCTTGCGGGAGGGGGGGCCACCTCTTTACCCCAGGGGGGGTTAGGGGGTGGCCCCTGGTAAGCAAACAGTGAGATCAGGATCGCAGCTGGGTAGAACAGCATAGCAGCACAGATTAGGGATGGATTGGAGACGTCAGTGCGAATCAGAAGACCCCAAAAAAAGCTGAAGAGACTTGCCCAACCTTGACAGGAGGGGCTTAAAACGAACAAAACTGATGAACCGAAAACCCTATCAATCATTTTACTGACAGGGGACCTAAGTTCATGCCACAGCGAAGATATATTCATACAATCAGATGGATCAGAGCTGGTGTATGATCACATGCACACAAAGTGTTATGAATATGATGATGATCATGAATATATGAGCTTATATTTAGGGAACGGCAATATGATATCATGTCGTGATATGATGCCGGCAGTCTGACTAGGCTCAAGTTCCCATTTATATACAATTTGCATGATATGATATGATAGTATACCCGCCTTGCGTCAACATCATATGATGGTATTCCCGCCTTTGGTCAACATCATATGATAGTAAACCCGCCTTTGGTCAACATCACATGATAGTAAATTCGCCTTTGGTCAACATCATATGATAGTATACCCGCCTTTGGTCAACATCACATGATAGTATACCCGCCTTTGGTCAACATCATATGATAGTATACCAGCCTTTGGTCAACATCATATGATAGTATACCCGCCTTTGGTCAACATCATATGATAGTATACCTGCCTTTGGTCAACATCATATGATAGTACACCCGCCTTTGGTAAACATCATATTATAGTATACCCGCCTTTGGTCAACATCATATGATAGTATACCCGCCTTTGGTCAACATCATATGATAGTATACCCGCCTTTGGTCAACATCATATGATATGCCGGTCCCTACTTATATTAATAGCACTGTAGATACGGGTATGATCACATGCACAAGAAGTTGTATGGTGATGATGATGATGAATGTATAGCACTCTAGATATGGGTATGATCACATGCACAAGAAGTTGTATGGTGATGATGATGATGAATGTATAGCACTCTAGATACCATTTGATCATGGTAATGATGATGGTGATGATGGTGGTCATCATCACCATATATCTTCATGCACATGTGATCATACCGGTATCTAGACTGCTACTAATATAAGCACATATATTCATGATGATGATGAGGAGGAGGAATACATGTGTGCTTATATTAGTAGCACTCTAGATCCTGGCTTGGTCATGGTGATGATGATGATGACGACCATCATCATCATCAACATCATCATCATCATCATCATGAATATATGTGTGCTTATTTTAGTAGCACTCTAAATACCGGTATGATACTATGATCACATGTGCACGAAGTTGTATCGTGATGATGATGATGATGATGATGATGATGATGATGATGATGATGATGATGAATACACTTTCCTAGATCCCTCGTCTACCCCAGCCCATTTTTTACTCACCGACGCGTAGCAGCTTCTATGCAGCTCTCTCTTCATGTGCTTGAGCCAAACCTGAAGCCAGCAAGTGTGTCCGAAAGCTGGTATGACAGGCATTCCGATGCTGTGTCAAGCTTTGGAATGCATGTCAATGGACATCCAGCAGTGACCTTTGAAATTTTGCATTATTGTATTGGCTTTACCCCATCAATACGTGCTGTAAGTCCTGCAGTAAATCCCGCAGTAAATGTAAATCCCGCAGTAAATCCCGCAATCATCCGTCTCTAATGTGTGCTGGGATTGTCAGAAAACCTTCAGGGGACGAAGTGTTACAATAAATAAATAAATAGTACGCCTTGTTACGAGGTGTGAGGTTGAGGGGGCCAGCCCGTTTGCTTACACTGGGGCCAACCACCAATAGGGGGGGGAGGGCTATCATCCCCCTGGGGGAGGGTTTGGGGCCTGTTCCATGTGTCTTCTGCATGCGACAATGGAGTGGAAGGGGATAGTGGCATGAGTGTGGAGTTTGGTGCAGAGCCTGAGGGCGGCTACTAAGGAGAAACCTAAGCGGGAGAGGTTGGGAAGTGCATGGAGATGTATGGTCCCTGTGGTACCCAATGTAACAACTCAAGATCTCACTTTATATCCTTGATCTTTCAGAGCCTGTGATAGGGTCTTGTGTTGGTTTTCCTTTTCCGCATATTAAACCGAGTGGTTGGTGTCAGAGCAGTAGCCAACTTCAACTTTGTGGATGGAAGGACATAAGGTGGGATCGGAGCATGTTTGTTGATCCGGGGTCACTAACAGGGTACTTCAAATGGCCAAATTGGCCAGCGCTTTAGCGCACTTGAAAACAAAAAAACTGCGCTTTGTAGTGCAAAAAACGAAAAACTTACTTGCTGCGCCCACAGGGGGTTGCAAAAATTGCGCTTAAAGCGCAGAGGGGGTCAAAAAGTCAGCGCTCAAAAGCGCAAAAGCGCGCGCTTTGAATTACCCTGGTCACTAACGTTTACAACAAACCTGTAGGGGACGAATGTTTAAAGTAAACCTTCAGGGGACGAACGTTTACATCAAACCTGTAGGGGACGAATGTTTAAAGTAAACCTTCAGGGGACGAACGTTTACATCAAACCTGTAGGGGACGAATGTTTAAAGTAAACCTTCAGGGGACGAACATTTACATCAAACCTGTAGGGGACGAATGTTTAAAGTAAACCTTCAGGGGACGAACGTTTACAACAAACCTGTAGGGGACGAATGTTTTAAGTAAACCTTCAGGGGACGAACGTTTACATCAAAACTGTAGAGGACGAATGTTCACAGTAAACCTTCAGGCTATATCTCAACCGGCTAGACTGCACAAAAAGATATAAGCTTCTAACAACACTCATGGCCCTGGCCGGAACTCAGCTATTGAGTAAAAACCGCACTAAAGTTATATGCAACCAAACAATACCGGTACGTTAAGGAACCATCTCGTCTGATCACTAGTAACCACTCACATAAGGTTGCAGAGAAGAGTGATCACTAGTAACCACTCACACTAGGTTGCAAATAAGAGTGATCACTACCGTAGTAATCACTCACATTAGGTTGCAGAAAATAGTGAATATACCGTATGCGCCTTAAGTATTGGCAAGATTAAGTATTGGCAAATGTCACTTTACCCCTAAAACTGAGTCTCATAAAGGCATGGCAAAACTAACTTGACAAAGGGGTCTATGGCTTAAATTTAGACCATATTTGAGAGGGCGCTTATCCATATTTAATTTGACTACGGTTACTCAAGTTCAGACCTGAAATCCGGTTGGCAAAGGGTATTTTCGCTTACATGTTATTGTTACATTTCCTTATTACATGTTCACCAAGTAGTCTGCCCAAGTAGCCAGACCGGTACATGGCTCCAGCCAGCCAAATTGCTGGCTGGAGCCAAGGAACCAAGTTCAGGTACATGTTCACAAAGTAGTCTGCCCAAGCTTGCTGAAAATAAAACCATGTAACAATTCAAATCAGGAGCATTAAACTTGCTAGGGCTTGTTAGCCAGACCGATAAATGGCTCCATCCAGCCATCACTCAGGGAACGCGCCAATCTCTGTACCGTCTCTGAGTGACTGTACAGTATCTCGAGTGTCTGACGCGTACCTGACTATCTCGGATATCTGGTTTTCCAGATATTCTCTTCCGCACCAATCAACGCTTCAAGCACTTTACAGAAGCCGAGCAACACTCGCAACTCACGAGCATCCGCATTTTACGCGGCATCGCAACCAAACCACTGACATGCACTTCAACAATCTCGGCGGAGCTCCAGGGAGCCAGGCGCACCTCGAAACTCACTCAACTTCGGATTGGCGCAACTGCAGCTAGCTATGCCAACGTATACCCAATCGCACAGCCAATAGCAGATTATTAATGAAGCATTAGCCACAAGCAGTCTCGCGGCTTCAGCTGAATTCTCTAGAGCCTGGCGAATGATGATTAGGCGACGTCATCATGTCCCATGATGCTGGATCCCGTGTAGGTAAATAGCGGAGCCAGCCGTCGCAACTTGGACGTTTACAATAATTTCGACGAGTTGCAGGCAGCAAACGGCGAGACTGTATTCGTCTGCAAGGCACTGTAAAACCTCCCTTGGAAAGAGTGCAGTCTACAACCATGCACAACCCAAGAAGTGCCAATTCGCAGGTCTCTCGTCAAGCGCTACTGGAGGAGCACTAAGTGCTGGAGGTGAAGATCCCCTGCTGGTGGGCTTGGGACTGGGGTAGGGGGAGAAGGGAACGGGAATGGTGGTGGTGGAGGGGGGGGGAGGCTGTGGTGGGTTGGGGGAGGCTGGGGTTTGCTGGGGGGAGATGGAATCTGTGGAGTGTGTGAGGGCAGAAAGGGCAGCTGTGGAGGCTGATGTGTTGCTGGGAGCAGCATTGGTGGTGCTGGAGTTCCGGGTGGTGCAGGCGGCATAAGGGTGGCACACATTTCCTGCCTGGAACATTCGACATCCAACTGCAGGGGGAAAGGAGGGATGGGGGGGGGGGGGGGGGGGGTGGGGGGGGGGGGTGGGTGGGGGGGGGGTGGGGGGGGGGGTTGGGGGGGGGGGGGGGTGGGGGGGGGGGGGGGGGGGGGGGGGGGGTTGGGGGGGTGGGGGTTGGGGGGGGTGGTGGGGGGGGGGGGTTTGTGGGGGGGGGGGGACTCTAAGATCTGTGGGTGCAAACTGCGGCAACCCAGTTTAAAAACTCCAACCACCGGCACTCCCTCCTCGTCCCCAGCGTCCTGAATTTCACCGCCCCAGCCTCGCAATAAGCCAACTCGCGCTCGCGGACCATAAGAAACCGTTGCGTGGCCTGCCTCTCCACTGACAATTAATTCTCCCCCTACCCACCTATCTGCTGCACACAGCACGAGCACGCGCGCACAACAAAAAATCTCATCTGCACCCCACAGCCATACAGGCAAGCTTTGGTGGGTCGCCTTTCTCTTTGCATATGCATCCCCTCCCACACAAACCACACCACTACCACCTTCCCGCATACATACGCCACTACCGATGCACTCCCTCAGCTACACGCACAACCGCAGATATCTATCCTGCAAGGACCTGCATCTCACTCGTACTGCCCCCACCCCACCTTCCCCTAAAATAATCCCCACAAAATTCCCATTGCTCTTACCTCACCCCACACCACATATACCAATATTGTGAGACCACCCTGATCCTATCACATCCACCTCGTCTGTACCTGCTCGCCCAACCCCCCCACACCCAAAGAGCACCCACTCAGGCGAGAACACACGCAAAAGACGGGGGGGACCAACAAGAACATGCATCCCCCCCCCCCCCACACAAACACACACACACACACACACACACACAAAACCACCACCAACACCAAACCACCAACCGATGCAACTAACCCCCACCCCTAAACACCCAACCACCACCGCACACAAACGTGACACGCAATACTCGGTGCCCCCCCCCCCCCCCCCCCCCCCCCCCCCTCCCCAACTCCAAACCCGAAAAACCCGTTATGTGTTAATGTGAAAGGTCAAATGCATAGTCTGGCAATCTGTGACAGAGTTGAAGTGCTGTGTTAATATTGCAGGCGTGGCAATCGATATGAAGAGCAGCTCCAGCTCTTCTTGTCTGTCAATTGCAGGCACCAACCTTTGTATACTATATGTACAGCAGCCAATCTAGTGATCTGTGATACATACAAGATTCTAGTTGAATTAGTTGTGTGCTTATGTTGCAGGTTGCTGTCTAGTCTGGCGATCTGCAGAGTTGAGTGATATGTTTAGATTGCAGGCATGGCAGACAATATGTAGAGCAGCTCCAGCTTGTATGGTCTGTCCATCGCAGGCGCCAACCTTTGTATATTAGATGTACAGCAGCCAATCTAGTGATCTGTGATACATACAAGATTCTAGCTGAATTAGTTGTGTGCTTATGTTGCAGGTTGCTGTCTAGTCTGGCGATCTGCAGAGTTGAGTGATATGTTTAGATTGCAGGCATGGCAAACAATATGTAGAGCAGCTCCAGCTTGTATGGTCTGTCCATTGCAGGCGCCAACCTTTGTATATTATATGTACAGCAGCCAATCTAGTGATCTGTGATACATACAAGATTCTAGCTGAATTAGTTGTGTGCTTATGTTGCAGGTTGCTGTCTAGTCTGGCGATCTGCAGAGTTGAGTGATATGTTTAGATTGCAGGCATGGCAGACAATATGTAGAGCAGCTCCAGCTTGTATGGTCTGTCCATTGCAGGCGCCAACCTTTGTATATTATATGTACAGCAGCCAATCTAGTGATCTGTGATACATACAAGATTCTAGCTGAATTAGTTGTGTGCTTATGTTGCAGGTTGCTGTCTAGTCTGGCGATCTGCAGAGTTTAGTGATATGTTTAGATTGCAGGCATGGCAGACAATATGTAGAGCAGCTCCAGCTTGTATGGTCTGTCCATTGCAGGCGCCAACCTTTGTATATTATATGTACAGCTGCTAATCTAGAAATGTACAATACGTACAGCATTCTAGCTGAATTAGTTATGTGTTCATGTGGCAGGCAATCTTGCTAAGACTGGCAATCTGCACAGTTGAAGTGCTGTGTTTAGATTGAAGGCGTGCGCAGACAATATGTACAGCAGCTCCAGCTTGTATGGTATGTCCATGCAGCGCCAACCTTGTATATGATAGTACAGCGCAGTCAGTGGTCTGGCTATATGCACTGTAGACAACCAGCTAGATTTAGTCATGTGCTCTATTGGGCCGGCATCTGCCTGGTTCTGGTATTGCCAGAGTTGAAGTGTTGTGTAAGATCGCAGGGCTTGGCAGGCAATATGTAGAGCGCTCCAGCTCCAAGGTCTTGTCCAGGGCAAGGCCGCCAAAACCTTGTTATATTAGAGTACAGCTTTGCTAGGCAGGCTGTAGTACAGCGTTGTCTGTTATATGTTACTGTAGAGGCGACGCAGCTGAATTAGTCATGTTCATATGGCATGGGCATCTGCTCGTCGGGGGAGTCTGAAGAGTTGAGGGTGTTGTGTTTAGATGCAGGCGTGGAGGACAATATGCTATAGCCCAGCTCCCCGCATCGTTTGTCGCTGATCGCCACATGCGCGCCCACACTTTTAATATTACCATGTAAGCTGCTAGGCAGCTCCTAGTCCATTGGTCTGCGATGTACTGTAGTAACGGTGATACAGGATTGTGCGCCTAAATGTGCTCATATTGCAGGGCATCTGCCTAAGTCTGGTAGATTCTGCCAGACGAGTTGAACAGGGTGTGTGTTACCAGATTTGAAGGCGTGGCAGGAAATGTGTAGGGACCCGAGGATCCCACGCTGGATGTTGGTTCTGTCCTTTGTATGGGCAGGAAGACACCTTTCTATTCTTATATGTTCAAGTGCTAGGCAGCGGCTGCTAATCCAGTGGTTGATATATTGTAACTGTAGAACGAAGGCCTGTTAGTCCTGTCGGCTTTCATATTGCGCATCTGCACCTAGTCATGGCGTGCTATCTGCGGAGTTGAGAGTGATGTGACTGGTATAGAGTTGAGGCGTGGCAGGGACACCATTGTACAGCAGCTCACAGCTTCATAAGTCTGTCCATTGCAAGACGCCCAACCCCTTCAAGTGATTTGTATTACAAAGCGCTAGGTCAGGTGACTAGTTACAACCGTGGTCTGCTGTATGTACTGTAATTGGGCGATCGTGAATTAGTCATAATGTTGCTCATATTGGAGGCAAGATGCTAGTCTGTTTTGATCTGCAGCGGTGAAGAGTGTTTTGTGTTAGATGCAGGCGTGGGCGGACAAATTATGTCCCGGCAGCTCCAGCTAATATATAGTCTGTGTCATTGCCAGACAGCCACACTTTTATATTGTCTGTACAGTGCGTATGCGGAAAGGATAGTCAGCTAGTTCAGGCAGTGGTGGTGCTATACAACTGTAGACGGACCAGCTTGAGTTAGTCAGTGATGCTTTCAAGTGAGTTGTATTCCTGTCTGGTTGATCTTGCCAGGTTGGAAGTCGTCCTTGTTGTTTAGAGATGTAGGGCAGTGTCGGCAGGACAGATAGGTACAGCAGATTCCGAGGGCTTGTATGGGTCTGGTTCCATTGCAGGTCGCCCAACCTTTGTTATCTTGATGACTGTACACGCCGCTCGTCCAGTATTGTCTGACTATATGTAATGTAGAAAACCAAAGGCTAGATTAGCTCATGTGCTTTAAAATACTTGGCAGGGCATCTGCCTAGTCTGGTGAATCTGCACGAGCTTTGGAGTTGAAGTGTGTGTGTAAGATCGCTCGGTCCGTGGCCCAGGCGCAATTATGTAGAGCAGGCTCCCAGTCATCCACAGTTGTCATTTGAAGGCGCCAAACCGTTGGTAGTATAGTGTTAGATATGTGACCAGCGCCCTTGTCGCTAGGGCAGCTGCTAGTCAGCAGTGGTCTGTTATTGTACTGTGACGACCAGCTGACTTAGTCATGTGCTCAAGTGCAGGCATCTGCCTAGGTCTGGGTGGATCTGCGCAGAGGTTGAAAGTGTATAGTTGTTTAAGAATTTTTGCCGCGTTTGAGCAGGAGCAATATGTTATAGCAGCTCACCGCATCGTTTGCGGGCTGTCCAGTGCAAGAAGCACGGACATTTTTATATGACCATGTCAAGCGGCTAGGCAAGCTCCTAGTCCATTGGTCTGCTTAGATGTACTGTTAGACGACAAGCTGTTAGGCCTGATGTGCTTCATATTGAAGGCAATGCCTAGTTGTGTGATCGGCAGAGTTGAAGGTGTGGTGAGGATTGCAGGCGTTAGGGCAGAAGCTGACTGTCGTAGGAATCCAGGTTTCTCACCGTCGTACTGGGTCCATGTCAATATGTAGGCGCCAACCTTTCTATAATATATGTGTTTTTTCAGCTGCTAGGCCGCTTGACACGCGCACACTGGCTTAACTCCACAGTGGTCTGATATATGTACTGTAAGCGACGGCCGGGATACCGAGCTATGTGCCATCGCTGCTTCATATTCGCAGGCATCTGCCTAGTCTGGTGATCCTGCCAGGAGTTGAAGTGATGTGCTGTGGGTAGATTAGGATTTGCAGGCGTGGCAGGACAATATGTAACAAGCACTCCAAGCTATATAGTCTGTCCATTGCAGACGCCCCCCACCTTTTTTGATTATTGTAATTTAACCAGCTGTAGGCAGCTGCTAGTACAACAGTGTCTCTGTATGTACTGTAGACGATCAGGCTGAAGGTTAGTCATGTGCTCCATATGGAGGCATCTGCCTAGTCTGGTTTGCCACCTGCGTAAAGCGTTGAAGTGTTGTGTTTAAGATGGCAGGCGTGGCAGGGGGACAATTAGCGTACGTGTGACCACCTCCAGCTTCTATAGTCTGTCCCATTGCAGACGCACACCACCTTTTATATATGTATGTCCCCGCTGCTAGGCCATGCTAGTTCACGCAGGTGAGTCTGCCTATCAAACTGTAGGAGGGACCCAGCTGAGTAGTCATGTGGCCATATTGGTGGTATTTTTCCTAGTCTGGTGATATCTTCTAGCAGAGTTGGCGAAAGTGTATGTGCATTAAGATTGCAGGAGATGTGGCAGCGACCTATGTTCAAAGGGCAGTCCAGGGTTTGTATATGGTCTGGTCACCAGTGCAGGCGCCCCCAAACCTTTGATTGATCGGTTACAGCCGTAGTCCAGTGGCGTCTGTATATGTACTTGTAGGCGGAAAAACACGCGACAGATTAGGTCATCCGAGTGTTTCAGTTATTGTTCATGGCTCTGCTATGTTTCGCTCGCGTGCCATCTAGCAGGGTTGAAAGTGTTGTGGTAAGCTCAGGCTTGGCAGGCACAACTTTATTTGAGAGCAAGCTCAGCTCACCAACCGCCGTCTGTTCTCACCCGCAGGCCGCTTCAATCCTTTTTTCATCTAGTACACTCTGTGGAGGTGTAAGGGCAGTGCTAGTTCAGCATGGTGCGTTATGATTGTACGTAGACGACCAGCTGAATTAGTCATGTGCTCATATTGCAGGCATCTGCCTAGTCTGGTGATCTGCAGAGTTGAAGTGTTGTGTTTAGATTGCAGGCGTGGCAGACAATATGTATAGCAGCTCCCGCTCGTTTGGTCTGTCCATTGCAGACGCCCACCTTTTTATATTACATGTACAGCTGCTAGGCAGCTCCTAGTCCATTGGTCTGCTATATGTACTGTAGACGACCAGCTGTGCTCATGTGCTCATATTGCAGGCATCTGCCTAGTCTGGTGATCTGCAGAGTTGAAGTGTTGTGTTTAGATTGCAGGCGTGGCAGAAATGTGTAGACCAGCTCCACCTCGTATGGTCTGTCCATTGTAGGCGCCAACCTTTCTATATTATATGTACAGCTGCTAGGCAGCTGCTAATCCAGTGGTCTGATATATGTACTGTAGACGACCGGCTGTGCTCATGTGCTCATATTGCAGGCATCTGCCTAGTCTGGTGATCTGCAGAGTTGAAGTGATGTGCGTGGTTAGATTGCAGGCGTGGCAGACAATATGTACAGCAGCTCCAGCTCATATAGTCTGTCCATTGCAGACGCCCACCTTTTTTATATTGTATTTACAGCTGCTAGGCAGCTGCTAGTACAACAGTGGTCTGCTGTATGTACTGTAGACGACCAGCTGAATTAGTCATGTGCTCATATTGGAGGCATCTGCCTAGTCTGGTGATCTGCAGAGTTGAAGTGTTGTGTTAAGATTGCAGGCGTGGCAGACAATATGTACAGCAGCTCCAGCTCATATAGTCTGTCCATTGCAGACGCCCACCTTTTTTATATTGTATGTACAGCTGCTAGGCAACTGCTAGTTCAGCAGTGGTCTGATATATCAACTGTAGACGACCAGCTGAGTTAGTCATGTGCTCATATTGGTGGTATCTTCCTAGTCTGGTGATCTGCAGAGTTGAAGTGTTGTGTTTAGATTGTAGGCGTGGCAGACAATATGTTCAGCAGCTCCAGCTTGTATGGTCTGTCCATTGCAGGCGCCAACCTTTTTATATTATATGTACAGCTGCTAGGCAGCTGCTAGTCCAGCAGGAGTCTGCTATATGTACTGTAGACGACTAGCTGAATTAGTCATGTGCTCATATTGCAGGCATCTGCCTAGTCTGGTGTTCTGCAGAGTTGAAGTGTTGTGTTTAGATTGCAGGCGTGGCAGACAATATGTACAGCAGCTCCAGCTCATAAGGTCTGTCCATTGCAGGCGCCAACCTTTTTTATATTATATGTACAGCTGCTAGGCAGCTGCTAGTCCAGTGGTCTGCTATATGTACAGCAGAAGACCAGCTGAATTAGTCATGTGCTCATATTGCAGGCATCTGCCTAGTCTGGTGATCTGCAGAGTTGAAGTGTTGTGTTTAGATTGCAGGCATGGCAGACAATATGTAGAGCAGCTCCAGCACATCGTGTCTGTACTTTGCAGGGGCCACCCTTTTATATTATTTGTACAGCTGCTAGTTCAGCAGTGGTCTGCTATATGTACAGCAGACGACCAGCTGAATTAGTCATGTGCTCATATTGCAGGCATCTGCCTAGTCTGGTGATCTGCAGAGTTGAAGTGTTGTGGTTTCGAAACCTCGCACCTTTCTGAATCTCGCAGACGCTCTTTAGGGCACCAAGGCATTGCTATTTCCCCACTTCATGCCATGCAGCTATTGGTGCTATAGGGTGGGTGCTGTAAGGTGGGAGCCTGAAGTTAGGGGCTTTAAGTGGGGGTGAAGTTGGGGGGGGATTTTTAATTCAGGGGGGGGGGGGGGGGGGGGGCAGCCCTCCTCAAGTTGTATACACAGGGTGACAGTTCCAATATTTTGTTTACTCCAGCTTATGCCCAGGATAACTCATTGAAGTCACACTTGAATCTATTTTGAATTTGAAAAATGTAAAAAGAATTCCGCCATCCGCCCTTGGTAACCTGGGCCAATCAATGGAGCGCCCAAAATCTGTAACATCCGCCAACCTTGATTTTGGGTGCCATCCGCCATCTCTTTTTTCCGCCAACATATAATGCGCCTGCAGTAACCTCCTTAAAACGGATTCGATTGGACTGCCATAATGTTTTCAGCTGCCCTGACTCCGTGTTGCTAACTGTCATCTACCCACAGAAACCAGAAATATATTATCATACCTCCCGTGGAACGAAGGGAATTAAGTTGCTCGCCGTCTGCTGGTGGAGTAAACACAGGCAGTACCACTCCATACTTTAAAGAACCGGATACCGGATACGTGAATTTGAACTCTGTTACAGTGTTACTTGTTACATCATCCGTGTAAAGATAGTTTAAAAATATGCCTAGGAGTGTAGGAGTCTAGTTGAAATAACACGGATATTGAACACGATTCATGTCCATGCATTGAAATATAGTAATGATACCGTTAATTGTATTTCCCGGTATATGTGGGCCAGTCTATTTATATCAGAGATTAGTCCCTGCCATGATGCGGTTAAGTGCTTGGCAAACTCGACAGAAACAGCAATTGGTGCCATGGATCGCATGGCAATAGCTTGGCCCTTGGAGTGCTTGGCAATGAAACCGACTGCCAAGGATGAGGGTAGCACGTTGAGGCCAACCGACTGCCAAGGATGAGGGAGCCCGGTAAAGAAAGAGGTAGCACACTTGGACCTGGGTAGCATCTACGGATTGGATAAACCTGCAGCTGCTCGCCTGCTCCCACCTCATCCACCGCACTCCCAGATGGTACTGCCATTGGTGTCAAGGTTCCCGATGCAAAACCTACTGGCCGGGGCAGGAGAAGAAAGGCCACCTAGGTAGATAGCTAGACAGGTATTGGAGTCTAGGAGTGGGGCCAGCTGCTCTAAAGAGGGCTAGCTGTTAGGCGCTCTTGAGGGATGGGATCTCTTGATACTTTATTACACATAATCGATGCTGCATATTCCTTGAGTGTCGAGGCTTCCAATTCAATACCTACAGGCCGAGGCCGGGGCCGGGGAAAAAAGGCCCCCTAGGTAGATAGCTAGATAGGTACTAGAGTGCAGGAGCAAGGCTACCTGCTATAAAGAGGGCTGGCTGTTAGGCACTCTTGAGTCTTGAAGGATGGGATCTCTTGAGACTTCATTACTCACAGACGTAGTAGGATAAGTAGCTAGTGAAGGTGCGGTCCCTAGCATAGAATTCCCATATAAGGAATACGTGTCTTGTAGCTAGTTGCCGTGCTGACAATCTAATGGAGTAATGCACTGCCATGTATCACAAATTGCACAACTGGTAGGATGAGGGGTAGCACGTAATTTGTGAGGTTGCTTGCTTATTATAATTAGTTGATTTATTTTTGGTCAGAAGCTGTCAAAAGAGTTAGAAATGTTATGAGTGGGGGTTGCGTTACAGTAGTGGGTCAGTTTGCATGCATAATGGTGTTTAATTGTAGCTACCTGTCTATCAAGTTGTTGAAAATTACAACTCTACTTAATATGTATGTAAAATAACTCATGGGATGATTTTATGATCACCATGAACAATTTGTAATACAATTTCGAGATTATCTGAAGAGTATCCAGATACGTATCTGCTCATTTCAAATTATTATCTCAGATATTTGTCTTAGATATTGTACAGATACTATCTAGATGTTATCTAGCTACCACAGATAAAGGCGCATGTACGGTTTCAGATATTGTCTGGAAGCTATCTAAACAGTATCTTTAAGTACAGATATTCGTATCTAGATATTGTCTAGATACTCTCTAGGCAGTATCTAGAAATACAGATATCCGTATCTAGATATTGTTTAGATACTCTCTAGGCAGTATCTAGATACTACAGAAATTGAAATTGAAATTGTTACATCCGTGTAGAACCATTACTCACAGGACGTGAAGTAGATACTACAGATATTAGTATCAATGCACCAGTATCTGTGATATCTAGATACTATCTAGATAGTATCTGTTCGGTATCTGAGATAAATATCTCAGATAATAATTTGAAATAAGCAGGTACGTATCTAGATACTCCTCAGATAATCGGTCGGTTCCCTGAGTGCAAATTGCTGGCTGGAGCCATGTTACCAAGTTCAAGGTCAAGTACATGTTCACTAAGTAGTCTACCCAATCTTGCTGAAAACAAGTCCTATGCAGCGTCGCCAGCGACGCGGAAAATTGGCCGAGTGTGTTGGCAACGGAACGAATGGTGGCAACGATGGAGCTGGCCGAAGCGAGTTAGTTACGTGACCGTTGGCTGAGTGGCTGACGTATCGGGCGGGCAAGAAAATTTTCGGTCAAACGGACAAATGGGTAACCCCGGGGGCTCCCGCCCCCTTGAAGAGGGGGCTCCGCCAATAAAACCATCTAACAATTCAAATCAGGAGCATTAAACTTGCTAGGGCTTGTTAGCCAGACCGGTACAAGGCTTCATCCAGCCAAATTGCTGGCTGGAGCCATGTTACCAAGTTCAAGGTCAAGTACATGTTCACTAAGTAGTCTGCCCAAGCTTGCTGCAAATAAAATCATGTAGCAATTCAAATCAGGAGCATTTAACTTGCTAGGGCTTAGTAGACAGACCAGTATATGGCTCCAGCCAGCCAAAGTGTACAGTACCATGGCAACCGTAACTTAGCAAGGGCCACCCACTTGGAGTGGTCTCAAGCTGGATCCGGTTTGGCAAAGGGTCGTTTGCCAAAACGTTTGCCAATACTTAAGGCGCGGATGTTATATTCGGGAATCCCCTCACATCTAGTGCACTATAATTTAAATCAAGCATAATTCTGTTTCTATGCTAGGTTGCTGAGAGGAGTGATCACTAGTAATGTCATAATCGGAGTATGGAGACTGCGTAGCAATAAGAGTTATTACAAGATGCATCAATCCGCACGGAGTGGATTGATGAAGGAAACGACAGTACCATACATGGTACTGCGTGGCAAGGCAAGTGGCCATAGCTGGCAAACGGCACAGCAGAAGGCACGCCAGGTAGTGAGACATGCGTGCTCTATGTCACTCTAGAGACGGCATGAAAGCCGGACAATAACAAGTAATCACTCGCATTAGGTTGCAGAAATAGTGAATATCTATTCGGGTATCCCCTCACATAGTCACACCTAGTGCACTATCAGTGTAATCAAGCATAATCCCGTTTTTAGGCTGAAGTAAAAATATGCGATAATCATCGCAGAATTAAATTATCATCCCAGCTGAGATGATGATTTAATTATATTGTAGAATTAAATTATCACTGTAGCACGAACTCAGGCCCCCTGATGTTAAAACGATTGTTTGGGTTTCAATTCATGAGTGCTTTTTATCTTTAAGCCCTTCCTATACGGTTGGGGTCTCTTTCGTCTATTTGGACCACCCCTGGACTGTAATGTACACTCATACACGTTTTAATAAAACCACCTGGGTCAGAGCAGAGAAGAAGAGGGGAGGAGCAGATGTGCTGTATAATATGTCAGATTTACATCGTAGGACTTGTTTCAAGCACCGAGTGATCAAATATAACATTTGTCAATCTTCTTTCACATCCGTCCCCATCATGAAGAAAAAAACTCTTTCCCAGCAGATGGCTGGAGTTTCCGATCAAACTCAAAACACGCAATGGCCCTGGCCTGAACTCAGCACTTGAGAAACAGACTCGCCATAGTTCTACAGAGCCATACAATACAACAGTTGACTATCCCTCCCACACTAGGTTGCAGAAAATAGTGGGCATTAAAACAGGTCTCCCCACACATCTAGTTCACCTCCACTTTAGTTCACCATCAGCCAGGACTTGCATGGCTCTGACCACACACACTGCTGAGTATGAGGGCTGAAGGATGATACTCTCAAGGCCCCTTGCGACTTGATCAATATATTTGGCGCAGAAATTAAAAGGGAAAATAGCAGCCCACCTCCGCTGCACGCGCAACAGCCACAGAAGTGTGCTCTGGTATATAACTGGTTCTGAAACTCAGTATTGGGTGAATATTCGTCCATACCAAAAAAAACTATGCTGCTCCTGTGACACAAGTAACTGATGAGTACCAAGATGGTACTAGCATGCCAGCAGCTTGCTAGTGCTGCTACCACATGCGTCAACAGCTGGCGGTTGTGGATCAGAATGGTACCAGCCCGCCTGCAGCTAGCTGCTTGCTTAGACAGGGTGGGAGTCAATCTTGACAGTCACATCTGACTTATTGGCAGGGGGGGCTGGCTGGTAGAGACCCAAGAAGATGATGGTCATGAAGTTGGCAATGCCCACCATCATCAAGCCAGCCTGGGCAGTCTCAATGCGGTACTCCTCAAACACGGCCTTGGCCGTGTCGTTCCTGAGGAGGAAGAAGAGGGCGTTGACGTTGTCCATCACCAGCACCAGGGCACTGGACAGGAACGCAAGGGCAACGGGGCGTCCACGGGGAATGAAGGCGGGGAAGAGGGTCAGGCCAGCGGTGATGGCAAAGCAAAAGAACTCAAACTCAATGATCCACCACTGGTACTGGAACTGGTACTGGGGGCGCCCAGGGTAGGGGATGATGTAGGTGGTGGACTGGAACACGTCGTTGTAGACAGCCTCAGTGGCAGCCAGGCTGGTCTCATTCAAGCCATCCCACAGGGGCAGGTTGTTGGCCCTCTCCTGGAGCAGGGCTGCAGGGGGCAAGAGGAGGAGTGTTAGTCATTACAGCCTTGGGTGAATTGCATGGACCAATATTATTAGACGGGGGATGTGAGGGAAGAAGAACGCTGATGTAGGGGTAGGTGGGTGGGTTGAAGTGGGGTGGGGGTAGGAAGTGATCCTGATCCTGAAAGGGTTGTGGCATGTCAGCTAAGGGGTCGGACAAACGAACAGGTACCTTGGCTGGGTGGCAGTTGGCATGCGGAGTCTGGTCAGGCAGTTGGCATGAGGCCTGAGGAGTTGGGTAAAGAGGCTCGAGGCTAACGGAGGGGCTATCGATCTATGTACTCACCAGCTCCGGCAGAGACCACCGCATAGGCGACGAAGGTGAACACTTGGGCGAAGACAAGTCCATAGTAGATCATGTTTCAGTCGTGGTGGGCTTCTGCGAAACGATCCAAGGGGGAGTAAGTGGGGTTAGCGGGAGGGACGTGGGGTGAAGGGAAGGAGAAGGGGGTCGTTCATAGAGTAGGTAGCACAGAGAGGAAGGACAGTAAGCTTCGCAGATAGAATTTGGGTCGCGATGCCAATGGCATTACGCATGCCTGCCATGTTATGGCCTGATGGGTCCATGTTGGTCCTAGCGGAAAACCTACAACTGACAGCACGAAGGACCGCGGCCTGAATCTCGATATTATCTTCGAGGCTATCTTATCGTGGTAGCTGGTTTGGAAAGCACAGTACACGTAGCATTGCAAAGCATTCTCGTCGTGGGTAGGTTGGGCAGTACCAGGACAACAGCATTTCAAAGAGACCAGCGCTGCATGGACTGGCATGGTACCCTACACGACAAGGAGACACGTGCTGCACACCTACCAGGTCTGTGAGAGGGAATCAGTTAGGCGTGGTATGCTGAATCTGTATATGGAGCGGATGTGAGGGAACAGTGACAGTCCGATAGCATTCTACATGGAGCTCGACCCTCATATACAGTTGGGAGCTGCTCGCGAACCCCAAACCCCAGATCACGCTCGGTTGGCTGAGCTGTTGGTTGGCGAGTGACGGCGAGTGCTCGTAGTAGGTCATTGCGAGTCGAGTCCCGTGCACGTGCGTTCTAGTCGAACCCTCGCACATGGTAGGCCCCGATGGTAGGCCCGCATTGGAGGGTTGCCAGCGGTTGTGGTAGCGAAGTCTGTTCTCAAATGTCAGTCGCTCCAGAAATAAGTATCTTATCAAGCCATCCGCATCTTCTGTCTTCCCCGCTGTGCTATTTCGAGAGCTTAAGTCCTCTCCGACTGCTCTACGTAACGTCTTCCTCTGTTAACCAAGCTAGCTCCTGTGAAAACACGTTTGTTGGTTGTGTATCGCGGGCCCCAAACCTGTGTTTGTCATTCAGCGCTTTCCTGACCAGGCGAGCATGTAGCCGCATGGAGGAATCCAGTTGTTTCTCACAAGGTGGTTATGCTATACTCATCTTGCATGCACATGCGACACCAATTCAAATTTGAACTGCCTCATAGGCTTGGGGCTCCATGCAATGGGTCACGTGCTCATCAGGGGGCTCGAGGCTGGGGTCTAGACTAATTAAGCCAACGCATCTTCACACGACACACACTAACACCAGAGTAGCACACCATGCCCACTAGTCTGGCCCCGTGGTTTGGGGATAGGATGCATTGTATACTGTATGTGTATACCCTCAGGCCAACCACCGCAGGAGCCCTACCGGCACCCGACTACTTGGGGATGGGATGCATTTTGTACTGTATGTGAGTTGAGACATGCCCCCAACGCCCATGGCAAGTTAATTTGTCAATATCCAATTGGGGTCAGTGATTTTTGTAGGCATGATTAATTGTTTTTTGCATGCTTGTTATGTTTATTTCATAATTTGGACATTGTTTCTGTCTGGTCTGGTTACTGTTTTTGAATTCTGAAACGTTGGCTGAATGCTGCATCGTGCATGCGTGATACTGGTACTTAATGTTTCCGAGCGACTGATTGCTTGGCTGAAGCATCGGCATGCACACTTCTTAATGTTTTGGACGACGCAGACTGTTGGCTAGGGCATCGGTTGGCTAATTAGTTTGCATTGGGTTGGTATTTGTTTGCATCGATCGGCATTGGCACCAGAGTGACACGTCATAGGTTGCTAGGTCCACACAGCACGGACTGAAGTTTTAAACTTGTTGCCAAGCCAAAGAATAGTGACAGCTAAAGGTCGGATTCCAAGAGCGTTGCTGTCATTTATTGACAGCTAGGGTGGGTGGCTCAGTTGAAGATGAGAGGGTGTTCTCGGCTATGCATTTCCTGAAGAGCAGGGCCAGGAACAGGCTGCAAAAAGGGCATCTGAACTGCGCTATGCATGTGTTCACCATGCGCTGCCTGTTCCCTGCAGACAACTTTCCTTTTGAGGAAGCCTTCAAGGTCTGAACTTTGGCGTGGGAGCGTTGGTCGGTGTTGGCTTAGGTTGAGACCAGTTCTGAATTTGAATTGTGACACAGTTCTTCAGCCAACCTAGTTAATATTCCAATAGTCTAGCCTAGTACACATGATCCAATCCCCACATACAGGTCCAATTCCAGGACTAGTCAATGGTCCCAGAGTTATACCGATTGTTCCACGGCTCTAGCTCCACATCATCTTTCCCCTTTGGTCAAAATCATACGATATGCCGGTCCCTAAGTCTAGTTGATAGGCCTCTGCCTCTGATTTACATATTAAGTCATTATTTTAATTCAATTTCAAGGTGTTAATTCAAGTCCAAGTTGAAAGTTTCAATCCAAGTTCAATATTTGCATTCCAGTTTAACCTTATGCCTATTCAGGGACTAGTAGGCCACCGCCTAAGGTAATTTTGTCCTTTAACTATTTTTGGTATTAAATTCATGTGCTGGAAAACCCTGCAACCCTAACCCTGCATGGGTTCAATACAGCCCTTTGGCTATTCAGCTATTGGAGGGCCAGCAGTCCCTTCCATAATGGTAGTAGGGTACCTTCCCCTAACTCAGGTGGATTCAAACCCTAACGGCTCAACCCCCAATATGTAGATGAGGACGACAGGGTACTACAAAGCGCGCGGCAGAATGATGATTTGGCGCACGCTTTTTGAGCCCCACTGCGCGTTTCGCGCAGTTCGTTCATGTCCCTGTGGGCGCAGCGCGCAGTTTATGCGTTTTTTGCACTACAAAGCGCTGACCAATTTGATGTTTGTGCGCTTTAAGCGCTGACCAATTTGACAAAAAGTAGTACCCTGGTGGACGATACATTAATTGATTGGTTGACCCAGAATGAAACATTGTGCATCCCGATTATTAATGTTTCCATCTCCTCAAACCCCAGACCTGGGAATCGTGCAGACCGATCATTCTAGTTTAGGCCCAAATCATGTAAACAATCACTGAGAAGGGTCAATTGAGGATCTAGTTTACAGGTGTCTAGTCATCTCATCTTATTCCTGGATAACCCATGCATGAAATAAGCCATTGTATGCGTTACTATCCTAAATCTTCCCCTAGGAGTTAAAGATGACCACTGACCAATTGATATCATATGATGCCGGCAGTCTGACTAGGCTAAAGTTACCATTTGCATACAATATCATATGATTAGGGTTGGGAAGCAAATGTTTTTATTTGTATGAGCCGTATAAACATATAAACGTATAATAACTTGTGTAAATATTGTACACTTCTGGAGAAAATACTTTTACATGGATTTAAAGGTATTGCCGCGTTGCTAATTTTGTTGGCATCACACATCAACTCTCAGAAAAAACATCTGACAAGTGAAGGTTGTCCAACTCTAAAAAGCATACATCACGACCAGAAAGTGCGTCGACCAAGGAGCGCGGTGCCAATCTAAGGGCGTCATTAAATGCCTGTTGGTCTATTATTTAACTGTATAAGTGTATAATGATATAAGTACATAACTGTATTGCAATATTGGCCATGTTCACATTCCACTAGGCTTGCACCATTAATCCTTCAAGCCCACGTAGGAGCATAGCTTGTGGAATGGAAGGCCAGGTGGCGCTCTGATATGTGTGCCATCCTGGCTATCTAAATCAAACTTTAGGCAAAATTTATGTTGTTGGTTGGTTGGTGCTTGTGAACACAATGGTGCATGTGAAAGTTAATTGTATTGCATGTTTTGATAGAGGAGACTTTCCAATGAGCTATCTAAATCAGAAATTGAATGAAATCCAAGACAGTTAAGGGCTGCGATGCGTGCTGTACTTCTCGAAGTACAGAATATACATGTGTATACGATGTAAATAAGGTCTATTCGAGAAAACATATAGGGCGTATTAATATGTATAAACATATACACGTATACTATACGTTTATAAGTCGGCCCAACCCTTCATATGATGCCGGCAGTCTGACTAGACTTTATTTGCCATTTACATACAATACATATGATGCAGTTTGTATGATATCATATGATGCCGGCAGTCTGACTAGGCTTAAGTTACCATTTGCATACAATATCATATGAAGCAATGTGTATGATATCATATGATATCATACTCCCCTTTGGTCAGTATCATATGAGTTGCCGGTCCCTACCCACTACAAATCACACCTGCACCACTGGCCCACCACTGACCAGTATCGCTCTTGGGACACTGTGTTAACTGACCAGGAAGTGATCGCATTTGTTTAGACAGTCTCAGGAGGCTAGGGTTGGGTCCTCAACTTCCCATGTAATGGGGAGGACATCCAGCTGCTTTTTTGCTGAGTTGGAATTCCTCACCCTGCCCTGATCCCACGGCAACTCCGCCTAGCACCGCATTTCTCACCCTGCCATGATCCTTAAGCCAAGCCGCCTGGCATCACATTTCACACCCAGCCCTGATTCCACGGCAACTCCGCCTAGCACCGCATTTCTCACCCTGCCATGATCCTTAAGCCAAGCCGCCTGGCATCACATTTCTCACCCAGCCCTGATTCCACGGCAACTCCGCCTAGCACCGCATTTCTCACCCTGCCATTATCCTTAAGCCAAGCCGCCTGGCATCACATTTCTCACCCAGCCCTGATCCTACCGCAACTCTGTCTGGCACCGCATTTCTCACCCTGCCATAATCCTTAAGCCAATCCGCCTGGCATCACATTTCTCACCCTGCCCGCTCCTTAAGCCAAGTCACCTGTTATTGTGTTTCTCACCCTGCCCTATGCCTTGGGCAACACCCATGCCTCAAGGAACTTGCTTTGGGCCCAGGGTTTTCTTGAAGTTGCTACATAATGATAACGCCTGGTGGGGCGTGATGTTAAGGGAACCCGTCGTACGCGTGTAAAGAGCGGTCTTCTACCTCAACTGAACAAGCAACCATCGCGGTTGACAACGACCTGCAACGATAAGAGCGACCAATCAACCCCCCGACTCTTCGTCCTCATAGTGATTTGGTCTACCACTTGACCAATGTATATCACTGAAAGGGGCTAAGTTGCTACAGTAGCACTGGTGCTTTCGATGTACCTCAGTGTTTTGGGGTAGCTACGTTGGGGTCTTCAGGTTTTGCTTTGGAAAGGGGGGGGGGGGGGGGGGGGGGGGGGGGGGGGGGGGGGGGGGCAAAAGCTGGTAGTAGCACCCCTAATGCAACTGGGAGCGCAATGGTGTTACGTCAAGACACTGTCTCATTTCCCTAACTTGAGCTATAACTTGGTTACATGGCTCCAGCCTCTTTCCTTGTGAAACACTCTGCTTAGGCGAGGCGAGGTTTTTCCGAGGAATTCTCCTTTTATACATCCGGAAAACAAAAGTAATGATTACGCCTGGTGGGGCGTGGTATTAAGGGAGCCCCGTCTTACGGCGGTAGGGAACGGGCAGCTACTTTACCTGGACAAAGCTACCATGACGGTTGACAGCGAACCCGGCAACTTCTTCATTCTTTCTAGGAGCTCAACCATTGAGCCATTCGTCGGAACGCGGATTGTCCAGATTCCAGAAATGTGAATGTTATAGGTGGCCTCATTTTGTTACACTATCAGAAATTGTGATGCTAATATTGGTCCTGTTTCAGTCTTTAACTCTAACACCAGCCTTCAAAGTGCATTATCACTTTCATTATCAAAGTGCGATTTCACCCAGGCCACTGTTGTCCAATAAGTGGTTTGCGGTGCAATCTGATAGGACGGACTTGAGCTTGAACCTTGTGACATGGCTCCAGCAAGTTCAACAACTATTTTGGGGGCCCGTGTCCAAATCTGATAGGATGGACTTGAGCTTGAGCCTTGTGAGTTGTGACATGGCTCCAGCAAGTGCAACAACTATTTTCGGGGCCCGTGTTCAAATCTGTATTTATTTGTTGATGGGAGTTTGTATCTACGTACCCCCATCCAGCGTAGGGGTAGGTAAATGTGAAAACTGATAGATGGAGGCGACCCATTGTGGCATGTCCCTCGGAATGATCGAGTGTGTCAACTTTGTGAGTCAGGAACCGCTCAAGATGAAGAGCATGCGGGATTTAAATGTATTCTCAAGAAGCCTTACCGAAGACGAGAAGGAAGTATCAGGACCTGATTTCTCAAATTTAGAGCAAAACGATTCCTGAACATCAACTGATGTGCAATCAGCAAGTGCAACGTGCGTTGTTACCTCTGTTAATCCATGCATGAAGGGATTGGGTCAAGGAAATCTTGATTAGATGGCTTGGTACATCAGTGCTTTTTCTTTTTAAGCCCTTTCTATACGGTTGGGCAAGTCTCTGAATCCTATTTGGCCTACCCCTGGAATGTAACATACATACATACATACATGGATATGTTGGTTACGTTAACGTTTTCCCTGGTTATTAATTTTACTGGCGAAGACGGCGAGCTGCCAATGTTTTGGCTGGAGCTATATATGTAAGGTCAAGTATGAACTGCTGAAGCTGGTAGGGGGTGGAACACGCCTGATGCAGTGATGTGGGAAGGGGCGTTGATGCTGGCAGGTTTGAATACAACCATCTGGGAGTCTGCTGTAATAGAGAAGAAGAGGGGAAGGGCAGCTGTGCTGTATAGTAAGTCAGGTTTACATCGTGGGACTTGTTTCAAGCACCTACTGATCAAACCGAACATTTGTCAATCTTCTTTCACACCCATCCCTATCATGAAGAAAAACTGTTTCCCAGCAGATGGCTGGAGGTTCCAATCAAAATCAAAACACTCAATGGCTCTAGCCTGAACTCAGCACTTGAGAAACAGACTCAGCAGAGTTATATAATACCATACAATACATCAATTGACTATCCCACCCACACTAGGTTGCAGCAAATAGTGGGCATTTAAACAGGTCTCCCCTCACATCTAGTTCACCCTCTCTTTAGTTCACCATCAGCCAGGACTTGCATGGCTCTGACCACACACACTGCTGAGTATGAGGGCTGAGGTATGATACACCAGCCTTCGGTCAGCATGCACAAAATCAACTCAACTACTTCGAGAGCCCCTTGAGGCTTGGTAAATACAAAGCTATTCGGCGCCAGAATAACATGGTAAAAAAGGAAAATAGCGACCTGGCACCGCTGCATGCTCACAACAGCCACATCAGTGTGCTATAACATATGGCTAAACGACAATACTTCGACATTTACTCATCATGCACATAACCACCTCGACCACTTGAGGGCCACTCAAGGCCCCTTGCGACTAGATCAATATATTTGGCGCAGAAATAAAAAGGGAAAATAGCAGCCCAGCTCCGCTGCACGCGTAACAGCAACAGCAGTGTGCTCTAGTATATATCGAGTTCTGAAACTTGGTATTGGGTGAATATCTTCTTCACAAAAACAACTATGCTGCTCCTGTGTCATCAACAGGTAACTGGACAGTACCAGGATGATACTAGCCTGCCAGCAGCCAGCAAGTGCTGCTACCACATGCGTCAACAGCTGGAGCCTGGCGTTTGTGTACCTGGCCGGTACCAGCCTGCCATTAACTTGTTCTGCTACCACATGCGTCAACAGCTGGCGGTTGTGTACCAGGATGGTACCAGCCTGCCAGCAGCCAGCTGGTGCTGCTACCACATGCGTCAACAGCTGGCGGTTGTGAACCAGGATGGTGCTTGCCAGCCAGCAGCTTGCTAGTGCTGCTACCACATGCGTCAACAGCTGGCGGTTGTGTACCAGGATGGTACCAGCCCGCCTGCAGCTAGCTGCTTGCTTAGACAGGGTGGGAGTCAATCTTGACAGTCACATCTGACTTATTGGCAGGGGGGGCTGGTTGGTAGAGACCCAAGAAGATGATGGTCATGAAGTTGGCAATGCCCACCATCATCAAGCCAGCCTGGGCAGTCTCAATGCGGTACTCCTCAAACACGGCCTTGGCCGTGTCGTTCCTGAGGAGGAAGAAGAGGGCGTTGACGTTGTCCATCACCAGCACCAGGGCACTGGACAGGAACGCAAGGGCAACGGGGCGTCCACGGAGAATGAAGGCGGGGAAGAGGGTCAGGCCAGCGGTGATGGCAAAGCAAAAGAACTCAAACTCAATGATCCACCACTGGTACTGGAACTGGTACTGGGGGCGCCCAGGGTAGGGGATGATGTAGGTGGTGGACTGGAACACGTCGTTGTAGACAGCCTCAGTGGCAGCCAGGCTGGTCTCATTCAAGCCATCCCACAGGGGCAGGTTGTTGGCCCTCTCCTGGAGCAGGGCTGCAGGGGGCAAGAGGAGGAGTGTTAGTCATTACAGCCTTGGGTGAATTGCATGGACCAATATTATTAGACGGGGGATGTGAGGGAAGAAGAACGCTGATGTAGGGGTAGGTGGGTGGGTTGAAGTGGGGTGGGGGTAGGAAGTGATCCTGATCCTGAAAGGGTTGTGGCATGTCAGCTAAGGGGTCGGACAAACGAACAGGTACCTTGGCTGGGTGGCAGTTGGCATGCGGAGTCTGGTCAGGCAGTTGGCATGAGGCCTGAGGAGTTGGGTAAAGAGGCTCGAGGCTAACGGAGGGGCTATCGATCTATGTACTCACCAGCTCCGGCAGAGACCACCGCATAGGCGACGAAGGTGAACACTTGGGCGAAGACAAGTCCATAGTAGATCATGTTTCAGTCGTGGTGGGCTTCTGCGAAACGATCCAAGGGGGAGTAAGTGGGGTTAGCGGGAGGGACGTGGGGTGAAGGGAAGGAGAAGGGGGTCGTTCATAGAGTAGGTAGCACAGAGAGGAAGGACAGTAAGCTTCGCAGATAGAATTTGGGTCGCGATGCCAATGGCATTACGCATGCCTGCCATGTTATGGCCTGATGGGTCCATGTTGGTCCTAGCGGAAAACCTACAACTGACAGCACGAAGGACCGCGGCCTGAATCTCGATATTATCTTCGAGGCTATCTTATCGTGGTAGCTGGTTTGGAAAGCACAGTACACGTAGCATTGCAAAGCATTCTCGTCGTGGGTAGGTTGGGCAGTACCAGGACAACAGCATTTCAAAGAGACCAGCGCTGCATGGACTGGCATGGTACCTTACACGACCAGGAGACACGTGCTGCACACCTACCAGGTCTGTGAGAGGGAAACAGTTAGGCGTGGTATGCTGAATCTGTATATGGAGCGGATGCGAGGGAACAGTGACAGTCCGATAGCTTTCTGCATGGAGCTCGACCCTCATATACAGTTGGGAGCTGCTCGGGAACCCCAAACCCCAGATCACGCTCGGTTGGCTGAGCTGTTGGGGTGGCCAGTGCCGGCGAGTGCTCGAAGTAGGTCATCGCGAGTCGAGTCCCGTGCGTTCTAGTCGAACCCTCGCACATGGTAGGCCCCGATGGTAGGCCCGCATTGGAGGGTTACCAGCGGTTGTGGTAGCGAGTCTGTTCTCAAATATCAGTTGCTCCAGAAATAAGTATCTTATCAAGCCTATCCGCATCTACTATCTTCCCAGCTGTGCTATTTCGAGAGCTTAAGGTCCTCTCCGACTGCTCTTACGTCTTCCTCTGTTAACCAAGCTAGCTCCTGTGGGAAAGCGTTTGTTGGTTGTGCATCGCGGGCCCCAAACCTGTTTTTGTCATTCAGCGCTTTCCCGTCCCGGCGAGCATGTAGCCGCATGGAGGAATGCATTTGTTTACCACATGGTGGGTATGCTATACTTATCTTGCATGCACACGCGACACCCATTCAAATTTGAACTGCCTCTCGGGCTAGAGGCTCTATGCAATGGGTGGGGTGGGGTACTGGGGTCCCCAACCCAATACTGAGTCAGGCTCCTCATATCCTAGAGCTGAAACAACACCAGCCAACACCAACCAACAGGCTCCTCATATCCCAGAGCTGAAAAAATACCAGCCAAGACCAACCAACAGGCTCCTCATATCCCAGAGCTGAAAAAACACCAACCAACACCAACCAACAGGCTCCTCATATCCCAGAGCTGAAAAAACACCCGCCAACACCAACCAACAGGCTCCTCATATCCCAGAGCTGAAAAAACACCAACCAACACCAACCAACAGGCTCCTCATATGCCAGAGCTGAAAAAACACCAGCCAACACCAACCAACAGGCTCCTCATATCCCAGAGCTGAAACAACACCAACCAACACCACACCAACCAACACCAACCAACAGGCTCCTCATATCCCAGAGCTGAAACAACACCAACCAACACCAACCAACAGGCTCCTCATATCCCAGAGCTGAAACAACACCAACCAACAGGATCCTCAGATCCGAAAGCTGAGAAGTATTTGTAGTAGGTGGGGGGAAGAATGCCATTTACAGATGCTGGATGTCCTAAGCTTGGGATGGGGAAGGTGACCCATATGATGCGCATATTGGTCAAGTCCAAGCTTAGGCCATCATATCGGGTGACGTTACTCAATATGCTCATCATATCGGGTACCGCAATTGATCGTATCGGGTGACGTTACTCAATATGCTTATCGGGTCATATCGGGTACCGCATATTGAGTAACGTCATCCGATATGATGTCCTAAGCTTGGGATGGGGAAGATGACTCTGTTAAACAGCCCTACCTTTAGAGAGACGTACCCCACCAAGTGATCCGCAACATGGATATATTTATAAAACCTCTGCATCAATTGCAAGTGGAACAAGGTGTATGCGGCGTCGCAAGCTACGCTAAAAAATGGCGGAGTGGCAGGGTGCTCGCAACTGAGCGACAGATGGCAACGAAAGCGAGTTAGTTGCAAGACGGGCTTAGTCTCCGTCACACAGACGGACAACGGGGCGACCCTGGTGGCTCCCGCCCCTTGAAGAGGGGGCTCTGCCAAACATATAGGTTTAGCCCTTCCTGTCACGGTTGGGAAAGTCCCCTTAGCCTATTTCGCCTACCCCTGGACCGTAGAATACACACACAACAAACTGAACATGCAGGTGTGCTGCTCATGGTGGTGCTTGTCCTGCTGCCATGTTGGGCTTCAGTTCATCTGTGCTTGTTTCCTAAACTGCCTTACCTGTTTGTAAGGTTGGGCAAGTCCCCTTAGCCTATTTCGCCTACCCCTGGACTGTAACATACATACATTGGTTACATGGCTCCAGCCTCTCTCTGAAAGAAATAACCTGCTTAGGCACAGGGATTTTGGCAGAGCCCCCTCTTCAAGGGGTGGGAGCCCCCATGGTTACCCATGGGTCCGTCCGACCGTCTGACCGCAATGAAGCCTGACACGTCAGCCAACGATCTCGTAACTAGCTCGCTTCCGTTGCCAACTGTTGCTCCGTCGTGAGCACTCGCCGCCATTTTTAGCGTCGCATAGACGCTGCATAGAACTTGTTTCTAAGGATTTTTGTTTTTTTATATCCAGAAATTGGAGTGCTATAAAAGTATGGGTGTCCTAATTTTGTCACAACAACATAAATTGGAGTTACCGGTAGTTAGTTGTTACAGTCCAGGGGTAGACAACTACCGGTAACTCCAAACTGTAAAACTTTGTAACGCGGATAGTCCCTTTAGCCTATTTGGTTGTTACAGTTGTTACAGTCCAGGGGTACACCAAATAGGCTAAAGGGACTATCCGCGTTTCGACGAATGGCTCAATGACCGAGATCCTTGAATGACCAAAGGTGCCGGAATCGAATCCCCACTGGCAGGGTTGTGTAGTACGCACCTAAAACCGTACCGTACTCGTTTCTCTGAAAATTGAGTATGCTTATGGTCCTTACTCACGACACACACTTGCATAGTTAGTTCCACGATACAAAGTGGCATACCGTTTTGCTGCCTTCGAAATTTTGCCTGATCAGCACACCACTTACATTACATTACATTACATTTCATGTTAAAGTCTACTTGACACTGCGAGGGTGTATGAGACTCTGTGCTTTAAACAAGAAGAAAAAGCACCCACAAAGCAAAAAACCCCATTACATCAGGGGGGTGTCAAGGACAAACACTGAAAAGCCCGTAATGCCCTCTACACGTTTCCAACTGGAACCGAGGTCAAATTACCGCTGTAAGACGGGGCTCCCTTAATACCACGCCCCACCATTCATTACATAAATAGAAATCGTGATGCCATAGTTAGTCCTGTTTCAGCCTCTAACTAAAGCACCGGCCTTAAAGGCAATGCTAACGCCTGGTGGGGCGTGGTGTTAAGGGAGCCCGTCGTACACGGGTGGGGAGCGGTCTCTTACCTCAACTGGACAAGCTACCATCGAGGTTGACGACGACCTGACCAGCCTTAAAAGTTCTTAATTTTATTATTTACTTTTATATTACAAGTTCTTAATTTATAACAAAATATTGCAGAGCACCATGGTGGGATGTGAAGACACGTTCTCATTTCCTTACCTTGACCTTCTTTACACTGCTCCAGGGTACTACAAAGCGTGCGCGGCAGCGTGGTTACGCACACGCTCTTTGAGTCCCACTGCGTGTTTAGCGCAGTTTTTTAAACCCCCTGTGGGCGCAGTGCGCAGTTTTTGCGCTTGTGCACTACAAGCGCTGATTAATTTGAAGTTTGTGCGCTTTAAGCGCTGATCGATTTGATCCTAGTACCCTAGTACCCTGCATTGCTCCAGCCTCTTTATTTTCCTCAGAAAGACCCTGCTTGGGCGGCTGCCTGCAGTGATGCCACGCCCCACCAGGGTTCTTCAGAAAACTGCTTCCTGACAAAACGTCGAACTTGGACTTGAACTTGTTTGCATGGCTCCAGCCCCTTTATTTTCTTCAGAAAGACCCTGCTTGGGCGGCTGCCTGCAGTGATGCCACGCCCCACCAGGGTTGTCCTGAACACTGCTTCCTGACGAAACGTCGAACTTGGACTTGAACTTGTTTGCATGGCTCCAGCCCCTTTATTTATTTCAGAAAGACCCTGCTTGGGCGGCTGCCTGCAGTGATGCCACGCCCCACCAGGGTTGCTCTAAACACTGCTTCCTGCATCGCAGACAAAACGTAGAACTCAAACTTGAAATTGTTTACATGGCTCCAGCCAGCAATTTGGCTGCTCGCTGTCTTCAGCAGCATACAAATATTAAATCGCAACAGGCATCGGTGGTGATTCTTTTTACTGAGGTGGCCCTACGGTGACTATAGCTAGCTCCGGCTTACGCTATGGTGTCCTTAACTCAGCGTCCTGTGAGGACCGGGTATTACAACGGAGGTAAAATTTCATTTCAATTTAAATCGCAACGACGAATGGTCCGTGAAGACCATCGGTCGGTTGTCTATACACGATTTGTTAGGGTCCTTTCAGACCATCGGGTTCGGTTGTCCTAACACCGATTTGGGAGGGTCCTGTTGCTTCCAGCAGTCGCGACTTAGGGACCGGTTGGTTCCCAAGAAGCAGATTTGGGATAGCCCTGAGTAGACCTTTGCCTGCACACCTACTTGGACCAGGACAGGGAATTTCGTTTCAGATATAATAATCGCACAATTAAATTATCATCCCAGAGATGATGATTTAATTACCGGTATATCTGGGTCAGGGTACTACATTTTGTCAAATTGGTCAGCGCTTTGTAGAGCAAAAAGCACAAAAACTGCGCGCTGCGCCCACAGTCAGGGCAAGCAAACGAGCTGGCCTCCTCAACCTCACGCCTCGTAATAAGCAGGGTAGGATAAAGGCCTTCCTGAAATCTGCTGCAATACCGCACTGATGTTTTATCCTTGTCGCGCACCTTCTGGGGCATTCAAGGAAACCGCACTTATGTTTTTCAAAAAGTGTGCGGTAGTTCTTGAGGGGGGTCCAAGACTATTTTTGGCGGAGCCCCCTCTTCAAGGGGGCGGGAGCCCCCAATCCCCCCATGTTTACCTGTTTGTCCGTCTGTCCGACCGAAAAACGAAAAACTTGAAGCCCGACACGTCAGCCAACGGTCGTGTAACTAACTCGCTTCGGGCAGCTCCATCGTTGCCACCTTTCGTTCAATGTAACAACGAAGCCTTGCTGAATACCGTATGTTCTCTGTCAACCGCCATGGTAGCTTTGTCCAGGTAAAGTAGCAGCCCGTTCCCTACCGCCGTAAGATGGGCTCCCTTCGTACCACGCCCCACCAGGTGTTATCATTACCGTATGTTCTAGGGAGTGTTCATAGATTCATACTTCCCATGATGATTAGGGGCGCCTGGAGGCGCGTCCCGAATGAAATGAAATTAATTCTGAATTCAATTGATTTTAATTATTTAATGTTGTGTTCTTTAATTCGATTTTATTCCATTCCATTCAATTTAATTTAATCAACGTGATTTGAATTCATTTAATTGCTTTTATTTTTGTGAATTCTCATCGGATTTAATTTAATTTAATTTGATGTAATTGTAGATTCATACTGCCCATGATGAATCCACCGGAAACGTGGAGAAGGTTGGGGGCTGATAACGCCTCGCAGGGCGTGGTATTAAGGGAGCCCCGACTTCCGGCGGCAAAGAATGGGCTGCAACTTTACCTGGGCAGTGCTACCTTGGCGGTTGGCAGCGACAGCGAAGATTATGGCGCACCCGTGGAGATTCGGCTCCTGCACCCGTGAAGATTATGGCGCACCCGTGGAGATTCGGCTCTTGCACCTTCTGCCTGATTTCAATGAACTCAACCATTGAGCCAATCGTTGAAACGGGAGATGGCACACGTGGAGACGGTTGGGGCTGATAGACTACGTACAGTGATTGTGTTTAGTTAAAACCAACCAACTTTGTGAAATTCTTTACATATGTATGCAAGCCAATCATATCACATCATATCCAAATGGATCATTTATTCAATACAAGTGGAAGAAAAAAAGTAACGAGAACACCCTGTGGGGCGTGGTAATAAGGGAGCCCCGTCTTACGGCGGTTGAGAATGGGCTGCAGAGACTAAATAGTTAACTTAATAGTTAATGGGAGTTTGTATCTACGTACCCCCATCCAGCGTAGGGGTAGGTAAAGGTGAAAACTGATAGATGGAGGCGACCCATTGTGGCATGTCCCTCGGAATGATCGAGTGTGTCAACTTTGTGAGTCAGGAACCGCTCAAGATGAAGAGCATGCGGGATTTAAATGTATTCTCAAGAAGCCTTACCGAAGACGAGAAGGAAGTATCAGGACCTGATTTCTCAAATTTAGAGCAAAACGATTCCTGAACATCAACTGATGTGCAATCAGCAAGTGCAACGTGCGTTGTTACCTCTGTTAATCCATGCATGAAGGGATTGGGTCAAGGAAATCTTGATTAGATGGCTTGGTACATCAGTGCTTTTTCTTTTTAAGCCCTTCCTATACGGTTGGGCAAGTCTCTGAATCCTATTTGGCCTACCCCTGGACTGTAACATACATACATACATACATGGATATGTTGGTTACGTTAACGTTTTCCCTGGTTATTAATTTTACTGGCGAAGACGGCGAGCTGCCAATGTTTTGGCTGGAGCTATATATGTAAGGTCAAGTATGAACTGCTGAAGCTGGTAGGGGGTGGAACACGCCTGATGCAGTGATGTGGGAAGGGGCGTTGATGCTGGCAGGTTTGAATACAACCATCTGGGAGTCTGCTGTAATAGAGAAGAAGAGGGGAAGGGCAGCTGTGCTGTATAGTAAGTCAGGTTTACATCGTGGGACTTGTTTCAAGCACCTACTGATCAAACCGAACATTTGTCAATCTTCTTTCACACCCATCCCTATCATGAAGAAAAACTGTTTCCCAGCAGATGGCTGGAGGTTCCAATCAAAATCAAAACACTCAATGGCTCTAGCCTGAACTCAGCACTTGAGAAACAGACTCAGCAGAGTTATATAATACCATACAATACATCAATTGACTATCCCACCCACACTAGGTTGCAGCAAATAGTGGGCATTTAAACAGGTCTCCCCTCACATCTAGTTCACCCTCTCTTTAGTTCACCATCAGCCAGGACTTGCATGGCTCTGACCACACACACTGCTGAGTATGAGGGCTGAGGTATGATACACCAGCCTTCGGTCAGCATGCACAAAATCAACTCAACTACTTCGAGAGCCCCTTGAGGCTTGGTAAATACAAAGCTATTCGGCGCCAGAATAACATGGTAAAAAAGGAAAATAGCGACCTGGCACCGCTGCATGCTCACAACAGCCACATCAGTGTGCTATAACATATGGCTAAACGACAATACTTCGACATTTACTCATCATGCACATAACCACCTCGACCACTTGAGGGCCACTCAAGGCCCCTTGCGACTAGATCAATATATTTGGCGCAGAAATAAAAAGGGAAAATAGCAGCCCAGCTCCGCTGCACGCGTAACAGCAACAGCAGTGTGCTCTAGTATATATATCGAGTTCTGAAACTTGGTATTGGGTGAATCTCTTCTTCACAAAAACAACTATGCTGCTCCTGTGTCATCAACAGGTAACTGGACAGTACCAGGATGATACTAGCCTGCCAGCAGCCAGCAAGTGCTGCTACCACATGCGTCAACAGCTGGAGCCTGGCGTTTGTGTACCTGGCCGGTACCAGCCTGCCATTAACTTGTTCTGCTACCACATGCGTCAACAGCTGGCGGTTGTGTACCAGCATGGTACCAGCCTGCCAGCAGCCAGCTGGTGCTGCTACCACATGCGTCAACAGCTGGCGGTTGTGAACCAGGATGGTGCTTGCCAGCCAGCAGCTTGCTAGTGCTGCTACCACATGCGTCAACAGCTGGCGGTTGTGTACCAGGATGGTACCAGCCCGCCTGCAGCTAGCTGCTTGCTTAGACAGGGTGGGAGTCAATCTTGACAGTCACATCTGACTTATTGGCAGGGGGGGCTGGCTGGTAGAGACCCAAGAAGATGATGGTCATGAAGTTGGCAATGCCCACCATCATCAAGCCAGCCTGGGCAGTCTCAATGCGGTACTCCTCAAACACGGCCTTGGCCGTGTCGTTCCTGAGGAGGAAGAAGAGGGCGTTGACGTTGTCCATCACCAGCACCAGGGCACTGGACAGGAACGCAAGGGCAACGGGGCGTCCACGGGGAATGAAGGCGGGGAAGAGGGTCAGGCCAGCGGTGATGGCAAAGCAAAAGAACTCAAACTCAATGATCCACCACTGGTACTGGAACTGGTACTGGGGGCGCCCAGGGTAGGGGATGATGTAGGTGGTGGACTGGAACACGTCGTTGTAGACAGCCTCAGTGGCAGCCAGGCTGGTCTCATTCAAGCCATCCCACAGGGGCAGGTTGTTGGCCCTCTCCTGGAGCAGGGCTGCAGGGGGCAAGAGGAGGAGTGTTAGTCATTACAGCCTTGGGTGAATTGCATGGACCAATAGTATTAGACGGGGGATGTGAGGGAAGAAGAACGCTGATGTAGGGGTAGGTGGGTGGGTTGAAGTGGGGTGGGGGTAGGAAGTGATCCTGATCCTGAAAGGGTTGTGGCATGTCAGCTAAGGGGTCGGACAAACGAACAGGTACCTTGGCTGGGTGGCAGTTGGCATGCGGAGTCTGGTCAGGCAGTTGGCATGAGGCCTGAGGAGTTGGGTAAAGAGGCTCGAGGCTAACGGAGGGGCTATCGATCTATGTACTCACCAGCTCCGGCAGAGACCACCGCATAGGCGACGAAGGTGAACACTTGGGCGAAGACAAGTCCATAGTAGATCATGTTTCAGTCGTGGTGGGCTTCTGCGAAACGATCCAAGGGGGAGTAAGTGGGGTTAGCGGGAGGGACGTGGGGTGAAGGGAAGGAGAAGGGGGTCGTTCATAGAGTAGGTAGCACAGAGAGGAAGGACAGCAAGCTTCGCAGATAGAATTTGGGTCGCGATGCCGATGGCATTACGCATGCCTGCCATGTTATGGCCTGATGGGTCCATGTTGGTCCTAGCGGAAAACCTACAACTGACAGCACGAAGGACCGCGGCCTGAATCTCGATATTATCTTCGAGGCTATCTTATCGTGGTAGCTGGTTTGGAAAGCACAGTACACGTAGCATTGCAAAGCATTCTCGTCGTGGGTAGGTTGGGCAGTACCAGGACAACAGCATTTCAAAGAGACCAGCGCTGCATGGACTGGCATGGTACCTTACACGACCAGGAGACACGTGCTGCACACCTACCAGGTCTGTGAGAGGGAAACAGTTAGGCGTGGTATGCTGAATCTGTATATGGAGCGGATGCGAGGGAACAGTGACAGTCCGATAGCTTTCTGCATGGAGCTCGACCCTCATATACAGTTGGGAGCTGCTCGGGAACCCCAAACCCCAGATCACGCTCGGTTGGCTGAGCTGTTGGGGTGGCCAGTGCCGGCGAGTGCTCGTAGTAGGTCATTGCGAGTCGAGTCCCGTGCGTTCTAGTCGAACCCTCGCACATGGTAGGCCCCGATGGTAGGCCCGCATTGGAGGGTTACCAGCGGTTGTGGTAGCGAGTCTGTTCTCAAATATCAGTTGCTCCAGAAATAAGTATCTTATCAAGCCTATCCGCATCTACTATCTTCCCAGCTGTGCTATTTCGAGAGCTTAAGGTCCTCTCCGACTGCTCTTACGTCTTCCTCTGTTAACCAAGCTAGCTCCTGTGGGAAAGCGTTTGTTGGTTGTGCATCGCGGGCCCCAAACCTGTTTTTGTCATTCAGCGCTTTCCCGTCCCGGCGAGCATGTAGCCGCATGGAGGAATGCATTTGTTTACCACATGGTGGGTATGCTATACTTATCTTGCATGCACACGCGACACCCATTCAAATTTGAACTGCCTCTTGGGCTAGAGGCTCTATGCAATGGGTGGGGTGGGGTACTGGGGTCCCCAACCCAATACTGAGTCAGGCTCCTCATATCCTAGAGCTGAAACAACACCAGCCAACACCAACCAACAGGCTCCTCATATCCCAGAGCTGAAAAAACACCAGCCAAGACCAACCAACAGGCTCCTCATATCCCAGAGCTGAAAAAACACCAACCAACACCAACCAACAGGCTCCTCATATCCCAGAGCTGAAAAAACACCCGCCAACACCAACCAACAGGCTCCTCATATCCCAGAGCTGAAAAAACACCAACCAACACCAACCAACAGGCTCCTCATATCCCAGAGCTGAAAAAACACCCGCCAACACCAACCAACAGGCTCCTCATATCCCAGAGCTGAAAAAACACCAACCAACACCAACCAACAGGCTCCTCATATCCCAGAGCTGAAAAAACACCAGCCAACACCAACCAACAGGCTCCTCATATCCCAGAGCTGAAACAACACCAACCAACACCAACCAACAGGCTCCTCATATCCCAGAGCTGAAACAACACCAACCAACACCAACCAACAGGCTCCTCATATCCCAGAGCTGAAACAACACCAACCAACAGGATCCTCAGATCCGAAAGCTGAGAAGTATTTTGTAGTAGGTGGGGGGAAGAATGCCATTTACAGATGCTGGATGTCCTAAGCTTGGGATGGGGAAGGTGACCCATATGATGCGCATATTGGTCAAGTCCAAGCTTAGGCCATCATATCGGGTGACGTTACTCAATATGCTCATCATATCGGGTACCGCAATTGATCGTATCGGGTGACGTTACTCAATATGCTTATCGGGTCATATCGGGTACCGCATATTGAGTAACGTCATCCGATATGATGTCCTAAGCTTGGGATGGGGAAGATGACTCTGTTAAACAGCCCTACCTCTAGAGAGACGTACCCCACCAAGTGATCCGCAACATGGATATATTTATAAAACCTCTGCATCAATTGCAAGTGGAACAAGGTGTATGCGGCGTCGCAAGCTACGCTAAAAAATGGCGGAGTGGCAGGGTGCTCGCAACTGAGCGACAGATGGCAACGAAAGCGAGTTAGTTGCAAGACGGGCTTAGTCTCCGTCACACAGACGGACAACGGGGCGACCCTGGTGGCTCCCGCCCCTTGAAGAGGGGGCTCTGCCAAACATATAGGTTTAGCCCTTCCTGTCACGGTTGGGAAAGTCCCCTTAGCCTATTTCGCCTACCCCTGGACCGTAGAATACACACACAACAAACTGAACATGCAGGTGTGCTGCTCATGGTGGTGCTTGTCCTGCTGCCATGTTGGGCTTCAGTTCATCTGTGCTTGTTTCCTAAACTGCCTTACCTGTTTGTAAGGTTGGGCAAGTCCCCTTAGCCTATTTCGCCTACCCCTGGACTGTAACATACATACATTGGTTACATGGCTCCAGCCTCTCTCTGAAAGAAATAACCTGCTTAGGCACAGGGATTTTGGCAGAGCCCCCTCTTCAAGGGGTGGGAGCCCCCATGGTTACCCATGGGTCCGTCCGACCGTCTGACCGCAATGAAGCCTGACACGTCAGCCAACAATCTCGTAACTAGCTCGCTTCCGTTGCCGACTGTTGCTCCGTCGTGAGCACTCGCCGCCATTTTTAGCGTCGCATAGATGCTGCATAGAACTTGTTTCTAAGGATTTTTGTTTTTTTATATCCAGAAATTGGAGTGCTATAAAAGTATGGGTGTCCTAATTTTGTCACAACAACATAAATTGGAGTTACCGGTAGTTAGTTGTTACAGTCCAGGGGTAGACAACTACCGGTAACTCCAAACTGTAAAACTTTGTAACGCGGATAGTCCCTTTAGCCTATTTGGTTGTTACAGTTGTTACAGTCCAGGGGTACACCAAATAGGCTAAAGTGACTATCCGCGTTTCGACGAATGGCTCAATGACCGAGATCCTTGAATGACCAAAGGTGCTGGAATCGAATCCCCACTGGCAGGGTTGTGTAGTACGCACCTAAAACCGTACCGTACTCGTTTCTCTGAAAATTGAGTATGCTTATGGTCCTTACTCACGACACACACTTGCATAGTTAGTTCCACGATACAAAGTGGCATACCGTTTTGCTGCCTTCGAAATTTTGCCTGATCAGCACACCACTTACATTACATTACATTACATTACATTACATTACATTACATTTCATGTTAAAGTCTACTTGACACTGCGAGGGTGTATGAGACTCTGTGCTTTAAACAAGAAGAAAAAGCACCCACAAAGCAAAAAACCCCATTACATCAGGGGGGTGTCAAGGACAAACACTGAAAAGCCCGTAATGCCCTCTACACGTTTCCAACTGGAACCGAGGTCAAATTACCGCTGTAAGACGGGGCTCCCTTAATACCACGCCCCACCATTCATTACATAAATAGAAATCGTGATGCCATAGTTAGTCCTGTTTCAGCCTCTAACTAAAGCACCGGCCTTAAAGGCAATGATAACGCCTGGTGGGGCGTGGTGTTAAGGGAGCCCGTCGTACACGGGTGGGGAGCGGTCTCTTACCTCAACTGGACAAGCTACCATCGAGGTTGACGACGACCTGACCAGCCTTAAAAGTTCTTAATTTATTATTTACTTTTATATTACAAGTTCTTAATTTATAACAAAATATTGCAGAGCACCATGGTGGGATGTGAAGACACGTTCTCATTTCCTTACCTTGACCTCTTTACACTGCTCCAGGGGTACTACAAAGCGTTGCGCGGCAGCGTGGTTACACACACGCTCTTTGAGTCCCAATGCGTGTTTAGCGCAGAGTTTTTTAAGCCCCCTGTGGGCGCAGTGCCGCAGTTTTTGCGCTTGTGCACTACAAGCGCTGATTAATTTGAAGTTTGTGCGCTTTAAGCGCTTGATCGATTTGATCCTAGTACCTCGTACCCTGCATTGCTCCCCGCCCACTTTATTTTCCTCAGAAGACCCTGCCTTGGGCGGCTGCCTGCAGTGATGCCACGCCCCACCAGGGTTCTTCAGCCAAACCTGCTTCCTGACAAAAACGGTCGAACTTGGACTTGAACTTGCTTTATGCATGGCTCCAGCCCCTTTATTTTCTTCAGAAAGACCTGGCTTGGCGGCTGCCTGCAGTGATGCCACGGCCCAACCAGGGTTTGTCCTGAACACTGCTTCACTGACGAAAACCGTCGAACTTGGACTTGAAACTTGTTTGCCATGCCTCCAGCCAGCAATTTGGCTGCTCGCTGTCTTCAGCAGCATACAAATATTAAATCGCAACAGGCATCGGTGGTGATCCTTTTTACTGAGGTGGCCCTACGGTGACTATAGCTAGCTCCGGCTTACGCTATGGTGTCCTTAACTTCACGTCCTGTGAGTAACGGTATTACACGGATGTAACAATTTCAATTTCAATTAAATCGCAACGACGAAGGGTCCGTGAAGACCATCGGGTCGGTTGTCCTATACACAGATTTGGGAGGGTCCGTGAGGACCATCGGGTCGGTTGTCCTATACACAGATTTGGGAGGGTCCGTTGCTTCACAGTCGCAGATTAGGGACCGGTTGGTTCCCAAGAAGCAGATTTGGGAGGGTCCGTTGCTTCACAGTCGCAGATTAGGGACCGGTTGCGTGCCAAGAAGCAGATTTGGGAGGGTCCGTTGCTTCACAGTCGCAGATTAGGGACCGGTTGCGTCCCAAGAAGCAGATTTGGGAGGGTCTGTTGCTTCACAGTCGCAGATTAGGGACCGGTTGCGTCTCAAGAAGCAGATTTGGGAAAAGGCTGCACCTCGAGAAGCAGATTTGTGTGGGCTCTGGGTACGGAGTAATAGCCCTGAGTAGACCTTTGCCTGCACACCTACTTGGACCAGGACAGGGAATTTCGTTTCAGATATAATAATCGCACAATTAAATTATCATCCCAGAGAGGATGATTTAATTACCGGTATATCTGGGTCAGGGTACTACATTTTGTCAAATTGGTCAGCGCTTAAAGCGCACAAACGTCAAATTGGTCAGCGCTTTGTAGAGCAAAAAGCACAAAAACTGTGCGCTGCGCCCACAGTCAGGGCAAGCAAACGAGCTGGCCTCCTCAACCTCACGCCTCGTAATAAGCAGGGTAGGATAAAGGCCTTCCTGAAATCTGCTGCAATACCGCACTGATGTTTTATCCTTGTCGCGCACCTTCTGGGGCATTCAAGGAAACCGCACTTATGTTTTTCAAAAAGTGTGCGGTAGTTCTTGAGGGGGGTCCAAGACTATTTTTGGCGGAGCCCCCTCTTCAAGGGGGCGGGAGCCCCCAATCCCCCCATGTTTACCTGTTTGTCCGTCTGTCCGACCGAAAAACGAAAAACTTGAAGCCCGACACGTCAGCCAACGGTCGTGTAACTAACTCGCTTCGGGCAGCTCCATCGTTGCCACCTTTCGTTCAATGTAACAACGAAGCCTTGCTGAATACCGTATGTTCTCTGTCAACCGCCATGGTAGCTTTGTCCAGGTAAAGTAGCAGCCCGTTCCCTACCGCCGTAAGATGGGCTCCCTCCGTACCACGCCCCACCAGGTGTTATCATTACCGTATGTTCTAGGGAGTGTTCATAGATTCATACTTCCCATGATGATTAGGGGCGCCTGGAGGCGCGTCCCGAATGAAATGAAATTAATTCTGAATTCAATTGATTTTAATTATTTAATGTTGTGTTCTTTAATTCGATTTTATTCCATTCCATTCAATTTAATTTAATCAACGTGACTTGAATTCATTTAATTGCTTTTATTTTTGTGAATTCTCATCGGATTTAATTTAATTTAATTTGATGTAATTGTAGATTCATACTGCCCATGATGACTCCACCGGAAACGTGGAGAAGGTTGGGGGCTGATAACGCCTCGCAGGGCGTGGTATTAAGGGAGCCCGACTTCCGGCGGCAAAGAATGGGCTGCAACTTTACCTGGGCAGTGCTACCTTGGCGGTTGGCAGCGACAGCGAAGATTATGGCGCACCCGTGGAGATTCGGCTCCTGCACCCGTGAAGATTATGGCGCACCCGTGGAGATTCGGCTCTTGCACCTTCTGCCTGATTTCAATGAACTCAACCATTGAGCCAATCGTTGAAACGGGAGATGGCACACGTGGAGACGGTTGGGGCTGATAGACTACGTACAGTGATTGTGTTTAGTTAAAACCAACCAACTTTGTGAAATTCTTTACATATGCATGCAAGCCAATCATATCACATCATATCCAAATGGATCATTTATTCAATACAAGTGGAAGAAAAAAAGTAACGAGAACACCCTGTGGGGCGTGGTAATAAGGGAGCCCCGTCTTACGGCGGTTGAGAATGGGCTGCAGAGACTAAATAGTTAACTACGTACCAAACAATTCATTCACCTGGCTTGGCCTAGGTGCGCTGGGACTACCCACCACTACTATTTAAGAAAAGAAAAGAAAAGCAGTCCGCCAAGTCGACGTGATTAAGGAAGCTGTCCAAAGGGGTCCTCGGACAACACCATCAAACCGGGGGGGGGGGGGGGGGGGGGGGGGGGGGGGGGGGGGGGTACCCCCTTGTCTTGGCCTTGCTTGGTGTTAGCTTTGAAGGGGGTACCTCTGGGTGCTTGTTCTTCATGTGTTCATGTGTGATTGTACTTCATGTTTCCACGTGTGCGTGTACTTCATGTGCACAGCCAGAGAGGCGGATGAAATAAATACAGCCCGGGGAGGGGGGGTGGGGGGGAGGGGGGGAGGACAAAACGCCTGAGGTACGGTTGCGGCACAAAATCTCCAGACATGGATCCTGGTTGCCGGGAGGAGGTGTTTGATCGGTTGGTTGGTTGGTTGGTTGTTGTTGGAGGAGGTGGTTGATCCGACGCTGCCGACTGTGGCGAGCATCCAAATTGCTGGATACAGCTATGTAACCAAGTTCAAGTTCAAGCCGACTGCGGTTCCATGACTCTTAGTATAGTAAAGTGGAATGCGTGGCCATGATGGAGGGCACTTGAGTCTGCTGGATTTGCATGATGGTAACCGCCGTGCATGATGGTAACCGCCGCTGTGTTTCCTCGAGGATACGTAATAACTATCCGGAGCTAGGTTGCCTGACCCTTTGGTGATACTAGCTACTCGTGGTACGAAGACTAATAAGCGGTCAAGGATTCATCAGGACCCAATTGCTATGTCTTCTGGGGGTCCAATCGAGCTGGACTTGCGAAGTCGGTTAGAGGTTTTCCTGTATCACTGTTATGTGGCAGGGCATGGGGTGACTGATTTCATCTTTCGACCCATGTTACCTTCCAGCTTGTTGCTGCTTGACGAAATATTTATATACTTCTCTTGACCTTGCTTGCTGTTCGCTTGCTGTAAGTTGGTCCGACCCTGCTGATCCGACCCTGCCGGCTGCGGTTCTATGACCGCAATTACTTACAGCTTATTGCTGCTTGACGAACCATTTCTATTCTAGTCTTGGCCTTGCTTGCAGTTCGCTTGCTGTAAGTTGGTCCGACCCTGCCGATCCGACCCTGTCGACTGCGGTCCCATGACCGCAACCACTCAGCTTAATCATGCTTATCATTTATTTACTTGTCTTGGCCTTGCTTGCTGTTCGCTTGCTGTAAGTTGGTCCGACCCTGCCGCTCCGACCCTGTCGACTGCAGTCCCATGACCGCAACCACTCAGCTTAATCATGCTTATCATTTATTTACTTGTCTTGGCCTTGCTTGCTGTTCGCTTGCTGTAAGTTGGTCCGACCCTGCCGATCCGACCCTGTCGACTGCGGTCCCATGACCGCAACCACTCAGCTTAATCATGCTTATCATTTATTTACTTGTCTTGGCCTTGCTTGCTGTTCGCTTGCTGTAAGTTGGTCCGACCCTGCTGATCCGACCCTGCCGACTGCAGTTCCATCACCGCAACTACTCAGCTTGATCATGTTTATCATTTATTTACATGTCTTGGCCTTGCTTGCTGTTCGCTTGCTGTAAGTTGGTCTGACCGTGCCGATCCGACCCTGCCGACTGCAGTTCCATCACCACAACTACTCAGCTTGATCATGCTTATCATTTATTTACATGTCTTGGCGTTACTTGCTGTTCGCTTTGAAGGAGGCAACTCCGGGTGCTTGTACTTCATGTGTACTGCCAGGGATGCGGATGAAACACCGACAACAGTTCCACACACGTGGCACTTGATGGGCTCTGGTTTCGACTTCTTGACCGTTATTTTTGCCTGTTTTGTGGGTTAGAGTTTGGGGTAGGTGGGGTGGTGTTTGATGGCGTGGCTTGGTGTGCGTTGGTGGTTGGGAGTTGGCTTGGTGTGGATTGAAGAGATTGGATCAATCAAGTATATGTTGATAAGAAAATGATTTGATGTAAACTATTAATGATTTGATTTAAACTATTGATGATTTGATTTAAACTATTCATGATTTGATTTAAACTATTGATGATTTGATTTAAACTATTAATGATTTGATTTACACTATTCATGATTTGATTTAAACTATTAATGTAACTACTGAAGACAGCGAGCAGCCAAACTGTTGGCTGGAGCCATGTAAGCAAGTTCAAGTTTGCATGTTTAGGACAAGGTGTATGTATGTTATAACATACCCAGGGGTAGGCCACCTGCCTTAAAATCAACCTGACCCCTGATTGGTCTAATTTTTTGTTGCATACAATTCTTAAAAATGAAGCCAATCTACATATATGCATTGCATTACATGGCAGGAAAGTTCAATACTGCTTAAAATTCAACAACCCTTCAAAAGCTCTCCTTTTTAGTCAACAAATGCTACAACATCCATCGATTAAATTCAGTTACATCAAATTAAATGTAATTATATCTGATTAACGTTCATAACATTAAAAGGAATTAAATGCAATTAATTCACTTTAATTAAATACAATTAAATGTAATTATTAGAATTAAAATAACACAAAATTCAGTACAACAAATTGAATTCAATTAAATACATTGAATTGAGAATTTAATCCATCGCATTCAGGACGCGACACCAGGCGCCCTTAATAAGGTAAAGTGGTGGACAGTGGTGGGGATGGTGGAAGGGTGGTGGTGGTGGTGGTGGTGTGTGTGGGGGGTACAACAGTGGTGGACTGTGTGGGGGTTGGTGTGTGTGTGTGTGTGTGTGTGTGTGTGTGTAAATTGATAAGGTTAATAAGGTACTGGTTGAGCGAGGTGTATGAATTGTCTTCTCAAGCCTGATGTTCTGCGTTACCATCCTGCTTCCTGTTATTCTATTCCCTCTGGTTGGTTGGCCCGTAGGCTGCTGACCCATGTAATAAGAACTGAGAAAATGGTCGAAATGGACCGACATTCCAGAAATTGGTTGTAAATCGCAGAAATTGGTCGTAAAAACGGTTGGCGATTGAGATTGTTAGTTATATTGCCTGTTAGAACGGTTGGACATAAAGCCTGAGATGGGCGAACAGTCCGTTGGAATGGTCAGGAATTCAGTTGATTGGGTCCGTCGAAGCTGTGGGAAGCTGGTCAAACAATACAACCAACCCGTGACTGTTGCCGCCGGCGTGAAAGTTGCTGGAATGCTGGTCGAAATAAAGTCCTTAGGTCCGACTTAGATGCAAGCGCTGAATGATTGAAGGGCATAAACGTCGAATTCCTAGAAGCCCAATCTGACGTCTCATTGTCCCGTCCTGCGTCTTGCGAACTTCGACTCGCCTCCCCTTCCCGATTGCGACTTGGCTGCCCTTGCCTAGGTTCTGCAAACTGCCTGCCCGCCTGTCTTTGCTCAGTTCAACCCTTGGGCCGACCACCGCAGGGACCCTTAGGGCACCCTACTATTAATTTAATTATCAATTTGAGGTTATTCTGCAGACGTGTGTTATATTCTGCAGTTAAATGCTGTTAAATGCTGTTATATGCTGTTAAATGCTGTTATATGCTGTTAAATGCTGTTAAATGCTGTTAAATGCTGTAAAATGCTGTTATATGCTGTAAAATGCTGTAAAATGCCTATTAATACCTGTGAAATGCTGTAATATGCTGTAAAATGCTGTTAAATGCCTATTAAATGCTGCTAAATGCTGTTAAATGCTGTTATATGCCGTAAAATGCTGTTAAATGCCTATTAAATGCTGCTAAATGCTGTTAAATGCTGTTAAATGCTGTTTAATGTTTGGAGATGCCTGTGGGGTTGAAGTACGCTCCGTGATTTGAAGTACGGTCACCGCTGTACATGCCCTCTAAGTTGGCCTGAAGACGCCTTAAGGCATAGAGACATAGAGGCAGTTGCAAAAAGTTATATGCAGCGTCGCATGCGACGCTAAAAATTGGCGGAGAGTGTTCACAACGGAGCAACAGGTAGGAATGGAAGTTAGTTGGGAGTTAGTTGCGAGTTAGTTGCGAGTTAATTGCGAGTTAGTTACGCGTCAATGACATATTTGTACCGTAGTGATTGGTTCCCAAATTTTGAATCAGAGGTGGTTCGTTTGCTTTGGTAGGTGGGGTAGCTGAAAGCTTTAGGACCTGGTAGGTGAGCTTGTTTAGGACTATGCAATTTGGGTTGGGCATTTTTGCAGTATTTTACAGCATTTTATAGCATATATTTGACAGCATTTTACAGCATATTACAGCATATATTTTACAGCATTTTACAGCATTTTCACAGTATAGGCCGGTATAGGGTATATATTTCTCAGGACACGGTATACATTTCTCAGGGTAGGGTACATATATCACAGTATATAGTATATATACAGTATACCCACAAACATACACACACCTGTTCTACTGGAGTGTAGGAAGGAGCTCCAACCTAATCAATATCTAGCTGCATGAGGCGGTTCATGAAGGCAGCAACACACGCACACCTACCCAAACCCACAAACATACATGCACAGACACAAACCCACCAACGTACCCACATATATACACACACCTGTTCGGTTGGAGTGTTGGAAGGAGCTCCAACCAAATCAATGCCCAGCTGCAAGAGGCAGTTCACAAAGGCAGCAATACACACACAGACACAAACCTACAAACATGCACACTCATAAACACACACACCTGTCCAGTCGGGAGTAGGAAGGAGCTCCAACCAAATCAATGCCCAGCTGCAAGAGGCAGTTCACGAAGGCAGCAACACACACACATATACACAAACATACACACTCATAGACACACACACCTGTTCTGTTGGAGTGTAGGAAGGAGATCCGACCAAATCAATGCCCAGCTGCATGAGGCAGTTCACGAAGGCAGCAACACACACACATATACACAAACATACACACTCCATACACACTTATAGACACACACACCTGTTCTGTTGGAGTGTAGGAAGGAGATCCGACCAAATCAATGCCCAGCTGCATGAGGCGGTTCATGAAGCCAACAACACACACAGGCACAAATACACACACCAGTTTTGTTGGGGTGTAGGAAGGAGCTCCGAATAAATCAATGCCCAGCTGCAGGAAGCAGTTCAAGAAGGCAGGAACACAAACACACACAAACATATACCCACACACACACACCAGTTATGTTGGGGTGTAGGAAGGAGCTCCGAATAAATCAATGCCCAGCTGCAGGAAGCAGTTCAAGAAGGCAGGAACACACGCACAGGCACAAACACACAAACATGCACACAGGCACACACAAACACACACACCAGTTCAGTCGGAGTGTAGGAAGGAGCTCCGACCAAATCAATGCCCAGCTGCAGGAGTCAGTTCACGAAGGCAGGAACACAAACACACACAAGCATATACCCACACACACCAGTTATGTCGGAGTCTAGGAGGGAGCTCCAACCAAATCAATGTCCAGCTGCATGAGGCACTCAATGAAGCCAGCAACACACACACAGACAAAAACCTACAAACATGCACACATGCACACAGGCACACACAAACACACACACACACCAGTTCAGTTGGAGTGTAGGACGGAGCTCCGAATAAGTCAATGTCCAGCTGCAGGAGACGATTCATGAAGCCAGCATTCGGGGCAGCCTCCTTTCGCTGGGACCTGCATGTATACAGTGGATGTACATAAGTAATAAGTGGATGTACACAGTGGATGTACACAGTGGATGCACACAATGGATGTACATATGTACACAGTGGATGTACATATGTACACAGTGGATGTACACAATGGATGTACATATGTATACAGTGGATGTACACAATGGATGTACATATGTACACAGTGGATGTACACAATGGATGTAAATATGTACACAGTGGATGTACACAATGGATGTACATATGTACACAGTGGATGTTCATATGTACACAGTGGATGTACACAATGGATGTACATTTGTACACAATGGATGTACATTTGTATAAAGCTTGCTTCAGTGTCCACCTCATTGACATCATCATGTAAGCAATGAAATGGAAAAAGTGAAACAGATCAATAAAGAAATCAAATGAGGAACTTACTTGACAAGTTCAAAACTCAAACTTGTGAAGTAAACTCGTCGACATCATCAGGCATGCAATAAAATGAAAAAAACGATGAAACAGGAAAAAATAAAGAAATAAAATGCGGAATTAAGTAAAACACTTATCTTAATACTGAAAAAAAATGCGAACACAAAAATAAAATGAGAAACAAAAAATAAACCAAAAATGCGAACACAATAATAAAATGTGAAAAAGAAAAACAAATGCGGACACAAAATAAAATGTGAATAAAAAAATAATCCAAAAATGCGAACACAAAAAAAAAAATGTGAAACAAAAAATAAACCCAAAATGCGAACACAAAAAAAAAATGCGAAAAAATAAAAAAAATGCGAACACAAAAATAAAATGTGAAACAAAATTGAACCAAAAATGCGACACACAAAAATAAAATGCGAAACAAAAAATAAACCAAAAATGCAAACACAAAAATAAAATGTGAAACAAAAAATAAACCAAAAATGCGAACACAAAAATAAAATGCGAAACATAAAATAAACCAAAAATGCGAACACAAAAATAAAATGTGAAACATAAAATAAACCAAAAATGCGAACACAAAAATAAAATGTGAAACAAAAAATAAAACAAAAAACCAAAATGCTAGACAACAAGCATAAAATGCGGAGAACTAAAATCAACAAAAGCACAAAATTCGACAACAAAAATAAAATGAGGAAGGCAAAACAAAAATAGTCCAAACATGCGAGAAACAGCGAACACAAAATACAATGTGAACCAAAAAATAAAATAAAACTGGCGAACACAAATAAAAATGTGAAACTTGCTTAACTTCAATACAAGAAATACTGCCCCCTGCTTCAATACAAGAAATTACTGCCCCCTGCTTCAATACAAGAAATACTGCCCCTGTGTCAATACAAGAAATACTGCCCCCTGCTTCAATACAAGAAAACTGCCCCTGCTTCAATACAAGAAATACTGCCCCTGGCTTCAATACAAGAAATACTGCCCCCCTGTTTCAATACAAGAAATACTTCCCCCCTGCGTTCAATACAAGAAATACTGCCCCCTGTCTTCAATACAAGAAATTACTGCCCCCTGCTTCAATACAAGAAATACTGCCCCTGTTTCAATACAAGAAATACTCCCCCCTGCTTCCAAACAAGAAATACTGCCCCTGCTTCAATCAAGAAATACTGCCCCTGTTAATACAAGAATACTGCCCCCCTGCTTCAATACAGAAATACTGCCCCTGCTTCAATACAAGAAATACTGCCCCCTGCTTCAATACAAGAAATACTGCCCCCTGCTTCAATACAAGAAATACTGCCCCCTGTTTCAATACAAGATACTGTCCCCCTGCTTCAATACAGAAATACGCCCCCTGCTTCAATACAAGAAATACTGCCCCCTGTTTCAATACAAGAAAATACTGCCCCCTGCTTCATAAAAAATACTGCCCCCTGCTTCATACAAGAAATACTACCCCCTGCTTCAATACAGAAATACTGCCCCCTGCTTAATAAAGAAATACTGCCCCCTGCTTCAATACAAGAAATACTGCCCCCTGTTCAATACAAGAAATACTGCCCCCTCTTAATACAGAAATACTGCCCCTGCTTCAATACAAGAAATACTGCCCCGCTTCATACAAGAAATACTGCCCCTGCTTCATACAAGAAATAAATACTGCCCCCTGTTTCAATACAAGAAATACTGCCCCTGCTTCAATACAAGAAATACTGCACCCCCCCTGCTTCATACAAGAATACTGCCCCCTGCTTCAATACAAGAATACTGCCCCTGCGCTTCAATACAAGAAATACTGCCCCCTGTTTCAATACAAGAAATACTGTCCCCTGCTTCAATACAAGAAATACTGCCCCCTGTTTCAATACAAGAAATACTGCCCCCTGTTTCAATACAAGAAATACTGCCCCCTGCTTCAATACAAGAAATACTGCCCCCTGCTTCAATACAAGAAATACTATGCCCCCTGCTTCAATACAAGAAATACTGCCCCCTGTTTCAATACAAGAAATACTGCCCCCTGTTTCAAAAAAACCCCCCCCCCAATACAAGAAATACTGCCCCCTGCTTCAATACAAGAAATACTGCCCCCTGCTTCAATACAAGAAATACTGCCCCCTGTTTCAATACAAGAAATACTGTCCCTGCTTCAATACAAGAAATACTGCCCCCTGCTTCAATACAAGAAATACTGCCCCCTGTTTCAATACAAGAAATACTGCCCCCTGCTTCAATACAAGAAATACTGCCCCCTGCTTCAAACAGAATATCCCACCTGCTAATACAAATCTGCCCCCTGCTTCAATACAGAATATCCCCCTGCTTCAATCAAGAAATACTGCCCCCTGCTTCATACAAGAAATACTGCCCCTGTTTCAATACACAGAAATACTGCCCCCTGCCTTCAATACAAGAAATACTGCCCCCTGTTTCAATACAAGAAAAACTGCCCCTGCTTCAATACAAAAATACTGCCCCCTGCTTAATACAAGAAATACTGACCCCTGCTTCAATACAAGAAATGCCCCTGTTTCAATACAAGAAATACTGCCCCCTGTTTCAATACAAGAAATACTGCCCCTGCTTCAATACAAGAAATACTGCCCCCGCTTCAATACAAGAAATACTGCCCCCTGCTTCATACAAGAAATACTGCCCCTGTTCAATACAAGAAATACTGCCCCTGCTTTCAATACAAGAAATACTGCCCCCTGCTTCAATACAAGAAATACTGCCCCCTGCTTCAATACAAGAAATACTGCCCCCTGTTTCAATACAAGAAATACTGCCCCCTGCTTCAATACAAGAAATACTGCCCCCTGCTTCAATACAAGAAATACTGCCCCCTGCTTCAATACAAGAAATACTGCCCCCTGTTTCAATACAAGAAATCTGCCCCTGCTTCAATACAAGAATACTGCCCCCTGCTTCATACAAGAAATACTGCCCCCCTGCTTAATACAAGAAATACTGCCCCCTGCTTCAATACAAGAAATACTGCCCCGTTTCAATACAAGAAATACTGCCCCCTGTTTCATACAAGAAATACTGCCCCTGCTTCAATACAAGAATACTGCCCCTGTTTCAATACAAGAAATACACTGCCCCCTGCTTCAATACAAGAAATACTGCCCCCTGCTTCATACAAGAAATACTGCCCCCTGCTTCAATACAAGAAATAACTGCCCCCTGCTTCAATACAAGAATACTGCCCCCTGTTTCAATACAAGAAACTAGAAATACTGCCCCCTGCTTCAATACAAGAAATACTGCCCCTGCTTCAATACAAGAAAACTGCCCCTGCTTCAATACAAGAAAACTGCCCCCTGCTTCAATACAAGAAATACTCCCCCTTCAATACAGAATTACTGCCCCCTGCTCAATACAAGAAATACTCCCCCCTGTTTCAATACAAGAAATACTGCCCACCTGCTTCAATAAAGAAATACTGCCCCCTGCTTCAATACAAGAAATATGCCCCCTTTTCAATACAAGAAATACTGCCCCCTGCTTCAATACAGAAATACTGCCCCCTGCTTCAATACAGAAATACTGCCCCTGCTCTTCAATACAAGAAATACTGCCCCCTGCTTCAATACAAGAAATACGCCCCCTGCTTCAATACAAGAAATACTGCCCCCTGTTTCAATACAAGAAATACTGACCCCCTGTTCAATACAAGAAATACTGCCCCTGCTTCAATACAAGAAATACTGCCCCCTGCTTCAATACAAGAAATACTGCCCCTGTTTCATACAGAAATACTGCCCCCTGCTTCAATACAAGAAATACTGCCCCCTGCTTCAATACAGAAATACTGCCCTGTTTCAATACAAGAAATACTGCCCCCTGCTTCAATACAAGAATACTGCCCCTGCTTCAATACAAGAAAACTACCCCCTGCTTAAATACAGAATACTGCCCCCTGCTTCAATACAAGAAATACTGCCCCCTGTTTCAATACAAGAAATACTGCCCCCTGCTTCAATACAAGAAATACTGCCCCCTGCTTCAATACAAGAAATACTGCCCCCTGCTTCAATACAAGAAATACTGCCCCCTGCTTCAATACAAGAAATACTGCCCCCTGCTTCAATACAAGAAATACTGCCCCCTGCTTCAATAAAGAAATACATGCCGTTTTAATACAAGAAATACTGCCCCCGCTTCAATACAAGAAATACTGCCACCCTGTTCAATACAAGAAATACTGCCCCTGCTTCAATACAAGAATACTGCCCCTGCTTCAATACAAGAAATACTGCCCCCTGCTTCAATACAAGAAATACTGCCCCCCTGCTTCAATACAAGAAATACTGCCCCTGCTTCAATACAGAAATACCGCCCCTGCTTCAATACAAGGAATACTGCCCCCTGTTTCAATCAAGAAATACTGCCCCCGCTGTTCAATAACAAGAAATACTGCCCCCTGCCTTCAATACAAGAAATACTACCCCCTGCTTTCAATACAGAAATACTGCCCCCTGTTTCAATACAAGAAATACTGCCCCTGCTTCAATACAAGAAATACTGCCCACCTGCTTCAATACAAGAAATACTGCCCCCTGCGTTTCAATACAAGAAATACTGCCCCCTGTTCAATACAGAAACTGACTGCCCCTGCCTTTCAATACAAGAAATACTGCCCCTGCTTCAATACAAGAAATACTGCCCCCTGCTTCATACAAGAAAAATACTGCCCCCTCTTCAATACAAGAAATACTGCCCCCTGCTTCACTACATAAAAACTGCCCCCTGTTTCAATACAAGAAATACTGCCCCCTGCTTCACTACATAAAAACTGCCACCTGTTTCAATACAAGAAATACTGCCCCCTGCTTCAATACAAGAAATACTGCCCCCTGCTTCAATACAAGAAATACTGCCCCCTGTTTCAATACAAGAAATACTGCCCCCTGTTTCAATACAAGAATACTGCCCCTGGCTCAATACAAAGAAATACTGCCCCCTGCTTCAATACAAGAAATACTGCCCCCTGCTTCAATACAAGAAATACTGCCCCCTGTTTCAATACAAGAAATACTGCCCCCTGCTTCAATACAAGAAATACTGCCCCCTGCTTCAATACAAGAAATACTGCCCCCTGACCTTCAACAAAAATACTGCCCCCTGTTCAATACAAAATATGCCCCCTGCTTCAATACAACAAATACTGCCCCTGCTTCAATACAAGAAATACGCCCCCTGCTTCAACACGAAATACTGCCCCCTTCTTCAATACAAGAAATACTGCTCCCCTGCTTCATACAAGAAATACTGCCCCCTGCTTCAATACAAAGAAATACTGCCCCCTGCTTCAATACAAGAAATACTGCCCCTCTTCAATACAGAAATCTGCCACCTGCTTCAAAAGAAAATACTGCCCACTGTTCAATACAAGAAATCTGCCCCCTGCTTCAATACAAGAAATACTGCCCCCTGTTTTCAATACAGAATACTGCCCCCTGCTTCAACAAGAAATACTGGCCCCCTGCTTCAATACAAGAAATACTGCCCCTGCTTCAATACAAGAAATACTGCCCCCTGCTTCAATACAAGAAATACTGCCCCTGTTCAATACAGAAATCTGTCCCCCTGCTTCAATACAAGAAATACTGCCCCCTGTTCAATACAAGAAATACTGCCCCCTGCTTCAATACAAGAAATACTGCCCCCTGTCAATACAAGAAATATGCCCCCTGCTTCAATACAAGAAATACTACCCCCCTGCTTCAATACAGAATACTTGCCCCTGCTTCAATACAAGAAATACTGCCCCCTGTTTCATACAGAATTACTGGCCCCCTGCTTCAATACAAGAATACTGCCCCCTGCTCAATACAAGAAATACTGCCCTGTTCAATACAAGAAAATACTGCCCCGTTCAATACAAGAAATATGCCCCTGCTTCAATACAGAAATCTGCCCCCTGCTTCAATACAAGAAATACTGCCCCCTGTTCAATACAAGAATACCGCCCCCCAGCTGCTTCAATACAAGAAATACTGCCCCCTGTTTCAATACAGAAATACTGCCCCTGCTTCATACAAGAAATACTGCCCCTGCTCAAACAAGAATACTGCCCCCTGCTTCAATACAAGAAATACTGCCCCCTGTCTCATACAAGAATACTGCCCCCTGCTTCAATCCAAGAAATACTGCCCCCTGCTTCAATACAAGAAATACTGCCCCTGTTTCAATACAGAACATACTGCCCCCTGCTTCAATACAGAAATACTGCCCCTGCTTCAATACAAGAAATACTACCCCCTGCTTAAATACGAGAAATACTGCCCCCTGCTTCAATACAAGAAATACTGCCCCCTGTTTCAATACAAGAATACTGCCCCCTGCTTCAATCAAGAAATATGCCCCTGCTTTCAATAAAGAAATACTGCCCCCTGCTTCAATACAAGAAATACTGCCCCCTGCTTCAATACAGAAATACTGCCACCTGCTTCAATACAAGAAATACTGCCCCCTGCTTCAATACAAGAAATACTGCCCCCTGCTTCAATACAAGAAATACTGCCCCCTGCTTCAATACAAGAAATACTGCCCCCGCTTCAATACAAGAAATACTTTTCCCTGCTTCAATACAAGAATATGCCCCCTGCTTCAATACAAGAAATACTGCCCCCTGTTTCAATACAAAAATACTCTGCCCCCTGCTTCAATACAAGAAATACTGCCCCCTGCTTCAATACAAGAAATACTTACACCCCTGCTTCAATACAGAAATACTGCCCCCTGCTTCAATACAAGAAATCGCCCCTGTTCAATACAAGATACTGCCCCCCCTTCAATACAAGAAATACTGCCCCCTGCTTCAATACAAAGAAATTACTGCCCCCTGTTTCAAACAAAGAAATACTGCCCCCTGCTTCAATACAAGAATACTGCCCCCTGCCTTCAATACAAGAAATACTGCCCCCTGCTTCATACAGAAATACTGCCCCCTGCTTCAATACAAGAAATACTGCCCCCTGTTTCAATACAAGAAATACTGCCCCCTGCTTCAATACAAGAAATACTGCCCCCTGTTTCAATACAAGAAATACTGCCCCCTGCTTCAATACAAGAAATACTGCCCCCTGCTTCATACAAGAATACTGCCCCTGCTTCAATACAGAAAATACTGCCCCCGTTTCAATACAAGAAATACTGCCCCCTGCTTCAATACAAGAAAATAATGCCCCCTGCTTCAATACAAGAAATACTGCCCCGCTTTCAATACAAGAAATACTGCCCCCTGCTTCAATACAAGAAATACTGTCCCCTGCTTCAATACAAGAAATATCCCCTGCTTCAATACAAAATACTGACCTGTTCAATACAAGAAATACTGCCCCCTGTTTCAATACAAGAAATACTGCCCCCTGCTTCAATACAAGAAATACTGCCCCCTGCTTCAATACAAGAAATACTACCCCCTGCTTCAATACGAGAAATACTGCCCCCTGCTTCAATACAAGAAATACTGCCCCCTGTTTCAATACAAGAAATACTGCCCCCTGCTTCAATACAAGAAATACTGCCCCCTGCTTCAATACAAGAAATACTGCCCCCTGTTTCAATACAAGAAATACTGCCCCCTGCTTCAATACAAGAAATACTGCCCCCTGCTTCAATACAAGAAATACTGCCCCTGCTTAATACAAGAATACTGCCCCCTGCTTCAATACAAGAAATAACTGCCCCCGTTTCAATACAAGAAATACTGCCCCTGCTTCAATAAAAGAAATACTGCCCCTGTTTCAATACAAGAAATACTGCCCCCTGCTCAATACAAGAAATCTGCCCCCTGCTCAACAAGAATTGCCCCTGCTTCAATACAAGAAATACTGCCCCCTGTTTCAATACAAGAAATACTGCCCCCTGCTTCAATACAAGAAATACTGCCCCCTGCTTCAATCAAGAAATACTGCCCCCTGCTTAATACAAGAAATACTGCCCCTGCTTCAATACAAAAATACTCCCCTGCTTCAATACAAGAAATACTGCCCCCTGCTTCAATACAGAAATACTGCCCCCTGCTTCAATACAGAAATACTGCCCCTGCTTCAATACAGAAATACTGCCCCCTGTTCAATACAAGAAATACTGCCCCCTGCTTCATACAAGAAATAGCCCCTGCTTCATCACATACGTCCCCTGTTTCAATACAAGAAATACTGCCCCCTGCTTCAATACAAGAAATACTGCCCCCTGTTTCAATACAAGAAATACTGCCCCCTGCTTCAATACAAGAAATACATAGTACATCTAGCTACTTCTCACTACAATTTTGTTTTGTATAGGTGATTGATTTCATTGACGAGGCTCGTGACCATAAGGCAGGAGTCAAAAGTGATGGCACCGCTGGAGTAGTCAGCGCTGACTCATCCGGTACCGGTACTGATTCAGAAAGCAGTACACCTGTGACTCCCCCCCCTGGGAAAGGAGCCACCGCAACCACTCCTGCCCACCAGAATACACCTGCCAGCTCAGCACCCCCTAGCCACAAGAAGTCTTCCAGCTCAGCAGGTTCTGCCCAGAAAATCCCAGCTGTGGCCAAACCCTCCGCCAGCTCAGCAGTCCCAGCTCCCAAGACCCCTCAAGCTGGTCCCCACCTCCGAGGGGCGAAGAATCACAAGGGGGGCAAGCCCAAGCCTGGGGGGGTCCTCGTCCATTGCAGTGAGGGCAAGTCCAGAAGTGTGACCTTAGTCATTGCTTATCTCATGATGTCTATGAGGTGGACCCTCAAGCAAGCGCTCGAACTTGTTAGT
>JACBWV010000610.1:4389488-4498786 GCA_013435795.1 Chlamydomonas sp. ICE-L | reverse complement strand
AAGATTTTATGTTTTTCAAAAACAACGCCTAAAAAAGGCTTGGGCCAGATTTTGGTCAATGGAATACTCTGTTACATTAAACATACACAACACACATACCATAGTTACGGGCATTATTTCTCAAATGAATGTTTTTCCTAGAAGAGGCGAGTATGCTAATAATTATGCGATCATACATAACAAATTGCAATCAAATGATATGGTTTATATAACCTGGTAACTGACTTTTAGCCAGGGGCTGACTAGCCCGGCATCATAATGATAAGCGTATGATACATGATATCAATTGCCGTTCCCCTACACAATACATACATACATACACATCATATACAGGACTCCCACCGTCTCTTGACCAATGCAACAATAAGTCAAGCAAAAAATTGCTGGATTTTGAGGGCACATACCACAGGTAAAAAATACGGAAATTCAGCCCATTTTCTTGCTACTACCCCTAAACATGAAAACTTATACTACACATACATACAGGCAATACCTCTGTCCTGAATATGCAACAACCACCGATTGCGTGTGATTTGCACCACAAAGTCACCCACCTGATGAAACTTGGCCAGGCCAAAAAGCGGACTAGAACCCAGCCGCCACGGACAGAGCCCAACACGCACCGAAGTAGCAATGTGGCTTGGAGACTATGGGCACAGCCAAGCAAACGTAACTGCAGCAGTGTATCGAGGAGGCCGGGACTCCAACTGAAAGCCCTCCTGAGGTCTGGGCTTTCGATATATTTGTCCCCCTTGGGAGGTTGAGTCGGGAAAAGAAGTGGTGTGTGGGCGGTGGGTGTGGGCTGTGGTGAGGTGTGTTGGTGTCTGCTCCTCACTCTTTGGGTGGTTGGGTGTTGGGGAAGGTGAGTGCGGGTTTGGTGGAGGGAGTATAAAGGTGTGGAGTGCAGAGGCGTCAATAGAATGACTGAATATTTGTGGAAAGTTTGGAAGAGGGGGCGAGCTGTGTGCGTGTGGCTTGGGGTTTGTTAAGGGTGTGACCGCTAACCAGTAAGAGAATTAAAATTTAAACTTTTCCATGTGTACATGTGTACTTCCATGTGTGGTTTTGAGTAAATCGACTTTAAGTAAAGCCCAATACTTTAATTGTATAAGGTAGGTGCGGTCCTTCAAGAAACACAAATGTGCTGGCGAGGATGGATTCCTGGTGTGGGTGCATTATCAGTGTGTGTGTGGTGGTGGTGGGCAGGCTGGGAGGGATGGGGATTAGGGCCCTAAAGCCAGAAAGTAAGGCTGTGCTTGTTGAACAGGCCTCAGACTCCTTCATAATCTGTTCAGGGGAGATAATATATTTCTCTTGTACAGATTATGAGGGGGTTTTGAAAACCCGTCTTAATGAGGGTTTAAAAAAAAAAAAAACCCAGTCCCTTAAATCGTCCTCTAAGCTTAGTCTCCTGAATTGGTTTGCCTATCATCCACAATCCTCACTTTGTTGGCAGTAGAGCTCCCTTGTCCAAGACACCGCACAGGTAACCCCACGAAGCATCATCCATTTCCAGGGGCTTCCAGTCTGCCGGCCCCTATCCTGACGAGCCGCCTGGCTGCTGCTCTCCTAGACCGGAGACCTGCTGGGGAAGTAGCTCACAGAGCAGTTGGGCACCCTGCAGGTAAGAGAAATACGTTGAATAAACAAATAAAAAATAAAATTAATAGTAATTATAATAATCATTGGGCACCCTGCCAAGTATGAAGAACGATACATATGTAAGAAGAAGAAAGTACGTAATAAGAATGAAGACGAAGCCAAAGAACGAAGAAGCCGGAAAAAAAGCCGCACAGGAAGAAAGAAGACCGAGCGGCCGCCGCAGCTCTCTCCCCTCTCGTCCTCTCTAATCTCTCTCTGTTTCTTCTATCTAGCCTACTACGTGTTTTGAGGGTTCTGACTAAAAGTTGTACTAAGTTGTGTGGTCGCCCGAGGAATGACGGAATCTCACCTTAGTAAAAACCGGTCCATTCAGACAACCACAACCCCACGTTCCCACCCCACCCAGCCCCCCCTCGCCAACCCCCCACCCTCCCACCCCCTCCCCCCACCCCCCGGGCACTCCAAAAGAAAGTCTTACCATGAAGGTTGTCTTCACCAAAGGGTCCGTCTACCAGGTGTCAAGGCCCTCTGGCTTGACAGCCACCCCACGCCCCAACCCACCACAACACACAAAACACCAAGAAAAACAAATACCATGAAGATTGTACTTCAATCACCGGGCATCTACCAGGTCAGCTGCTGGCTTTACAGCAGGAGCAGTTGCAGGGAAGTTGGGAGCACCGTGGTTTGAATGCCACCAAGTGCCTGACAAGCCGGGTGAGTTGATGGCCAAGTCGCGGCTGGGGAGCCTCGAACCTGTTGACACAAAGCTTCCACTACCTGCAGTTTTTAGTTTTGAGGGTTGAGTTTGGGGTTTTGAGTTTTCAGTTTTTAGGGTTGAGGGATGCCAAGTCTCGGCTAGAGACGCTCGACCTGGTTGAGACAAAGCTTCCACTACCTGCAGTTGGGTTTTGAGGGTTGAGGGTTTAGTTTTGAGGGTTTGGTTTTGAAGGTTAAGTTGGCTTTTGAGGCTTTAGTTTTGAGGGTATAGTTTTGAAGGTTCAGTTGATAGTTTTGTTTGTTTTTGAAGGGGTGCGGTTTTGGAGGGTTGCCCTGGTGTTATACATACGTTATTGTTGGACAACCAGACCATGCCCCCCTGACAAGCAGAGGAGTGATGCCAAGTCTTGGCTGGAGGAGCTCGACTTGGGTGTAGCCCGGAATATTCTTTAATATATCGGAATACATTCCCGATTCGGAAATGTACGAAACGCCGTTTTGGTTTGTTTGGCCGAAAGATGCCGGGATAAGAAACCTAAAAAACATTTTGTTTTTACCGAAATTGACTGAAAATACCCAAATCGACCAAAAATCCGGAATTAGGGATATGGTTTTTTGGGGGAGGAAATAGGGAGGATAAATAAAAAGGAATAAGACGTCACCCAATTTGTGATTTTTGAAAAAAAACAAATCCGCTGGTGTACACTGCAGAAAGGATAAGAGGCAGATCCTCCCCGACTCCAACCCTGGCTGCATGATTATCTGTCACATGAATACAAAACACGTGTACATCACCTTGTGTATGTGGCTTTCTGTCTAGCAGCACCTTGGCGGTCAGCACAGATACCGCATAGCCGCAATGATTTAGTATTATTCACATCCGTTACACAATGAATACAAAAGTTGTTCCATCCACATCTTGTATTGAGGCTTTCCTGTCCGTAGCCACCTTGTGATCACAGCAAACGAATCTTAACCGCAGATCGGGAACGAAGAACAGATCCTTCACTGACTCCTATCTTGGTTTCCCGTGTTATCCTGTCCACCCCCAACCCCCCACCCCCCCCCCACATAGGAGTACAGACCACATGTACACCTCAACTCAACCCGTGTATATGTGGCTTTCAATCACCAGCAGCACCGTGGGGTCAGCAACACAGAAGAAGAAGAGGAGGGAACCACCGCAGAAAAGACAAGAGACAGAGCCCTTACAGACTCCAACTCTGCCTGCGTGCTCTTCCATGAACCTTGGCGGTCAGTAACACAGACCGGCAGACAAGGATGAGGAAAGACCCGAGCACTCAATGAACTCCAACTCTTTGTTTTTGAGCCAGTCCCCAAACGAAGCTCAAAATCAAACAGTCAATTGGTCCCATTCGGGCTCCAAGGGTTCAAAAAACAATGTGTTTTCCACAGCAACCTGCATCATGGCTTTTGTTTTTGGTGCCAGCAACACAGAACACCGGGGTGATTACCAACACACAACATTAGCCGGCAGACATTGAGAGATCAGAGCCTTCACTGGCTCCAACTCTGCCCTTGCCCGTGCCCCTCTTTCCATGAACCCAAGAAAATAACTGCGCAATTCTGGGCCCTTGGTTTAAAAAACAAAGAATTTGTGGTAACACCACCCTTGCATGTTTGGCCTTTTTTTCGGTCCAGCAGCACCTGGGGTCCCAGCCACACAAACCCGCGAGACGAACAAGAGACAGAGCCCTTACAGACTCCAACTCTCTGACGGGCTTCTTTTTCCACGAACCGTTGTGGCGTTCAGTACACACACAACCGCAAAAGCCGCAGAACAGGATGAGATGAAAACCGAGCCTTAACTGCTGACTCCAACCTCTTGTTTTTGAGCAAGTCCACAACGAACAACCAATCAACAAAAACAAGCAGCCATTGGTCATGTCGGCTCCATGGTTCAAAAACAAATGTGTTCCTCACCTTGCATTGTTGGCTTTCGGTCCAGCAGCACCTTGGCGGTCAGCACACACAACGCAGACGAAGACATGAAACAGAGCCCTTACAGACTCCACATCCTCCTGGTCCCTGTGCCTGCCATGCACTCTTTCTTCTTCCACGAACTCTTGGCGTCAGCCCAACGCCACATCCCCAGACAGGAGGAAGAGACACAAAGCCTTCACAGACTCCATCCCTGTCTGCGTGCTCTTTCATGAACCCCAATAAAATAACCTGCCTCATTTCCTGGCCTCAAGTAAAAGGGAGGGGCAAGTGGTTGCAAAAAAAATGGTTTCCTCCAACCTTTGCAGTTTTGGCTTTCTTTTTGCCCGGTCCCGCAGGCAACCTTGCGTCAGCACACACAATCACCACGGCAGACAGGATGAAGAAAACAGAACCGTTTCACAGAAATCCAACTCTGCCTGCGTGCAGTCCCATTAACTCAATACAATAGTACCGCTTTCTGTAACAACAAAACAGTGCTGCTCACCTTGAGTTGGCTTCCTGTCCAGCATGGATACCTCAGACGTTTTCTGTCTTGCACACCGTAAGTTGGTCCGCAGGGCCAACGAAACGAAGACGAGAGATGAGGCTTTAAAACTGACTCCAACTCTGGTTTCGTGGCGTCCCGAAATGACCCCCCAATAAAAAAACAGTTTCCAAATTTCTGGCTCATGTGTTGTCAAAACGAATGTGTTCCTCACCTTGCATTCATGGCTTCCCGTCCAGCAGCACCTTGGGTTGGATCGCACAAGAGAACTGCAGAACAAAACAAAGACAGGGCTTACAGACCTCTAACCTCTGCTGCCAATGCTTGCCCCATTAACCCAATACAATTGTACAGCTTTAAGTAAAAAAAAAAAACGTGGTCCCCGCCCAACCTTGTGATTGGGCTTTGCCCTTTCCAGCAGCACCCCTTGGCGGTCCAGCCACACAACAAAGTGCGACCGCAAGAAGGAATGGAGAACAGGGCCTTCAAAGACTCCAACTCTGCCTGCGTGCTCTTCCATGAACCCAATACAATAGTACCCGCTTTTTCACCTGTAACAACAACAAAACAGTGGCTGCCATCCTGAGGCTTTTGGGAAAGTTGCTTCCTGTCCCAGCCGGCACCTTGGGCGGTCAGCATAGACCAACCGCCTGGCTGGCCATGATGAGCTGTGTCACAGAATACAAAACAAGTGTTCCTCACCCTTTATGATGGCTTTTCCTGGTGTCCAGCGGGCCATCCCTTGGCGGCAAGCACACACAAGAGGAGCCGGGGAGCAGACATGGAGAGAGTTGGGAGAACAGATCCCACGCTCATGGCTCCAACATATGATTATCTGTCACAGGAATACAAAAAACGTGTTCCTCACGTTGTCTAGGTGGCTTTCTGTCCAGCAGCATCTTGGCGGGCAGCACACACACCGCAGACGAAGACGTGAGACAGACCTTGTCCAAATGACTCTGACCTGCCCATGCCCTGCCCCCCCCTCATGAAACTAAAACTCATAAATAGTCAGATTTTAGCAACAAAAAAAAACAACAAGTGGCCGATCCCAACCTTGAGTTGGCTTTTCTGTCCCCAGAAAAAAGCCATCGTATCTCGTGAATCAGCATAGACACCGCAGACAATATGAGAGACAGGGCCTTCACTGACTCTAACTCTGCCTGCATGCTGCCATTAACCCAATACAATAGTACAGCGTTTAGCCGCGTTTAGTGACAAAAAAACAAAGCCGCCCACCGTGAGTTGGCTTCTTGTCCAGCAGCACCTTCGTGATCAGCATAGACACGGCAGACATGAGTGGAGTGACAGAGCCGTCACATACTCCACCTGGTTTCGTTGCTGATCTGGCCCGGAGCGCCACGACAGGCCCAAAAGCCCCAAACAGTCGAAATGACCTCGACCAAAGCCGCCATCCAATCACCCTCCTTCTCAGCACCCTCCCCAGGCTCGCCCTCAGTTGTGTTTTGGGGGCGTGGCCTCTCCAGCTCGAGACTTTTTTGTCCCTCCTGCGGTTCTTTCTGCTGGCTGCTGGAGCCTGCCTTGTAACAGAGGCTGTTCTTAGATGGTCTTTATTTTCCTTCGCGGCGGCTTGTTAGGCTGTCGTGCCGAGAGGGGATCATGCCGCTCAACCAATTCGCCATTCCTCCCTCCCCGCAAGAAGAGCTTTTCTTCAAGGAGAGAGACTTGTTTCCCGGGGAGCCCAGTCCATGAAGCGTTCGCATAGGTGGGCCAGAGGAATGCGGGCCCTTAATTTGGTTGGGTGGGGTCTTTGGTCCTTGCGATGGTGGGGCCGGAGTTGGGTTTGCTGAGGGGGAGGTAGTTTTTTGGAGTGCGAAGAAGGGCCGCGAGACAGAAGCTGTTCAGGGACCTTAAAGCAACCTGTGGAGGGTGTAAGGGTATGTGGGTTTTGGGGGCCAATTCAATGAGGGGGAGACAAAAGGGAGGAAAATAGAAAAGGTAGTGGGGGCCTGAGAGGGTTGTGGGGGGGTTATTAAAATATGCGACAGGAAAGTTTGTCCCGAAGTTGTGCCTGAGAGGGGTGGTGGTGGGTGGGCAGGGGGTTAATAGAGGTGGTTGGTTTGTTGGCAGTGAGGGGGTCAAGAGGCCAAAGAAAATGGAAGGGTGGGTGGAGCCTGGAGAGGGGTGTGGGGGGGGGTTTTAGGAATGCATGCGACAGGAAGTTGATGCCTTGAAGTTTTGTGCACCTGAGAAACAGGGGTGGTGTGGTGGGTGGGGAGGGGTATAAGTGGTGGGTGGGTGGGGGCAATAGGGGAGACAAGGCAGAAAAAAGGGAAAGGGTGGTGGGAGCCTGAAGGGAGGGGTGGGGGGGGGGGTACAGGAAAGGAGCGAGAAGAGAAGCTTTTGAGGTGCGATTGAGCACCTGGCGTAGTTGGGGTATGGTGGGTTGGGGGAGTGAGGGGGAGACAAGGGATGAAACAAAAGGGGAAAAGGTAGTGGGCCCTGGAGGGGTGGGTGGGGGTGGGTTTGGTGGGGGTGGGTTAGCGGGGGTGGGTGGGGGTGGGTATAGTAGGGAGCGGGGGAGAAAGCTGGTTGAGTCCATTGAGCACCTGGAGTAGCGGTGGGGATCAGGGGGAGAGGGATTTGTCGGGTGGGTGTAAGGAGGTTAAAGGGGGTAAGATGTTGGGGGGAACCAAGGGGGAAAAGGAAGGAGAGGGGTCATGTGTTCGGGTAGAAGGGTTGTCTGTAGTGTGGTCCGGGATTGTGTGGGAGTTTAGGTGTGTTTGTGGGCGCCAGCAGTGGTTTGTGGTTTTAGTTATGCCACACGCGGCAACCCAAAGCATGGTGGAATAAGTGTTCGTAGAAGGCTTGTGTGTTTTTTTTTGGGTTGGGGGGCGATGTAGTGTGTAATAAAAAAATACCTAGAAAATGAAGTCACATTGGGTGGGTAGAGAGGGGGAGGGGAGATAGGTGCGTGGGGAGGGTGCCGCACAGGGAGATGGGGTTCTCCGTGACGGTCGGTGGTAACTCCTCGTCAGGGGGGGCCCACTCCTCGCCCTGGGCCGTCCCTACTGGGGTTGAATCGGGGAGGCGCTCACCTGACCAAATAGATCACCCCCAGCCGCCACCCCCACCCCCCACTCAACAGACCCCACCCCCCCACTACCCCCCTTCAGAAAACCACCCCTCCGACCCCTGCCGGCCCTCCCCCCATCCCACCCATCCCCTATGTCCTCCCACTAACCCCCCATCCCGCCTCCCCCCCCCCCCCCGCCGCCAGCCCCTCCCCCCCGACTCCACCACCCCCTCCCCTTGACCCCCCAACCACAGGCTGAGGAACCCCGCCCGCCTCCAACACCCTCCCGGGCGCGCACACGGGTCCTCGCCCAGCCGCGCCCCCCCCCCCCCTCCCTCAACGCCTCCCATCCCCCCCCACAGCCCGACATCCCCCCCTATTCCCCACCTACACCACGCCCCACCTCCCCCCCCCCCCAAGGGAGGGAAATAGTTATAAGAGCCCCAGACCCCGCCCGATGAGGGTGTGAGACACCATCGGACCATTTCCCCCGATCTTCCAGCCCGCTGTGCTGGTGATGTTTTCTACCCCAACCCCCACGATGGGGCGGATTGACACGCAGGTCACAAGAAGTGAAATCAGAAACCAAGGTGACAAAGGAAGGCAAACCCGTTCACCGAGCTCATGGGAGCAAAGTCCATCTACAGCATCAAATGGGAAAGAAAATGGGTCCCAAAAGTTAATTTTGCAAAAAAGTGGTTTCTGTGCTGGGCCGATGACAGGCAGATGCAACAAGAGGTGATGCCGGCAGGCCGACAAAGAGGGGGCAACCTCCCACCAACTCTGGATCAATCCATTCTACAAACACATCAAAGGAAAGAAATCCGTCAGAAATGATTTTTTGCGACATGGGCTTTAATTGGGCGGGTTGAAACAGCAGGTGACAGAAGAAGATACAACCAAGGAAGGGGCCGACAATGTAGGGACACTAGCAAGTCACTGTTTTGGAGCAAAGTCCATCTACAGCATCAAATGGGTCAGAAATGGGTCAGAATTGATTTTGCAAGTGGGCTTTAAGGGCGGGTGACAGCAGGTGACAGAAGAGATACAGGCAGGGGGACAAGAAGGCCCTCACAACTACTTTAGGAGCATAAAACTACTTTAGGAGCATCATAACTACTTTAGGAGCATCATAACTACTTTTGAGATAACATCACAAACAACTGCTTTAAGGCATCATAAACTACTTTTAGATAACTACTTTTTAGAGGCGCATCTCATAACTACGGTAGAGATCAACAACGACTTTGGAGCATCATAACTAACTGCTTTTATAGGAGCACACAACTACTTTTTGTAGGACATCATAACGCTTAGGGAGCATCATTAACTACTTTAGAGAGAGGCCGCCATCATAACTACGTTAAGAGCATCCAACCTACTTTTGGGAGCTCATAAACTGCGTTTAGGAGCATCACAACTACTTTAGGAGCATCATAACTGCTTTAGGAGCATCATAACTATCTTTTAGAGAGGTGCCGCATCATAAAAACTACTTTAAGGAGCATCAAACGCTTGGGAGCCCATCCCATAACTGCTTTAGAATTGGTAGCTACACACAACCTACTTAAGGAAGCATCAAATAACACAACACCTGCTTAGGGGAGCAGCCATAACTACTTTTGGGAGCATCATAACTGCCTTTAAAGGAGCCCATCACAACTAATCAGGAAGCAATCATAACTGTTTAGGAGCCATCCACAACTAACTTAGGGAGCCATCATAACTTAACTGCTTTTAAGAAAGAGCATCTAACAACCTGCTTTAGGAGCATCACAACTACTCGAGGAGCATCATAACTGCTTTAGGAGCATCACAACTACTTTAGGGAGCATCATAACTGCTTTAGGAGCATCTCAACTACTTAGGGAGCATCATAACTGCTTTAGGAGCATCACAACTACTTGGGGAGCATCACAACTGCTTTAGGAGCATCATAACTACTTTAGGAGCATTCAATAATAAACATACTTAAAAGGAGCATTCATAACTACTTGGAGGAGCATCATAACGGACTTTAGGAGCATCAATAAACTGCTTTTGGGTGGAGCATCATAACTACTTTTAAAACTACTTTAGGAGCATCACAACTACTTTAGGAGCAAAGCCTATCTACTAATGAAATGGGCAATGAAATGAAATGGGGTGACAGCAGGTGATAGATGAGATACAGGCAAGGGGACAAGAAGGCAACTGTAATCAATAGTCTGGGAGCTCATTAAAGCAAGCAGGGAGTTGTAGTGACGATCAGAAAATAAATAAATAAATAATATCCGATAATAAATAATCATAACGCCTTATTACAGGCAGGGGTTCATGGGGGCCAGCCCGTTTGGCCCTTTGGCACTGGGGGTGCCCAAACCTCCAATTGGGGTGCAACATGTAAAAAATTTGGCTAAATTGCTTGCCATCCACAATAACCAGGGAAGAAATGGAAAAAATATTACTACAAATATGGCTCCACTATATGAGGGGCGCTGGACCGCCCCCCGCCCCCCCCCCCCCCCTCCCAACTCCACCCCCCCCGCCACGCACCCCCACCCCCCCACCAACCCACACACTGAGTTCAGGAAGTCCCAGGGTAACAGCATAAGAGAGCCAAAAACAAAGAAAATTGGACACAGTATTGATTTCAAAACCCAACAATAAGTAATAACGCTAAATAGATTCAATAACCTATACCAGTCCCCAAAACAACGCAGCATGGAGATACTAAGTAGATAGATGTATAATATATCAGATAGACAAGATATCTATAGATACCAAATACACAGACGCAGCGGAAAAACTAGTAATAGATGCATAATATATATCAGATATACAAAATCTATAATAAACCAACCAAATCCAACCCCAGCATGGTAGATACTAAGTAATAGAATATATAATAGATAATAACCAATCACGCACCATAAAGATACTAAGTAGATAGATAAATAATAGATCATAAATACAATATATATATGATAGATACCAATAACAACGCAGCATGGAGATCAGAAGTGATAATATAATAATCATAAATACAGTATATACAATAGATTATAAATACAATATATATATATATATATATATATATGATAGATACCAATAGCAATGCAGCATGGAGACAGTAAGTAGTACGCCTTGAAAGAGGACTGAAACTTTCCACCCCCCTTGTCCCCGCCCCTCCGTTTGCTTGTCCGAGTATTTGGAAGCATAAACCGCAAACCCAAACCCCGCCCAGACGCCCAACTCCTCCCGTTCCGTTTGCGCCCGTCGTCCGCATAGTCCAGGCTTTAAGGCACAATTAAGGCGGTCCTGGCCGAAAAGAACCCGCCCATAGTAGCCCTTTCCCCAGAGCATCGAAAGGGAGGTAATAATAACACCGTGGTGGTGCGTGGTAGTTTAAGGGAGCCGTCGTACGCGGTTTGTGGGGAAGCGGTCTCCTACCTCCAAACTGACACTGGAAAGCAACAAAACAGCGTTTTTGACAACGACCTTGCAAACTCCGAAAGCATCAAAAGGGAAGATGCGACCTTACTTCACGACTTGTGTAAGGCGTAACAATTTTTATTTGTATGGAAACAAAAGATGATTTAATTAATTAAATAGAACAAATTTTATTTGTATGGAAACAAAAGAAAATTTAATTAATTAAATGCGAAACAATTTTTTGATTTTGAATGGAAACAATAGTAATTAAAATTAATTTAAAATGGAACATTTTATATTTGTAGGGGAAAACAAAAGTAACAAACACCTGGAGATGCGTTGGTGTTTAAAGGACCCGCCCTGAACCGCCGCTAGGAAAAAAAATTCAACCATGGCCCAGCGTATGTATGACCAAGAAAAAGCCACCTAAGAAAAACATCCAAATTTTAATGTGATTTGTTATGACAAAAAAAAAAAAAAAAAAAAAGTAGGAAGACAGAGAGACCATATCCCAATTTAATTTGTATTGACAAGGTTAACCATAATTTCAAGACATATCCAATTTTAAATTTTGTAATACAAAGGGTATAGAATAAAACGGGACCAAGACATCCAATTTTAATTTGTATACAAGTATAACCTAAAATATAACGTAACCAAGACAGAATCAATTTTTAATGTTTGTTGACAGAAAAATAACGTCCAAGACATCCAAATGTTGTTAATTTTTTGTATGACAAAAGTTTAACGTTACATGACATCCAATTTTTTAAAATTTTGTATGGACAAAGTATAACGTAAAAAAAAAAGACAATCCAATTTTTTAAGTTGTTAGACAAATATAACTAACCAGACATCCCAATTTAATTTTACCCGAGCAAGTTATAAAGTACCCCAAGACAATCCAATTGATAAATGTGTATGACAAAGTATTAACCGTACCAAGAACATCTAGTTTTTCATGTTGTATGGACAAAGTAATAAACGTAACCAAGACATCCAGTTTTAAGTTGATGACAAGATAGAATAAAACGTACCAAAGAACAAATCCAATTTTAATTTGAATGTGTATGCGAGAGTTATAACGTACCACGACAGCAAATCGGCCAATTTTAATTTTAAATTTATTATACGAAGACAAAGTAAAACGTACCATGACATCCAATGGAGTTTGTGTGTTATGACAAGTTAAAACCGACCAAGAACATCTAGTTTTAATTTTTGTTATGACAAAAGTTAATAACGGACCAAGACAGCATCCATTTTAAATTGGTTTATTACAAAGTATAAACGTAACCAAGACAAATCCCAATTTTAATTTTGTATGACAAAAGTAGAACGTTACAAAGAACAATCCAATTTTTAAGATGTAATGAGACAAAAGAATAACGTACCAAGACATCTAGTTTTAATTTGTATGACAAAGTATAACGTACCAAGACATCCAATTTTTAATTTTGTTGACCAAAGTAGAACGTACCAAGACAATCCAATTTTTTAAAATTTTTTTGTGATGACAAAGTATAGACGTACCAAAGCCAATCCAATGTTTTTAAAAATTAATTTGTATGACAGTTATAATAACACCAAAGACCAATCCAATTTTTATAAATATTTGTATGACAAAAGTATAACGTACCAAGACATCCAATTTTAATTTGTATGACAAAGTATAACGTACCAAGACATCCAATTTTAATTTGTATGACAAAGTATAACGTACCAAGACATCCAATTTTAATTTGTATGACAAAGTATAACGTACAAGAATCAGACAATCCAATGTTTAATTTTGTATGACAAGTTAATAACGTACCAAAGAACAATCCAATTTTTTTTATTTTTTTTATTATTTATTTTTTTACCGACGAAAGTATAACAGAGACCAAGACATCCCAATTTTTAATAATGTTGTATGACAAGATGATGTATAGTTGGGGTCCGTATCCAAGACATCCAATTTTTGTAATTTGTATGACAAAAGTATAAAACGTAACCAGGGACCCATCCCAATTTTATTTTATGACAAAGGAAAAAACGTACCAAGACAATCCCAAGTGTTAATTTGTATGAAAAAGTATAAACGTACCAAGAGACAATCCCAATTTGGTAATTGTTTTTAAACGATCAAAAGTATAAAACGTAACCTACCAACATCCAAAAGTAGTTAATTGTTTGTATTACAAAGTATAAGCGTACCATGACAAGCCAATTTTTAATTGTATGGACAAAGTATAACGTACCAAGACATCCGGTTTTAATTTGTATGACAAAGTATAATGTACCAAGACATCCAATTTTAATATTTGTATGCAAAGTTATAACGTACAAAAGACATCCAATTGTTTAATTTTTTTGTATGACAAAGTATAAAAGTCCAAGACAATTCCAATTTTAATTTTTTTTTTTTTTTACGACAAAAGTAATACGTACCAAGAACAGTCCACAATTTTGTATTTTGTATGACAGAAAATTACGTACCAAGACATCCAGTTTTAATTTGTATGACAAAGTATAACGTACCAAGACATCTAGTTTTAATTTGTATGACAAAGTATAACGGACCAGACCATCCATGTTTTTAATTTTGCGACAGCAAGTATAAGTATAACGTTACGCAAAGACATCGCCATCCAATTTTTAATTTTTTTGTAATGACCAAAGTATAACGATCAAGACATCATAGTTTTAAGGGGGTATGAGCAAAAGTATAGACGTAACCAGACATCCGCAATTTTAAATTTTGTAGGACAGAGTATAACGTACCAAGGAACATCCTAGATTTATTTGTATGACAAAAGTATAACGTAACAAACATCCAATTTTAATTTGTATGACAATTTACCCAGACATACATTTAATTTGTATGGACAAGTATAAGCGTACCAAGGACATCCAATTTTAATTTTACTGACCAAAGTATAACGTCCAAGACATCCAATTTAATTTTGTACGACAAAAGTATAACGTACCAAGACATTCCAATTTTAATTTGTATGATCAAAGTATAACGTACCAAGACATCCAAGTTTGAATTGTATGGACAAAGTATAAACGTACCAAGACATCCAATTTTAATTTGTATGACAAAGTATAACGTACCAACGACATCCAATTTTATGTGTATGACGAAGCTATAAACGTAGCCAAGACATCCAATTTTAATATTTGTATGACGAAGTATAACGTACCAAGACATCCAATTTTAATTTTGTACTGACAAAAGTATAACGTACCAAGACATCCAATTTTAATTTGTATGACAAAGTTTAACGTACCAAGACATCCAATTTTAATTTGTATGACAAAGTATAACGTACCAAGACATCCAGTTTTAATTTGTATGACAAAGTATAACGTACCAAGACATCAAATTTTAATTTGTATGACTAAGTATAACGTACCAAGACATCCAATTTCAATTTGTATGACAAAGTATAACGTACCAAGACATCCAGGAAGTTAAGAGCATCTAGCCTCACTGAAATGTTGAGGTTTGTCATAGCCCTGCAATCATGGGAAGAGAGGAGGTAAGTTGGAATGTGTATGGGTATGCCATACCAATCAGGGGTAGAGAGAAGGTAAGTTGGAATGTGTATAATCATGTGTAGAGAGAACCAATACCGACCATGGGTATACCATACCAATCAGGGGTAGAGAGAAGGTAAGTTGGAATGTGTAGACTACTGCAGTTCGGTCTAGCTAGTCAGTACAATTAGCCCTAGGCTACCTCGCCGCCATGCTAACTCAGGATTGAGCTAATGCGTTTCCTGGTTGCTGACTCAGTTGATGTTTGACGTGTGACATTCATGATAGGCACACACGTTGGCCTACTCGTCTCTAGCCCCCTACCCTTAGCCCCCTGCATGCACTTGACCCATGGGTATATGGAATGGAAACCAAGGCCCAAGGGACTGTAGAAGTTCTATTGGGTGGCATATGAGCATCAGTGTTTCTTTTTTCGACGACGCGTCGCCATTCTGTCGCCATTCCATCAAATGCTACACCCTCCGGACCCCCCGACATCGGGACGCGCTGCCCCCCCCCCCCCCCCCCAGGCTCCGCGCTTCGGGCTCCGATGGCTACGCAACTATCATGAAATAAGGGTTGAGTTGCCCAAGTAGCTACTCAACCTGGACTACAGAAATCTGAAATAAAAAACACTGATGAGCATGTCACACGAGTAACACATAATAATGAGTACAAATGAGTAATAGGTAAAAAAAAAAAAAACGAGCAATGAGTAATAATGAGTTTATATGATTAATGAGTACATGAGCATGTAATAAGAGTAACACATAATAATGCCCTCCACTCCATGCTGCAACACACAATGCGCACAGTTTTGTTTTTCAAATCTGAAAGTGGTTTTTTCTAGCTTGATGGTTTTAGACCACCTCCAGGGACAGCGTTTTTATAGCATTTGTATCTGTTATGGCATGCATGGCATTTTATTTTTTTATAGCAGCAATTGGGGCCAAAACGGGTAAAAGTAGCGATTGTTATATTTAGCGGGAAAACATGAGTGGCATGGATGTACACATGGATGTACTCATGGATGAACTTACCCACTAACATGCGCCATGATGACTGGCATGAAAGGACGGAGGGCTCCAGCATGGATTGCAGGCATCACCTGCTCCCTTAATAGCGCTCGCATTGCTACCCTCACACCCTGATCTGGGTCACCAACGCGCTCGGCTATCTGCGCATCAAAGTATGTGCAGAAGTGAAAGAAAAGAAAAGCAATACACCAAGTCGGCGTGATTAAGGAAGCTGCCCAAATGGGGTCCTCGTACAACACCATCCATGTGCAGAAGTGAAAGAAAAGAAAAGCAATACACCAAGTCGGCGTGATTAAGGAAGCTGCCCAAAGGGGGTCCTCGTACAACACCATCCATGTGCAGAAGTGAAAGAAAAGAAAAGCAATACACCAAGTCGGCGTGATTAAGGAAGCTGTCCAAAGGGGGCCCTCGGACTACACCATCCATGTGCAGAAGTAAAAGAAAAGAAAAGCAATGCACCAAGTCGGCAAGAATAAGGAAGCTGTCCAAAGGGGGTCCTCGGACAACACCATCAATGTGCTAAAGTGATGTTTGATAGCTTCGATGCATGGGCTGGCATGGGTTAAAAAGCAGAAAAGAAACTCACCTTGGGATAGAATTGATTTGCACGTGCAAAATATGCGCTTGTAAAAAACAGAAAAGCTTTAAGGCAGCTCACCTTGGGAAATAATTGATGATCATGTAAACATTGTGTGTGTGTAAAAACAGAAAACCTTTCGGCCAGGATTTTGTTACCTTGGGCTGCATTGGACGAAATTATCACTCACACACTGGTGAAGGCCATAACTGAAGCTAACTGAACATCTAAAACACCGACCAACTGGCTCAGAGTTCCCAGCTCACCTTGGGAAAGAATTGATGAGCATGCTGTCGTATCTCCTCTGGATGGCGGTTGAACAGGTCTGCCATGCCCAGAAAGGCATTTTTGCGAGCCTTCTCACTGTAATGGCCGGTTTGTGCTAGAAGCTCCTACGCGGGGTAGGGGCATTGGGGATTAGGACCTAGCTGAAGGCAGGAAGAACACTGAGAATAAATGTGTACTAAATCCTGGTGATAAAGAACAGGAATTCATTTGAGCATGTGCACAAGTCTTTAGCATAGACCAGTCTCTGCACGCACCCTGCCCCCCCCCACCCCCACCCACACGACAACATCTACCTCCCCCCCCCCCCCCCCCCACACACACACACACACACACACGCACGCACACCACCCTAACCCCTAACCCCACGACAACACCTAAGCCCCCCCCCCACCCCCCCCTCTCACACATACACCATCACTCTCTCCCCCCCACCCCCACCCCCAACACCACACACACACACCCTACCCACCCCAACCCCAACCCCCCACACACAACCCCCCCACACACACCCCCGATCCCTGTCCGTCATAGCACCTGGAGGGTCAAGTTGTGGAAGTTGACATTCAACCCATCCTTATCTTCCTGCACAGCCTGGCTGGGCATGTTAATCGACTTTGACCGGAAGTCCACATCTGTCTCATTCTGTGCTTTGGCGAGCTTCTTTCCAACCTGCAAGGGAGGGGAGACACAAAGAGCATCAGACATTTGTAGGGAAAGGCTAAATTAATTAATGTTAGTGAATGAATAATATAAGTGACCACCTGCAAGAGGGGGGAGGGGGGGGGGGGAGGGGGACAAAAATCATCAGACATGTGAGGGGTGCGTGTATGTTGATAAGGCTGACTGGTCAGGTGAATGGCATACCACTTAAATACCACATCTGAGTGATTCTGTGCTTTGGCGAGCTTCTTCCCTTCCTGCAAGGGCATGTGAACAGCAATCAGACATACGAGGGTGCGTGTTTGTTGATGCACGGTATGACTGGGCACGTGGATAAGCTTCGTCGCAAAGGTCATGTCTGTGTCAATCTGTGCTTCGGCAAGCTTCTTCTTTCCTTCATGCAAGGGCATGCGAACAGCAATCATGTAAGGATGCGTGTATGTTGATGCACAGGCTGACTGGCCAGGGGAATTGCATTCCACTTGAATACCACGTCTGTGTTACTGTGCTTTGGCGAGCTTCTTCCCTTCATGCAAGGGCATGCGAACAGCAATCATGTGAGGGTGCGTGTATGTTGATGCACAGGCTGACTGGCCAGGGGAATTGCATTCCACGCAAATACCACGTCTGTGTTACTGTGCTTCGGCGAGCTTCTTCCCTTCATGCAGGGGCATGCGAACAGCAATCAGACATGTGAAGGTGCGTGGTTTTTGATGCACAGGCTGACTGGCCAGGCGAATTGCTTTCCACTTAAGAGCAATGCCAGTGTCATTCATTCATTCTTGGGATATAAACAGCGATCAGTTTCCCTCAGTCGTTAACATGGGCATGCGAACATGTCTGGAAACTATATACACATAAGTAGTTTCATTATTTACTCGCGGTGTGATAGCGTTGACACTCCCATAGCATTGACACTCCCTATGTATTGACACTCCCCATAGTGCTTACATTTCCCATGTGTTGTGACTCCGCATGGTGTTTAAACTCCCCATGTGTTGTCACTCCACATGGCTGTCTAGGTCTAGTCAACCTAATGCTAAGTGGCCCATAAGGGTTTAGCAATGGTGGAGGCGGTCCCGTCAGAATTCCAACTTAGGCAACCTAAGGCAACCTAAGGCAAGATACAAGATACACGATACAAGATGCAACCGGGATATGCGTTTTCAAAAACCCAGGATGAGTTTAAACTCCCCCTGCGTTGACATTCCCCATTACTCGCCCCGCAGACGGTGACCAGCCTGAAGGCTGATAGACCATGTAATCAATCCAAACTAAGACAGCTAGTGCACCTGAAAGCTATGTGATTGCATTATGCACCCAGGAGTGCTGTGTTGTAGTGCTTGTTTCTACTACCAATGTTTTTGCCCGCAGACAGTGATCAGCCTGAAGGCTGATAGACCACATAATCAAAACCAACCGTATATTGTAATACTCCGAATTAGGACGGGTATGCATCTCATGTTGGAGTGACCAGAAAGAATTACTCAAAATAGACGGGTCATCTGAGGTTACTTCAAGTCCACAGCTTTTCTTGTCAGCCATAATCAGCAGCCTCTAGGCTGCTTTCTGAGCCAGGCACTGTGCTTTACGCAATTATTTGGACAGTCCTGTACAGCTGATCGCGCCAGCTTGTGTGCACTAGCTTGTGTTAAGTGTGGCTTCATAGCCAGACCGGGGAGCTGCCCCAAAGCTGCTGCAGGTAGCTGAAAAGAAAAGCTATGTTCTGGTCAGGCACTCTCATGGAGTGTCTTGGGTTAAACCTACACACACCACCAGCACCACCAGCACACCAGTCACACATGGCCTACATCCACCAGCACAGCATTAATCCATGACAGCAGCACAGAACTACCAGCACCACCAGTGCAGCAATCACACATGGCCTAACTCTACCAGCACAGCATAAATCCAAGACAGCAGCACAGCACCACCAGCACCAGCACCAGCGCACCCCAGTCACACATGGCCTACCTCCACCAGCACAGCATTAATCCATGACAGCAGCACAGCAGCACCAGCACCACCAGTGCAGCAGTTACACATGGCCTAACTCCACCAGCACAGCATTCATCCATGACAGCAGCACAGCACCTCCAGCACCACCAGCGCAGCAGTCACACATGGCCTGACACTCTAACCGGAAGCAGCTACACCCCATCCCCACAGTTTTTATTTCTGGCTACGCATGGCAGCTTATGGAGAGCTGGAATGTCTGGATTGTCAATCTAAAGCAGCCCAGTGGACCTGGAAGACAACCCCAACTATTACCCAACGACAGCCTGGACCCTGTTAAGGTAGTTAAACTGGTGTTCAAGGTGTTGAACACCTGTTTATGTACATCATTGGTTTAAAATGTTGCTGGACAGGTGTTAAACTCCCTGAACACCTGTTTAACAGCATGCACAGGTGCAGGCTGCCGTAGGGTCTTAGAGCCCCATGCATGCATGCACACCCACTCACGTGGATATGTCCTCGGGGGTTCACTCCCATCGGGAAAAATCAGACACAGTCGTCGACAATATTTATCGAAGCAAGTTCCGGGAGACGTATAAATGGTGCGGTCGCAGCACCGCGCGAGCATGGACCTACTTTGTGCTTGACTTTCTTGAAGTCGATGCCAACGCCTTTATTGCCTCCTTTCTTCTTGCCCTTACCGGCTGCTTTCATTGGACCCATGGCTGCTAATGCTTTAGTTAAGAAGGAGCTTAGTGCTCGGGGCTGCGCTCTGTCGCCTATCTCCAGCGGACATGGGGTAGCTGAGTGCGGCAAGGTGTAGCTTGCAGACGGCGGAAGTAGCGGAGGGTGGCGTTGTCCAGCCGCCCGCGCCCGCTTTCTCTGTCCTGTCCTGCCAGGCTGGGCCTATCTGTCTCTCCCGCCTGTGTTGTATGCCAAACCCCCTTGAAGGGGATGACCTGATTCTGCTTGAGTCTAATTACCCAGGTATATCAGTCTCTCCCCCTTGAGTATCTACCCGCTTCAATGTAGACGTGTCATTCAAATACCACCTAGCGTGGTTGCATTCTCTCTTCACGTATATTGAGTCGCTGAAGTGCACAAGCATTTGTGAATACATAATTAAATTGTCTTTATGACCCAAGGCGAACCAACACAACTACTTCCGGGAGGCCTCCTATCCATCCGCATGTCATATACTGTATTGCTGTTCCTCGCTCGTTTCCCGCCACTTGTATTTCAGGAAGAATGCTTTGAATGTTGCAGCTACTGCCTAAGGTTTCAACCATGGAATTAAGTTCAAAACCGTTTTCGATTCAAATCGTGCAGTTGTTCTCTATATCCATACTTCCTCCATCCAACAGTGTTAACAATCCCACCCATTCAGCGTTGCGCAGTCGGTAGTCCAGTACATTTCCTAAACCAAACTGAAAGAGAGAATAGAGCATCCTATCCAGAAGAAAAACCTGTTCATGGGTCATTAAGTTGCACTGTACTTTGGACAAGTGGGCGCTCCCTATTTCCCTATTGATTCCATATTGCTGGCTGAAGCTATGTAACCAAGTTCAAGTTCCATTGATCGCTCATCGAGTGTAAAACTGGGTAAGGTTATGGAACAGTTTACGATGAACGCCATGTGGTATTTGAAGGCACTGACGAAGCCTTGCTGTATTCGAGAAGAAAGTGTCAGAGCCTGCTTTCCCAATCGGAGAGCAAAATGAGTCCTCTACATTCCCTGATGTGCAATCCAGAAGTAAAAGGTCGAGAGAAGCTTCCTTTGTTTATCCATGAATGTATGAAGTGGCTGGATCAAGTTTTTTTGATAGGCATGTTCATATTCAAATAGGTTTTTTTTGCACTCTTTTTATTGTTCAGAAGAAGAGGAGGGAAAACAACAGAAAATGAAAAAGAAAATTAACAAAATGAAAAGTGATTTGTTCGAGTTTACATTGTCCTGGTAATTATGTTTTTACTGCCGATGACGGCGAGCAGCCAAATTGCTGACTGAAGCTGTATAACCAAGTTCAAGTTCAAGTAAAACTGGGAAAGCGACAAAGCACTGTTGGCCCAAAGCTTCGGCCATAAATACATATACAAGGTGCTAGTTGCGAAAGCTTGGTCGAGGATTGACCACTGTTTCTTTGTGGGGCTATGCCTAGTAGCTTCTAGACAGCTCCCTTTCTCTGTCCTTAGGGGAAAACTGAAGCTGGCTAGTGCATCTGTAAGCTGATATGATAGGCATTCCAAAGTATCTACAAGCTTTGGGTTTGATCCAGTGACTGGGTATTGGAGCTGCCACGAGTAACCCCCAAAATAAACAATGGACACAGTACTGGAGACACACACCACCACATTTCCCTAATGCGTGCATGTTCACTAGGGCCCTATAGCCGTGTAAGTCTCTCCATCCTCTTTGGATACCCCTGGACCGGAACACACATACACACTATAGCCCGGTGGTAGTCTAAGACCCTAAGGACCAGGGCCAAGCTTTTATTGAAGGTGCTACTTAATGTAACTTGATGTTTCTGGAGTGCTACATTAGAGCCTTCAACCTTGTATGCCCCAAGGAAGCTGCTAGTAGGTGCTACGTAAAGTCACCCGTCCCTTTCCTAAAAAACAACACTAACTAGGGCACTTCAAAAGAAGAAACTGAGAATCTAAAAGAGTCAGGCCAATAACACATGGCATGACACCATGAATAATGGTGATGAATCTAGAAGGCCGCTCCAGAGGAGGACTCGGACAGCTTAGACACCAACATGTCCTGCTCCTGCTTCACTTTAATGAGGGACTGCTCCTCCATTTGCAACCTGCGGACATCACACAAACAAGACTGGTAAGTTGAAGAGCTTGTACAACAATCTAAAATTTAGGCTTTGCTTTTATTTTGTCTAAACTTGTATAAAGCTATCAAATGAAACTGTGTTTGGGAGAGTCGCGACTCTTGGATTTGTGTGTGGGCACTGCCTTGAGCATTGCCTTGGGTTTAGAGGGAAGATGCTTGGTTCTTTCCCTGGATTCTGCTTGAGGACTGGCACAAGGGCTGCGCCACATCTACGCAGAGAAGACAAACAAACCAGCACGCATTCTAGCAGGTCCCAGTAATTCACTTCATACATACATAGAGAACGGCAACTTATATTATTATTGAAAAACTAACATTTACTCATATTATTATAGTGTCACAATAATTAATATTAGTTTTTCAAATAAATTCAAAATTCTGGTGAGACGGCTCGTCAGTCTTGTATTAAGTAACATTCACTAATATGATGTATTCACTTATATGAACTAACTTAGTCTTTCCCTATACATACATGATCTGTAAAGTCAAGATATTCATAGTTGTGAAGCACCCACTTATATTTCACTACTGTTTTTCCCTCGACGACAAGTCGCCATTCTGTCTCTGCATGGCGGAGCATGAACCTGTCCAAACTAGTCAGATATGGCAGCACGTCATACTGGAATCTCACCAAGCCGCTAGATTTGCGACGCGGTACAAAAACAAAAAACTATCACCCACCTCTCAAGCTCCTCTTGCTTTTCAGAAAGCATGCGCTCAGCGTTCTTTAGCCGTTGTCGTCGCTCCTGCATGATTCATTAGGATAGGATTTAGGCCGGCTTAATATCGTAACATACCGAACCCAGCAAAAGAATGCCAAGACTTGGCGGAGCGTCACAAGACAACTGCAGGGATTGAGCAGGTCAGAGATGTGTGGGCATAATAAACGATTTAACATTTTTCAATTTTCCCATTACATCTCCATCATTTTCATAAAAGTAAAGTAAAGCCCTTGGGAAATCGTTTTTAACATTTTTTGATAGTATATACGAAATTATTTAATACATGTTATTGAAACAAGATAGAGAACAAACCAAGAGGCTTGGCTCATGGCGGAGGGCATGTATGCACAGAATGGACATAACACATGGAAGCAATACAGATCCTGACCCTACTTGTCCAGGAGGTACAACATCACCAGTCCTTGTACTGTGGAATGTGCTTATTAGTAAAGTACTGATGCTGTATGATTAGGGATGTCAATATCGTACTGGTCCCCAAGACTACAGGGCGATATGTCATACAATATCGTACGCTGTCATACGATATCGTACGCTATATCATATGATATCATACACTAAATGAGATGATATCCTTGATACATCATAAAATATATATACGGTATCATACTTGACAATACTATGTATCATGCAGCCAGAGTGGGACCCCAGCAAATTGCTACCCCTACTCTATCTACAACTCCACTGCCTTTGGCGGGCCCTACTTGGGGACCGGGGTTGTTAAAAACGACACGTTAGAGGTGCAGATTTTGGAGGGGCTGGTACGATGGAAACGAGAATTTTGGCTCATGAAACGTAGCTTATGCAGCACCCTTGAACAGCCCTGGTGGGGACGCAGACGTTCAAATATGAAATAGGGCTTCTCGGAAAAAAATGCTGCCCCGTGTCTCGCCTCCTCAACTAACAACAACTTCACTGCCTATAGCAGGCCGTACGTGGGAATGCAGATTTTCAAATACAGAACAAGGGTCTTGTAAAAACAGGTGCCCTGTGTCTCACCTCCTCAAGGGCAGCGACCTTATTTCTCAAACCAACAGCCCTAAGTTTCTCAGCTTCGATTTTCTCAACCTGTCAAGAGGAGTGGGCAGGAGTCAAGGGTGCCCAAGAAGATTCAAGGTACGGCTTGTATGGTGTTGAGTGAGGGGGCAGGGTTTATGTTTGTGTGTGCTACCTGTTTGTCTTGTTGTGATACGCTTTGTTATGTTAAGCTTTGCATGTCATGCTTTGTTATGTTATACTTTTTTTGTCATGCTTTGCTAGGTTATACCTTGTTATGTCATGCTTTGTTGTGTTATACTTAGCTATGTCATGCTTTGCTATGTTATACTTTGTTTTGCCATGCCTTGCTAGGTTATCCTTGTTATGCCATGCTTTTTTATGTTATACTTAGTTATGTCATGCTTTGTTATGCCATGCTTTTTTATGCAATACTTAGTTATGTCATGCTTTCTTATGTTATGCTTTGTTATGCAATACTTTGTTATGTTATAATTTGTTATGTCATACTTAGTTATACTATGCTTTGCTAGGTTATACCTTGTCATGCCATGCTTTGTTATGTCCTGCTTTGTTGTGTCCTACTTAGTTATGTCATGCTTTCTTATGTTATACCTTGTTTTGTCCTGCTTTCAGACGCTTCTATTACGCTATCCTGCCTTATATTATGTTATATCATGGGAAGGTTTGGATGACATGTGACAGATATACTGTGCTGCTGGGCAGTGCGCGCAATCTTAAGCAAGGAGTGAGCCGAGGAACATTGCACGTGCTCGTGCGTACATGACCATTCACTGGAGTAGGATGGACGATAGAGAATCACTATCTTCGGACATGTGCAGCATCACAAGAGGCTAAGCATGATCATGATAGAGGCTACTGACAAATGCGAGATAAAATAAGCTACCACAAGAGGTGCTGTGCTAACCTCAACCTGAGAATCCAATTCCAAACATCGTACCTGACCATCAATGGTTGTAATATAGTTCTCCACCACACTGTTGAGCTGGGAGATGTTGCTGACGAAAATGTTGCAATTATCCTGCGAAAAAGGATTTGCATCAGCTCTGCGTTCGTTTCAGGTAAAATGGGACGCGGGGAGAGTGAGTCTCTGTATACCTGTAGACTCTTGGAATGGTTGAACTTGTCAATATCTAGAATCCTGATGTGGAAGTCCTGCGAAGTGGCAACAGTCAAAGCCATTAGCACGCTTGCAAAACTCGCAACTGACGTTCACTTAACGTACCTCATCGAAATAGATTCCCCTGTCTGCTGCGTCCATCGCGTCGTCAAATGTCTAATTAGCTGTAATGGCCGCGGGAGGAATGAAGAATGCAAAAGTGCCGGGGATACGAGCAACGCGCGTGCTGCACAGTCCAGGTGAAACTACCAGGAAGAGAAATTCAGAAGGCTGGGTACCAGCTTAGACTCTTGAATGGGAAGTCGGAAAGTTGTGAAGCCCTTCTGGCGACAAATTATCGCTACTGACACGAACAATAGTCAGAGTCACAAAGCGGTACTCAATCGAACTTGGAAAAGTGGTTGGAAAAGTGGTTGGAAAGCTATCTATCGACCTGGCGACCCGCGACCCTTACCCTTGGCTTGAGCCCCCGCCTTGAGCACCACAATCGACCCTCACCCGGTGATCGACCCTTGAAGCCTTGAAGCCTTGAAGCCCCGAATTTTTCTTGGCTTGGCCCAGACATTTGAACACGACTAGAACAGCTGGTGAGAATAATAGCAGTTACTGACTACTTGACCTACGCAAGAGCGGATTCCTAACACAACGAGCGTACAAGATGACTGAAACCGAGCGAGCTGGGAGCACGTCCGTCATTAGCAGCCCGTCCAAGAGTCTGCCCCCCTCCAAACTCAACTTTGTAAGTAGTACGTTGACAGAATAGAAAACCCTATCCAATAGTTCAGCAGGCGCACGATGCGCTCGCTCGCATACCACAATGCGAAAGGCGCAAGTTTCCCATTGGACAAGCGCCGGGCCATCCATACCCCTGAAACAGACTTCTGGGGAAAGTGCGATACGCCCGATTGGCATGTTCACCCCGTCCCATAAATGCCAAATTCCTGCTCCTGAGAACCTTTTCGGTAACGAAACTCGTAACTTCGCCGTTGTGCTGTACATGGCTCCCATCCAAAGCCTTAGTCCCTGTTTGCTAACTGCTGGAAACCTCCCTCTGAAGTGGTCACTTTGTCCCTTTTGGTCACTAAGAGGAGGTTCCAGACATAGCCCTTCACCCTTGATTGCTAGCTGCTTGGTAGCTCCCTCTCACACATTTCTTTTTTTACCTATTTGTCAGGGTGAGGATGATCCAGACTTAGCCCTGGCACGCATCCTTCAGGAGCAAGAGCGAGCCTACTTCATGCTGAGCCAGGGCTCAGGAGGGTAAGTATAATCTGGCAGCTGTTTTTTTCTCTCTACCAAACTCACAACTCTCTCTTCCGTGATCTTGGCAAAACTTGAATAGCTTCCAATACTTCGGCAACATCCGGGGTGGGGCTTCCAACCATCCTCCCTCCCTAAATGCAGATATGATGGGGCTGGCGAAGGAGATGGTGTTCGGCAGCTGCTGTGGGATGGAGAGGGCAGTAGAGAGGAGGCAGATGAAGACGAGGGTCCTCTAGACGATGAGCAGCTGGCCCTACGAATGCAGCTAGTAAGGCCTTGGCATACATATACGTTACATTGTCAGGTTGCAAGCAAAACTATTATTGCATGTACACAGTCCTACCAGCTTGAATACCTTCAAGCTCTGAAGATAGATGAGCGGCGGCCTGATTTTTTGGTCACCTCTTGGGGTGGAACACTATCTCCCAGGGGAACCTCCCCACCACCACCCTCCTTGACCAAGCAAAGCCTTGCTGTATTCACCCTAGGTGACCCCCCTGCCATCACTATCTTTCTTTTCGGCTTCGAGCGGCAGCTTTTAGGCAGCTCCCCCAACCAGCCAGTGGGCTACAATGATTTCAGCATTGCTAGAAAACTGAGAATGGCAGCTTCAAGGTGCGCTAGGCTGCGTACGATTTGGCTAGGTAGCCAGGAAGGGGAGTCGTCTAAAGCTGCTGCTCGTAGCTAAAAAGAAAAAGACTGCCTGCCATCATATAGGTCTCGACTCTGAATGCAACCCCCCCCCCCCCCCCCCCCCCCCAGGCAAGAACCTGCACCCAGCACGCTCACCCTTCATCCTTCTGCAATAAATAAATCATACTTATGACAAGGTGTGAAGTTGCACTGTGGCCAACCACCAATCTGCTTCGGTGACTATTTATCCACTCACACATTCCTGGAACGGCAAGCACAAGCATCCATCGCACTTACCCATCCTGGAACGGCAGCAACCCCCTATCCTCTGAAACCATCCTGTAACGCTGGCCACAAGGATCCACAACACTCACCCATCCTGATATGGCAATCAACGCTTTGCCCCATTAAAACCCGCACTTGACCCACACCCACAAATAGGGCTTTGACCCATTAAAAAGCCCACACTTGACCCACACTCACAACTAGGGCTTTGACCCATTAAAAAACCCACACTTGATTCACACTCACAAATGGAGCTTCTAATTGGGGCAAGTGTGGGTAAAAACCGCGCCTACAATGTGGGCAAATCTCCTAACTTGCATGTGTGGGCCAGAGAGCACTGCGTCTGGTTGTGCTGCTGCTGCGTGGGCTCCTATTGCTGCTGCTATAGGCGCTGCTGCTAATCGTGCTTCTGTAGGTGGTGTTGTTGCCGCTGCTCCTGCTGCGGCTATAGGCGCTTGGACTGATGACGCTTCTGTAGGTGGTCCTGCTGAGGCTGCCACCTTGCCCACTACCTTGTTCACTGCCACCGTGCCCACAACCCTACCCACTCTCACTACCCTCAATCTCCTAACTTGCATATGTGGGACTCTGTAGGAAGAAGATCAAGCAGCGTACAGGGCTCTCTATGCTGGGACATCGTATGGAGGTAAGCACGTGACAGTCATCGTCTTGGGATTTTCAGGTGACTTGGACTGAATTTGGTCATCGATGATGATGCCATGTGTTGAAGACCAGGGGCAGCCAGATAAAGTAGATTTCCCTTTTTCGTGATGTCAATAAATCCGCCTTGACTCTGTCTAGCCACAGGCACATTGAGACTCCAGTAGGGCACCTGGAATAATGTAATCATCATCATCATCAGAAGAAGGAGAACCTTGTCCAACCCAAGGAACAGTCCATATCTCTTATTTTCAGCTTCTAAGCAGCTCCCCAGACTGGCTACTCAGCCAAGCCGAACGCATCCTAGGGCCCCTTGATGCTGACACAATTGGCAGTCCAGAAGTGGAGTATTGTTTGCGGTATTTGGGTTGGAGCACACTGTTGCATGGGCGTGTGGTGAGTGTTGCAAAAAGAACAGCTAACTAATATCTGAAATAAAAGCAGTTCATGAAATGAGCTTTAACTAGGTAACATACCTTCAGCCAGCAACTTGGCTACACGCCGTCTTCGAAAAATAGATTTACAAGGAAAATATGAAATGAGCTATGTACTGGCGCCCATATAGTCATATAGCTTGCTCCTAGTGAAACAAATGTTTTATACAAAGCAATAGATTTATATATAGATATAATATGGAATCAGTGCTGATAATAATGCTAGCTTGCTGTGCTGGTGTTTGTGGTGTTGGTTGTTCAGGCAAGCCAGTGCACCCGGCCCAAGTCTGCTCAGTCACCAAAGCAGTACCAACTGGTTAGAAATCACTCAGTAGTAACTGTGCTGGTGTTGGTGGTTCAGGCAAGCTAGTGCACCCGGCCCAAGTCTGCTCAGTCACCAAAGCAGAACTAACTAGTTAGAAATCACTCAGTAGTAATTGTGCTGGTGCTAGTGTTGGTGGTGTTGGTGGTTCAGGCAGGCCAGTGCACCCGGCCCAAATCTGCTCAGTCACCAAAGCAGTACCAACCGGTTAGAAATCACTCAGTAGTAATTGTGCTGGTGCTAGTGTTGGTGGTGTTGGTGGTTAAGCTTGCTGCTTTATTGCCTTTCTTTTCTGAGGAGTTGTTGGAAGACCCCTCTTGGATGTTGTGGAGTGGGCTTGTTTTGGTCCAACAATGGCCTGTGGAATGTGATGTAATAGAGATGCCAGAACGATGCATTCGTCCAGTTTTGCACCTATTCATGTGTATCTTTATTCCCACGCAGACCCCGATCAAGCAGAGGATGGACAAGAAGAAACTGAGACTGACAACTTGACGTATGAGGCAAGTGCTCGCATGAATCAATTAATCTGTGCTCACAACAGATTAATGGGTGGGTGGGGCTATGGGTGAGTGTGATGTGCGTGGATGGGGGTGGTTTGGGATGGGTGGGTGGGTGTGAGGTGGGTAGGTGGCTGATTGACTTATGAGGCAAGTGCTCGCATGAATCAATTAATCTGTGCTAATTAACAATATATTTATGGGTGGGTGGGGTTGTTTGGGATGTGTGTGTGTGTGAGGTGTCTGGGTGGCTGATTGACTTATGAGGCAAGTGCTCGCATGAAGGCTTTCAATAACTGTTTGCTCGCCTGTCCAACAGTTTTCATGCACCACCCAATACTAGCCTGTTTATCTGCTGAACACAACAGATTAATTGGCGAGCTAACAGAGCACTATGTTTGAGGTTGGGTATTTCCTCTGGCGAGGTAGATGTTGGCACGTCTACTTGCTGTGTCACCATTGCGTCCATAGCTTTTCTTTTCCGCTACGAGCTGCAGCTTCTAAGCAGCTCCTTGAGACAGCTACTGGGCCAAGCCCCAAGATTTCAACAGTATTGGACATATGATTTTGTCAGCTTCCAGATGCACTATGTTGCTATAGGTTTGCTGGGAAGCAAGCCAGGGGATCTTCCTAGAAGCTGCTGCTCATAGCGGAAAAGAAAAGCTATGGTTGCATCCTATTTATTCTGGTCCTGGGGACAAGGCAAGGTTGAAACCGCTGACCCCTTGTGCGTCCTGTTGTTGCAATGACTTGCAAGTCTTTTAGCTGACATGGGTGGTTGCAAGATTCATGCTGTGTACATGTTCTCGGGGGATTGGGGTGAGGGGCACTGTTCTGAGGAAGTTAGCCACCAGTTAAGTCTAGGGGAAGGTATATTTTGAGGTTTTAGGGTTCAGGGTCTAGGTGTAACGCATGTAGGGGCTAACTTGCCCACTACGGGGGCACTACATTTGTTCTGGTATTAAATTGTGTGGGGCCTTGCAGTGATGATGGAGTATGGCTGGTGCCCCATAAGAATGCGATCATAGCATACACCAGTATACTCATGCATTGATGTATCACTTATAGGGAACGGCAATATATTATCATGTTATCATATGATATCATATGATGCCTACAGTCTGACTAGGCTAAAGTTACCATTTAAATACAATATCATATGATGCTATTTGTATGATATCATACTCACCTTTGGCCAACATCATATGATATGCCGATCCCTACTCATTTATGTTTCAGGAGCTTCAAGCTCTTGGCAACGTCGTGGGTACTGTGAGCAAGGGTCTGACAGAAGAAGTCCTCAACCAGCTACCGACGAAGAGCTACCAGGACTTGCGAGATGCCAACGGTGCTGCTGATTCTGACGATCCGGACAGGTGTGTTCATATGCCTTCACATGAATGATTATTCCATGGTTCTCAGCCAACTGCCTTCGTATGCCTTGGTTGTTTGATTGTAGAGCTACTGAGGCTGGACATAGTTTGCAAATATGTAGGGACCGGCATATCATATGATGTTGACCAAAGGCGAGTATGATATCATACAAATTGCATCATATGATATTGTGTATCAATTGTAAATTTAGCCTAGCCAGACTGCCGGCATCATATGATGACATGATATGATGATCATATTTCTGTTCCCTAAAAATATGTGGACGAATCCATGTGCGCTTCTGCCTTATATTTTTGGTAGAGCCTTCCCTTCTGGGGGGCGGGAGTCCTAGTGTCACCCCGTTGTCCGTTTGTTCAACCGCAAGAAACCCTGGCCCTAACTGTCTCGTAAACCCTGGCTTCGGTCCGCTGCACTCGATTCCGATGCCATCTGTTGCTCCGATAGCCAACACTCTTCGCCAATTTCCCGCATCGCTTGCGACGCGTCTAGGACTTGTCTGGTGTGGGAAATGTAGGAACACGCCTGCTCTTAGCCCATGGCATGCATGCACAGAGGCCTGGATAAAGGCTGGGAGATGTGAACAAGTTCCCACTGGGGGTTTTGTGCGACACGTCGCCAATCTGTCAATGCATGGGTTCGGCTAAACTGGTCAGAAATGCCCCCCCCACACCCCACCCCTGAACGCCCCGTGCTCCGCGGGGTTTTGGGAGGCAGCGCGTCTCACTGGGTCGCTCAATTTGCGACGCCTTGCACTGGGATAATGTGAGTTCTGTGACCTGACTTTGACAAGCTGTTGCCTGCCCTGCAGGTGCTGCGTCTGCCAAATTGAATACGAAGGATCTGATATTGTGCAGCTTCTACCCTGCTGCCACTTCTACCATGCAGATTGCATATCCACATGTAAGTAGGGATGGACCGGCATTTCATATGATTAACCAAAGGCGAGTATGATATCATCCAAATTGCATCATATGATATTGTATATAAATGGTCACTTAAGGCTAGTCAGACTGTCATTTTTTGTGTGTCATCGTTTGATATCATATTGCCGTTCCCTACATGTAATGCCAGCAACCTGCAAGTTGCTCTCTGTACCGTTTGCGCCTTAAGTATTGGCAAGATTAAGTATTGGCAAATGTCATTTCCCCCCTAAAAGTGGGTCTCAGAAAAGCATGGCAAAACTTACTTGGCAAAGGGGTATATGGCTTTGAATGTCTCAAACTCAGACCTGAAATCTAGTTGGCAAAGGGTCTTACACTCTTATGTTATTGCTACATTTCTTTGTTACATGTTCACCAAGTAGTCTGCCCAAGCTTGCTGTAAAACCATGTAACAATTCAAATCAGGAACATAAAACTTGCTAGGACTTAGCAGCCAGACCGGTACATGGCTCCAGCGAGGCGAATTGCCATGTAAGTTCAAAGTCAAGTACATGTTTACAAAGTAGTCTGCCCAAGCATGCTGAAAAGATAACCATGCAGCAATTCAAATCTGTAACATTTAATTTGCTGGGGCTTAGTAGACAGAGTACCATGGTAACCGTAACTTGGCAAAGGCCAACCATCTGGAGTGGTCTCAAGCCGGATCCTTAATCCGGTTTGGCAAAGGTCGTTTGCCAAGCCGTTTGCCAATATTCAATGCGCGTACAGTATTGCCGTTCCCTACATGTAATGCCAGCAACCTGCAAGTTGCTCTCTGTATTGCAGTCTGTTGTTAGCTTCTATTTCGAAGGAGGACCTCCTTGACAGTCCTTGGAGATTATTTGATTCAAAACCATAAGTACTGGATTGTCCACTTGAGTTGGGCGCTGCTGGAATTATAGGCTATATGACTCTTTCTCTGTATCAGAGCAGGCATAGCTCTTTGCTAGACCCTATACCAATCCTGCAGGTATTAACCCTGGTGTTTCATGTTTTGAATCATCTCATCTGGTATTTTTTCCATTCAGTTGCTGTGATGTGTGCAAATACTCTTGCTTCAAACCTGTGGACTGCTACCTTTTTTTGTTGACGAACTTGAACTTGGTTACAGCGAGCAATTTGGCTGATCGCTGTCTTGGGCAGATTTTGTACCCAGGGGGTAGCAGCCCCCACCCCTCCCCACCCCCATTGGTAGTTTGTCTTAGTGCAAGCAAACGGGCTGACCCCCTCAACCTCACGCCTTGTAAGAAGGCGCTATGTTTTTTTTACGAAAGCAATTCCTTTCCTTGTGACAGGATTTGCATGTCTATCGTTGTCTGTGTCAGTGAAGTACTACCTGGTTGTGTAAGTAGTATATTCAGTTGTAACCTTAACCAGCAACCCAAGTGATGCAACTCCTTTCTTCCTTTGTTCGCAGGGCTGGGCATGAACAAGACATGCCCCAATTGCGGCGTTGAAGTTGAAGTAAAGGCAGCCGAGACTTGATTTTGTTCCTCCAGCGCATACATTGCTGCTTATGCGCAGACGGTGTTGTTACGGCAGGTAGCTGGCCATGGTTGGTGATAGGTGTGGTCCTCAAGCCACATTTCAGTGTTAGCGATAGGCGTGCGGCTCGAGGTATATGACAGCAACCCACCGTTAGTCCTGCACTCCGCAGTTTTGGGCATGTATGCGTTGTACAGTACAGGAGTAGCCAATTAGGCTGAAGGCACTTGCCCAACCTTCAAAACAGGAAGGCCAGTTTCAAAACCAAGCACTGGAGAACTGAACCCCAACAAATTATAAAAGATGGGGGCCCAGAGTTCATGTTTTGCAAATGATTTAACATTTACGTTTCTTGTCACGTTTGTGAATACATGTAACAAGATGTTTCCATCCTCTGAGTGAGTCAGGACTCAGGGTTCATTAACATTCTCATACTAGAGTCGTTGACAACTAAATCATGCTCGATTCCTTACTTCTCAACAAAACCATTCCACTCCTCAGAGTACTTGAAATTTGACACGTAGGTTCAGCTAGCAAGTTGGCTGCTCGCTGTCTTCGGCAGTAAAAACAGAGAAATGTAGACACGGACAATTTTTTTTGTACATTTTGTATTCTTCTCCCGAACGATAAAACAACATTTCATTCCTAGTTTCATTCTTATAAAAAATACTTTATCCAATATTTGCATACCGGTACATTCATGGATACACAGAAGAAGATTCACTCAACCTTCCACTTTTGGATTGCAGATTAGATAATGTAGATGAATAATTTAACTCTCAGTTTAGCAAATCAGGTTATGATACTATCTTCTCGAATTCAGTAAGGCTTCGTCAGGACAATCAAAGACCTCAAGGTTCTTATTTTGAACGCTTCCAGAATCACTAAGGTGACACTTTCGATCCTGCCTAGGAATAATGGGTTGTTTCGATCTTCAGGTAGTGGGAGGAAGTTCTGAATCTAGACATGTTACGCACCACCTTGGGAGGTAGGTCTCTGATTATACAATTAGGCGTCTCAGGTTTCCCATGGAAAGGACATCCTAGTAAGGTACACAGTATTTTCCTTCCTTGTGATCCAGAGCTTTCATCTCTAGGGCGCGTATCTGATGACTAGGTGCTGTAGTAGAAGAAAAGATGATTGGAGAATAGGACCATGTCCACTTTGTTCCTATCAGCTTGTATGCACTCCGTAGAGTAGACAGAGATGAAAGCAGCGGAACAGACGCACCAATCTATACACGGAGACGAGGATAGCATTACAAGGACAGGCGGACGCCAAAGGACACCAGCGGTGGGAGAGGCGGATGCCTACATTACATTACATTACATTACATTACATTACATTACATTACATGTTAAAGTCTACTTGACACCGCGAGGGTGTATGAGACTCTGTGCTTTAAGCAAAAAGAAAAAGCACCCACAAAGCAAAAAACCCCATTACATCAGGGGTGTGTCGAGGACAAACAAACCAAACTCCCAACCACCGTTTTGGTGGCGTAGGTATTAAACCCCTTAGAGCCGGACCCAGATCTCAACCACTTACAGTGGCGGAGGTAAGAAGCTAACAAATGAGAAGTCACAAGAAGAAGAAAAAAAGGGATGATAAATTACGGTGCCACTAAGCAGTCCAGGGCTTCCTGTCTTGCTCTTCTACAAGTAGAAAGATAGTCGGCTAGGTTGCTCCAAAAAGACTTAGTGCCATTTCCATTCATAAAGGTTCTGAATGTGGAATCGCAGAATTCCACATTCCATACGGTTAAGTTGGTATCCTCATGGACATGCCTATAAATATCTGTAAACAGCTTCTGGTAGCGGAGGCGAATATCATTATAAAAAGGGCACTCAAACATATGCATTTCATCCTCAGGTTTTTGGAACCCACACATTTGACAGTGTCTCATTGAGCGAGGGATGTGTGCTCTATCCACCACCCTCATTCTTTCTGTGTTCAGCCAATGGGAACCCATTCTAAACTGTGCTATAGAACGAATCTGATCCTGCTTATGTAAGGCGGATGTAAAGGGAATCAAGCCATTCTCATCATTGCTGTTGGCTGCGAACCATTTTTGGTATCGGAGGCGTTTAAAGCCAACCCTTCTCTCATCAGGGATGTCTCTAACTGCATTGGTGTCACTTGGGTACTTAAACCTCCATGACTCAAAAACTTCAGACATAATACCTTCGACATCGACAGCCTCCAAAATGTTGATGTTTTTACTGGATCCTAGCTTGTGGAGAGCACAACGCAAGTCATGAACCCAGCCAGTGTTGGAGTCAAAAGATTCCTCAAGAGCCATTCTAATGAGATCCTCAGGTTCTTTATGTATGGTCTTGTTCCAGAAGCGCAAAGCTTGTTTAAGCCAAGCAAAACACAACGGGGTTCTACCCAGCTCTTCCATGATAATATTAGATGTAGTAGATTGGCAAACACCCAACATTTGTTTAAGTATACCTCTATGCCATTTCTCACAAGCATGGTCATTTGAGATAAGTGTGTTGTTCAGAATAGAAGGAGCCCACACCTCACAGCCAAAATTCAGGATAGGTTGTACAAGAGAATCAAACAGGTGGGTGAGAATATCAATATTGTATATCTCCATAGTATGGCATCGCCTACGGAGCATGTGGTGTGCCTTTTGGGCCTTAGTGAGCATCCTAGAAAAAGCAGCTTTTGCACGATTGCTTGAGTCACCATCCACAAAGAGGGATCCCAAGTAGATAAAAGATAACTTTGTAGAAAGTTGTGCTCCATCATAGACAAATTTGTAATCAGGATCCATGCGGGCCTCATCACAGAATTGCTTGTTGAAAACGACAATCTCAGTTTTCTTTATATTCACAGCCATCTTAGTAGCCTCACAGAAATCTCTCAGACAGTCAAGCATCGCTTGCATATCTGCCGGGGATTCTGCCATTATAGCTAGGTCATCAGCATAAAGTAACAGTTGCAGAATCTTTCCCCTAAGCTCAGCCCCTACATTTGGGAGCTTGGATTGGAGGAACGATTCAATTCTATCAATGAACAGACCGAATAGGAGTGGGGATAGGGGGTCTCCTTGTTTAACTCCTACAAGGGATGGAAAGGAGGATCCAATGTCCCCATGTAGGCGAACTTGGAAAACAACATGAATATACATGGACTTCAGAATACTGAGATAGGGGTCCTTGACTCCTAGCCTTGCTAAGCAATCCCATAGCAAGTCTCTGTTGACCCAATCATAAGCCTTCTTGAAATCAACAAAAGCCACAAAGAGTGGTTTTTTCTTTTCTCTATATTTATCTACAATATGGTTAAGAATGAATGATGCATCTGCAGTACCCCTACCACTTCTAAATCCATATTGGCCAGCGGCTCTGAGGTTGAATTCTTCTGACCAATCATCTAGTCTACGTAGCATGCAAAGGGAGAAGATCTTTCCTATGGAGTTGCTCACCGCAAGACCTCGATAGTTGTCCTTGTCATACACACTGCCTTTGGATTTGGGTACGGGTACCAAGGCAGCTGCAGCCCATTGGCTAGGGTAAGAAGTCTTCCAAATGAGATTAAACAGGTTAGTCATAGCTTGTACAAATCGGGAGTTGGCTTCATGGGAAGCAAATCTGTACCATTCTGCAGGGATACCATCTACCCCGGGGGAGGAGTTTTTCCGTAGGGATTGGAGAACAGAAAACACCTCCTTGGTGGTAAAGTCTTGACATAACCATGTTGGTGCGGCCTCTATCTGAGGTCCATCAGCTTGAGGGACAAAGTCCCTAGCATCCAGACTTGGATCAATACCTACTTGCACATCAAAGAGGTCTGCAAAATAATCAGTCCAATCATGAATTGTGATGTCTGCCGTAGTGGCCTTGTTAGGCTCACGCACGTCTTTCCAAAAACTTTTCGGATTATGCCGAAGATTCGTATGAAGGTTCTCCATGCGTGTTTCTAGCCACTTCCTCTTCTTTCTTCTGAGAATCCTCTTGTACTCCTTGTGCATAGAACCAGCCAAGTCAGAGCTAGAGCCATGTTGATGTTCTGCTTGGCTTGCTGCCTGTCTAGCACGATTGCATTCATCATCATACCATGCGTTCACGGGCCCGTGCATACGCTTAGCTACAGGTTTGTGACATGGTGTGCATTTGCTTATGGCTAGTTCAATAGCACTAGCAATCCCCTTCTCTGAATCTTCCATAGATGAGCTATGGAGTGCATTGTCAAGTAATCGGTTAACGTCTGGATCACGCTTAATTGTGTGTGCATACATCTGGACATAGTTGTCTTTCCATTTCAGTTTGGGCGAAGGTTTACCACCAGCAGGTGTACTAATAGTACCTTGAGAAGGCCTAAGGGCAGCATCTGGTATGTGGAGTGTGATAGGCATGTGGTCAAACTTTCCACCCCCGGGCCTAAGAGGGCAGTCATGCTTGGGAGCCACACTAAACTTGACACCTGGGGTGTTGAGAAGACTAGGGGCGGCTAGCGCATAATCAATGACAGATTTCTTGTCCATGCCATCTGCAAAGAAGGTATGTGCACCTTGCATATCACCTTCTGTTCTACCGTTAAGGATGATAAGACCAGTTACTACACATAGCTGGAGTAGGTCCCCCCCCAATCGATTGGGGGGAGCTGTGTCCATGCTACACCTCGGTTGAATGGTTTGGTTGGGGGCTGTACTATTGGTTTGGGATACTGGTTCATCTCCTAACTCGGTATCATCATTGTCCACACCAAGACCAACCCGAGCGTTGAAGTCACCCATCACCATAACGTTGCCTTTTTCCTGGAAGTTCCCAATGATTTTACCTAGAGTGAGGAAGTGGTCCTCTATACTAATGCAGTCGTCACCATGTTTGTAGTATGAGCTGTTAGCATGTGGGATATAGCACACACCAATGTGTGTTCCATGTATGCGAATCCATGCCTGTAACCTGACTAGAACCTAAGCCAGGAATCTTAAGCCGGGCACAGGCAATACAGAGCGTGTCAGTGAGAGACCGGTGACGCAGCCAACAGGAAGCTGTCACTGAGTCATGAAGGATGACACAGTACTGGCAGAGCCGATAGTTCTAAGGAAGTACATAAGTAGTCACCAAGTCATAAAACGCGTGTGAGCACCGCAATTCATGCTGACACTCCACCTATGACACAGGTGACATACAATACTACTTCTCCACCTATGGCACTGGTGACATTGAACTATATGTAAAAATTTTAAAAAATATATCAAAGAACTCCGAAAAATCGAGAGAACTTCAAATGGAACCCAAAGGGTGATAGGAAGGAATGAAACAAGGCAAACACCAAAAATTTGCCAAGTTAGAAAAAGATAAAAACCGAATATCAAAGATGGGTAACAACGGTATAGAAAACCCGATCCGGGAATAGGAACCTAATGCCAAACAATGATAACCAAAGAAACCAATGTAACAAAAAAATGACCCTAAGAAGAAGCGGTCATTCCAAGCATTCGGACAAACCTCCAGAACACAGCAGGATCAAGGGGCTTGGTGAAGGGGTCAGCACAGTTGTCCTTGGTGTTAACATAGGCAACATCTAGTTGACCATCCTCCACCAGCTCCTTGATGTAGTGATGAATAACATCAATGTGCTTGCTGCGAGGGAGTAGCTGCCAGTCATTGGCCCAACTCAGAGACCCTAAGTTGTCACCCTGAATGGTAACCAGGTCACAAGGCAGACCCAGATCTACCCTCAACTTCTTCAACCATTGCACCTCCCTGGCAGTCTGAGACAGGGCCTGATACTCAGCCTCACTAGAGCTAATGGCAACAGTGGGCTGCCTCTTGCTCATCCAGTTCACTACGCACCCCCCAGCAAGAACAGCAAGGCCAGTCTGAGACCTCCGGTCAGACCCATCATCAGCAAAGGATGAGTCACTAAAGACAGTAAAAGAGAACTGAGGGCTGTGGGTGTAAGTGAGTCCCAGGTGGGAATGTGATCTCAAATACAAAAGCAAACGCTTGGCTGCCCCCCAGAGGGGGACGGTAGGGTGAGCAGAAAACCTGGACAGGTAGCTCACAGCAAAAGAAATATCAGGCCTGGTGCAAGTAGCCAGGTAGAGCAAAGCACCCACAAGATATAAATACTGGCTATTAGAGGGCAGGGGGTCTCCAGGGGGGTCAGCGACGGTGGACTTGGCCATGGGGGCACCAAACTTGGGCTTGGCAGCAGCAGTAAGACCAAACTGCTCCACCAGATCAACAATGTAGGAGTGCTGGGAGAGGTTGATCTGAACACACCTGCCGGCAGAGTCAAGTGTAACAGCCATGTCCAATGAGAGGAATTGAACCGGTACACCCATCTCCTTGACCTCCCAGCCAGCTTTCTCCATAGCCTTGATCAGCAAAGTATACCTATCCAGCTCACTAAAAGCACAGATAAAATCATCAACATAGGTCAGGACATAGCTCCACCCACCAATATAATCCCTCCTAAAATACAGAGCAGGTTCTGCCTTGCACATAGTAAACCCATGTGCAACCAAAACCCGCTTGACATCCCTACTCCAAGCCCTGGGCGCCTGCTTCAAACCATAGAGGGACTTGATCAGTTTGCACACAAGGGGAACACCGTTAGGACCAAGTACCTTAAAGCCCTCAGGCTGGTGGCAGTACAGGTCCAGACCAGGTTCTAGCTTAGCATTCAGAAATGCAGTCTTGATGTCCAGCTGCCGAACAAACATCTTCCCATGAGTAATGGCTGCAAGGAGCACCCTCAGACCTGCTTTAGAGGAGACGGGGGCATATACGTCATGAAAGTCCAGCCCAGGACGCTGCAGAAAACCACGGACCACAAAACGTGCCTTGAAGCGCACAGAACCATCAACCCCAACCTTCTTCACAAATAACCACCTGCCAGACAGGATCCTCTGCTTAGGAGGCTGTGGAGTGAGTGCCCAAGTACCATGGGCATGTAGGGACGCCATCTCATCCTTCATAGCAAGCAGCCATTGATCCCTGTCAGGGTTGGTAGGAAGCATGGCAGCTTTAAAGGTTAGGTCAGTGGAGGTGGAAATGTATGCCCCCACGTACAAGCAGTGTACTTGCACATGAGCAGCGGGGATATCAGCAGTATCAGCAGTAACCGGTAGTAAAGCCCCCAGCGCAGCACTAATGCCTGGTTGAACAAGGCCGGCATTCTTTGCCTCTATGTCATCGAAGCCTGGGTCGACCGGACCACACCAGCCATACGCAGTATCAGACCCGGACCAGTGTTCAAGATCATCACTCACACTCTCGGTGACGGCCACATCGTTACAATGCCTTGTCCGGTGTAAACCACCAGGGACAGCAGGAGGCGAAGGGATCAACAGCGCCCGCGAGCCATCCGAACAGGTGGACGGGGGGTGGCAACTAGTGGACAGTGGACCTATATCAGGCTCCACTATGACCTGAGGCTGTCCTAATCCTAGAGCTTCGCCGACGAAACGTGGCGCAGAGGAGGGCCTGGCGACCCCCTGAGATTCGGGTAAATTTACGTCTGAAAGAACTTCGGAATCGCACCCGTCCAGTACCTTCACACGCAATGCAGCACCATCAGCCCCTGACCTGGGACGCAAAGTCATCCCATGACCAGGGCAGCGGTCGACAATTGGGGTTGGTAAGGGATCTAAGGCAATAACCGCAGAATCAGGCATTTGTCCGTTGATGGCAGCAGGGATGCGAGAAACATACGGTGACCCGTCATAAGGGGACAGCCCAGGTATGCAGTTATAGCTAAACTGCTCATAGAAAAGTACATCACGACTCTCTACTACCTGGCGCAACTTAGGAACCCAAACAAAATAACCCTTACTCACCAGAGAATACCCAACCAGTCTACCAGATAACGCCCTTTCGTCTAGCTTGTTGCGTTTCTTCCCATTGACTAAGGTAACATAGCAAGGGCAACCAAACACACGCAACAACGACACATCAGGTAGAACCCCAAAGAACAACTCATAAGGAGTCTTGTCACCCTGATTGGGCAGCTGGTTATGTAGGTAACAAGCAGCTAGGAAGGCATAGGGCCAGAAAGACTTAGTAAGCTTAGACTCCAAGTGGATACTCCTAGCTATGTTGTGCAAGACCCCATTGTACCTTTCCACAGTTGCATTCTGCTGAGCAGTGTAAGCCATAGATAATTCATGCACAGCACCAACCGATTCTAACCAATCCTCGAACCACTTTACTATAAATTCCTTAGCCCTGTCAGATCTGAGACACTTGAAAACAAAACCATGCAGCTGAGTCATCCATCTGAGGATGGTAGTTTGAACTGCTATGGGAGCTTCATCCTTGGTCCTCAAACACAATACTTCAGCATAGCCAGAGTATTGGTCTGTGAGACACAGAACATAAAACTCCCCACGCAAGCCCCTAATATGAAATGGTCCCATGATGTCCAAGTGAAGGCGTTGTAAAGGTGAACGGATCTTAGTTTGGCTTTCTTTAGGAAAAGGGATACGTTTTGCCTTAGCCTTTTGACAAGCATCACATGGGATCTTAGACAGTCTTTTCACCTGTTTGAGAGTGAGGGGTAAGTTTTTAACCAAACCCTTCCTGACAAGGTTGTGCATGGCGTCATAGCCAGGGTGACCCGGCCGCCTATGCCACAACCATTCAGGAGTGGTAGGGATAACAACTCCACCATCCTCATCAACATCAAGTGCAAAAACTGGATAATGTACAGCACTCAACAAACGGCCACGAGGGGTGTGACAAGGCCTACAGGTAAATTTGTACACACCATCACTGGAGGCAGGGAAAGACCAGAGGACAGAAGAGCCCTGAGTGGCAGTACAACTAAGACTATCAAAAGAAATCTTGCAGTTGTGAGCATGAGCCACAGCATTTACTGACAGGAGGTTCACCGGACAGTGAGGGATGTAGAGAACATCAGTTAAAGTGATTGATGTTGGTAACCAATCACTACATAACACAATGGATCCCTGACCCACCGACCGTTGAACCACTCCATCACCAAATTTAACTGCTGGCCCATCCTCAGAAGCATGATACACAGTGAACAGAGACAGATCACCTGTGATTGACATCCCAGCTCCAGAATCAACATGCCAGATACCCTCAGACAGGCTCGGGCTACAGACATTTGAAAACATCGAAGTGCAGGAGAATAGGACAGAGCTTACCTCCTATTTCTTGGCCATAGCAAACCCATCAATCTGGGCCTGCAGGGAGGACAGCTGCTTTGGAGTAAGCGCACCCGGAAGGGCCAAGGCAATGGGCACTGGAGCAGTAACCGGTACACCAGGCCTGGTCCTTCGCAGGTGCGGGTGCTTCGTAAAACAGCGATCCTCCGAGTGGGTCGTCTTGATGGGGCATGGGCCCCAAGTGCAATCCAGACGTCTCTTGAGGGAACCGGAACCCTGAGAACCAGATCCCTGCCCACGCTGAAATGCAGCATTGGCAGGAACCTGGGGAGCGTCCCGGGACCAACCAGGATGCCTGGAGTCGGACTTGGGGAGAGCTATGTTCAAGATGTCGAGAGACCTATATTCCTCAAGACAAGACCAGTACCCAACAGGCTGTCTGTTAGCTAACAACGTACCATATTTGATCCGCAGCGACTCAAAGCGGATCAGACGGATACCCTGAACTATAGTTTCCATGGCGTGACGCTGAGTCACCGGATGCCCAGCACTGCGGAGGTCAGTGCAGAGACCGCGAACCTTGCGAAAGAAGTCATCTACGCGGTCAGCAGGGCCCATGTGTGCACCAAGAAGCTCGGCGCGCATGAGAGGGACTCTAGAGGCAAGGGCATCGGACTGCCTCTTCTGGATATCAATAAAGATATCCCGAGGTTTGGCAAAGTCCTGGTATACCTTGACCATATCATCCTCCATGTTCGCGAGCATCATGGTTAAGCACATGAACTCCTGACGGTCCAGGGGCAGGGCACTGAAACCCAACAGTGCAGGATCCACCCGAGACTCACCATGAGAGGCCGACGATCCAGCAGCAGGAGCAGGGGTCAGAGGAGCCAAAGACTTACGAATATCAAAAAAATACTCAGCAGCAAGACCAGCGTCATAAGCGCGCTGGTCATCCAAGGTCCTAATCTCAGGCAGGGACCTCGCAACACTCACTACCAACTCGAAATCAGGGTTAACCGGACAGAAAGGGATGGGTACTTTCACAAACTGGTAACCTAGCCTTTCATGATCCCTACGCCTCACGCCACCAAAGGAGACACCATTATCAGGGGGATATCTGATCCCGGAAGTGACTGGACCAAGAAAGGACCGACACTGGGAACCTAGCTCAGAGAATGCCATCACTCGGCGATGTTTCAGCTTTACACTCACATTAGCCATAGTAGCTTGCACGTCCATCCGACCGTACAGAGTGCGGTTCATGGACTCACCATCACGTCGAGCTTGGTTGATCAGACGGAAGTGCTTCAGCTGCAGATTCGGAGGAGGTCCTCCAGTGAGCAGACGCTCCCAAGACTCGCATGACAGCGAAGGCAAAGCAGGAGGAGGGCCAGGGGCAGGAGGAAGCTCCACCGGCGGAGGCGGAGGGGGCTCCTGCGAGGGACCAGCAGCAGATGTGCGGGCAGAAGAAGCAGCAGCTTCACGAGCACGAGTATGGTAGCCAGGGAGGCCACGCTCCATGGGAACAGATGCAGAGGTGAAATGAAGCAGAGCTCCTCATCAAAGTCGGCTTGGCCACATCCGGGTGAACCAGTGGAGGAGGCACAAGCGGAGGCGCAGACGAAGGCTCGGGCTTAAACTCAGGCGACGACACAGGCGGAGGCGCATACTGAGGAGCAAGCTCATAAACCGGCAAAACTGTAGAAGTCTCAAATACTCGAGTAGCAGCAGCCGACGGAGTCACTCCACCGAAGTCAGCACTCGTAGCACTCTTCAAGTCATCATCATCATCAGTACCCTCAGAAAAATCATCATCTTCGCTGAAGCGGGCAGTAGGAGGGGTCGGCTCTGTTGCGTACCGAATGATCTGTGTCTGTACACAACACAGATTCATCAGAACATCCTCAACTGCAGGGGAGAGGCGTCGAACAATACGAGAAGGAACCGTAAAGTTGGAGGATTGATCGGGGGGGGTTACTTCCACGATGGCGGAAGGATCCTCCTCTCCGGCAGCAGAGGCCGCTGGCGCGCGATCATCTAGCCAATCTGAAGGAACCTTGACCTCTTTTGGTAAGACAAAGTCGCAGCCATTGCTAACAATGACGCTGCGGATCCCGCGAGTCCATGGAACACCATTTTTATCGGTTAGTTTCACAAAGCCGGCAGGAGGCCCTTGCGGAAGTTGCATTTGAAAAGCAGTGGTAGTAAATGAAGGACCGTATAACCTATCAGCTTGTATGCACTCCGTAGAGTAGACAGAGATGAAAGCAGCGGAACAGACGCACCAATCTATACACGGAGACGAGGATAGCATTACAAGGACAGGCGGACGCCAAAGGACACCAGCGGTGGGAGAGGCGGATGCCTGTAACCTGACTAGAACCTAAGCCAGGAATCTTAAGCCGGGCACAGGCAATACAGAGCGTGTCAGTGAGAGACCGGTGACGCAGCCAACAGGAAGCTGTCACTGAGTCATGAAGGATGACACAGTGCTGGCAGAGCCGATAGTTCTAAGGAAGTACATAAGTAGTCACCAAGTCATAAAACGCGTGAGAGCACCGCAGTTCATGCTGACAGTTCCAGTTAACTGGTCTAAATTCCAAAGGTTCCACACCTCCATATAAATTATTGACCAGAGATTCATCCTGGGAATCTTCCAATAATACCCAAATATCTGGACTCCAGGGAAGAGTTTGCTTGGCAATTTCAATGAGAGAAGTTGAGGTTGAAGCTTTTACATGGATCAGGCTATTCACCATCTTCGGCGATACCGTAACAACATCCAAACTTCATTTGTCTGAATCTGGGGCAGCTGTTGAGCACTTCAAACAAAGTCCCGTGCGCTAAAATCAATGGTAAAATGAATGGTAATATGACTCAAATGTTAAACGGTATACTGCTATACTCCATCAAGACCATTTAGTACCAAGAGAGCTAGTTTGTACCAAGTGTGCTAGATTATACGAAACGGTTGTGTACAGCCACATGGGCGACACAGGTACACCGGTATAACTCAATACGGCTGCTCACAGCCCAATTCTACAACTGGATGTTGTGGAATATGGTACTCAGCCAGTCAGTTACCTAGATGCTAGTCTTACAAATATTCAAATACATGAGTGTTCTGTCTACAAATTAACTATGGTAATCTAATCTATCGTCGAACGGTGAAAGCCATCCAATGCTCATTGGGCAAAGATAGTGCACATCTGCTTGTAGTCAATTTCACCGCTGCTGTTGGTCTTCATGACAGCTGCCATAGACTGCAACTCCTTATCTGACAGAACAACTCCCATAGCAGCACATCCAGCAATGATATCACTCCTGCACAAGTACCCAGAATCAGTTTGGTCAAACGCCGATAACACCATCTCCAAATCTGCAATCACTGGCCGGAGCTTCTTGCCAGCCTGGCTGATAATTAGTTTAGTTTGCTGCATCTTAATTGCATCGGTGCTGTTGTCCACATTACCAATGTAATAGCAGAAGGTTCCAGGGTCCATGAGATGCTTGACCAGGTCCATGTAGGCAAGGTAGCCAGTGCCCTCAGGGTCGTAGATGTAGAATAGGGCCAGCAGGGAGTCATCATCCAACTGCATGCCGAAGGACTCACACATCTGGCGCAGGTCCTCGTAATGTACCATGCCAGAGCTGTCCTTGTCCCACTTGAGGAACAGCGTCCTGATCCTGAAGGCGTTGTCGTTGGAGTTGCCTTGCTTAGCCTCCATGCGCTCACGCATGGTGGAGATCATCTTCTGCAAGCGCTTGTCACCCACACGGTTGTAAGCACTCCTGAAGATGTCAGACAGGCTGGCCGTGGTCTTGCCCAGGTCTTCATTCCTGTTGGGGGAGCGCAGGCGGTCGTGGCCAGGGAAGGGGGCATTGTAGTCTTGCCAGTAGGAGGTCTTGAAGGTGTCTACACGTCCATCACCAAAGGAGATGTTGCTCTGTGGGGGCCTAAAGGAGTCCTGGATGGCCTTGGTCTGGAGGTTGGGCCACAAGTTACCGGGCTGGGGCTTCTTCAACGTCTCGGGATGGTTGCATGGATCGCGGTTGGCCTCCTGGAGGGTTGTCTTGTGGGGGACCTGGGTGCGGGTGTGGATGAAGCTGAAGTCGGCGTCGGGCTCCTTAGTCTCGAGCTGCGCCATGATAGGCGTCTTCTTGTAAGTCTCCTGGAGCCCATTGACGTACCCAGTGTACCTGCAGAGATAAATAAATGAAGAGGGTGAGGACTAGGCGAGGAGCAAAGGCTTCTGTCAACTCGCTGCAACAAGGGTCGATCAGAATACGTGGTCATGGCAACAAGGCATGCGGGCTTCCCCGGTAACGCAAGCAAATCAGATTTATTCGATAGCGGGTGAAGCTCGTTGGGAAGACATATAGTGGTATGCCTCTTGCAAGGGGAAGCTAACATGTCTAATGAAGCTGTCACCAATGCGATCTCGAGGGAGCTCGATAGTTGCATGGATGATTAAGGGAAATGAATAATTATCAACACAAGGAAGCGTACCCTGGAATCTTCCAGTCGGGGGAGGTAAATGGCAGGGTGGTGGTGTTTGTCGACATGGTGCTTGAAAAAGATCGACGAGACGTAGAGATCTTCTAACTGTGGGACTAGCGGGAGCGGGCTGCGAAGAGCAGGTCGATGATTTGCTTGTCTTTCAAGGGGAACAGTATAACTGTAAGCATTCAGCTCTGATTTTGTAGGCTTCGCAGTGCCGAAGAAGGGGCGCGGGCTGGGGCCTAGGGTACACGGGCAGCGGCAGCAGTGCCACTGCACCCAGCACTGCACCGGCAAGAGCATGCACGCACATCCGCACAGTTCCCCTGTGCATACGATGTGTGTACTTGTACTGTTCAGATGTACACGCCAGACCTTGTCCCTTAGATGGCATGTCCGACTTCTTTCCTCGCATCGATTTGCATATCAAGAAACGCCACTCAATTTAGTTCTGATTCTTTAGTTGCCCATACTAGATCTTGCTGCCTCCACGAGAAATAACAAGATTCCAGGACAAAATTAGCTAGAGCGAAATGGCCGAAAAGCCGGTTCTCCCCTACACTGAGCCCGAATGGAAGATGCCAGGGTAAGATAGAGCACTGTTAAAATTGCGGAAAGCACTGGCTGGAATCGCCGGAGTCACTAACCCACTTCGATGTTCCCTCCGCAGGTACACTGGATACGTCCAGGGTATGCAAGAGACCTTTAAGAAGACTCCTATCATGGCGCAGCTCGAGACTAAGGACCCCGATCCAGAGTTCAGCTTCATCCACACCCGCACCCAGGTCCCCCACAAGACCACTCTCCAGGAGGCCAACCGCGATCCATGCAACCATCCCGAGACGTTGAAGAAGCCCCAGCCCGGTAACTTGTGGCCCAACCTCCAGACCAAGGCCATCCAGGACTCCTTTAGGCCCCCACAGAGCAACATCTCCTTTGGTGATGGACGTGTAGACACCTTCAAGACCTCCTACTGGCAAGACTACAATGCCCCCTTCCCTGGCCACGACCGCCTGCGCTCCCCCAACAGGAATGAAGACCTGGGCAAGACCACGGCCAGCCTGTCTGACATCTTCAGGAGTGCTTACAACCGTGTGGGTGACAAGCGCTTGCAGAAGATGATCTCCACCATGCGTGAGCGCATGGAGGCTAAGCAAGGCAACTCCAACGACAACGCCTTCAGGATCAGGACGCTGTTCCTCAAGTGGGACAAGGACAGCTCTGGCATGGTACATTACGAGGACCTGCGCCAGATGTGTGAGTCCTTCGGCATGCAGTTGGATGATGACTCCCTGCTGGCCCTATTCTACATCTACGACCCTGAGGGCACTGGCTACCTTGCCTACATGGACCTGGTAAAGCATCTTATGGACCCTGGAACCTTCTGCTACTACCTAGGCTTTGTTGACAACAGCAACAGTGCAGCTGATCTGGCCTTGACACGACAAGTGCTGCAGACCGCGGGCAAGAAATTCCGCCCTGTGATCGGCGAACTAGAGAGCGTGTTGAAGGCCTTTGACACGGATGAGTCTGGCATGTTGACAAAGCAGGATGTCATTGCTGGCTGCGCTGCTATGGGTGTGGTGCTCTCTGATACGGAGTTTGAGCACCTGACTCGTGTGCTGAAGACCGACTCTGAGGGACGCATTGACTACAAGCATTTGTGCTCTGTGTTCACAGAATAAAAGGGTATGGGGGGAGACTAGACTAAAGGAATAATTGGCAAGCAACCATTATCCACTTAATAGACGTACATACGCGTACATACTTAATTCATTATTATATGTATTAAATTACCTGATAAGGATATTTGATTTGTGTATACTGGCATACGTGCGTACCGAATGATTAATACATTTTTGGCAGCACAATGTTTTTTTTAATGTGCGAAGTTGGTTGAGGTTGTCATTGTTTACTATTTGCTCAGCACCGATTGTTGCAAGAAACCATTTTAGGTGTTATGTCGGCTGAATGATTGTGCGAGCTCGTATTTTATTAATGTGGCCTACTGGCCTGTCTATGAAGATGTAACGAAAAGTTACAGCCTGGGCACTGTATTTGTGAGAAATAGATTTCTTGCAACTGCTGGAGGAAGAATTATATTTGTCACTGTAGCACGAACTCAGGGCCCCCGTCGGTAAAACGATTTATTGGGGTTCAGTCCATCAGTGCTTTTTCTTTTTAAGCCCTTCCTTCCACGGTTGGGCAAGTCCCTTTAGCCTATTTGGCCTACCCCTGGACTGTAACATAAATATATGAACTGCTGGCAGTCAAGGTTGTTCAGGAGGACCCCCAGCTCTCCTTCCTGAGACGGAACCAACTGTACAGCCTCCTTCCTGAGGCGCAACCAATTTCATAGCCTGCGTCCTGAGACGGAACCGACAAGCATAGCCTGCGTCCTGGCCCGCAATCGACCCATAAGAGACGCAAGTACGCAACTGACCCGTACGCAACTGGCACGTATGGACGTACAACACTAGGAATTCAGGGACAACGAAACCTTGAGGCTTATGAGGCCATGTATCGGTAAGGAAAGAGGAGGTGACCAAGTTGTTGGATTTTCATACTGCCTTTGAAAGAGCTACACACTTCTAATTCGTTGAAGCTGTGGACCGTACCTTTTATTTTCAGGTGCGAGCAGCAGCTTCTGGGCAGCTCCCTTAGCTTGCTACCCTACCAAACCTCAAGTAATATGGTGCATCAGGGAGCTGGCAGAACCAGCTCTCTACACATGTTGAAATATCGGGGCTTAGCCCAGTGGCTAGCTCAGGGAGCTGCCTGGAAGCTGTTGCTCGTAGCTGTAAAGAAAAGCTTAAGTCCACAGTTATTTCAATGCTTACATGGCTGCACCAGAGTTGATGATCGTCTCTAGAGTAAAATGCACTAATAATATAATCTGATCATCTAAGTACATGCACTACCAAATAGCCAGGTTCACAGGTCAGGACATCTTTGAAACAGATATGCAGGATCCATGAAGCTATGACACAGATTACCGTGCTGGCTAGATGTCCTTACGTAATATTAATTTATTTTGGACGTGCTTGATCTCAGGGCCTCCGTCGTACCACTAAGATTTTCTGGGTCCCATATCTTGTACGGTACTTGTCACTACCACCACCATTCGAACTGGATCCTCCATGTCGCTGGTTTGTGTCGGGAGACCCACCTTCTGGGGTGGAAGTTCTTTCACAACTACGATAGCCCCTACTGAAAGTCTCTACTAGCAGTATCTTGATTGTTTGAGAATGGTAGAGTCCCTTCAGCCTGTGTTCAATAGGTAAGGATGTTCACTTCAAAGGGTGGGTCTCCGCTCCCGAGCCTGAAAGATTGTATGTGGTCGGCGAAGTCATTCCTGCATAACGAGGGAGTAGGTACCCGCAGGTCGGCGGGAGTTGCCGACCCACTTCCACTCACACCTGCACCATTGACCAGTGCCTAATTGGCCACCCCCTGGACTGCAACATTCATACCTTTTTTTGATAGAGGTATTTCACCCCAGGAGGTGGGTCTCCCGACACAAACCAGCGACACAGAGGATTCAGTTCGAATGGCATTACCACTCGTACAAAAGAGTGAATTTGAGGGGGCCAGCCCAATAGCCCTTTTGCTTTTACTGGGGCCAAACACCAATACCAGAACCGAAGCACCTTACTGTCCGTATCCAATGATTGATACAGATGAGGGTCAGATTGGCAGCGTTTTATGGCACGACAATTATAGATTTAGAACTTCCTCCCACTACCTAAAAGTGGAATCTAATAGATGGAAACGTCCAAGTGTTCCTTGGAAGGATCGAGTGTGTCACCTTCGTGATTATCGAGATGAGTACCATGTGGTATTTGAATGTACTGATGAAGCCTAGATGAATTCAAGAAGAAAGTATCAGAGCCTGATTTCCCAATCGGAGAGCAAAATTATTCCTCTACATTACCTGATGTGCAATCCAGAAGTTGAAGGGCGAGATAAGCATCCTTTGATCATCCACGAATGTATGAAGAGACTGGATCAAGTCTTGTTAAATAGGTATGAATAGGTTTTATTCTGACTGTTTTTTCGTTCGGATGAAGAGGAGGAAAAACAAATCGAAAATGAAAAGAAAAAAGTGATTTGTTCGAGTTTACATTTTCCTGGTAATAATGTTTTTACTACCAAAGACGGCGAGCTGGCAAGTCTGGCTAAAGCTATGTAACCAAGTTCAAGTTCAAGAATCGTATTTTGCATGGTTTTAATGTTTATTTGCGAATTTCGCCATATACATCTCAGGTCTGGTAAAGGTTTTCGGATTCTGAAACGTTGGCTAGACCATCGGTCACGTAGGATACTTACTGTTTCCGAGCGACTAGTGGCTTGGCTGAAGCATCAGTATGCACGATTCTTAATATTTCGGAAGACAAAAACTGTTGGCGCAGGCATCGGTCATGCATCTCCTCAGCTGGGCCAGGTCACCAGGATGACACTTGACAGGACATTTTCACATCAAATTTCCAGAATGTAGGCAAAATCGTGCAGACCGATTTTTAACGCTTTCATCTCCTCAACCCCCAGACCTGGGCATCAAGCATTGTCGTTTATTAAAGTTTAGGCCCAAATCCTACAACAAATCACTGGTTTATACTCCGCCCGCAGATGGTAAGCGGTCTGAAAAAAATAGACCATGTAATCAAACCAAAACTAAACAAGTGGTCACTATCGCGTTCAAAACAATTAAATGCCAATCTTTGGAATATAGGGCCACCTACGTGCATAATCACTGTGGTGTATGAGGAAAACGTGTTGTCCGATTAGGAAATCTTATGGTTCTATCCGCGTGATACACCACAATCACTGCCTCTTTGCGTGACTATAATGATTATCCCGGAGTGGGTGGGTCCGAGACTCCGAGTCCCGTCGGACGCAGGACGGAAGTGGAATCTGATCAGTACTAAGTCGCCGCTCTTGTAAGACCCTGAGTGGCAGTGTTCGCGACCGCTGGGTAATCTGTTCCACTCCGGAATACGCATTATTGTCACGACAGCTAGGCTACGGGAGCTCTTAGGACATCTAGATTTAGATGTCCTAAGAGCTCCCGTAGCCTAGCTGTCGTGACACCCCTCTAGCTATCTAGTACTTCAACACCATATCGCCAAATGCCACACAGGCATTGCTTGTTGAGATTCGTAAGATTAAATGATCTGCGTAGCACAAGCTCAAGGCCTCAATCGGTATAACGATTTGCTGGGGCCCAGTTCAACAGTGCTTGTTTTCGTTTTAGCCCCTCCTGATATCGAGGTTGGGCAAGTCCCTTTGGCCTATTTGGCTATCCCTGGACTGTATCATACATACATTAATATGTACATACATGCACAGGGGGGAGCGTGCTATTTGCCAGCTCAAAATAATCCAATCACACAACAAGCATAAGCCAATTTCTGCCCTTGCTGGACACTCGCCATGCTCATAAAAAATAATGAAGATCGACACAATGTACAATCATCCAGGGCTTTTGGTGCAGCAAGAAGGAGAAAGACAGTGTTTCATTCATTGGTGAATCAGAATCCAGATGAGATGATTATTTCATTATATTGTAGAATTAAATGATCACTGTAGCACGAACTCAGGGCCCCCGTTAGAAAAACAATTGTTAAGAGTTCAGTTTATCAATGCTTTTTCTTTTTAAGCCCTTCGTATCACAGTTGGGCAAGTCCCTTTGGCCTATTTTGCCTACCCCTGGACTGTCAGATAGATACAGAAGCACAGTAGTCTTCGCATCTAGTCCTTCAGTAGCTATCCCGTTTCAACGACTGGCTCAATGGTAGAGCACGTCGAAACAAGAAGGTGTGCGTTCTAATCTCTACAGGTGCGCTCAAATGTTTGCGGGCGCTGTCAACCGCCATGGTAGCTTTGACCAGGTAAAGTAGCAGCCCCTTCCCTGCCGCCGTAAGACGAGGCTCCGTTAATACCATGCCCCACCAGACGTTATCATTATTATTTCCTTCAGCAGCTCAAACAAATACCAATGGACCTATCAGCACATGTTACACTCGAATCCAGTGAGGACCAGGGCCAGACCACCGCAGGCCCTCCTGATATATGATCCCATCCTGCCTGATATCGAGGTTGGGCAAGTCCCTTTAACCTTTTTGGCTACCCCTGGACTGTAACATACATACACAGGGCCATACCAACACTAGGTGTAACTGTACGTTTGAATCTGTATCAAGCTCTGATGCTACTCAAGGTGTGCTTTTTGGCGGAGCCCCCTCTTCAAGGGGGCGGGAGCCCCCAGGGTTACCCATTTGTCCGTCTGTGTGTACGACGGACCGTCTGACCGAGACGAAGCCTGGCACGTCAGCCAACGGCCTCGTAACTAACTCGCTTCCTTTGCTACCTGTCGCTCCGTCGCGAACACTATCCGCCATTTTTAGCGTCGCATGCAACGCTGCATAGAACTTTTACCAGTTGTTTACAGGTAGGAGTTCAGTTGTATACCCCCAGGGTGGTATGCCCCCAAGGGTGGGTCCCCGTCAACAGTTCTACAACCCCAAGGGTGGGTCCCCGTGAACAGTTGAATATCCCCAGGGTGGGCCCCCGTCAACAGTTGTACACCCCCAAGGGTGGTATACCCCCAAGTGTGGGTCCCGTCAACAGTTGTATACCCCCAAGTGTGGGTCCCCGTCAACAGTTTTACACCCCCAAGGGTGGGTCCCCGTGCACAGTTGTATACCCCCAATGGTGGTATACCGTGACCAGTTGTACACCCCCAAGGATGGTTCCTTGTGAACAGTTGTACACCCCAAGGGTGGGTCCCCGTGAACAGTTGTATACCCCCAAGGGTGGTTCCTTGTGAACAGTTGTATACCCCCAAGGGTGGGTCCCCGTGAACAAACCAGCCACCCACCAACTAGTCCCTGGGCTGGACATTAACATACATACAAGCCAACCACCCGGAGGATTCAGATGCCACTCATGTAGCTGCCTCCAGTTGTTTTTCAAGGCTTCTCTGCGCACTGTTGTGGCTTGCAATCCGAACTGTTGGCACATGTGGAGGGTCAGGAGGGGGCCTAGTGTCCATACATTGGGTAGCTGGGGCGGGCCTGGGTGGCAGGTTGTTAGCATGTTGGAGCTCCCCTCTCTCAGGGAACACAGCCTCTTCCTGCCGAAGACGGCAATCAGCCAAATTGCTGGATCGAGCCATGTCACCATGTTTACGCTCCCCTTTATCAGGAAACATTGCAGCAGCAGCGAGAACTTGGTCCATTACAGGCCCCCTTATTTCAGCTTGCCTCAGTCGAGCCTGAGGCTTGCCTTGTAGGACATCTGTATGCGATTCCGGCAAGGAGATGGTGGCATCAGCCTGGTGGGGATACCGGAGAGCCTGACTTGGAGCTTCCCTCAGGTCGTATGAAACCGGGCCTTTGCGTTGGCTATGTTGCTGGGGCCCGGTCTTTTCCCCCCACCGCGACGCTTCACGAGCTGCCACCTCAGCCAGCATAACCGCCCTTCGCATTGTGTCGCGAACCTCCGTACTGGAAGCCAAGCCATGCATGCTTGATGTGGCATGCGGGTAATAGTGCGATAGGGGAGCAGATAGAGGCTCGGAAGGCTGGCTCCCCTCAGCCTCACCTCCCCAGATGCTTTGAAAAGACTTCTTTAACCTGGGTCCTGTGTGTGTATCCTGGCCAGCCCTCCGCCGCCTCCCATGGACGGATCCCGGACAGCGAAGGCCTCGGTGAAACTTTTCCAAACAGGCCCTGCTACCATGACGCACCTTCAAGCAAGCAGTGGGGTGCTTGCCTGCCGGGGTGGGGTTGTAGCCCCAACGCCGGGCCCTGTCAAAGCTCCCCCCCGGGACACTTTCTGGACATGAACGAGTCTCCTTACGATTCTTGCGCCGTTTCACAGAGCCCTTGGTAGAAATGACTGGGCGCTCATCGGCAAGGTGATCACCTTGGACTTCCCATGGCGGGCTGTGTCCTGCGCGGTTCAGCTCAGGGACACCCACAGGCTGGTGCTGTCGCATTTCTTCAGCACAGAAGGTAGAAGCCTGGTAGAAATTGGAAGCTGGTGCGAGGAGGTGCCTAGCGGTGGTGCCTGTCGGCTCCTTCTCCTCCTTCTCGTCCTCCCCCTCCTCATCAACCCGGTCAGTCACCTGTGGCCTTCCTGCTGCTGACCAGCTCTCAAGTTCACCTGCCTCCTTCACCGTACCCCTGTAACCAACGCCCTCCCTCTCTCTCAGCCCCAGTCTCTGGACCATTCTGATGTCAGGATCTGCACCAGCCAGGGCGCAGGCCAAGGGATCTGCATACTGAGCAGGAATATGGCTTGCAAGCTCTTCATCTGTCCTCAATGAAGCATCCAGCGTGCATGCATGCGAGGTTGGTGGTGGAGCACTGATTGATGCTCGGAAGGGCTTGGGTTCCGCTCTCAGCGCCGTATTTGAGTCACCCACAGGGTAGCTAGCACTGCCGCGCTGCTCAGCACCTCGCCCAGCTTTTACAGCGTTGGCCGCAGCCAGCGTGCGGGTAGCAATGGCTATTCCTTTGTCGCAGGCACCAAGGGCAAGTTGAGATGCAGGCTTGCCTGACAGTGCAAAGGCTCCGCCTACCCTCCCTGGTACCAACGAGGGGATGCTCGAGACTGTGTAAGCCTGTCCTGAGGCCGATTTGGCCCTTCTAGCTGCAGATACAGCTTGCTCAGCCGCTAATACTGCTATATCAGCCGCAGACTGTGCCAAATGGGCCGCCTTGCCCACTGCAGTGGAGGGCACATGGTAGGAAGACCTTGGGAGCTCCATGCTGAGCCCTGCGTGGCTCCTATGAGGAACACCTTGCAACGCACTGGAGGAAGCATGCGGGTATTTCTCACATTGGCTATCTGCCTTGAGATAGGAGGAAGCATGCTGATGTTGTGGCTGGCCTCCCATATCATGGGACGGAGCAAGCTGATAATGGAGCCTGCTTCCCACCTGGTAGGGTCTGCCACTGGGGTCAACTTGTACCCCCGAGCTTGGCCCGGCACCATACGTAGCTGCTGGGTGCGAAGGTTTGCAATATGGCTGTGGGAAATAAGGATAACCACCGAGGGGAGCCTCTCCAGGTAGAGGTTCATTGATGCCACCACAACCACTGTAACCACCATGACCACTGAAAGGAGCCTTTCCAGGTAGAGGGACCTCGATGCCACCATAACCACCATAACCACCTTCGCGAACGCCATACTGCATTCTATTCGGCAGCTGCGGCCGCTGAGCAACCGAAGCCGAGGGCTGCAATTTATCAGGGACGTGGCCACGCTGTGTGGAAGGATGCATACTAGGGGGCATGCCATGGGGCATACCAGGGGGCATACCCGTGAAAGGGTAAGATGGGCTGATCATTTGCTCACGGCTATATCCCCCTGGGTGGACAGTGCGAGCAGTACCCAGGTCAGATAGTGACAGCACTACACTTGACGCTCCAGGGGACTGGTCCCAGGCGTGTGGGGGGGACGCATGAGGGTAGGTAGGAGCAGGAGAGGGTACGCCCCCCTCTCCGTACAGAGCGTGGGTCACGGGAGCACTGCGGGTAAACGTAGCTAGCAGGAGGGTACAGAATGATTGACGCAAGAGGCGCATGTGGTAGTGGAAGACAGCGGCTTGAAGGTGCTGGTGATAGATGTGATGTCCTTGGACGCATGCAGCTAGGCCCTTAAAGCTGCATCGCATTAGGCGCCTGTGGTGGCAGCAACAAGCGCATGTGTGGTGTGTTAGGGAGAGTGCTGAAGCTTGGGATACAGCAACAGCCTCAAACTTTCGCAATTTTGCATAAAAGCTATAAAAAACACTAAAACGCTGTCCCTGGAGGAGGCTTAAAACCATAACAATAGAAAAAAAACTTCCAGATTTGAAAAGCAAACCTGTCTCGCATACGAGGATGCCAGGGTGATTTTATTTGTGGGTGAGCTTGTTTGTTACAGTCCAGTGGGTAGCCAAATAGGCTATGAAAGGGACTTGCCCAACCTTGGAATCAGGAGGGGCTGTAGAGAAAAAACACTGATGAACTGAACCCCAAACAATCTTTTGAGGGGTGTCCTAAGTTTGTGCACTATCTTCGTTTGGTATTCTATGATATGAATTCGAATTTGAATATCTTTGTTTGGTGTTCTATACTTTGAATTCGAATTTGAATACCTTCGTTTGGTGTTCTAGAATTTGAATTCGAATTTGAATATCTTTGTTGGGTGTTCTTGATATGCCGTAAATACAATATGATTACTATGGTTGAGCTTGTTGAACAGATGAAGGTGCTGGTTTCGAATCCCTACGGGTGCGCTTTAGTGTTCGCGGTCGCTGTCAACCGCCATGGTAGCTTTGCCCAGGTAAAGTGGCAGCCCGTTCTCTACCGCCGCAAGACGGGGCTCCCCTAATACCACGCTCAACCAGGCATTCTCATCTCTATGACTCAAACTGCATGTTTTAGCCCCAAATATGAAAGCGAGGTAGATCCTCATAGCCATGACTTGAACTTCCCATCTGATGTAAATAGCTGAAGTAATGAGAACGCCTGGTGGGGCGTGGTATTAAGGGAGCCTTGTCTTATGGCGGTAGAGAACGGGCTGCTACTACAGTGAAAGTGTAACAACAACAAAATGGCAACGCCAGGCATTCTCATGTCTATGACTCAAACTGCATGTTTTGGCCCCAAATATAAATGTAAAGTGGCAGCCCATTCTCTACCGCCGTAAGACAGGGCTCTCTTAATACCACGCCCTACCAGGCATTCTCATCACTATAACTCAAACTGCATGTGTTGGCCCCAAATATGACTCAAACTCCATGTTTTGACCCTAAATATGAAAGCAAGGTAGATCCTCATATGCATGACTCAAACTTCTCATCTGATGTGATGAGCTGAAGTACTGAGAACGCCTGGTGGGGCGTGGTATTAAGGTATTAAGGTCGTCTTATGGCGGTTGAGAACGGGCTGCTACTTTACCTGGTCAGAGCTACCATCAAAGAGTTGAATACAAATGCCCATGTGCCGTAAACAGTTTGATGCAAGTGCCCATCTGCCGTAAAGAGTTGAATGGAACTTCCCGTCGGATGTAAAGAGTTGAATACAAGTGCCCATCTACCATAAAGAGTTGAATGGGACCTCCCATATAATTCAAAGAGATAACAGAAAGTTCTCATCTGATTATACTTCTTGAATGGAACTCCCTGTCGGATGTAAAGAGTTGAATATTGGTGCCCATCTGGCAAATTGAGATAAATAGAACCTCATATTAAGCAAATAGATTCACGAAAGTTCACATCTGCTGTTGCAACTTGAATGGAACTTCCCATCCTGTGTAACGAGTTGCTTGTTAGTGCCCATCTGACGCAGAGAGATAAATAGAAGCCCTTACTATGCAAACAGATAAACGAAAGTTCCCATCTGACGCAAAGAGATAAATAGAAGCCCTTATTATGCAAACAGATAAACGAAAGTTCCCATCTGACGCAAAGAAATAAATAGAAGCCCTTATTATGCAAACAGATAAACGAAAGTTCCCATCTGACGCAAAGAGATAAATAGAAGCCCTTATTATGCAAACAGATAAACGAAAGGTCCCATCTGATGCTGCAACTTGAATGGAACTTTCCATCGTATGTATGGTTGACTAAAAGTCCTTGTGTGATACAAAATACATAATTAGGGTTGGGTCGACATGTAAACGAAAAATATAAGTTTATACGTATAAATACGCCGTATATTTTTATCGAATCAACCTTAGAATTAATTTTGAAAGTGTGATACCAGATTAATTGTGATACAAAATGCATCATATATTTCTCGTCTTATGCACACCGGTATTCTGGGCAAGTCCAAGGTGAGTCGTAACCAACGCGGAAAATTGGCGGAGAGTGTTGGCTATCAGAGCGACAGGTGGCACGGGAATCAAGTACAGCGGACCAAAGCCAGGGTTTAAGACTTCTTTGGGGCCAGAGTTACGTGCCGACAACACGACAGACAAGCAAATTAGACAGAGGGGGTGACTCTGGGGGCTCTAGCTTTCCAGAAGGGGGGGGCTCTGCCAAACAAATTGGACTTACTCTATGTATGTACGTATGTTATAGTCCAGGGGTAGGCCAAGTAGGCTAAAGAGACTGGCCCAGCCGTGATAGGAAGGGCTTAAAAAGAAAAAGCACTGATGAACTGAACTCCAAACAATCGATTTTTACCGACGGGGGCCCTGAGTTTGTGCTACAGTGATCATTTAATTCTACAATACTTACGCTATGGTGTCCTTAACTTCACGTCCTGTGAGTAACTGTATTACACGGATGTAACAATTTCAATTTAAATTTAAATTTCTACAATACTTACTGTGATCTCCACCGGAATCAAGTACAGCGGACCAAAGCCAGGGTTTATGACTTCTTTGGGGCCAGAGTTACGTGCCGACAACACAATACGATACTTACTGTGATCTCCAAGCATCAGCCATGCTCGCATGACTCCGCTCTTCAATTAACATCACACACGCCTTCCGCCAGGTAAGCAGGGTTGAGCGCATGCGTAAAGGGGCTTGTGATTCAAACAGCTCCATGGCCTCTGTAAGAGACCTACATGCAAAATATGACGATGATGATGACGATGTTGTTGATGATAAAAGTGGTGGTGGTGTTGATGATAGTGCTGCTGCTGCTGATGATGTTGATGATGCTGATGATGTTGATGATAGTACGCATGATGGATTTTATCTGTGGGTACCCTGAAATGCTGACAGGGACTTGGCAAACTTTGATAAAATAAAGTGTCTGGCTTAAAAAGAGGTAACAAGGCGCACCTGGTGAGGTGCTCTTTCCTAGACCCAAAACCCTAAAGCAAGGCGCACCTTGTGAGGTGCTCTCTCCAAGCCATGCATACGCAGGACAAGGTGGTGCTCCTGTGATGTTGCACCGCCAGTGTCTGGCTTAACAAGGAAACAGGGCGCACCTTGTGAGGTGCCCTTTCCAAGCCATGAGCACGCAAGACAAGGTGGTGCTCCTGTGAGGTTGCATTGCTAGTGTCTGGCTTAACAAGGAAACAAGGCGCACCTTGTGAGGTGCCCTTTCCAAGCCATGAGCACGCAAGACAAGGTGGTGCTCCTGTGATGTTGCACTGCTAGTGTCTGGCTTAACAAGGAAACAAGGCGCACCTTGTGAGGTGCCCTTTCCAAGCCATGAGCACGCAGGACAAGGTGGTGCTCCTGTGATGTTGCACTGCTAGTGTCTGGCTTAACAAGGAAACAAGGCGCACCTTGTGAGTTGCCCTTTCCAAGCCATGAGCACGCAAGACAAGGTGGTGCTCCTGTGATGTTGCACTGCTAGTGTCTGGCTTAACAAGGAAACAAGGCACTCCTTGTGAGGTGCCCTTTCCAAGCCATGAGCACGCAGGACAAGGTGGTGCTCCTGTGATGTTGCACTGCTAGTGTCTGGCTTAACAAGGAAACAAGGCGCACCTTGTGAGGTGCCCTTTCCAAGCCATGAGCACACAGGACAAGGTGGTGCTTCTGTGATGTTGCACTGCTAGTGTCTGGCGCTCCTTCCATCCTGCTATGCACCTAAGAAGTAGGAATCGGTTGTATACCGCACTCTCAGAGCTGATACCTTGCCACCTGATGCATGGTGAGTGAGAGAGTGGGTGGGTGAGTGAGTGAATGAGTGAGCGAGTGAGTGAGTGGGTGAGTGAGTGAATGAGTGAGTGGGTGGGTGAGTGAGGAAGTGGGTGAGTGAGGAAGTGGGTGAGTGAGAAAGTGGGTGAGTGTGTGAGTGAGAAAGTGGGTGAGTGTGTGAGTGAGTGAGTGAGATGGTGGGTGATTTTGTGAGTGATTGAGTGAGTGAGTGAGTGAGTGAGCATAGTTTTGCGCCATATTTACTGCGGACACTTTGACTAATATTTTAGCTACATTGACTTATTTATTTTGCTTGAGCCTATGTATCGCTGCTGGACCGCTGTCAAACAGTTTAAAATGAGTGAGTGAGTGAGTGAGTGAGTGAGTGAGTGAGTGAGTGAGTGAGTGAGTGAGTATGTGAGCGAGCAAGTTAGTGTGTTACTGAGTGAGTGAGTGAGTGAGTTGGTGAGTGAGTGAGTAAGCGAGTTAGTTATTTAGTTAGTGAAGGCAGCCAAGGAAGCGAGCACATTGAATGCGCACATTGAATCTAGCTACATTTAATGTTTTTGTATTGCCTGCGCCTAAGTATCACGCCAGGACTGCTGTTTAACAATGTAAACTGTTTCATCTGCGTGAGTGAGTTAGTGAGTGAGTGAAGCCTGCCAAGGAAGCGGGACAGAGGTGGAGCTTGAGGAACTCAGACCCCGTGCAGGTCGTTGTGAGAGCTAGGAGAGCTTAGCAGCAGGAGCTTGAAGGACATGCATGGAGGCAAAAAATCGTTCAAGACCCCATCACATTTGTTTTCTTCTGGCACCCCCCTCACCTGCAGATCACCACCCACCCCCGGCACCGGATCCCAGCTACAGCTATTAGCTCAGCCACCACTTAGTATTATGATGTCATAGTATGTGCATTTTCTGCAATTGTAAAGGCCTATCCATTGGTGTTGGTCTCATGACCATTGGGTATGTTTGGGAAAAGGCAAGTCACCATCATCAATGTTACATTGTTTGTTGGGGTTTGGGGGGTAGGACCCCTTGGCCCCTAATCATTTCCACCCTCAAAACTGGGGGGTCTTAAGTCATGACTAATATGGGTGTGTTACAGTCTACGGGTAGATGTCAGCGATAGCTGTCTGTTGCCTCTCTGTCTCACTGCTGTCAGCTATACCGCCAGGTCATACCGTCTGGCCATACCCTAAATAAACCCCGCCTCCTTTCTGGAGGCTGTGCTTCTTCTCTTAGGTCTCGTCTACGTCTACCAAGCCAAACCCATGCTACCCCAGACTTAGCCACAGGAGTGGACACACGTGCACACGATCGAGTACATCAGGACTGTATGTACTAACGATGCATTGCATTCAAGTAATCGACATTACCTGAAGGCCTGAGGGCTCCTGAAGTACCATCCTGCCATTTACGTCTGTGTAAAGCGTTCTTTGTCTCTCTCCTTTGATCAACATGTGATCAATGCGTGATCAATGCATCTGAGCCTTAAGGGACTGAGCTCCGCTGACAGGAGACAAATAGGCTAAAGGAACCAAATATAGCATCAAATGGCACTAGGTAAAAGGATGAAACGTTGGAAAAGAAAAGAAACAGGTGTGCATTGGCGGAAAGAAAGAAAGAAAGCAGTGCGCCAAGACGGCGCGGCGCGGGAAGGAGCAGTAATCTACTACGTGGTCTCGCTCTATACTTTGTTAAATGAGTCGGTCAAGGGGGAGAGAGAGAGAGAGAGAGAGAGAGAGAGAGAGAGAGAGAGAGAGAGAGAGAGAGAGAGAGAGAGAGAGAGAGAGAGAGAGAGAGAGAGAGAGAGAGAGAGAGAGAGAGAGAGAGAGGGAGAGAGAGAGAGAGAGAGAGAGAGAGAGAGAGAGGAGAGAGAGAGAGAGAGAAAGAGAAAAAGAAAGAGAGAGACCTTGGACCCCCCTCTGGACAGAATATGTGGTGGAAATCTCTCACATATCGTCCATGGACTGTTTTTTTAGTAGAGGAACACCCCAGTACCACGCCCATGTCATTCTGAGGGCTACAAAAAGTTCCTGAAAAGTCATTTTTTATAAAAGCAACACTCACCCACCCAACTTTGGAGACCCATAACTTTTTTTATCACCATGTGCATGGCATCATGTACTTGGTTTGATGCACATGGTGCGATGCACATATTATGATGTACATGGTACGATGAACATTGTATGATGTACATGGTTCTATGCAAACAGTATGATGTACATAGTACGATGTACATGGTACGATAAACATGGCATTATGTACATGGCATGTATGTGCATGGCATTATGTACATGGCATGTATGTGCATGGCATTATGTACATGGCATGTATGTGCATGGCATTATGCACATGGCATGTATGTGCATGGCATTATGTACATGGCATGTATGTGCATGGCATTATGTACATGGCATGTATGTGCATGGCATTATGTACATGGCATGTATGTGCATGGCATTATGTACATGGCATGTATGTGCATGGCATTATGTACATGGCATGTATGTGCATGGCATTATGTACATGGCATGTATGTGCATGGCATTATGTACATGGCATGTATGTGCATGGCATTATGTACATGGCATGTATGTGCATGGCATTATGTACATGCACATGGTGCAATGCACATAATATGATGTGCATGGTGCGATGCACACAGTATGATGTACATAGATCAATGCACATTGTATGATGTACATGCTTCTATTCGCATAGGATCGGTGCATATGGTGCGATGCACATAGTGTGATGTACATGGTACGATGGACATGGTATCATACATGGATCGATGAACATGGTGCGATGCACATAGTATGATGCACATGGTACGATGGACATGGTATAATACATGGATCGATGAACATGGTGCGATGCACATAGTATGGTGTACATGATAAGATGGACATGGTATCATACATGGATTGATGAACATGGTGCGATGCACATAGTATGATGTACATGGTACGATGGACATGGTATAATACATGGATCGATGAACATGGTGCGATGCACATAGTATGGTGTACATGGTACGATGGACATGGTATAATACATGAATCGATGAACATGGTGCGATGCACATAGTATGATGTACATGGTGCGATGAACATGGTATGATGTACATAGTTCAATGCACATGGTTCGATGAACTTAGTATGATGTACATGGTTCTATGCACATGGTTTGATGCACATAGTACGATAGGCATGGTATCCTGTACATGGTTCTAAGCACATGGTGCGATGCACATAGTATGATGTACATGGTATGATGAACATAGTACGATGTACATGGTACCATGTACATGCTTATATGCACATGGTATCCTTGCTCACCTTAGCTTCCTCCTCAACAGCCAAAGACTGTTCCCCTTGGCTCGTTTGTGCTTGGCTCGCTCTTTCCATGCTGTAAGCAACAATTTGACCCACGCTGCCAAGTCTCTGGCTTCATCACCCTTCAACACAGCCGCTTGCAATGCTCCGAAGGCCGCCACAATGAGGCGCGTTCTCCGACATGCCTCCGCTGCCTGCAAGGATATATTGGGTGGGTGTGTTTATGGATGTGGGGGGGTTATGGATGTGGTGGTGTGGGGGTGGGTGTGGGGGTGGGGGGGGCTTATGGACATGCTGGGGGGTGGGGTTATGGATGTGGTGGTGTGGGGGTGGGGGGGTGGCTTAAGGACATGCTGGGGGGTGGGGTTATGGATGTGGTGGTGTGGGGGTGGGGGGGGGGGCTTATGGACATGCTGGGGGGGTGGGGTTATGGATGTGGTGGTGTTATGGATGTGGTGGTGTGTTTATGGGACATGCTGGGGTGAGGGTGGGGTGGGGTGGGGTGGGGGGGGGTTATGGACATGCTGGGGTGTGTGTTATGGATGTGGTGGTGTGTTTATGGATATATTGGGTGGGTGTGTTTATGGATGTGGTGGGGTTAACAAGCATGTCAAAAGAGGTGTCGCTGCGGGTGGGTGTGGGTGGGATGTGTGGGTGTGGGTGGGTGGGTGTGTTTATGGATGTAGTGGTGTTCACAAGCATGTCAAAGTAGGTGTCACTGCAGGTGGGTGGTGTGGGTGGGTGGGTGTGGGATGTGCTGGTGTGAGTGGGTGGGTGGGTGTGTTTATGGACATTTCTTCCGCTGCCTGTATGGATGTATTTAGGGGTCGGCTATGTTATATACTATTAGTGAATAAATAATATTATATAATTGTATATAATATTAATCGGACGAGCCGACTCACCAGAATTTTGAATTTATTTGAAAAAATAATATTATTGTGGCATTATAATAATATTAGTTAATATTAGTTTTTCAAACACTGATATTAGCTGCCTGCATGGATATGTTAATCTCTGAAGTTCAATGATCTGTATAGTTCAACTATCTGTTTAGTTTTGGGGGCAGTTGGGAAGGTGCTTGTGTACGCATGATGAAATCGAGGCATAAAGTAATCCCTGAAACCATTGAAACAAATCGAAAACATACGTCGGGGGTGGGGTGGGGTGGGTGTGTGGGGATGGGTGTGTGGGTGCGTGTGTGAGTGGAAGGTGGGGTGGGTGGGGGGGGTGTCCAGCCGGTTTCACAATGAGCTGCATTCTTCGACAAGCCTCAGCTTCCTGCATGGACACACGAATAAATGAATAAATACATAAACAGTACGTCTAATTACGAGGCATGGGGTTGAGGGGGCCAGCCCGTTTGCATGCACTAGGGCTAACCACCTGCATGTAAATATAAATAATTAAATAAATACATAAATAGCACGCCTAATTACGAGGCATGGGGTTGAGGGGGCCAGCCCGTTTGCATGCACTAGGGCCAACCACCTGCATGTAAATATAAATAAATAAATAAATAAATAAATACATAAATAGCACGCCTAATTACGAGGCATGGGGTTGAGGGGGCCAGCCCGTTTGCATGCACTGGGGCCAACCACCAGGGGATGGATATGTTAATCTCTGAAGTTCAGTGGTCTGTATAGTTCAATCGAGGGGGGGGGGGGGGGGGGGGGGGGGGGCAGGAATAAAGTTTGCAGACCGCATGTTCGGAAATTGTTTTTTTCCTCCCCCCCCCCCCCCCTCCCCCCCACCCGAGGCTTCAAATCTGGACACCCAGACAGCATAACATAGTGAAAGGGGGGTCCATGAGCATCATCTCGTCAAGGCCTTTCCAACCATACAGCAAAAAACAAAAAATATCAAGTTTGGACAAAGTTATTCAGTTTTTAGTATTTTTACAACTTTCTTGGGTAGCTCAGTAATCCGCGCCCTTGGAGGAGATCACCCAGGTATGAAAAGGCCTGAAGGCGTTATTTATCTGTCTATTCTATTATCATTTCCCATAATCCATGGTTTTAATTGACTCAAATTGTTATTTCGGAGCCTGAGGGTTTTCTGCTCAGTGCTTGGTGGGGGGTGGGTGGGCGTGATGGTGTGTGTTTGTGCAGTGTGTGGGGAGGAGGGTGTGCGTGTGTGCTATCCCTCATCCCCTCCCTGCTGCGCTCCTCACCTCCTACCTCCCCCTCCTCCCCTCCCACCAGCCCTCCTCACCTCCTATCTTCCCCTCCCACAGCGCTCCTCACCTCCCCACATGCTCCGCTCCTCACCTGCCCATTGGCCTTGTCCTCCTTGTATGTGTGTGTGTGTGTGTGTGAGAGAGAGTGTTTAATCCACCTGCTCATTGGCCTTGTCCTCCTTGTGTGTGTGTGTGTGTGTGTGTGAGAGAGTGTGTAACCCACCTGCTCATGGGCCTTGTCCTCCCTCTTTCCCTTCTTCCTCTCACTGTACTCTTGCCAGCGCTGGAAGGCACCCTTCATGTCGCGGTACTGATTTCCAAAAAGCATGGCAGAGTCATACTCGTCCCAAGCCACCTGAGCTCGAGTGAAAACTCTCACAAGAAGTGCCCTGGCCTCCACTACAGCCGCCCAGTATTGCAGTGACTGCCTCAATCTCCAACGGCACATGGCTTGGACACGGGAAGCAGCGAGCATCTGCACGAGAAGTGTGAGAAGTGTGAGAAGTGTGAGAAGGCTTGGACACGAGGAGCAGCGAAGATCTGCACGAGAAGTGTGATTAGGGTGAGAGGGTTCAGGAACAAGCAGTAGGAAGCATCTCTAGGGCACGAGTGTGATAAGTGCGAGAGGGTTCAGGACCAAGCAGTAGGAAGCATGTGTATGAAGTATGAGGCAGTTGAAAGAAATGTACATGTCAGCAGGGTAATTCAAAGCGCGCGCTTTTGCGCTTTTGAGCGCTGACTTTTTGACCCCCTCAGCGCTTTAAGCGCATTTTTTGCAACTCCCTGTGGGCGCAGCAAGCAATTTTTGCGCTTTTTGCACTCCAAAGCGCATTTTTTTTGTTTTCAAGTGCGCTAAAGCGCTGGCCAATTTGGCAATTTGAAGTACCCTGCAGGTCAGTGGTTCTTGGTTGGCATGACTGGGGCATAAATGGTTACTGGATGGGATGCTGTCCACATTACGAGTGAAGGTCTGGAGGATCAAGGTTTAACTTCCGAGGGTTTTCTAAAAACTACCTTATCCAGCTTATGTGGAATATTATTTTGGATGGTGTGTCCAAAATGATTGGGTACAAGTCCTATAATGATTCCCCAACTCATGTACTAGTAGTCGGCATCGTTTATTTTTGGGGGCTAATTGGAGCAGCTTCCAACCAGCTCCATTAGACAGCCACTGGGGCAAGCCCAAAGCTTTCAGCTGCGTTGGAATGCCTGAAATGTCAGCTTTCAGGCATACAAGCTAGCTTCAGGTTTGGCCCAAGGACAGAAGAAAGGAGATGCTTAGAAACTGCTACGCGTAGCCCAAAAATGAAACACTGATAGTCATAGTTTTTCTTACCAGTTACGAGCAACAGCTTCTAGGTAGCTCCCCTGACTAGCTCTTCAGCCAAAACAAATGCGACCTAGTGCACCTTGAAGCTGACACAATTAGCTGTCCAGAAATGCAGAATATTTTGGATTCAGCTCAGTTGCGGGCTCAAGGAGCTGCCCAGAAGCTATTGCTTGTAGCCGAAACGAAAAGCTCTGATGAGAGTCTGTAGTGCCTATGCCTCTTACCCCATGGGACTGAAAGTTCTTCCATTCTTGCCTCCCCCCACCCCACCCCCCCACCCTCTCTGTTGAACAGAACACTACTGTATACTGTATAGATCAACACCCTCCACCCACCCACCCACCCCACAAACCCACCTCCACCCCCCCACAAGCACTCCCTCAACTGACATAACGACCGCTGTTGAAATAGTGACGGTCTGTAGTGCCTATACCTTTTACCCCATGGAACTAAAAGTTCTTCCATTTTTGCCCCCCCACCCCACCCCACCCCCCCACCCTCTCTGTTGAACAGTACACTACTGTATACTGTATAGATCAACACCCTCCACCCACCCACCCACACCTAAACACACCCACCCACACACAAGCCCACGCCCACCCCCCCACAAGCACCCCCTCAACTGAAATACTGACCACTGTTCAAATATTGATAGTCTGTAGTGCCTATGCCTCTTACCCCACGGGACTGAAAGTTCTTCCATTCTCGCCATGCCTGCTTAAGCATTCTTATATTCACATCAGACGAGATGGATCTGCTGATGCTACGTAGGTGGCACTGACGGGCTGACCATATGGACCACCTGAAATAAGTTGGTGTGTCAGTAAGTCGAGATGCCTGTGATTAGTGTTGTTGTAGAGTGGCAAGGCTTGTGGCGCGGCTACCATTGCTGCCACTGCCTGCAGTGTATTGGTAAGTATGGTGGTTGTTGTGTGGTCGCGGTCATTGTAGTTTGACAAGGTTTGTGACCACTGCTGCTACTGACTGCCTGCATTATCTTGGTGTTGGTCTCATGACAAATGGGTATGTTTGGAAAAAGGCAAATCGCCATCATCAATGTTACATTGTTTGGTGGGGCTTGGGGGTTAAACCCTCTTGGTCACTAATCTGCCCACCCTCAAAACTGCTAAAGCCTGCATTGTCATGGTAGGTTGGATTTCAACTTCAAATATAAAACTTTAAAATTAATAAACACACATTTAAAAAGCCACACCGCTTTTAAAGTGCGGCTGACTAATTGGTAAGCAAGCACTCCCATGCATTGTTTTGAAGTTTAAATTTTTGAACTCATATGAGATACCCACCAACAGGAAGGCTTTTTTTTTGTAATTAAAGTTATTTTTAATTAAAGTTAAATTAAAGAAATCCACATATTACCTTGTTAAACACTTTTTAAAGTTTTGCCATTGTTTTCTAATTATTGTGTGAGTGGATTGGTGGCTTGCTGGTTTATTCATCCTTGTTGGGTTTGGTATTTTTAAAGTTTTGCCATAGTATTTGCCATAATATTGTTCATGATTATATTGTTCAAGTATTTTTAAAGTTTTGCCATTGTTTTCTAATTATTGTGAAAGTGGATTGGTGGCTTGCTGGTTTATTCATCCTTGTTGGGTTTGGTATCTTTTCTTTTTTGAGTTTGAGTGGTTTGGTATCCTTTGTTTTTTTTGTGTGGGGGGGGGTTCTTTTTGTTTGGAATCTTTTTTGGGGTGGTTTGGTATCTTATGGGGGGTTGGGGTGGTTTGGTATCTTATGGGGGGTTGGGGTGGTTTGGTATCTTATGGGGGGTTGAGGTGGTTTCGTATCTTTTGGGGGGTCGGGTGGTTAGGTAGCTTGCCTGGCTTTTCTTTTCGGCCTTTCTCGGTAGCTTCTAGGCATATCCCCAAGCCAGCCATTGTGCCACACCCAAATAGTTCAGCACTTCCGGACAGCTGATTGTGTCTGCTTCAAGGTGCACTTGGCCGCGTTAGGTTTAGCTGAAAAGAAAGTCAGGGAAGCTGCCCAGAAGCTGCTGTTCGGTTATGGAAAAGAAAACTGTGGTGGCTTGGTAGGTAGCAATTGTTGTCGGGTTTGGTTGTTTGTTTAGGCCTGTTTTTGCACATGATCGGTTAAACATGCAGGTGTATAGGATCCTTGGGTTCAGAAGTTGCCGTTAGCTGTAGTTTCCATGGCTGGATCATTCAACAACTACCAGTTGTTTTCTGACGACGTGTCGCCACTGCGTCGCAATTCCGTCGCTGCATGGCGACTCATGAACCCCCCAACCCCCCCATACAGGTTTCACAGGACCGGCTAACATAAGAATCCAAGTGGGCCCCTTTGGGCCCTCTTGCGAGTACCGCCCAGAGGAATAGGCCGGTACTTGGTAAATGAAAGAAATCATTGAGCCAAAACAGGCAACAGCATTTCAACAGCAAAACAGTTGACGGCCGTTTCATCTCCAAGCTTTGCGTTCTGCCATGCGATGGCTACGCAACAATCCTGAAATCAGGCTTGAGCAGCCCAAGTAGCTACCCAACCTGGGCAACATAAATCTGAAATACAAAACACTGACATTACATTCCACACCATCCACATTATAACCTTCAACACAAACATTATAAACGTCCACAGGAATGCGAGCATCGCAAAGGCATCTCATGCATCTGAAGGTTATGATAACGCCTGGTGGGGCGTGGTGTTAAGGGATCCCGTCGTACGCGGGTGGAGAGCGGTCTTCTACCTCAACTGGACAAGCTACCATCGCGGTTGACAACGACCTACAATGCTAGGAGCGACCGTAGGGGGAATCGAACCCCCGACTCTTAGTCCTCAAGCAATTTGGTCTACCACTAGACCAATGTACATCACTGAAAGGGGCTTTCAACACAAACATTATAAACGTCAACAGCATCACGAAGGCATCTCATGCAGGGCACTTCCATTGACCAAATTTGCCAGCGCTTTGGCGCACTTGAAAACAAAAAAACTGCGCTTTCTAGTGCAAAAAGCGCAAAAATTGCTTGCTGCGCCCACAGGGGGTTGCAAAAAACTGAGCGAAACGCGCAGTGGGGCTAAAAAAGGCAGCGCGCCAGCGCGCAAAAGCGCGCGCTTGGAAGTACCCTGATCTCATGCATTTGTGTGATTGTCCAACTCACCATTTCCAGGCTCGTCCAAGTATGAATTGCCTGGATGCATGTATCGCTTTGCCATGGGCCCTTGCTATGGAAGCCCTCCACAGCGAAAGTGTTCGCCGCATGCGACTAAGTGCTCCTCTGCATCCATTGATAGTATGGGGGGGGGGATGGGGTGTGGGGTGTGGGGGGGTAGGGGGGGCGACCAGGTGCTGGTGTGCTAGAGAGAGAGAGAGAGAGAGAGGAGAGAAGAAGAGAGAGATAGATGAGAGAGAGAGAGTGAGAGAGAGGAGGAGAGAGAGTAGAGAGAGGTGGGGGTAGGGGGCTAGGGGGGATTTCGAAAGTGCTGGCCTGATTTCACAATGAACTTGAATTGAAACAAGTGTGAATGTTTGATGCGAAAAAGGGGCTTCCTCTCTGCAATCCAGCGGTAGTACGCGGGTAGGGAGAAGGGTTGGGGAGTATGGGGGGTAGGAAGTGGTGGTAGGGGGGGCCGACAAGATGCGTGTGTGTGTTGAGAATGAGAAGAGAGAGAGGAGATAGAGAAGAGAGAGGAGAGAGGAGAGAGAGGTGAAGAGGAGAGAGAGAGAGAGAGAGAGAGAGAGAGAGAGATGTGGGAGAGATAGAAGGGGGGGTAGCTGGAGGTGGAGTTCGAAAAGTCTTGGTCTGCTTAACAAGTTGGAACTTGAATTTAAATAAGTGTGACTGTGTGATGCGACAAAGCGCTCCTCTGCATTTATCAACAATAGTTGCATTAAACGTAAACACTAATTTCAATCGAAGTTTCATTGCAAAATCAGACCCCCCCCCCCCCCCCCCCCCTCCCCCACCCCCCACTCCCCCCCCTCCACACACACACTCCCCTCTCTCTCTCTCTCTCTCTCTCTCTCTCTCTTACACACACAAGCACCTTGTCCCCCTCCTGACCCAGTCTCCCCTCCCCCCCACACACACAACCCCACACCCCCCCACAACCACCCCCCCAACTGACCTATTAGCCGCTGATGCCATTCTCCTCTCATACACGCACACACCACAAGCACCTTGCCCCCCCCCCCCACCCCCCCCCCCCCCCCCCCCCCCCCCTTCCCCCTCCTGACCCCCTCCCCCCTCCCCCACCCACAACCACAAGCCACCCCCTAACTGACCTACTCTCTGCTGATGCCAGTCTCTCCTTCGACTCCTCTGCCTCCTTCGCAAGTCTCATCAGCACCCGGCCTTTCAACGATCTCCGGTGGAACAGCAGCACTGCAGATGCCACTGAAGTGCAGTGCTCCATAATGGTCCTACTGTCCAAGGCACATTGCTGCACCACCTGCTCTTGCCCCAAGCCAACTCGCTCCACCATCTGCTGTTGCCCTGAGACAGAAATATCGTACTGCAACTGTACTTCAGGCGGTGTGTTCTCCCCACCCTGGTCTGAGACACATAGCAGCCTCATCTCCTGACCCCTCTCATGGGCCCCCCCCTCCCAGCTGGAACACGAGTCTGTCTCGATCCCACTGCACTCTGCTTCTGCTTCTTCACTAACCACCTCACCCGCATGCTCTTTGTCGCCATGCCTTGCACTGCCTTGGGTACCATGGACCAGGCTGTAGTCTCCCTCCTCCTCCTCCCCCTCCTGGTCAAAATCACCGCTGTAACCATCACTGGTATCATCACTGCCACCATCATCATCATCATCATCATCATCATCACCACCATCACCGCCAAACTCTTCATCAAGTCTGCCTCCACGTCCGCCCACTGACTGGAAGGTGGTTGGGATGTTGGTGCTAGCTAGGCCTTGCATGGTTTTCCTAGCTGGGCCTTGGGCGAGAGCCCTAGCAGGGCCTGGGACGGGAGTACTATCAGGGCCTTGCATGGTGTGTATGGGATGTGTGTGGTGTGTGGGTTGTGGGTTATGGGGAGTGGGGATTTGGGAGTGGGGTATGGGGAGGGGGGGTGTGGGGTGCGGGGCCCTATCCAATGCATCGAAAGGCACATTGAGCGGGCTGCTCAGTGCTGATAGCGGCTGCCAGGCTGGTGAGAGTCCGTGGGACTGAGCGCATGAGCCGTGGAGCTTGCCAAGCTCATTACTCCCTTGGGATTGTCCTTGACTTGAAAAAGTGTCTGCCTGCTGTTGGTGGTGGATCGTGTGAAGTGTGTGGTACGTACCGTTATGCTGCTGCTGCTGTTGCTCCAACTCGAAGCGACCACCATCCACGTATATGGACTCCTCTTGTTGTTGCTCCTTCTGCTGGGTGCCAACCCTGCCTTGCTGCTGCTGCTGCTGCTGCCGCTGTTGTTGCTGCTGCTGTTGTTGCTGCTGCTGATTGCTGCTGCTGCTGCCTCGCTGCTGTTGTTGCGTCTGTTGCTGATTGCTGCTGCTGCTGCCTCGCTGCTGTTGCTGATTGCTGCTGCTGCTGCCTCTTTGCTGTTGCACCTCTAAGCGACCCTCGTCCTGCCATTGCTCCTTCACCAGCAATGTGCGCTTCTCATGTTGCTCACGCGTCCTCCTGCCTGCTCCACGCTCGCTAGCATGAGGTGACAAGACCTTTTGCTTCAGCTTCGATGGCGAAGGCACAAGGGAGCCTATCGTTCCTTTGGCCGCCCTACCTGCAGGCTTATATTCGCCTGACCCCTGTGCTTGCCTGACTTCGTTCATGACGGTGCGTGGATGGTGGCCTGAGCTGATTTCTGTGACAGCTTGGAGAGTGGTGCACTCTCCTGACTGTTGCCGTCCACCTGGTTTCTGTTCTTGACTGACTTGGTTCATGACGTTGAGTGGATGATAGCCTGGGCTGACAGAGCCACGGCCAGTACCGGTATGTAAGCTGCTACTCACCACACTCTCTTTCCTCGCCATGACAGATGCGCGGATTGGTGACTTGCGTGCTGCACTGCCATGCTTGTTGTTCTTCGGTCGGTACCTGCCCAAGCGGCTGATGCTGGTTTGCAGCATGGGTGGGGAGAGGACAATCCTCCGTGCGGGCGATGCAAGTATAGGGGACTTGTTGAGTCCTACCACACATGGATTGAAGGTGCTTGGCTGGTGGGGTGGGGAGCTGTGGTATGGAGCAAGGGAGGGCTCAGGACGAAAGGCAGATGAGATGACGGGCCTGCCTTGCCGTGTTGACACCATACCCATGTGAGAAGGGGGGCTTCGGTCACCAGGGGGGGACCAAGGTCTCTTGCTGTCGCCCCCATATGTACTGCCTCCAGGGAGCTCACGAAGCAGTCCATACTGTACGGCTTCTAGCTTGGGTCCCACCACCCCACGCATTGGGGATGTCGATTCTTCGCTACTAGCTACAGTCGCCAGTAGCTGAGCACTGCGTTGCGGCGCTGCCAGGGTATCCCTTTCTACAGCCCCCCCAGACATATGTGGAGGTGTCAGGACCCCCTTTGGACTCAGGACGAAACCCAAGGGGGGCCTCCCAGGACTGGTGACAGCTACTGCATGCGGGGGCGGAGAGTGGCGGCTGGCCACTCCCTCCCGCTGGTCGCAGTTTGGCTTGGCTCCCTTATAGGGGCTAGAGTCCCTGGCCTGAGAACTCTGTTGTCTTAGAGAATTCAAAGAAGCTTTGTGCTGCAGAGTACATTGCTCGCTGTCCAGAAGGGCTGAAACAGCGGTGACAAGGGGGACGCTGTAGTGTGATAGCTGGTTTTGAAGCTGGCATGCTGTGACTGATGCGTGGTGGATGAGCGGATGTAGTGACATCCCTTTGAGGCGCAGTTGAGTGGCTAGGCCATCAATCTCTGACTGGACCTGCAAGGGTGTGTGTGGATACAGCTGTGACAAGGGGGACGCTGTAGTGTGAGAGCTGATTTTGAAGCTGGGATGCTGCGATTGATGCGTGGTGGATGAGCGGATGTGGTGACATCCCTTTGAGGCGCAGTTGAGTGGCCATGCCATCAATCTCTGACTGAACCTGTGTTTGTGTGTGTGTGGTGGTGGGTGGGGTTGTGTGTGTGTGTGTGTGTGCGGTGGTGGGTGGGGTTGTGAGTGTGTATGTGTGTGTGTGTGTGTGTGTGTTGTGTGGTGTGAGGGGGGGGGGGGGGGGGGGGGGGTATGTGTATGTGTATGTATATGTGTGTGTGTGTGTTTGGGGGGGGGAAACTGTGTGTGTGCGTGTGTGTACGTGGGTGGGGGTGGGGGTGGGGGGTAACAAATAATAGCTTCTTTCCGGGGCAGTGAGTACTAGGGATATAAGTTGAAATAGTCGAAAAGAGAAATCAACAGTAAGAGGAGACGAGAGAAAGGGATTCACGATTACAAAAAGTAGCGACTAGTTTCGTCAAATATACATCATTAGGCGGCAGTAATACAGTTTGACTCTGTCTCTCAACTATGAGGACATGATTGCAGCCTCACGCCAGCTAGGGCAGCCGAAACCAGCACAGACAAGCCCCTACCAACCCAAACTAGCCTTGACCTGCCCAAACCAGCCCTGACCAGCCCAAACCAGACCCGATCAGCCTCAAATAGACATCATTAGGCGTCAGTAATACAGTTTAACTCTGTCTCTCGGCTAAGAGGTCATGGTTGCTCACGCCACCTAGGGCAGCCGCAACCAGCCCAGACCAGCCCCTACCAGCCCAAACTAGACCTGACCAGCCAAAACCAGACCCGACCAGCCTCAAATAGACATCATTAGGCGGCAGTAATACAATTTGACTCTGTCTCTCGTCAATGAAGTCATGGTTGCAGGCTCACGCTAGCTAGGACAGCCGAAACCAGCACAGACCAGCGCCTACCAGCCCAAACTAGACCTGTCCAGCCCAAACTAGCCTTGACCAGCCCAAACCAGCCCAAACCAGACCCGATCAGCCTCAAATAGACATCATTAGGCGTCAGCAATACAGTTTTACTCCATCTCTAGACTATGAGGACATGGTTGCTCACGCCAGCTAGGGCAGCCACAACCAGCACAGACCAGCCCCTACCAGCCCAAACTGGCCTTGACCAGCCCAAACCAGACCCGGCCAGCCTCAAATAGACATCATTGGGCGGCAGTAATACAATTCGACTCTATCTCTCGACTAACCAGTGTTTTATTTGTGTGCGACACATCGCAAATTGAGCGCCTCGGTGCGACCCCAGTGTGACACACTGCTCTCCACAGGGTTTGAGGTTTGGGGTTTAGGGATTACGATTTAGTTTGTTTTCATTGCAGACTTCTTTCCCTACCGTTCTTTAACGTGACATAGGCATCGTCAGGCGGCTTACCTGTTGAGACTCCTGCTGTGTGGTTGTGAGTTTGGCTTGCATCGATGACACCACACCCGCAAGCTCAGCCTGGCGTTGGCGCATAGCCAGCTGCCTCTCGGTCAGGGGCTGCAAGTCCCTCTGCAGCACCTCGATAGCTGCACATGGAATAAATGAATAAATGAATAAATGAATAAATAAATATATAAATAAATAAATATATAAAAAAATAAATGAATCAATCAAAGTTACGCCTTATGTCGAGGTGCTAGGTTGAGGACCAAGTTGAGGTCGAGGGCCAGGTTGAGGGCCAGCCCGGGGCCAAACATATTATGAATATACATAGCCAACTGCCTGTCAGTCAGGGGCTGCAAGTCCCTCTGCAGCACCTCAATAGCTGCACAAACAAGGGGAATTGCCATATATCAGTATGCACGTTTATTATTTATGTACATGATTTATGCATTTCCGGTATATTTGTACACGTTTCTTATCTGTGTCAAGATAGCCGTACAAAGAACGGGAAATTACCATATCAGTATACACATTTATTATTTGTTTACATGCATGATGTATTTACGGTATTTTTTACATGTTTCTTATTTGTCTTATAATAGCTGTACAAAGACGGGGAATCACCTTATCAGTAAACATATTGATTATTTCAACACATGTAATATGAATTTCCAGTACATTTGTGTACATTTCTTATTTGTGTACATTTCTTATTTGTGTACATTATATTTCTTATTACCATATATCAGTATGCCCATTTATCATTTATACACATGTGTTATGCATTTCCGGTATACTTGTATACCTTTATTATTTGAGTACAAATAGCAGTACAACAAAAGGGGCATGCGTGGATGACTCCACACCTGCAAGCTCAGCCTGGCGTTGGCGCATGTGTGTATGTTACAGTCCAGGGGTAGGCCAAATAGGCCAAAAGACTTGACCGGCCGTGATAGGAAGGGCTAAAAACAAGTTCTATGCAGCATCGCATGCAACACTACAACTTGGCGGAGAGTGTTCGCGACGGAGCGACAGGTGGCAACGGAAGCGAGTTAGTTATGAGACTGGTGGCTGACGTGTCAGGCTTTGTCTCGGTCAGACAGTCGGTCGGTCAAACGGACAAATGGGTAAACCTGGGGGCTCGGCCAAAAAGGCATTTGATGACCTGAACCCCAAACAGTCGTTTTACTGACGGGAGCCCTGAGTTCGTGCTACATTGATAATTTAATTCTACAATTACGCATAGCTAGCTGTCCCTCGGTCAGGGTCTGCAGCCTCCTCTGCAACAACTCAACAGCTGCATAAGGAATAAATAAATAAATACATAAATAAATGTTACGCCTTATGACGAGGAGTGAGGTTGAAGGCCAAGTTTTGGTTGAGGGCTAGGTTGAGGGCAAGCCCGGTCGCTAGCGCTAGGGCCAAACATATAATGAACATATATAGGAGTACCTCTTCCTGGGGGCTGGTATCCCCCCCCATATTGGCGGCTGGCCCCAGTGCAAGCAAACGGACTGGCCTCCCTCAACCTCGCGCCTCGTAATAAGACGTACTGTTTATTTATGTATTTATTTATTTATTTCTTGTGCAGCTATCGAGGTGTTGCAGAGGGAGCTGCAGCCGCTGACCGAGGGACAGCTAGCTATTTTATTTTATCAGTTCCTCATCCTTGTGCAAGGATCCTTGTGTAGAGCAGGGAACAAGTGTCCTGTTTTTGAAGCAATCTGTTTTGTATCTGAATCCCAATTACTGAACTATAATTGTATAAGCTAGCATCATCACTCCCTACCATCCCAGGTGGTAGCATGACTTACTATGCTGCACATGCTGTAACTGTAGTGTGGCCTGCTCTTTGTCAGACACGAGCTCTTCCCTTTAAACTTCCAGCCTGACCATGGTGACTTTCCCCAGCTGCGGCGTATGGGAGGGTCCCCTTAACACCATGCCCCTCCAGGCGTTATCTTTTTTTTTTCTTCCAGCCTCACATGCTGTGCGTTTGTCTCGCTGCATAAAGACCCAGCTATAGGCCCATAAAATACAATACCTCAAATTATATAAGCCAGCATCATTACTTCCTACCATCCCAGGTGGTAGCTCGATTAACTTTGCTGCACATGATATAGCTGAAGTGCTGCTTCCTCCCAGTCAAACACTAGCTCTGCCCTTCAGCTCCCTGCCTACCCTCCTGTGTGTCTGTCTCGCTGCATTAAGACCCAGCTATAGGCCCATCGAATACAATACCCCCAATCATATAAGCTAGCAACATTACTCACAATTATTGCATGTGGCAGCACGACTTACTTTACTGCACATGCTGTAGCTGAAGTGCTGCTTCCTCCTAGTCAGACACTAGCTCTGCCCTTTTAGCTCCCTGCATACCCCCCCGTGCCTCTGTCTCGCTGCATTAAGACCCAGCTATAGGCCCACGGAATACAATACCTACGATTATATAAGCTAGCATCATTACTCCCTATCATCCCAGGTGCTAGCACGACTTACTTTGCTGCACATGCTGTAGCTGCAGTGCGGCCTGTTCCTTGTTACATGCTAGCTCTGCCACTTCAGCTCCAAGCCTCGCCTCCCGTGCCTCTGCCTCACTGAGACCAGTTGCAGCAAGAGCAAGAGCCTGTTCTGCCTCCTCCACCTTTGCCTGTCCTTGTGACAACCCAGTCCTGGCAGTCTGAGCGACCGTGGCTAGTGCCTTTGCTACAGTTGTGTTGTGATCCACCTGCGTTCGCAATTGCATGATTAGTGTGGAGCATGAATGCATGATACAATGACAGGATTATGGACGAAATGGTGAGTATCATGATGCATTGAAAGGATTATGGACGAAATGGTGAGTATCATGATGCATCGAAAGGATTATGGATGGAGTGGTGAGTATCATGATACAATGAAAGGATTATGGATGGAGTGGTGAGTATCATGATACAATGAAAGGATTATGGATGGAGTTGTGAGTATCATGATACAATGAAAGGATTATGGTTGGAGGGGTGAGTATCTTGATGCATTGAAAGGATTATGGATGGAGTGGTGAGTATCTTGAGGCATTGAAAGGATTATGGATGGAGTGGTGAGTATCATGATGTATGGGGTGAAGAATGGTGAAGGAGTCCTGGCAGTCTCAGCGACTGTTGCCAGTGCCCTTGCCAGTGCCTTTGCTACAGTTGTGTTGTGTTCCATCTGCGCCCGCAATTGCATGATTAGTGTAAAACATGATGCAGTGAAAGGAATGATGGATGAAGTGGTGAGTATCGTGATGTATGGGGTGAAGAATGGTGATGGAGTCTAGGAAGTCTGACCAACCGTGGCCAGTGCCATTGCAACAGCTGTGTTGTGGTCCGCCTGCAATCACAATTGCATGATTAGTGTGGAGCATGATGCAATGAAAGGAATGATGGTTACAGTGGTGAGTATCTCGATGTATGGGGTGAAGAATGGTGATTGAGTCCTGGAAGTCTGAGTGACTATTGCCAGTGCCCTTGCCAGTGCCTTTGAAAAAATTGTGTTGTGTTCCACCTGCGCTCGCAATTCCATTATTATTCCGGAGCATGATGCAATGATAGGATTGTGGTTAGAGTGGTGAATATCGTGATGTATGGGGTGAAGAATGGTGATGGAGACCTGGCAGTCTGAGCGACCGTGGTCAGTGCCTTTGCGATAGTTGTGTTGTCATCCACCTGCGCTCGCAATTGCATGATTAGTGTGGAGCATGATGCAATGAAAGGATTGATGGTAACAGTGGTGAGTGTCGTGATGTATGGGGTGAAGAATGTTGATGGAGTCTAGGAAGTCTGACCCACCGTGGCCAGTGCAATTGCTACAGTTGTGCTGTGATCCACCTGGGATCACAATTGCATGATTAGTGTGGAGCATGATGCAATAAACGGATTATGGATGGAGTGGTGAGTATCGTGATGTATGGGGTGAAGAATGGTGCTGGGGTCCTGGCAGTCTGATCGACTGTGGCCAGTGCCATTGCAACAGTTGTGTTGTGATCCACTTGCGCTCAAAATGTCACCATTGCACGATTGGAGCATGATGCGTTGACAGTAGCAGGATCTATCATGCTACTATACTACTGCTCTCATACTATTATTCTCATTCTCTCCCTTGCCAGCCCCTCCATGCACTTCGTGAGGTGGTGCTGGTTGCAGCTGTCGCTTCTGCGTGCTTACTATGTCAGCCATATAGCCCCTTTCAGTGATATCCATTGGTCTAGCGGTAGACCAAATCACTATGAGGATGAAGAGTCGGGCGTTCGATCCCCCCTTTATGGTATCTTATGATATCATGTCATCATATGATATCATGTCATCATATGATATCATGCCATCATATGATATCATGTCATCATATGATATCATGTCATCATATGATATCATGTCATCATATGATATCATGTCATCATATGATATCATGTCATCATATGATATCATGTCATCATATGATATCATGTCATCATATGATATCATGTCATCATATGATATCATGTCATCATATGATATCATGTCATCATATTATATCATGTCATCATATTATATCATGTCATCATATGATATCATGTCATCATATGATATCATGTCATCATATGATATCATGTCATCATATGATATCATGTCATCATATGATATCATGTCATCATTTGATATCATGTCATCATATGATATCATATGGTATCATATGATGCCGGCAGCCTGTCTAGGCCAAAGTTACCACTTAAATAAAATACCATATGATGCCAATTGTATGAGTTCATATGATATTATACTCACCTTTGTCAAAAATCATATGATATGCCGATTCCTAACTACTTGTGTGAGTGTGAGACCTACATCCCCTTGGGCTACAGTTAGCACTTTATCCGATTCCACCATCATATTTTTCGATCTGTTTTTTTCCTGTTAAGGCTTGGAATGGAGCAAGGCACTACAAGTAGGCCATGCAATCTAACCAAACCCAGTTGCATGCGTGTGTGGCCTACATCCCCTTGGGCTACGGTCAGCACTTTACCTGACTCTGCTATCTTATTTTTTCTGATTATTTTCCTGTCAAGGCTTGGAATGGAGCAAAGCACTACAAGTAGGCCATGTAATCTAACCAAACCCAGTTGCATGCGTGTGTGGCCTACATCCCCTTGGCTGCAGTCAGCACTTTATCCGACTCCGAAAATCATATGATATTTCTATCCCTAACTACCTGTGTGAGTGTGAGACTTACATCAGCTTGGGCTAGAGTCAACGCTTTATCCGACTCCGCCATTTATTGTCTTCTAACTGGTTATTTTCTGTTAAGGCTTGCAACGGAGCAAGGCACTACTTGTGTGTGTGTGTGACTTACATTTGCTTGGGCTACAGTCAGCACTTTATCCGACTCCGCCATTTTTTTACTGATTATTTTCTGTTAAAGAGTGCAACACAGCAAGGCACTACTAATGTGAGTGTGAGACTTACATCAGCTTGGGCTAGAGTCAACACTTTATCTGACTCCGCCATTTATTGTTTTCTAGCTGGATATTTTCTGTTAAGGCTTGCAACGGAGCAAGGCACTACTTGTGTGAGAGTGAGACCTACATCCCCATAGGCTAGAGTCAACACTTTGTCCGACTCAGCCATTTATTGTTTCTAACTCATTAATTTAAGTTAAGGCTTGCAACGGAGCAAGGTACGACTTGTGTGAGTGTGAGACTCACGTCTGCTTGGGCTAGAGTCAACACTTTATCCGGTTCCACAATTTTTTGTTTCTAACTGATAATTTTCTGTTGAGGAGTGCAATGGGGCTAGGCACTACTTGTGTGAGTGTGTGACCTACATCCCCTTGGGCTACAGTCAGAACTTTATACGATTCCGCCAGTTTATTTTTTCCTAACTGGTTATTTTCTGTTAGGGCTTGCAACGGAGCAAGGCACTACTTGCGTGAATGTGTGGCCTACATCTCCTTGGGCTACAGTCAGAACTTTATCCGACTCCGCCAGTTTATTTTTTCCTAACTAATAATTGTATGTTAATGAGTGCTTTGCAGCAAGGCTCTACTTGTGTGAGTGTGAGACTTACGTCTGCTTGGGCTAGAGTCAACACTTTATCCGACTCCGCCATCTTCTTCTTGGCCTGCTCCACGTAGTGTGCGTAGCGAGGTGCTTGTATGGCGGGTGCCGTCGATGCTTGTGCCACTGAGCTGCGTAGATGCTCTGCCACGGCATTGTTGACCTGCACAGGGAGCGGGTGTGGGTGTGGGAGCATGTGGGTGTAGGTGGGGGAGCGTGTGTGTGTGTGTGTGTGGTGGTGGTGATGGTGGGGGGGGGGAGGGGGCGGTTGGAGGGGGGGGCGTGTGTGTGTGTGGGGGGGGGGGGGGCAAGGGAGCGGGTTGGGTGTGGGGGGAGTGGGGGGTGGAGCGGGGGTGGGGTGGGGGGGGAGTGGGGGGGAGAGCGGAAGGGGGTGGGGGAGCGGGTGGGGGGAGCGGAAGGGGGTGTTGGCGGGGGAGCGGACGGGCGGTGTGGTTGTGGGGGTGGGTGTGGGTGTGGGGGAGTGGGCGGGGGTGTGGGTGGGGGAGCAGAAGGGTGTGGGTGTGGGTGGGGGGATGGGTTTGGGGATGGGGGTTGGGGAGCGGGTGGGGGTGGGGGTGGGGGAGCGGGTGGGGGGGGAGTAAGGGAGTATGTATATAAACCTCAAGCTGGTAGCACATGACAGATTAATAGACACAGGCATGGGAAGGTGAGCACACGTGATGTGATGGCACTGACTGTTTCAACCAACTGACCAACCAACCAACCAACCGACTGACCTGCATGGCCTCAGAAAAGCGCTGCTGAGCAAGCAGTAGCCGTTTGCGTGCCTCAAGCTCGGCTGGGTCAGCGTTTGAGATTTCACCCTGGACTTCCAACACCTGCACAGCGTGGCGGTTTAGGGTTTAGGGTTAAGGGTTTTAACCTATTGGTTTTGAGATTTCACCCTGGACTTCCAACAACTGCACAGCAAAGGGCTTTTACTCAAATCTGAAAGTAGTTTTTTCTAGCATCATGGTTTTAGGCCTCCTCCAGGGACAGCGTTTTAGTGTTTTTCTAACTTTTATAGCCTGATGTAGCTTTTTAGGACCATTTAGGGCAAACAAGAAAACATTTGTTCAAATTTGTATAGCGAGAATTTTGCCAAAACGGGGTCAAAACTAGCGATCGCTATATATAGCAGGAAAATAGCCCTGGCACAGCATGGGGGTGTATTCCCTGAGGGCAAACAATGCCATGGGCCACCCAATGTTGTTTTGCCGACGACGCGTCACCATTCCATCGCCATCCTTTCGCTGCATGGCAATGCATGGGTCTGGCTAAGCTAGCCAGAAACGCCCATCTACCCCCCCACCCACTCGGGCTCCGCGATTTGTGCTCGGCGCAGAGCCCCTGGGGTTCGGGGGTCAGTGTGTCGAAATGGGGTCGCACTGAGTTTTTTACATCAATTTCCAACTCGTCACACGCAACAAACAGTGTGGCTTTGTTGGCTAGCCCGGAGGGCCCTCAGGAAGTTGCTCGTGTACCGCATGTTGGAATCGGGGCATGAATGGGTCGTTAGCCCCAAAACCATCAAAACAAGTGAAGAAAAATGTGTTGAGGGGTAGAAATTGCCCCCCCCACACTCACACACACACAAAAAAGGGGGGCTAGCCCCTGGGCTAGCCACACAACTTCCATCCCCGTCCCTGCCCACTTTAAATCACCAACACACCAACAGCACAGCAAAGCAAAGCGCGGCACAGTTCAGCATAGCAATGCACATCACAGCAATGCACATCACAGCATGGCTCAGCACAGGACAGCACAGCTTAGCACAGCAATGCACAGCACAGCACAGCACAGGACAGCAATGCACAACACAGCATGGCTCAGCACAGGACAGCACAGAAATGCACAGGACAGCAATGCACAGCACAGGACAGGACAGCAATGCACAGGACAGGACAGGACAGTACAGGACAGCAATGCACAGCACAGCATGGCTCAGCACAGGACAGCACAGAAATGGACAGTACAGGACAGCACAGGACAGCAATTCACAGCATAGCAATGCACAGGACAGCACAGCTCAGCACAGTAATGCACAGCACAGCATCTGAAGCCCGTATTTTTGGCGGAGCCCCCTCTTCAAGGGGGCGGGAGCCCCCATGTTTACCCATTTGTCCGTTTGTCCGACAGAAAAACAGAAAAAGCCCGACACGTCAGCCAACGGTCGTGTAACTAACTCGCTTCGGTCAGCTCCATCGTTGCCACCTTTCGTTCCGTTGCCAACACACTACGCCAATTTTCCGCGTCGCTTGCGACGCTGCATAGGACTTTTTCTACCACCAACGCTGTTGGCAACCAGGGCACAGGAAAAGAAAGAAGAAAAGTGGAAAAGAAAAAAAAGTGGGGGGGAAAAAGTGAAGAAAAGTGAAAAGAAAGAAGAAGATGTGAAAAGTGAAGAAAAGTGAAAAGAAAGAAGAAAAGTGGAATATATTCAGAAAGTGTGTACACACCTTGGCTTGCGCTGCCTCCAGACGTTGAGCAGCTTCAGCGTACTTAGCCCTCACTTGGCTTCCTGCAAGCGCCTGAGCGCAGAAGGGAAATGGAGGAAGAGGTGGGGGTGGGTGTGGGGATGTGGGTGTGGGGAGTTGGGTTTGGGGATGTGGGTGTAGGGATGTGGGTGTGGGGATGTGGGTGTTGGGAGTTGGGTTTGGGGAGTTGGGTTTGGGGATGTGGGTGTGAGGATGTGGGTGTGGGGAGTTGGGAAGCGACTCAGGTTAAAGAAAGGCCAGTGTGCATATCCAGTTGCTACAAAGACCGCATCCACCCTTCCTACCTCATGTGTGGGGTTGAGATTAGCTGCTGCCTCTCATGTTATGTACCTCAATAATGATAACGCCTGGTGGGGCGTGGTATTAAGGGAGCCCCGTCTTACGGCGGTAGGGAACGGGCTGCTACTTTACCTGGACAAAGCTACCATGGTGGTTGACAGCGACCGCGAACACTTAAGCGCACCCGTGGGGATTTGAACCCGGCACCTACGTCGTTCAAGGAGCTCTGCCATTGAGCCATTCATTGAACGGAGATATGTACCTCAAAGTACATCAATGTGTTATCATGTACCTCAAAGTACATCAATGTGTTGCCATGTACCTCAAATTACATCAACGTGTTGCCATGTACCTCAAAGTACATCCATGTGTCATGTACCCCAAAGTGCATCAATGTGTTGTCATGTACCCCTAAGTACATCAATGTGTTATGTACCTCAAAGTACATCAATGTATTATCATGTACCTCAAATTACATCAACGTGTTGCCATGTACCTCAAAGTGCACCAACGTATTATGTACCTCAAAGTACATCAATGTATTATCATGTACCTCAAAGTAAATCGATGTATTATGTACCTCAAAGTACATCAATGTGTTGTCATGTACCTCAAAGTACATCAATGTGTTATGTACCTCAAAGTGCATCAACGTAATATCATGTACCTCAAAGTACATCAATGTATTGTCATGTACCCCAAAGTACATCAACGTGCTGCCATGCACCTCACAGTACATCAATGTGTTATGTACCTCAAAGTGCATCAATGTGTTGCCATGTACCCCAAAGTATCCAAACCAACCGAACCCAACCAAAAGAAATCCCCCCAGTCCCACACCCCAACGCAAACGGAGCCATCAACCTAGTATCATCCTTTAGGTTGATACTAGGTTGATACTAGGTTGATACTAGGTTGATACTAGGGGATTCATCAACCTAGTATCATCCCGATAAAACACAAGCTGGTCCAACCCCAGACCTCAAACCAGCCCAGCCCATCAAACAACGACATCACACAACCCGGTCAACACTGTTTTTTTGTATGCTAGGCGTCGCAAATGGACTTGGTGCGACCCCAGCGATGCGCTGCCCTCGCTACAGAGCGAGGAGCTCGGGGGGTTTGCGGGGGCATGTCTGACTAGTTTAGCCAGACTCATGCATTGCCTTGCAGCGACGGAATGGCGAGGCATCATTGGAAAAAAAGTGTTAGAGCCAGTCAAAGCCAATGTCACCTGCCCAGCAGTCTTACTGCATTGTCCAACACTTGCAGAATCTGTTCCAGCTACACTTCCACTCAGCTTGGCACTCAACCCATCACTACCCACCACAACACAGCACATCAAAGCACAACACAACCCCGCCAAAGCCAATGTCACCTGCTCAGCTGCCCCACTGCATTGTCCAACTCTAGCAGTCTCGGTTGTAGCTACAGTTTCACTCAGCTCTGCACGCAGGGCTTGTTGTTGCTCCATGTGCTGCTGTATGGAGACGATGGCCTGGACATAGGAGAGAGGCGAGATCTTGTTGTTCAGGATGGTGGTGGTGGTAGTGGTGGTGTGTGTGTGGTGGTTGTGGTGGTGGTGGTGGTGGGGGGGGGGGGGGGGGGGGCGGTAGCTTGTTGTTGCTCCATGCGCTGATGTATGGAGACGATTGCCTGGACATAGGAGAGAGGCGAGATCTTGTTGTTCAAGATGGTGGTGGTGGTGGTGGTGGTGTGTGTGTGTGTGGTGGTGTGTGTGGTTGTGGTGGTGGTGGTGTGTGTGTGGTGGTGTGTGAGTGGTGGTGGTGGTGGTGGTGTGTGTGTGGTGGTGGTGGTGGTGGTGGTGTGTGTGTGGGGGGGGTAACAGATGGTGTGGTGTGGTTGGGGAGGCAGCTCTGCACTCAGGGCTTGTTGTTACTCCATGCGCTGATGTATGGAGACGATGGCCTGGACATTGGATAGAGATGGGATCTTGTTGTTCAGGATGGTGGTGGTGGTGGTGTGGGTGGGTGGGTGTGGGTGCAGATGGTGTGGTGTGGGTGGGAAGACAACTCTGCACTCAGGGCTTGTTGTTGCTCCATACGCTGATGTAGGGGGACGATGGCCTGGTGGGTGGGTGGGGTGGAGTGTGGAGTGGGGTCCAGGTGGTGTGGTCTGGTGTGGCGTGTGTGTACGGTGGGGTGGGACAGAATGGGTGGAGAAGGTGTGTGTGTGGGGGGGAGAATCAAACTGATTCAGTTTGCACAAATACAAACAAATAAACGCCCGTAAAAAAGCCGGATAACAGCCCTACATCACTCACATCATTGATCCCCTCCATCTTGTTGTTGCTTGGGGGGTCTGTCTTGAGACAGAGGCAGTTTTCAGGCAGCGGCAAGTACCCCCCCCCCCCCCCCCCCCCCCCCCCCCCCCTGGACACATCCACCACCCACTCCCCCCCCCCCCCCCCCGGACATGCCACCCACACATTCACCAACCCACACCATCAACACGCCCCCCCCCCCCCCCCCCCCCCTGGACATGCACCACTCACACACCAACCCACACCACCAACACGCCCCCCCCCCGGATATACACCACTCACATCATTGATCCTCTCCATCTCAGACTTCAAGTATGCACTCTGCTTCACTGCTCCATTCAGTGACTGAGTCGTCTCCTGGGCACCCTCATCAAGTCGCTGCTTTTGGCGTGCCAGCTCAGCGGTAGCCGCCTTAGCCACTGCTTTCAATTGGGCCAGGGTGCTTTCGTGGAGAGTCTTCTGGGATAGGTGCTCCCGCAGTTGCATCAAGAGGGGCACAACCTAGAAAGGGGTAGTTGTCAGGCCAGGGCAGTTGTATGTTGTTGTTGTTGTTGTTGTTGTGTGTTGTTGTTGTTGTGTGTTGTGTGTTGTTGTTGTTGTTGTTGTTGTTGTTGTTGTATGTTAAGGATAGTTGTCAGGCAAGGGTAGTTGTGAGAGGTGAGTAGTCATGAGACAGCGCCATCTGTCAGGCTTTCAATTAGGCGAGGGTGCTTCCATGAACAGTCTCCTGGGATAGGTGCTCCCGCAGTTGCATCAAGAGGGGCACAACCTGGATAGGGGTAGTTGTCAGGCAAGGGCAGTTGTATGTTGTATGTTGTTGTTGTTGTTGTTGTTGTTGTTGTTGTTGTATGTTCGGGATAGTAGTCAGGCAAGGGCAATTGTATGTTGTTGTTGTTGTTGCTGTTGTTGTTTGTGCGGGATAGTTGTCAGGCAAGGGAAGTTGTATGTTGTTGCTGCTGTTGTTGTTGTTGTTGTTTGTTAGGGATAGTAGTCAGGCAAGGGCAATCGTATGTTGTTGTTGGTATTGGTGGTGGTGGTGTATGCTGTTGTTGTTGTTGTTGTTGTTGTTGTTGTTGTTGTTAGTTGTTGTTGTTGTTGTTGTTGTTGGTGGTTTTGTTATTGTATCTTGTTTTTATTGTTGTTTTTGTTTTTGTTTTTGTTGTTGTTGTTGTAGTTGTTGTTGTTGTTGTTGGTGTATGTTGTTGTATGTTGTTGTATGGTAGTGTTGTATGGAGGTGTATGTTGTATATTGTATGTTTTTTTGTTGTATGCTGTTGCTCTCTTACGTTGTTGTTGTACGTTGTTGTTGTATGGTGGTGTTGTATGGTGGTGCATGTTGTATATTGTATATTGTTTTGTTGTATGGTTTTGTTGTTGTTGTTGTTGTTGTTGTTGTTGTTGTTGTTGTATATTGTTGTTGTTGTTGTTGTTGTTGGGGGGGGGGTCAGTCTTGGGACAGTGGCAGTTAAGACAGTTACAGCACCCCGACCACACACCCCACCACACCCCACCTGGACATTCCTCACCCCACCCACCAACCCCTCACCCACCAACCCAAACCAACATGTCCCTCCCCACCCAACCACCCCCTTTCTTCAACCCTGGACAGTCCTTAACATATCCACCGCACAGTGAATCACAAACTGCACCCTCCCACTCACCCACCACCCCCACCCTCCACACCAACCCACCACCCCTTCCTCTTAAGGTCTGCTTGCCCTAGAGCATCGTCAAATCAGATTAGTATGCAAGGTCGAAGTCACAGTATTTTGTGTTCTGGGGCCAATCTTTTTCCTACCACGCACTTTTTATATCTCATTTATACATCCCTGCCTGCCCTGGACACCTCTCGCTTTGGCGGCCACGATTTCTGCAACACACTATCTTTAAATGTATGTACCACCACACACCACCACCCCTCCACCCCTTCCTCTAATGACTGCCTGCTCTGGCCACCTGTTTCAGCCGCCACTGGCCCACCCCTCCACCCACTCCACCCATATCTTCATCCATTGACAGTCATCAGCATATTCATCACCCAGTCAACCACAAACTGACATCAAACCATCCCCCACCCCTTCCTGTACGAGCTGCCTACCCTGGCTATCTCTTGTTTCAGCCGCCACAATTGCTACAGCATACTATCTTTAAATGTATGTACCCCCCCCCACCCCACCCCCACCCCCCCACACACAACCCCACCCCTCCCACTTATGACTACCTGCCCTGCCTACCTATTGCTTCAGCCGCCACAATTTCAACAACGCACGATCTCGCATACATGCATGCATCCCCCCCCCCCACACACCCACCCCACTCCTCCCTCTAATTACTGCCTGCCCTGGATACCTCTTGTTTTAGCCGCCACGATTTCTACAACACACTATCTCTAAATGTACCCCCCCATACACCACCACCACCACCCCTTCCTCTACGGACTGCCTACCCTGGCTACCTCTTACATCAGCCGCCAAATCAGATTAGTATGCAATGTCGCAGTTGCTATATTCTGCGTTCTGGAGCCAATACCACGCACCATCCTTACATTTACGTATCATCAATTCATCACACTACCGCTTGCTTCAGCCACCACATTTTCAACAACGCCCTATCTGTACATTTATGTATCCCCCCCACTCGGTTTTGGTCGCACTCTATCAGAATTTACTCTCTCACTCTTCTACATTCTTTTTACATCTTAGTCTACTTTAATTTCCTTTTCTATATTCATCATCGATTCCCTTTAGCTACTACCCAATCAATTCTCACCATTCCCATATTAGCATATCCTGCATGCCTTTAGTGTATTCCATCTGCGCTTAGCCCTCCATGTCCTACATCAGCACAGCTGACACAATCGTAGTTAATCGGAGGAGTCTTGTCAACAGCCTCCAGCTGGCTGTTCGTCCGGTGACGAATCTGGTGATTTTTTTTTTCCTGGGATATTCCGCCACATTGGCGGGTGGCATGGTTCAGGGATTTTTGCGTTGGGGATATAGCTGGCAAGCCGGAACATACCAGGTTCTGTCCCTCCCCGGGCTCAGCAAGGGAACACAGAATTGCAACAGCTAGTTGCAGTTTAGATGTGTCATTTCATCTGTCCATGCTTCTATGTAGGGTGGACAGATAGGGCAGGATGTGGGAGCGCCTAGTGCCTTGCGCAGCCAAGGAGGGACAGAGGAGGGGGCACGGCAATGTTACCTGCGAGCTCATGGTGGGATGCCGTGGGTGTGTGGGTGGGGGGGGAAGATCGCGTGGTTGTGTAGTGTGTTGGTTTTTCGGTGGGGAGGGGGAGGGGCGCGGGGGGGGGGGGGTCAATTGGGTGTATGGGTGGTATTTGTTGTCAAAGATTTTATGGAGTTGCAGAGCCAGCTAGGGCCTATTGATGTGTGACCTGGTGGTGGCTTGGCAGACAAGGAGGCACAGGGGGAGGGGGCAAGGCAGTTACCTGGAGTTCATGGGGGGCGGGGGCGGGGGGTACAGGGAGCGGCCGTGGGGGGGGGAGGATTGAGGGTGCATGTTTGTGGGGGCGTTTTTGTGTGGGGGTGGGGTGGGGTGGGTGGGCACAGGCGCAGTGGTACTAGAGTTCACGGGGGTACCGGGGGGGGGGAGCACGGGTGAGGGGGGGGGTGGGGGTTAGGGGGGGGGGAGGGGAAGATCAATGCGTGTTGGGGGGAGGGTGATGGGGTGGGTGTGTGTGTGGGGGGTAGGGGTGTGGGTGGAGAGGGGTCAATGGGTGTGTGGGTGGTGTCCTAGGTGTTTCATCTTCTCTGCCCATGGGTTGATGGGTTGATGGGTGGGGGGAGGGTGGGGGAGGTGTGTGTGTGGATGGTAGATGAGTTGGGGAAGGGGTGTTGTAAGCGTGTCATTTTGCCTGTCCATGCTTTGATGGAGGCGACAGCTGTGGCCATGATGTGGGAGGTCTTGGCTTGGCAGCCAAGAAGGGATAGCCGGCGGGGGATAGGAATGTTGCCTGGAGTTCAGACAGTTGGTGAGGGTTAACAAGGGGCTGATGGGCGGAGTCGGGTGGGGTGGGGTCGGGTGGGGGGTGTAGGGGGGGAAGGTGTGTGTGTGTGGTGGTGGTGGTGGGTGGGTGGGGGGTGGGTGGGGCATCAGATACCTCATTGCATCATGACCATGCTTATTCTTATCACCAGTATTGTTATAACTGATATGGCACCGGCCAGTTGGTCGGCCCCCTAGGGGGCTCAGACCTATGCGACACTTACGCGATTTCTTCACATTCTCAAATTTGGTCGATAAAACTGGTCAAATTAGCCGGTTAAACTGACTGCCCTGGCATGTAAGCGACTCGTGTTCGATTGTTTTGAGACAGTTACGCAGGGGCAAATCCCATGGGTCGAGAATCAAGCTTCCTATGGGAAACAGACCTATGCGATACTTACGCAAAATCGTCAAATCTTCAAATCTTCACATTTTTCCAAGAACGCCGGTCAAAATTGCCGGTCAATCTGACTGGACTGAAACCTTAGCGACTCATGTTCGATTCCTGTTGGTGGCGGATTACCTCGGAGGGCACTTTTTCGCGTACGGATCTCAGGGTTGCGGACTGTGGACGCAGCGTTTCCATTAGCTGTTTTCCACCTGTCCAGTGGACTCAATCTAGGGACCTGGAGCATGTCTACGATCTCCCCTTGGGGAATTTGCATCTCCGTGCCTCTCGCAGCTCATTACATCAGCGCATTGTGCTTGACAAGGAAATCTGCTGTTTCGCACTAGTTCCTGCAGGTTGCGCAGTAGCAACTGTAGCCTCGGGAGTTGCTGCACCTGCCTCCATGGAACTTCGGGGAGTCAGTGATCTATTAAGTGCATTAGCCTTACAGGCCACCAAGTTGAATAATAATGCCATGCCATGCTATATTGATTCTTGACCCCCCTAATATTAAATCGTATGGATAAGTAAGCACCTGCTTGTGCATCTTTCACCGAGGAAGCTGCCACTGCTGCTTGACGAACATTACACCACCCCCTGGGCCAACCTCCAGGGGACCCGCCAGGGCACCCTACAATTTTTTATTGTGCGACGCCACACTTAGCGCTACAATCGTGCAACGCCTTAGTCCTGGAATCAGGCTTTATTTCCCCCCTTGGCAGATGCTCTAGCTACCAGAGCAGCGACACGGCGGCTGGTGAAGTGCCATAGTTGTAGGACACGCCCTTTCAGGCTTGCGTCGCACCTCTTGCTACCCCACTAGACCCACAGACCAGAAAATTGGAAAAACCCGAAAGAATTTAAAAACAAAACAGACATTGTACTCTTTATTTCCCACCTGTTGGCATAGCACTTTCTTGCACCTCTTTCCCTCTGTTATCCGAACACCCTAATCGCCCCCCCCCCCGCACCTCCCCCCCAGTTTGCACTACGCGTCTCTCCGTTTCGGTAAGTGATTCACATCATAATTGTCTTTGTGTATATCGGACACTACTTTTGGCTTTTGTATGTCGCTTTCGCACCCTCCCCCCTTTCTTCTCCCGTCCGTTCTCTACGACAACCGGTTTTGTCCCCCCTCCCTATCACCCCCTATCTAGACCCCCACCAAGACTATAGGCCTCCAGAAAGGTGACACATAAGTCATCAAAATTTTCAACCAGAGGTTCCCTTTCTCCGCCCGGTTCTTACCATGTCTATTTCTTGTGTGCTACTCTCCTCAGGTCCAGATGCTCTAGGACCAGAGGGCAGCTGAACGGGGGGCATGTGAAGTGCCACAGTCGTAAGACAAGGCCCGCGGCTTGTCGCACCTGTGACTACCCCACTATCCCACAGAAAGCTGAAAAAACGAAAGAAAACGACAAAAAACACAGGAGGTGTGTACCTTACATTTTCTGGGTATGTCTCTAGCTACAGAGAGCAGTCTGCCAACGCGGCGTTGAGTGCAAGTAGTAAGACACGCCCTTGCAGGCTTGCGTCGCACCTTGTGCTACCCCACTATACCCACAGAAAGCTGAAAAAGAAGAAAACGCACAAACACAGAGGTGTACCTTTACTTTTCCCCTTGGCAGATGCTCTGGCAACCAGCGCAGCTGCACGGCGGCTGGTGAAGTGCCACAGTCGTAAGACACGGCCTTTCAGGCGGAGCTGTCCCCAAGCACGTACGGCCTGGAAGGGAGACAGGGTCATCTGGTCATTGTCCGCTCAATGTTTTGGTGAGTCGGTGTTTCAGACAAACAAGGAGGCAGGAGCCAGTGTTTAAGACAAAGTGAGTCAGTGCCCTTCCTATCACGGTTGGTCAAGTCCCTTTAGCCTATTTGGCCCACCCCTGGACTGTAACATACATTCAGACAAACAAGGAGGCAGGGGCTCGAGCAAGTATGCAAGCAGGTGGGCAGGAAAGTGGACAGGCACGAAGCTAGGGAAGCAGGCAGGCAGGCAGGCAGGCAGGCAGGCAGGCAGGCAGGCAGGCAGACAGACGAGCAATCAGGGTGGCAGACAGGCAGGCACGCAAGCTGGCAGGCAGGCAGATAGGCACGCAAGCTAGCGACAGGCATGCAGACAGGCATGCAAGCTGGCAGGTAAGCAAGCAAGCTGACAGGCAGGCAGGCACGCAAGCTGGCAGGCAAGCTGGCAGGCAGGCAAGCTGGCAGGCAGGTGGACAAGGGCGACACACAAAAAGCGAAACATTCACAGGAGATAATGCACAGCTATCTCACCTCAAACCAAGTTGCTTTGGCTTTCATATTGAGGTGCAGGATTCTGCAGTGGGCAAAAGCACCCAGGCAGGCAGGCAGCCTGCCAGGCAGGGAAACAGGCAGCCAGGCATGCAGGCAGACAGGCGAGCGAGCAGGGACGCAACAAGTAGGCAGGCAGGTGGACAAGAGTGACATGAAACAAACTGACGAGCAAGCTGGCAGGCAGGCAAGCAGACAGGCACGCAAGCTGGTAGCAGGCAGCCAGGCAAGCAGGCAGACAGGCGAGCGAGCAGGGAAGCAAGCAAGCAGGCAGGCAGGTGGACAAGAGTGACACGAAACAAACTGACGAGCAAGCTGGCAGGCAGGCAAGTATACAAGCACGCAAGCTGGCAGCAGGCAGGCAGCCTGTCAGGCAGGGAAACAGGCAGCCAGGCAAGCAGGCAAACAGGCGAGAGAGCAGGGAAGTAAGCGAGCAGGCAGGTGGACAAGAGTGACACGAAACAAACTGACGAGCAAGACTTTCTAAAAGACAACAAGCAGGCAGACAGGCAAGCGAGCAGGAAGAAGAGAAAGCGGTGCAGGCAGGAAGGTGGGAACCGAGTGAAACTCAAACAACTGACGCGCACGACTTTTAAAGAAGACAAAGCCGAAGGGACATGCGAACGAGCAGGGAAGAAAGCGGGCAGGCAGGCAGGTGGACAAGAGTGAAACGAAACAAACTGACGAGCAAGACTTTCTAAAAGACGACAAGCAGGCAGACAGGCGAGCGAGCAGGGAAGAAAGCGGGAAGGCAGGCAGGTGGACAAGAGTGTGAACAAAAACAACTACCCGAAGCAGACGTTATAAAAAAAGACATACAAGCAGGCAGGGACAGGCGAGCGTGAGAAGGGAAGAAAGAAAGAAAAGCGGGAAGGCAGGCAGGTGGACAAGAGTGAAACAAAACAAACTGACGAGCAAGACTTTCTAAAAAACGACAAGAGCATTTACACGCCAATCTCACCCCAAACCAAGTAGCTTTGACTTTCATGCTGAGGTGCAGGATCCTCCAATGAGCCAGAGCACTCGCTGCCAGTCCTCGAAGGTATGTGACATGCGCATAGAAGCCACGCCGCCTCTGGTTTGCCTTTTCTCCAGCCACTTCACGCCAGGCTCTGAGCCACAGGCGTGCTCGTTTGTCAGTCAGCTGCAACACAATGCTTTTGCAGGTCAGCATCCGGTGTGCGGCTTGGTTCCAGTGACCAAGGATGAGACGGCACAGGCTGGAAGCATGAGTGCTGAGTGCGGTATGGAGCTTCAGGTTAAGGTCCCTGTGGTACACGGCCCAGTCGCGCCAGAAGGAGAAGAGGTGCTGCATGTGCTCACGATCCCTGCACATATTTGGGAAAGAATGTTAGCTAGTCCCTGGATGATGTTGCAACAGCCAAAGTCATGCAAGAAGGAGAGGAAGTGCTGCGTGTGCATTTAATCTCTGTACAAAGGTAGAAAAAGATGTTAGCTAGTCCTTGAATGATGTTGCACAGGCCAAAAAAGTTATGCAGAAGAGAGGGAGGTGCGTGTGTGCATTTAATCTCGTAAAAGGTAGGGAAAGATGTATTAGATAGTCCTTGAATGAGTTGCAACGCAAAGTCATGAAGAAGGAGCGAGTTGTGCGCGGTGTGCATTTAATCTCTGTACAAAGGTAGAAAAAGATGTTAGCTAGTCCTTGAATGATGTTGCAACAGCCAAAGTCATGCAAGAAGGAGAGGAGGTGCTGCGTGGATTTAATCCTGTACAAGGCGTAGAAAAAGATTTAGACTAAGTCTGGAGATGATGTGCAACAGCCAAAGTCATGCAAGAAGGAGAGGAGGTGCTGCGTGTGCATTTAATCTCTGTACAAAGGTAGGGAAAGATGTTAGCTAGTCCTTGAATGATGTTGCAACAGCCAAAGTCATGCAAGAAGGAGAGGGGGTGCTGCGTGTGCTCACAATCCCTGCACAGATTTCGGAAGGAAAGTTAGTTCTTGAATGATTTTCTAACAGCATAAGTCATGCCAGAATGAGAGGAGGTGCTGCACATGCTGTAATCTTGTAAAATGCTAGGGAAAAGGAAGCTGGTAGCCGCTGAGGGTGTTGGAAGTACACCCGTAGGGATTCGAACCCCGCACCTTCAGCATTTTAACGAGCTCTACCATTGAGCCGCAAAGTCTGTACAAATCTAAGGAGGATTCGTACTTAGTCCTGCAATGTTGCTACTACTGCCAGAGTCACACCAGAAGAAGAGGAGGTGCTGCAACCCAACTCCAACACCCCCCCCCCCCCCCCCCCCCCCAAAAAACTGGATTTATTTTATCCACTTGGTCAATTATTTGCTTGCCTTCTTTTTCTTTGAGCTAGCCCACGGCCTGGGTTAGTGAACTGTACTGTTTTCTTTGAACTAGCCCACAGCCTGGGTTAGTGAATTGTACTGTTTTCTTTGAACTAGCCCACAGCCTGGGTTAGTGAACTGTACTGTTTTCTTTGAACTAGCCCACAGCCTGGGTTAGTGAACTGTACTGTTTTCTTTGAACTAGCCCACAGCCTGGGTTAGTGAACTGTACTGTTTTCTTTGAACTAGCCCACAGCCTGGGTTAGTGAACTGTACTGTTTTATTTGAACTAGTCCACAGCCTGGGTTAGTAAACTGTACTTTTTTTCTTTCACTGTTCCTACACCCCTGCCCCCCGCCTCTTCCCTCGGCATGCAGAGTGTGTATCTGACCTGTGTTGCAAAAGGCTTGACACCTTCTCTCTTAGGGACTTCCTCTTCACGGTGATAGCCCTCCACCCCAGCAGGAGTGTGCTGCCAAGTGACCAGCCTACATGGCAGCCTGCAGTCAGGTTGGACAAGGTATGTGTGTGTGTGTGTGTTACAGTCCAGGGGTAGGTAATGTGTGTGCGTGTGTGATTGCCCTCCCCCCCAGCAGGAGCGTGCTGCCAAGGGACCACGCCTACATGGCCAGCTGACAATCAGTTGGCCACAACCTCGTGTGTTTGTGTGCTGGCGTGTGTGTTACCAGTCCAGGGATAGGAATGCCCGCCCTTGTGTGAACGTGTGGGTTCAGGTTACAGTCCAGGGGTAGCCACTAAGCTAAAGGGACTCCTGCCCAACTCGTACAACAAGGAAGGGCTAAAAAGAGAACCAGCACCTGCAGTGGAACAGGACAACCACCACTCAACACCAAAACCCAGAACGCGTGCCATAGCACTTACCCTCCGGCCACCGCGCACCCGGACCTGAACCTTCCGTCGCCTAACCCAGTTGATAACCCGCCTGTACCATGCACTACAATTACCCAGACACCACGCAACCCCAATCATGTGGACCCCGCGACTGTGGACCCCCAAACATAATCACGGACCCCGTGCACCTATCTACTGCCACGTCAGACCCCACCAAACGGCGATTATGATACCTGTTCCTACTGATATCGACAAACCCTGCCTCATTGTGATATTGTATATAAATCCGGTTACTCATTCGCTAGTCACGACTGCCCGGACACTTGCTCTATCCAGTCACGTTGGAAAAACCCCTACACCCTCCCAATTGCCTCCTCCCCCCCACTCCCCCTCCCACCCCAATCCCTCCACTCAACTCTCCCATCCATCAGATCCACCTCCCCCCCACACGCCCCCCATCATCGCTTCCTCCCCCCACCACCCCCTCTCGAGCACCCCTCCCTCTCCCCTCCCCTCCCCTCACTCTCTCGCTCCCTCCCCCCCATTGCTCCCCTCCAGACCTTCTCAAGCATATCTCTGAACTCCCCACGGCCCCCCGCCCCCCCCGGCCTGGACGCCGCGGTTCGTGTAAGCTAGTCCCCACCTCCGCGGGCGGGCGACAAGTCATATGCAGCGTCGCACAGCGAGCGAAACTTGGCCCTGAGAGTGCCTCCCCCCCTGCCCCTCCCCCCCCGCCCTCCCCCCCCCCCTCCCCCCCCCCCCCCCCCCCCCCCCCTCCCCCCCCTTCCCCCCCCCCCGGCAACAGATTAACAGGTGCAAAGACTGGAGCTGACCGATTTTAGTTAGTTATGAGACAGTTGGCTGATGTGTCAGGCTTCGTTTTTACGGTCGGCCGAACAGACAAACGGACATGGGGTGGGGTGAATCACTGAATCTGGGGGCTCCTGCCCCCGGGAGGGGGGATTCAGCCAAAAATCCAAGCAATTGGGTTTCAATACAAAAGGCAACACCCACTCATGTGCTCCACCAAGGATGTTGTATCTTTTGTGTAAGGGGTCCCACCTCCTGGGGCGAAATCCACGCAATTGGGTTTCAATAAAAAAAGCAACACCCACTCATGTGCTCCATCAAGGCTGTTGTATCTTGGCGCTGCATGACTAGCGTCCTCAGAATGGTTAGCACCAGTTTGGATCGAAGTTTGCGCAGCAGCTGGGCCAGGAGAGGCGCATTGTAGTCAGAGATACCCTGCATCATGTGGATTTGCACACATGTTACTCAACAGTAGGTAAACAAGTTCCCATGTCACACTATAGCAGGTGCAGATGTTCCTTTGTCAAGGTACAGCAGATACACATGTTTCAAGGGAGCAGTATTGTAGTCTGAGATTCCCTGCAGCATGTGGATTTGCACCCATGTTACTCAACAGCAGGTAAACAGGTTTCCATGTCACTCTACACAAGTTCCCATGTCACACTATAGCAGGTGCAGATGTTCCTTTGTCAATGTACAGCAGAAACACATGTTTCGAGGGAGCAGCATTGTAGTCTGAGATACCCTGCATCATGTGGATGTGCACCTATGGTACTCTACAGCAGGTAAACAGGTTCCCATGTCACTCTACACAAGGTCCCATGTCGCTCTATAGCAGGTACAAATGTTCCCTTGTCAATGTTCAGCAGATACACATGTTTCGATGGAGCAGTATTGTAGTCTGAGATACCCAGCAGCAAATGGATGCATTCTCGTGTCACACTACAAAAGATTGTTGGGGGTTCAGTTCATCAATGCTTTTTCTTTTTAGCCCTTCCTGTCACGGTTGGGCAAGTACCTTTAGCCTATTTGCCCTACTCCTGGACTGTAACATACATGCGTACGCAACAGCAGGCAAGAATCCGTCCACTCAGAGTGTGCTAGGGTTAGGGTTAGGGTAGGGGCAGTGGTAGGGTTAGGGTTCAGGTAGGGTTAGGCTAGTTTAGGGTAGTGTTAGGATAGGGGCAGGGTTAAGGGTAGGGGTTAGGGTAAGGGAACCGCTTCATGGAAGTGGGTTAGGGTTAGGGTAGGGGCAGTGGCAGGGGTAGGGGCAGTGGTAGGGTTAAGGTTTAGGTAGGGTTAGGCTAGTTTAGGGTAGTGTTAGGATAGGGGCAGGGGTAGGGTTAAGGGTAGGGATAGGGGTTAGGGTAAGGGAACAGCTTCATGGAAGTGGATTAGGGTTAGGGTAGGGGCAGTGGCAGGGGTAGGGGCAGTGGTAGGGTTAAGGTTAAGGTAGGGTTAGGCTAGTTTAGGGTAGTGTTAGGATAGGGGCAGGGGTAGGGTTAAGGGTAGGGATAGGGTTTAGGGTAAGGGAACCGCTTCATGGAAGTGGGTTAGGGTTAGGGTAGGGGCAGTGGCAGGGGTAGGGGCAGTGGTGTAGGGTTAAGGTTAAGGTAGGGTTAGGCTAGTTTAGGGTAGTGTTAGGATAGGGGCAGGGGTAGGGTTAAGGGTAGGGATAGGGGTTAGGGTAAGGGAACAGCTTCATGGAAGTGGGTTAGGGTTAGGGTAGGGGCAGTGGCAGGGGTAGGGGCAGTGGTAGGGTTAAGGTTAAGGTAGGGTTAGGCTAGTTTAGGGTAGTGTTAGGATAGGGGCAAGGGTAGGGTTAAGGGTAGGGATAGGGGTTAGGGTAAGGGAACCGCTTCATGGAAGTGGGTTAGGGTTAGGGTAGGGGCAGTGGCAGGGGTAGGGGCAGTGGTAGGGTTAAGGTTAAGGTAGGGTTAGGCTAGTTTAGGGTAGTGTTAGGATAGGGGCAGGGGTAGGGTTAAGGGTAGGGATAGGGGTTAGGGTAAGGGAACCGCTTCATGGAAGTGGATTAGGATTAGGGTAGGGGCAGTGGCAAGGGTAGGGGCAGTGGCAAGGGTAGGGGCAGGGTTCACGTTCATATGGTAGGTGACAAAACACACCGATTTCCTGAACCGCTACGTGCGCTGTCTTGGAAGTGGGTCGGGGTTAGGGTAGGGGCAGTGGCAGGGGTAGGGATAGGGGCAGTGGCAGGGGTAGAAGCAGGAGTAATTCGAATTTAAATTACTTGACTCACCAATGTCCTGAAGCGCTTCGTGCGCTGCCTTGGATTTGAATTTGAATTTGAATTACTTGACTCACAAATGTCCTGAAGCGCTTTGTGCGCTGCCTTGGATTTGAATTTTAATTTGAATTGCTTGACCCACCAATGTCCTAAAACGCTTCATGCGCTGCCTTGGAACGGTGAGCCTAAAAGCCAGCTCATATGCACAAGCTTGGCGATGCTCAATCTGGATATCTCTCAGGTGCGTGGATGTCTTCCTCCAGGTGGCTTGGCTTGCCGTGGAGTAACATCGCATCACCACTTTGGCAGCCTTCAACTTCAGCAGCCGAACGCTGTTGGAGGCACGTTGGTGGTCCAGGTTTTCAGAGGGAGTTGATGAGAAAAGTTAGGATTGGGATCGATTGCGCATCAGATCAACTGTTGGGCACAAGTTGGTGATTAGGGTTACAGAGGGAGTTGAAGACAAAAGTTGGGATTGGGATTGATTGGGCGAAGGAATCGTTTGTGAGTCAGAGGGGTTGAGTATGTGAGTTAGAGGGTTTTGTTGCATGCGTGGCGATACTCAATCTAGATATCTCTCAGTTGTGTGTAGGTATCCTCCAGCTGGCGTGGCTTGCTTTGGTGTAAGAATGCATCACCACTTTGGCAGCCTGCAGTTTCAGCAGCCGAACCCTGTTGGGTGCACGTTGGTGGTTCAGGTTTTCAGTGGAAGCTGTAGAGAAAAGTTAGGATTCGGAGTGATCGGGCATCAGATCAACTGTTGGGCACAAGTTGGTGATTAGGGTTACAGAGGGAGTTGAAGACAAAAGTTGGGATTGGGATTGATTGGGCGATGGAATCGTTTGTGAGTCAGAGGGGTTGAGTATGTGAGTCAGAGGGTTTTGTCGCATGCGTGGCGATACTCAATCTGGATATCTCTCAGGTGTGTGTAGGTATCCTCCAGGGGGGTGGGCTTGCTGTGGTGTAAGAATGCATCACCACTTTGGCAGCTTTCAGCTTGAGCAGCTGAACGCTGTTGGGTGCACGTTGGTGGTCCAGGTTTAGAGGGGGGTGTTGACAAAAATTGGGATTGGGATTGGGATTGATTGGGGGAGGGAATCATTTGTAATTCAGAGGGGTTGAGTGTGTGAGCCAGAGGGGCTTGTTGCATGCGTGGCGATACTCAATTTAGGTATCTCTCAGGTGTGTGTAGGTATCCTACTGGTGGCATGGCTTGCTGTGGTGTAAGAATGCATCACCACTTTGGCAGCCTTCAGCTTCATCAGCCTTGTGCTGTTGGGAACAAGTTGGTGGTCCAGATTTCCAGAGGGAGTTGTAGACAAAAATTGGGATTGGGATTGGGATTGATTGGGCGAAGGAATCGTTTGTGAGTCAGAGGGGTTGAGTGTTTGAGCCGGAGAGGTTTGTTGCATGCGTGGCGATACTCAAGCTGGATATCTCTCAGGTGCGTGTAGGTATCCTCCATCTGGTGTGGCTTACTGTGGTGTAAGAATGCAACACCACTTAGGTAGAATTCAGCTTCATCAGCTTGGTGCTGTTGGGAACAAGTTGGTGGTCCAGATTTCCAGAGGGAGTTGCAGACAAAAGTTGTGATTGGGATTGGTTGGGCGTCAGATCAACTGTTGGGCACAAGTTGGGGATTAGGGTTACTGCGGGGGTTGATCACGACAGATGAGATTGGGATTGATAGGGAGAGTGAATGGATCTAAAGACAGAGGGGGTGAGTTTTGTGCCAAAATAGGAGCCCATTTTGCTCACAAGTAAACGGCACTTCGTCGGGGACATTTAGAGTCCATGGAGGCGCCAGGATACTGTTTTGTTTTCGTGCGACACGTGAGCGACTCGGTGCGACCCCAGTGCGACGCGCTGCCCCCCATCGGAGCGCGGAGCCCGGGGGGGGGGGGGGGGGGGGGGGGGGGGGGCATTTCTGATTAGTTTAGCAGGACCCATACGTCGCCATGCAGCGACGGAATGCACCGCGTCGCACACAAAGAAACAGTGCAGCAGGATAATGTATTGATCACCATTACTATCCCTTTGTTGATGAATTTAATCTAATTTAATTTAATTTAATTTAATTGATAATGTACTGGTGACCGTTGCTATCCCTGTATTGATGACATTCCATAATTTCTGTCACGCCCACCTGTACAATATAAATAACCCTCTATATAAATGAATGGACAGATACATATGTACGGCTGTCAATATCCTACTGGTACCAAGATTAGCTGGCGATACATCATACAATATATAAATCCACGATGCCATACTTATAGGGTTGGACCGACATATGAACGTATACTCATAAGCACATACGTATATATGCGCCTTATATTATATATACGCCTTATATTTTAAGCACATACGTATATATACGCCTTATATTATATATACGCCTTATATACGCCTTATATTTTTGGCGGAGCCCCCTCTTCAAGGGGGCGGGAGCCCCCATATTTACCCATTAGTCCGTTTGACCGGGGGGGGGGGGGGGGGGGGGGGGGAACTTGAAGCCTGACACGCCGGCCAACGGTCGCGTGACAAACTCGCTTCGGTCAGCTCCATCGTTGCCACCTTTCGTTCCGTTGCCAACACACTCATCCAATTTCCCAAGTCGCTTGCGACGCTGCATAGGACTTGTTCTTGAAACGTATGTGTATAAACGTAAAGAAACGTATGATTTGTGCTTCAAAAAGTACAGCACACATCCCAGCACTTCATTTTCTGGGTTTTCATTCAATTTATCATTTAGATAGCTCATCAGAAAGTTATTGACCTTTTCTATCACATTATGCAATAACATTAACCTTTTACAAGTACCATTTTGTTTCAACGTGGCCGAAAGTTTGATTTAGATAGCCAGGGTGGCACATATATCAGAGCGCTACCTAGCCTTCCATTCCGCAAGCTTTGCTCCTACGTGGGCTTGAAGGATTGATCATTGATGGTGCAAGCCTAGTGCTATGTGAACATGGAAAATATTGCAATATAGTTATATACTTAAATACTTATATTATAATATTATTGGCATTGAATGGCTCCCTCAGATTGGCACCACGCTTCTTGGTCGACACGCTTTCTGGTTGTGATTTCTTTTTCTGAGAATTGGACAACCTCAACTAGCCAGATATTGTTTCTGTGAGTTGACATGTGATGCCAATGAAATTAGCAACGCGGCAATACCTTTAAACCCATGCAAAAGTATTTCCCCCGTAAGTGCAACAAATACTCATACGTTTGTATACGTTTATGTGCATACGTTTATACGTTCATTTGTTTATACGGCATATAAAATACAAATATACCTTTGCTTCCCAACCCTACATACTCGACAGCCCTAAGCATCTTTATGTTATGCTTGGTGGTTGGCCCTAGTGCAAGCAAACAGGCTGGCCCCCTCAGCCTCACGCTTTGTAATAAGGCGTACTATTTATCTATTACTTATTTATTTATGCTACACCCACCTGGCGCATGCGTTGCGTTCTTATTTATTTATTTATGACAACATGGCGCATGCTTTGTAATAAGGCGTACTATTAATGTATGAGTCAGTTCTGCCCACCTGGCGCATGCTTCGTAGTAAGGCGTACTATTTAGTTATTATTTATGTATTTATTTATTTATGCCCACCTGGCGCTTGCGTCGTAATAAGACGGACTGTTTAATTATTATGTATTTATGTATGCCTACCTGGCGCATGCTTCGTAATAAGGCGTACTATTTATTTATGCATTATATATTTATGTATTTATGCCCACCTGGCGCATGCGTCGAAGCCTTCTGGCATCTCAATGCCCCAACTAGCACTCAAAGTGGCATGCCCTCCTAGCATGCGCTCAACCCATGAGGCTGCAGCTCCAGAAGCTGCATCCTGCTCTCTTTGGCAAGGCACATCTGAAGGGTGGGGGTGGGTGGGGGGGGGGGGGGAGGGGGGGGGGGGGGGGGGGGGAGGGAATGGTGTGTGTTTGTGTGTTTGTGTGTTTGTGGGGGTGGGGGGGGGGGATGGAAAGGTTTGTGTTTGTGTGTGTGTGGGTGTGTGGGGGTGGGTGGGTGGGTGTGTGGGTGGGTGGGTGGGGCTATCCAGCATATCTTTGATCTGAACAAAGCCAAGCACTATCAAGCCCTCCACAATTGCCAAGCACTCCCTACCTGTATGAATTCCAGCTCCAGAAGCTGCATCCAGTTCTACCTCACTGACGCCTAACACGCAGATGGCTTGCTCAAGGCTGAAACTGATCACAACCGGGACTGGAGGGGGCTTGTGTGGTATAGTTGTCCCAGAAGGCAGTACATGTGGTGGAAGGTAGATGTCTCCCTCTTGCTGCGAGGTAGATCCCTTGTCAGGTCCACAGGCAAGGCCATGAGTGGATGTTAGTTTACTTGCATGTGCATGTGCATGACCAGGAGGAGCAGTACCAGCAGCAGCAGCAGCAGCAGCAGCAGCAGCAGCAGCGGCAGTAGCAGCAGCAGCAGCAGCAGCGGCAAGCGCAGCACTGCTATATACGATATGGTCCTTGTTGCCTCTTCGCTCAGCCTGGATTGCAGAGCCGTCTCCAGCAAGAGCATCATGTGCAGCAGCAGGAGCAGCAACAGCGACATGATCAGGAGGAGCACCACCAGCAGCAGCCGAAGCAGCAGCAGCAGCAGCAGCACCAGCACCAGAAGCACCAGAAGCACCAGAAGCAGCCGCACCAGAAGCAGAAGCACCAGCACCAGCAGAACCAGAAGCAGCAGCACTAGCACCGGCAAGAATAGCACTGCTGTGTATGAGTTCCTTGTTGCCTCTACGCTCGACCTGTCGACCAAGCTCGACATGTTCACCACAAGCTACCTGTGCACCGCGCTCACCCTGTTCACCGTGATCTACCTTCGCACCACGCTCTGCTTGTGATCCCTGTTCTTCCTGCGTACCATCCTCTGCATGTCCACTATGTCCTGGCTGAGGTCCAGGTTCCCCAAAGGCCAAAGCCTTGTGAGGAGAATCAGTGGGGGAGTTGTCAAAGAGGAGGGATGAAAGTGCAGAGGGCAGGGGACGGTGTTGGATTGCACTAGATGTGATAACCCCCAAGTGGTCAGTTTGCTTATTTCGGGATAAGTGGTCTGGTGAGAATGTCAAGGTCTGGTGGGGTGCACCATGGGAGGGGAAAGGTGGGGTTGACGGGAACAGGGCATGAGTTGTTTTTCTTGAGGGGTAGCTGGCAGTGGGGGAGAGGACGGAGGAGCCATTCTGCCAGGTTGGCACTGGAGAGCACAACTCAAAGTCCAGTTGGCTTGGCTGTGTACGTGCCTTGCTGGCATTGCTGGCAGCCTCTGCTGATGATGCAATGTCCGTCCAGGTCACCCTTTGTGCGCCGGGTCGAGAAGGAGGAGCTCCACGCAAGGGAGAAGCTCCTCGCAAGGTTTTAGGAGCAGAGACAGAGCGTTGATGTGGACCACTTGATGGGGAATGCACTGGCTGGGAGAATCCAGGCAGCCAACCCTGACCAGGGGAAGGGTATGGTGTGGCTCCTGTGGAGGCCATGCCAGGGTAAGAGGCACGCCTGGCTGGAGAAGCATTGGGCTGAGGACGAGGGCTTCCATGAGCTGCCGCGTGCAGTGAATCAGAGGCTCCAAAACCTGGAGTGTCAATCGAGGTGTCCTTCAACAATTAATGAGGGATGATGACCAAAACCTGGAGTGGCATCAAATAAAAATAAAGAATTAACCCTTCAGTTCATCAGAGCTTTTTCTTTTTAAGCTCTTCCCAACGGTTGGGCAAGACCTTTTAGCCTATTCGGCCTACCCCTGGACTGTAATATACATACATACACACATAACCTTTGCCTGCCTTAGGCAGTCCAAACCCATAGGCAGTCAAGGTTGCATATAACTATCAACGTCCAATAAGTATCAAGCGAGGTGTCCTTCAACAGTTAATGAGGGGTGACGATATCGCATGCATGTACGAGCCGTGTCAAGAATGTTTGCAAGCCCAGGACCCGAATCCCAGTCTGTGTGTGTATGTGTGTGTGTGGTGTGGTGGTGTGGTGGGGGGAAGGTGGATATGCAAGTTAACAAACGCAAAACAATCCAACACTGCACACCCACCTGAAGATGTTGCACACATCAAGGCAAGGTGTGTGCGTGCGGGGGCTAACAAATCTTCTTTCCCCATTAGGTAAAGGTCTTCTTGCGCTTCATCTGATGCATATTCTTCGTGACACAGGCGCTGATGTTGACTTGGAGCTGGCGATGCTCCGCGAAAGGTATTCCCGTCCTTGAGATGCCTATGGCTCTGTGCGCTCTGCCGGGGTAAGGCAGACCAGGAGATCGGGGACTCCAGAGAACTGCCCCCTGGGGAGTTATAGGCAGGACCCTGCTTCCGCTCCCTTAGGTTGAAATTCACTCCCTTCAATGGCTCCCTCAGAGGCCGCCTGTGAAAAGAAAAGAAAACAGAACGCCAAGAGGCGTGACTTAAGGAAGCTATTCGTAAGGGGGCCTTGGACAATAGAGCTTGTCTTTTCAGCTACGAGCACCAGCTTCTAGGTAGCTCCTCTTCCTGGCTATTCAGCCTAACCCAACGCAGGCTAGTGCACCTGGAAGCCAGCATAATTACTTTTCTAGCACTGCTAAAATCTGTGGGCTTTGCCCAATGGCTGGCTCGGGGAGCTACCTAAAAGCTGCTGCTTAAAGCTGAAAAGGAAAACACTGTTGGACAACACCGCTGAGGGAGGAAGCAATGGGCAAGTGCAATGTGATGTGTTAGGCGGTACAGTGCACTGTTTGTTTTTTGCGACGCGTCGCAAATTGAGTGACTCGGTGCAACCCATGTGAGAAGTGCTTCCCCTTCGAACCCACAGGGGCTCCGCCATATACCGTGCTACGCCACAATCCTGAAATCAGACTTGCGTCGCAACTTTTGCTACAAAAATGGACCTCCAGAAAGCTGAAGAACAGTGGTGCAGCTGTGTAGTACACCGGTGATGTGTTAGGTGGTACAGACTGGTTCGGGCCGCTTACAGAAATGCATATCACATATGTATTCATTTTTATATCACATACGTGATATGTATTCATGTGTATATCACATATGCATTCATTTGTATGTGATATTTAACGGGGCATAGCTGACTTGATATTGGCATGGTACGGTTTGTGACATGACTTCTACAGTATTGCAAGCAGGCTTATTCCTAGTATATATATTCCTCGTGATCCGAGAGTATATATACCAGTAAAACTTGTACTTGTGAGTAACAGGAACTGGTCCACACGGGAATCATGCCACCGGGTTCACTCTATAACCCGGCTGTATCACACTTGGGGATAAACATCTAGGTTACACCTCATAGCCAATCATACCAGACGTCGGCCCTCCTGAGCTAAGCATCCTTGAGTGTTATCTCATTGGACCGAAGTCTTACATCCCTTCTACATCTAAAGCAACTATGTTTATATTATTATAACCCCACGATTACTCACGTCACAGATATGCAATTATTATAATGCAGGGAGGGAGGGGTGTTTGAGCTTGGACACCCTTGAACATGAGTTGCATGTTGCCAGGCTTCAGTTTGTCAGTGCTTTTTCATTACAACCCCTCCTGTCATGATTGGGCAAGTCCCTTTAGCCTATTTGGTCTACCCCTGGACTGTTACAACAAACGCACAGGCTTGTCAGCGTGCAACAACAAGCGATGAATGAAGACATCGACAGCTGGGCCAAGCCAAACTCATTTCACAGCAGGGCCAAGTCAAACTCACTTCAATGGAAATGTTGGAGACCTTACAAACAACTTAGTCTGCGGGCTCACGGTCCGAGATGGGCTGAGGGTCCGAGAGGCAGCTTGTGCCTTAGAGGACAGCCGACCTTGACCTTGAGCTTGCGCTTCCACATTCTCATCACCAAAACAGGGTCCTGTATGCTGCCCCGCATCAGGCTTGAAAGACTTAGCCAGCGCCCTGCTAGCTGTGAGTGAAGTTGGCGAGTTGGCGCTTTTAGACTCTTCTGCATTTTTTTGGCGGGCCGTGGGATGCACCCACGGAGGCCGTGAAGCCTTGGGAGAACTTGCATCCTGGGCCCTCTCACTCCCCTTCTTGATAGAGCCCCCTGGAGCTGAATAGCTTTTGCAGCGGCTGTTTCCAAGCTGCTGGTGCTCTGGGTGGATTTGAAGCAGTTAATTAAATAAATACGAGACAGATTACAAAGCGGTGGACGATACGGAAAACTCATTGATATTATTAGTGAGGAATCTGTACTTCAAACCCAGTTTTTTGCGACGCGTCATGAATTTAGCAACTCAGTGCGATAGCAGTACAACGCGCTGCCCCCTGCACCCCGTGGAGCGCGAAACGTGGAGCCGGGGGGGGAGGTGAGGGTGGGTGGGTGGGTGGGTGGTGGGGGGGGGCATTCTGAGTAGTTTAGCCAGACCCATGCAGCGCCATGCAGCGACGGAATGCCGACGTGTTGTCGAAAGAAAAAAACAGTTTTCAAACCTTACCCTCAGCTCTTCCCTCTGCAGACCCCACCCAGCTTGTACCGGTATCCTTCCCAAATGTGGGAAGGCTAGACGCATGCTGGGACCCAGTCCTTAATGTGGGGAGGCTGGATGGTTCCCCAATACCCTGGGACCCAGTCCGCCTAGTGGATCGCTTGAAATCCACAGGGAACACGAAGCGGGGGGCCTGCAGAGAAACAAGAGGCGTATTTTAATTTTGAAAGGAGAAGTGGGTGAATATCCTCGGGACAGATCCTAGGCCAGGGCAATGTAGATAGTTTTGTTATTTACAGCCATATTTGTTTCTGAAGGTGCCCCTTCCTCCAGATGAAACGCTCTCCCAGGGGTTTCATCAAGTTCTGTGTGTGTGTATGTGTGTGCGTGTATGTGTGCGTGTGTGTGTGTGCAGGGGGGTAATGTGTGTGTGTGTGCGTGTGTGTGTGTGTGTGTGTGTGTGTGAGAGAGAGAGTGTGTGTGTGCAGGGGGGTAATGTGCGTGTGTTTGTGTGTGAGGCAGAGGTAGCCCCAACATCAGCGCCAACATCAGGGGTACAGAGAAACAAGAGGATTGTTTAAAGAATCTTAAAGCTCCTAATCCGCTAAGAACACAAAGCCTGTAGAGTGACAAGAGAAAACGTATGTTTTTTGTATTTTTAAAAGCTTATCATGCACAGGGAACACGAAGTTTATAGAGGAACAAGGAAATTGGGAAGCAGCCAATGTAAAAGCACCGATTCAAGTTTTTGATGTACTAAGGTCCTGTAGAGAATGCATGCACTAGGCTAATAATATGTGCATGAGTGCATGCAATGACCACACAAGTGTGTAAATCCAGCATGCAGACACCAACCAACTCGTTGACATGCTCATGCATGCACTGACCCAAACAAATGCCAGCATGTGTTCCGTTATGCATGCATGCTGGCATACTCAAGCTTTCAAGTAGGTTAACAGCCATTTGTCCTTTCATATTCACTGAGCTACATATGTTCTTGACCACCAATATTGCAGGCTACTTTCGACGCATCAACTGCAGTACATCATGGAAAGGGTGAGAAGAAGAGTGGGAAACAATGCAAAACAAACCTGCAAGAGCAAGGTCCCAGCCAATGCTGCATCCGCCACCTCGTGCCCATAATCCGAAGCAGGCGCCATGCACGGACTGCTAATACTCGCCAATTAGCGTGGTTGCTTGGCTACTTCTCTGAACTTGGTTTCAAAACAGCAAGTTCTTGTTTTCAAGAGAGACATAGTTCAGAAGCTGGGAACAACTTCATGTGAGAGAGGGGAAATCATGCTGCGGGCATTGCGGTAGTCCGAAAATCAGGAGGTGCGCGCAGTGGAAGGAGCAAGCCGGGGTTGCGCGCGAGGCCCCCCTCCCGAACCTGTCGAAGTCAAACGTTCGAACTCACTTGAAGCGGTACAGTACTACGGCTGTCCTGTCATCCGAACCCCGCCCAAGATCAGGGGCCCCTCAGCCTGCCCGCCCCTGTCGCTGCCGCCCTGCCGTTGTCCTAACCAGAGGTCGTAACAAATGCATGCCTACTT
>JACBWV010000610.1:4036988-4386988 GCA_013435795.1 Chlamydomonas sp. ICE-L | reverse complement strand
AGTCGCCTAGTAGCCCTCCCTAACTCTTTCCACCTTGTGGAGACCCAGTCTCTAAGCTTTTGACCCCATCTCCCCTTTCCCCAGGCTATTTTTGTCCCCTTTTTAATTTTTCAATCACCAATATAAACACATAGGAAGAGGACCAATGCAAGTGCCATGATGAATATATCGGCATCATTGTTTCCTTTATACATTCATATAGGAAGCGGTTTGCAAGGGGCTTGCAAGCCGGCTTGCATGAGGCTTGAAATAATTGTTTCCTTTATACATACATCTAGGAAGGGGGTTGCAAGGGTCAGTCAAGCGGTTTGCAAGGGGCTTGCAAGGGTGAGTCCGATCACCGACTATTAGCATGGGTGCAATTAGGAAAGCGGCAAGTACACGGGGCTCCCAGTCTGATGTTGACCCCATCTGCCCCTTCCCCAGGCTGCTTCTGGACCATGGAGGATGAGGGCCAGGCGCGCCATGTGCTGGTCACTCTTGCCAAGATGAATAAGGGTGACCAGGAATGGGACGGACTATTGGAGGAGGAGGCAGCTGTCGAGACGATCACTAACAAGGTGGGCTTCTTACATTCTTTCACACTCATGTTTGTGGTATTCACCCTAAGTGTCACAGTAATAGGAACACGTGTAACAGTGAGACTAGTAACAGTAGTACGAACATTTTCCCAGTCTTGTACTGCCTTGCACTGCCTTGTACTGTCTGTTAACAAGTTTGCATTTTTAGACAGCAGTGGCTTATTCATACTGTGAGTAATTTATACTGTAAGTGATTCATACTGTGAGTAATTCAGAGCAGTATGCTATTCGTTTATTCCTTAAAACTGATCCTGCCAGCCTTGTAGCAGAACGTAGCCGTATAGGAGTACGCTGTACTTGTATTTCTTAATGCTGATCCTGCCAGCCCTAAAGCAGTACGCTGTGCATTTATTGCTTAATCCTGATACGGCAGCCCTTTAGCAGTACGGTAGCCGTATAGCAGTACGCTGTACTTGTATTCCTTAATACTAAGCCTGCCAGCCCTATAGCAGTACGCTGTACGTTTATTCCTTAATACTGATCCTGCCAACCCTATAGCAGAAGGGGCAAAAGCCCAAGAAACGGCAAAAGCCACGCGGAGGAAGCGGAGGGCGAGGCTTTGGGCGTGAGGCCCATAGTGAGCAGGGAGCCATTCTGGGCGGACAGGACGCCTATCCAAATACACCTGCCTCGCACTACCAGGCCCTAGTTGAATGTGCGGCCTATTCCGATCAGCAAGCTGTATGGGTGAGTAGGGTTTAGGATTGAGTGCACTGCAGTCTCTAGCATGTGACGCTTGTTTGTACCTTTTTGCTCCAATGATGCACCTTTGCACTGCAATTGGCAGCAAGCATGCACCATTCCTCCATTGTGTTCATGATAGGAAGTGCATATAAACATTCGTGCAGCTTAAAATGGGGGATTTTGCACCAATTATGCACTAACCATTAACCAATTATGTACAAATTATGCACTTATTATCCACCACAACACAATTGCACTATTAAACCCACTTTTCAGGCCAAAATAATGGTGCAGGGTTGCCCCAAAATGTCATAGTGGGTACCCTCTTGCTATAACTGTTTTATTTAGTACACTGGTCACTCAGTACGAATCACATGTTGTCCCCTACACAACCTTATTAGTGCGCCATAAACGAAATGAAATATAACTGAACCGAGATGCATGCATGCCCTTGCCCAGCAGGCGGCAGTCACTGTTATTTTTTGGCGGAGCCCCCCCTTCTGGGGGGCGGGAGCCCCCAGTGTTACCCGATTGTCCGTTTGTCCATCCATCCATCCATCCGTCTGACCGTGATGAAGCCCGACACGTCAGCCAACGATCTCGTAACTAACTCGCTTCCTTTGACACCTGTCGCTGTCGCTCCGTCGCGATCACTCTCCGCCATTTTTTAGCGTCGCATGCGACGCTGCATAGAACTTGTATATTTGTGTTTTAGTTTTTATGTTTAGTTTTTAGTTTATAGCGTGCTGGCGCCACTTTGTTTGGCCTTCCTGCAGCCACCATTCGCCCGATTGGGATGAAAACTGAACCAGCCTCCGGACGAAGGCCCAATCAGTATTGGGACAACATATGGGGGGCCTAGCCACAAGGGGAAGTGTAGCTGAATCATGCTAAAAACAATCACTGATTCCCTATGTAGTGTGAGTACATTTGCTAGTGGGTACCCTAACCCTATGTAATGTAAGCTGGCGCTAGGCCAAAATTACATAGGATTCAGAAAGAAGCCCCCCCCCCCCCCCCCCCCCCCCCCCCCCCCCCCTGGCGCAGCTCACTATCCGCATCCCTAGTCCCATCAGTCCTCATTTGGCACCCGGGTCACCCAAAGTCCCAATTCCCATCCTCCATACTACCCTATTCCCACCCACATGCTCCACCCTTCAGAAGCTGGCGCTAACCCAAAATGACGTAGAATTCAGGAAGCAGCCCCCCACCCCTCCCCCACCCCCCCACGCCCACACACGCACACCTGCCCCCCCTACACACACATACACACACATGCATGCATGCACAAAACACAAAGCAACACAAACAACCAAACAGCAACAACAACAACAACAACAACAACAACAACAACAACAACAACAACAACAACAACAACAACAACATGCAAAAACAAAAAAACAAAAAAACAAAAACAAAAAAACGTCTCAACTTCAGAAGCTGGCACTGGACCTCGATGACTTTGAATTCACGGAGAAGGGCCGTCAGTGGGGGCGGTTCTGGGGGAGCCCGGAGCTGACCAGATGTGATAGCTGCAGCCGGTGTTATTTTTAGTGCGATTCAGCTACAGTTCAGCTACAGTTCAGCTTCACTTCTCCCTGTGGCCAGGTCCTCATATTCGGTCCCTGTTGAACAACACAGCTGCAAGTGCTCTCCAGACATCTTGCAAGATGTCTGGAGAGCACTCGCAGCCGTGTAGTTCAACAATAATACATGTCCCGAGAGGGGAAACGATGATTACCCAGCGGTCCGTTCCACTGCCACAGCGGGTCTTACCTATCGTGGCGACTTAGCTCAACAGTCCCAATGCTCATAGGGCCTCAAGCCAAACACTGTTTCAGGTGTCGTCCCAATTAGCAAATGGTGGCTACATGGAGGCCAGGCAAAGGGACACCAGCACGCAGAAAACTAAAAACTAAAAGTTACAGTTGCTGCCGCCTGCTCGGCAGCGGCATAAATGCATCTCAGTTCAGTTTTATTTTATTTCGCTTTAGGCGGGGCCCCTCCCAGGGGGCGGCAGCCCCCAGTACCCCTGTTCCCAGTATGTTCATCAGTCTATCTGTCTGCCCGTCTGTATATCTGCCCGTCTGTCTGTCTGCAAATCTACCTGTCTGCCCGTCTGTCTGTCTGCCCGTCTGTCTGTCTGTCTGTCTGTCTGCACATCTGTCTGTCTGCCCATCTGTCTGTCTGCCCGTCTGTCTGCCTGCCCGTCTGTCTGTCTGTATGCCGTTCTGTCTGTCTGTCTGTCTGTCTGTCTGTCTGTCTGTCTGTCTGTCTGTCTGTCTGTCTGTCTATCTGTCTAGGCGCCCGTCTGTTTGCCCGCCCGTCTGTCTGTCTGCCCGTCTGTCTGTCTGTCTGCCCGTCTGTCTGTCTGTCTGTCTATCTACCGTTATGTCTGTCTGTCTATATGTCTGTATGTCTGTCTGCCTGTCTGTCTGTCTTTCTGTCTGTCTGTCAGTCTACCCGTCTGTCTGCTGCCCGTCTGTCTGTCTGCCCTTCTGTTTGCCCGCCCGTCTGTCTGTCTGCCGTTCTGTCTGTCAGTCTGCTTGTCTGTCTGTCTGTCTGTCTGTCTGTCTGTCTGTCTGTCTGTCTGTCTGTCTATCTACCGTTCTGTCTGTCTGCCTGTCTATCTGTCTGTCTGTCTGTCTGTCTGTCTGTCTATCTACCGTTATGTCTGTCTGTTTGTCTGTCTGTCCGTCCGTCTGTCTGTCTGTCTGCCTGTCTGTCTGTCAGTCTGCCCGTCTGTCTGCTCCCGTCTGTCTGTCTGTCTGCCTGTCTGTCTGTCTGCCCGTCTCCCCAGTTGTCTGTCTGTCTGCCTGCCTGTCTACCCGTCTGTTTACCCGCCCGACTGTCTGTCTGACGTTCTCTCTGTCCTCCTCCTCTGTCACGACTGTAATCGACCAAATCAGTTCTCTGAAGCAACCAGATCCGAATGGCACTATTGAGTGTAGCTGAACTATTTCCATCCCCGTTCAACAAATGGCTCAATAGCAGAGCTCCTTGATCAAAGTAGATGCCAGGTTCGAATACCCAAGGGTGCGCTTAAGAGTTCGCGGTCGCTGTCAACAACCATGGTAGCTTTGTCCAGGTAAAGTCGCAGCCCGTTCCCTACCGCCGTTAGATAGGGCTCCCTTAATACCACGCCCCACCAGGCGTTATCATTACTTTTTGTAGCTGTACTGTAGTTGAATCACGCTGAAACAGCTTTTGTGATGCAGGTTCCTTGCTGCCAATCCTAAGGCAGGAGACGTTTTCTCTGCTCCTCCCAGCATCTACAAAGGCTACTCCGCACCCATGCGAGCCTCTTTCAGCAATATGAGCAATTCAGTAATACCACTACAGCTCGCGCCCGGAGACACACACGTCGCCGTCGGGTTTGTGGACCTTGCTTCTCTGCTCACTGCAGAGCTTGCTGCCGGCGACTGCCCTCTAGGCAGCTCCACCTCTTCCAGCATCAGCCAAACAGCGGCAAAGTTTGTGGGCTTTGATGGCTCAGCCTACACCGTGGCGGCGTCCTTGGTGGTTCTGTGCATGGTGGCGATGGAAAGTGTCGACATAGACAGCGTCATCCAGGTATGTTGCCGTGATAGAAGGCCGTGGTTTTGACGGCAAGGTGGCTAGGCCCAGCCTTTGTCCTAGCCACCTACCTTCACCTATTGTTATAGTCTGTACTAGACTATGCACTCACTGGTCATCAGCACTGGTGTCCAGTGAGTGCATAGTCTAGTATAAACTATCACACCTACCTTCGCCAGCCTTTGTCCTAGCCACCTACCTTCACCTACCTTTGCCAGCCTGGGGGTGGGGGAGGGAAAGAGGGTGGGTGGTGGTTAGGTGGGTGGGGTGATAGGGTGGGTTGGGTAAGGGGTGGGTGGAGCGGGGGTCTCAATCTATCAATTGCACTCTTACCCCAAACCCTTAACCCTAAACCCTCCTGCTCCTCGCAACATTTACAATACTCTCAACATCCGCATCGTGTCAGCCCTCAGCTAAATCCTTCCATCCCATCGGCTGTATACAAATCCTCTCTCTATCCTCTATATTCTCTACATTTGCATCTCGTCAGCCCTATGTTTCGCGTCTTTGGCTGATTCCCTCTGTTTCACGCCTTGGGATACTTCCATCCCATCGGCTATGTACAAATCCTCTCACCACCATACTGAACGTCATGCACCTGATTTGCATTGCATTTGAAGTCTACAGCTGTGGTACCACCAGGTAGGTGCCACCACTTCAACCCAGCCCGGCACTGTATGTATGTATGTATGTATGTAACAGTCCAGGGATAGGCCAAATAGGCTAAAGGGTCTTGCCCAACCGTGATGGGCCGGCACTACACTACTGCATCAACTGACATTGTTGTTTCATCTGCACCAGGTGTGGGGATCCTCGTGCTGGTCAGGCCAGGCCCTTGCCGACTTCAGTCGGACAATAGATATGCTGATGCAGCTGCCCAAGGAGAGATCTGGACCTGGATCTCATGAAGACCAAAGAGCCAGGCCGTCTTTCCTGCCCGCTGGTTTCGCCACAACCGCGTTGACGCCCGAAGTACTGCAGGTGCTGCTGGTCTGGAAAGCAGCCACCTTGGAGCCAAAATCCGCCAGTGACATGCAGTCTTTATGGCACAGTGAGATGGACAGTGAACGTCAGGCGTTCAGGCTACCGCTGTCCATGCAAACCCCACAGGTAGGTGTGTGGGCTGTAGATGGGTGGTAGGTGGGTCGGTAGGTTGTACTTAGGTGGGTGGTCCGTGTGTCCTACTTTCGCATCTTGGTTTTGCTTGGATGCTGCTTTTGAATGCTGCTTTTGCAGGACCGTGTTTCGTTCGCTCGCTATGTGCTGACAGGCGAGCTTCCTGTTGGGTCAAAAGGCACAGTAGGCAGCATCCTCATGCTGGCTGGCAAACCGTTCAAGTCTTTTGGGCAGTCCGAAATTGAAGACCTCATGTGGTCTATTGCCGGTGGGGGCATTCATCCTGTTCTGCCTCGACCCAGCGAGGAGATTTTCCACCATCTACTGCCTATGTACGAGCTCATCCTACCAAAAGCTGGTGGGGGAGCAGGTGAGGCGAGGGGGGCACTGATGGATGAGTGTGTGGAGTTTACCTGTGGAGCCCTCAGGAAGCTGCGGGGCTGGCTGGTCTCGGAGCGCCTGTCTGTGTCATTGACGCATGCCACCCTTCGCCCAGAAGCAGCAGCGCTTCTGTCATCGGTCCAGTCCATGGCGCCAACGTCGGTCAGCTGGAGCAACATCCTAGACTACATGCCCCCCGCCAATTTCCACCGAATGGCCAGGCTTTGCAGCAGCCCGAAAGCTGCCCCAGCCAAGCACTACATTACCACCATGAACTGGATCCAATCGGTGTATGGTCTGTGCCCCTCAGAGCTGCCAGTGCCGGAACGAAAGACGATCTATGCTGCTGGCATTCGTCGCATCAGCCAACGCCTGGAGGTTGCGGACCCGTCAGGCTTCCTGGTGCGCGGCTACCACGAGTGCCTCCACGTCTCAAATGCCTGGGAGTATGAGCAGAGCTTCTCGCTAGCCCCGTCCTGGGTGCGGCACTTCTGCAGCCAGGATGGGCATCCAGGACGGGTGTCGGTGCACCGCTTGGCCAAGGGCACGTGGGGCGATTTCTCACGGAATGCTAGCACCGTGCACCTGCTGCTTAGCTACGCCAATGAGGAGGCTGCAGAGGAGAAGCCGCTTGAGCTCCCGCCCTGGGGCTAGTGGCCATGTTATTGATAAGAGTTTCCAAGTGGGCGGGTCCTGTGGGGGTGGAGGGGGCAAGGGCCAAGGGGGGAGCACACTGAGCCCCCCACCATAAGTTGTGTTAAGTTCGTGTTAAGTAGGTGCTTGTTTCAACTAGCCCGCCCTGATCATCTAGATTTGATCTCGATTTTCGAGGTTGGGCAGGTCCAGTAAGCCTAATTGGCTACCCCCTGGTTTGTAACATACATACACATAGCCTCTTTCAGTGATATGAATTGGTCTAGTGGTAGACTAAATCACTTTAAGAATGAAGAGTCAGGGGTTCGACTCCCCCTACGGTCGCTTTTGGCGTTGCAGGTCGTCGTGAACCGCGATGGTAGCTTGTCCAGTTGAGGTAGGAGACCGCTCCCCACCCGACGACGGGCTCCCTTAACACCACGCCCCACCAGGCGTTATCATTACATACACATGGTAATACCAGCCTTCATGCTGTTCATTGTCCGCGGCGCAGAAAACATGGCTGCTATAAAAGCTACTACGCCACACTCCTTAGTACGGTGTCGCTGGTTAGTGTCGGGAGACCCACCTCCTGGAGTGAAATACCTTTCACAACTTGTTTAGTCCGCAGTGTAAGGAGGTCGGCCCAGGGGGTGGTGTAATGTTCGTGAAGCAGCAGTGGCAGCCTCCTTGGTGAAAGATGCACAAGCAGTTGCTTACTTAGCCGAACAATTTAATATTTGGGGGGTCAAGAATTAATATAGCATGGCACGGCATTATTGTTCATCTTGGTGGCCTGTAAGGCTAATTGACTTAATTGCTCACTGACTCCCTGAAGTTCCATGGAGGCAGGTGCAGCAACTCCCGAGGCTACAGTTGCTACTGGGCAACCTGCAGGAACTAGTGCCAAACAGCAGATCTCCTTGTCAAGCACATAGCGCTAATGCAATGAGCTGCAAGAGGCACGGGGATGCGAATTTCCCAAGGGGAAGTCGTAAACATGCTCCAGGTCCCTAGATTGAGTCCACAGGACAGAAGGGAAACGACAAATAAAAACGCCGCGTCCACAGTCCGCAACCCTGAGATCCGTACGCGGAAAAGGGCACTCCGAGGTAATCCGCCCCCAACGGGAATCGAACTCGGGTTGCGTGGATTACATTACATTACATGTTAAAGTCTACTTTACACCGCGACCGTGTATGAGACTCTGTGCTTTAAATAAAAAGAAAAAGCACCCACAAAGCAAAAAAACCCATTACATCAGGGGTGTGTCGAGGACAAACAAACCAAGCTCCCAACCACCGTTTTGGTGGCGTAGGTATTAAACCTTTTGTTGGTTACACAGTGAAGACTGAAGTAGAAGGAAGATACACGCAACGAGTGCGCTTATATAGAAGACAGGAGTCTGCAGGAAGATCCTGCAGACCCGTGTAGGCCACAGCTAGCCTGTGGCCTAGCGGCAGGCAACTCGGGACCTGGAGAGACCAGGTACCGGTATGCATTATGCCGACTCAGTGTCCGACGTATATCGGACAATAACAAAAAACCCTAGAGCCGGACCCAGATCTCAACCACTTACAGTGGCGGAGGTAAGAAGCTAACAAATGAGAAGTCACAAGAAGAAAAAAAAGGGATAACAAATTACTGTGCCACTAAGCAGTCCAGGGCTTCCTGTCTTGCTCTTCTACAAGTAGAAAGATAGTCGGCTAGGTTGCTCCAGAAAGTCTTAGTGCCATTTCCATTCATAAAGGTTCTGAATGTGGAATCGCAGAATTCCACAGTCCATACGGTTAAGTCGGTATCCTCATGGACATGCCTATAAATATCTGTGAATGTAAGTTTAACCGGCTGATCTGACCGTTTTTTTTACCAAATGTGAAGATTTGACGATAGAGGATATAGTTACATACTCAGCAACAGTTTTATAACAGTGAGGGTTTGGGCAACATACCCCTCAGAACCTGGTCCAGGAGGTGACCTCCAAAAAAGCGTACGAAAGAGCAAATTAAAAGGCTTGACAACAAGGTGCTCCAGGACCCGGGTTGCCTGCCGCCAGGCCATAGGCTAGCTATGGCCTACACGTGTCTTTAGAATCTTCCTGAAGACTTCCTTTTCTATATAGCCGCACGAGTTGCGATTATAAGCTATCTGCTCCTTCAGTCTTCGCTGTGTAACGACTTTATCGATTGAAAGGTTATCGGCCCGACCGCTACCCGCAGACAGCGCCCCTGCGCCCGTGCCAAGTGGATCTTCAGCCCTGCACAAGGTGATAGTTTTCCCTCAGACTAGCTCGACGGCTTGAGTACTGCTTTTGGCCCTGGATTGCCTACGTGTTCACGTGAGGAATCTAACCTGCGCTGCCTCGCCTACTGCCCACACAACTCTCCCGTTGTCTCTACCATCCGTCCAAGACGAAACGTAGACGCAGTCCAGGAGTCTGAGTAGATCTTTGACGTGAGTTGTACACTCATCAGATCACACACAGCGTTGCGCAATCCTCTAAAGATTGCTTGTGCCACGGAGATTCAACCCTGCACACCCTCGTACCCCCCCCCTCCCCTCCCCTCCTGCCCTCTAATTCCGTCACCCATTCCCCACTTCCTGCTACTATCCCCACCATTACAGACCAACAGGTTCCATTTGGTTCCCCCTTTGTTGTCAACACTCCCTCACCACTACCTCCGAACCGCACACCCAAGACTGAAGCCCGACAAGCTTCACACCCGGATTACCCACAGGCCGGTTTATTAACCCGGTGTGAAGACCAAGACCCCAAGACCCCAGCGCCGAGACAGACATCATGGCAACTCCAGTCAAGCCCCCTGCACTCATCTTCGACGGCACGCCTACTGTCCCATGGCACAAGTTTGGACCCTTCCTCCTCCGTCACGTCAGGTCCCACCCTGGGTGCATCTCCGTCGCCATTGAGGCAGCGAAGAACGTACCCCCCAACGATGAGCCAGCAGATGCCGACGGATACCCATTGGAGGACTCTCATTATCCGAATGTGGACCACGCTAACGCAACTATTGCGGCTCGTGCTGTTTCCCACCCAATCAACATGGTAAAAAATGCTGTTGCTTTCAACGAGATCCTCAAACACTGCTCCGAACCTATCCAACAGGCCATCCTTGCTAACACAACCGTTGCTGCAAAGGCCTATAGGTTCCTCAAGCTCACATATGGAGAACGGAACTCTGACCTAGAGACAGGTGCAGTGAGATCCATGTACCACTAGTAAAATGGGCAGAGAAAACAGACCGTTGATTTGGCCTGGAAAACATGTAGACCCGTAGGCTGTAAACCGTTGACTATAGAGTCTAGTATAGGGTCAAAAAGTGTACATTAACCGGTTGTTGTAGCATAGCAAGGGTCCACCTATAGACTGTTAAATGGACCGTTGTTGGACAACCGTTGGTGATACAGTCTACAACAACGGTGGGTGTACCGTATATGTACACCATTGATTGCCTCCATTCAACAGTCGCACTTACTGTTTTGCAACCCCTATTTGTATTTGTCACCGACTGTTTCCCGCCCTTCATTCAACAGTTGTCCAAACTGTTAGGTCGCCCCTAATTTAGATTGACACCGACTGTTTCCCGCCCTACATTCAACAGTTGTCCAAACTGTCAGGTCGCCCCTAATTGAGATTGTCACCGACTGTTGCCTCGATGAAACAGACGTTATGAATTATAATCGTTGTGGGAAAGATTGGGAATTTACACTGGTGGATACAAACCCGTTAGGGTGCCAGCCAATTAAAAGAACTTCAAAAATGAAACAAGGAGGCCAAAACAAGATTTGATCACCATTAATGGTGATCAATATCGATGAACATGTGGGCACAGACATGTTGCTATAATATAATCACATCTATGCATAAATTATGTCTTGCTAGCAAGGAGGGCGCCCTCCTCGTCTTCAATCTAGCTCAACTGAGTGCCTGAACTGCAGAGGGCTCCTCCTTGTTGGTCTTCTTGAGCTCATGACTCTGCTTCCATTGCCTCCGTCCTTTCGAGCTACAAGAATGCAACCTATAAGGGTGCGTGCATGCGGGTAGGTGAGGGGGTAAGTGTGTGGGTGAGAGGGTACCTGGGTGGGTGAGGTGGGTGGGTAAGAGGGTTGGTGGGTGGGTGGGTAAGAGGGTAGTTGGATGGATGAGAGGGTAGGTGGGTGAGTGGGTTGAGGGAGGGTTAGAGGGTGAAGCTGGATGGGTGTCACTAGTATGTAGTTAAGGGTTGATGCAGCTTGGTTGCTAGTTTAATTTGCAGATGATACTAATGGTCCGATGGTACTAGGAGGAACGAATAACAAATACAAAGTGGCGCCAGTTCCTTGCAAGCCAGAAGCCAGAGCCTGAACAGGTTTGAGGAGGTTGGAGGTTGAAGGAGGTTGGAGATTAAATTATGTTAGAGGTTGAAGGAAGTTGGAGGTTGGAGGCCAGAGCCTTCATAGGTATACGGAGGTTTGAGGTTGGATGTCGAAGGAGGTTAGAGGCCAGAGCACATCAGGCAGGGCAGGGGTAAGGCCGTGAAAAGAGCAGGGTAGGGCATGTGTTAGAGATCTTTGAAGGGCAGGGCGAGGGGCGGCACGGAGGTCTGCGTTTTAACAACGTTCGCCTATCTGAAGAAATATGCATTTCACGGGCGGTGCATCTATAGATCTATGGACCCGAGCAAAGCAAACAACAGGGCAGGAATGTTGTCGACACAGATCTGCCGCAAAGCGACGTCAATCCCAACTCCGCAACAAGATTGCTAGCAGGGTGCATGTGCTGGTAATTAACAAGGCAAAGTCGCACCTGTAGCGGTGAGGTTTCTTTTCATGACCGGACGCAGGGGTCCGATCCTTCTTGCCCTTCCTCGGGGTCTTGGTCAGCGCCACCACTAACCTAGGCGCAGCGAGCAGTCATAGACCACCGGTAGCTACCGCTAGCTAGCTAGCTGTAGGTGTCGTGATAATCAAACGGGCCACTACCTCTCCGCGGACATTTGTCGGAGGCTTCGCTGAAGCCTGCTCCCACTTTGCTAAAGAGGTTCTCAACGTAGACAGCACATACTCCTGCTGCTCTAGCAAGATTGGAAGATAGTAATCATCTGTCATTTTTCAACATTCGGCGCTGAGCTATTATTTGAAGCGATGGGAGGCATAAGTAATATGCGCAGTTCCGCGCGACTTCCAACAAATAAATGGGCGGCCGCACCCTTGTTGGCACTAAACCGTAGGATCAAGAGTCCAGCTAGCACAACAACGGTGTGTTTCGCTGGTTAATTGGAACAAGTACAAGTGGACCTAACGGTTTAGGGGAAACAAGGGTGCTCACGAGCATATACCGTTAGCACAAGGGTGTATATGCCATGTAAACGGTTGGGTTGGCCGGTCCATTTTAGCAGTGTACAACCTCAGTATGACCACCACTAGGCCACTTCAAGTGTATCTCTCTTGCAGCTATGAGCTCTATACCTTGCTTCCCCAAGTAAATGGGGTCAGCAACACTTCTATCCCTGCTTTTCTCAGCATAATTGTTTAGGGACTCGCAGCCCGCCCAGAGTACAATGGATTCATGTTCTCCTTCCACAACTCTGTCTGCCCTGATTTTGCCTCATTCCAGACACAAATCATCAGGTACCAAGTATCAAACCAAATCTCTGAATCTAACATCTCCCCAGAAGAGACTGAGCACATGGCAGCTGCTGCCTTCCACGGACGCCCAAGGAAGGACCGTATCCCATCCACCCAGATAACTTGCTGGAACTGCAATGGTTTTGGGCACAACTCCCTCACTTGCCCCAGTGCCCCCACAGAACTGAAATACAGGCCTCCTCCGTTCTCATCCACATCTGGCCATAGGGGATCTCCATCACCCCCCAAGGATGCAGCCAGGAGGTCCTCCAGCAAATCCAAGTCACCTAGGAGAGACAACAGAACATCCAACAAAGACCCCAAGAGCCACAGCCGCCGTGACAGACGTGGGCATGCCCATGTAGCAGATGATGACTGTTCCACCTCCCAGTCCAGCACAGACAATGAGGATGAGCACAACTTCATGGCCTTGACAACTGATGGACCACAGCCTCTCCAATTTGCTGACTCAAGAGGCAAGTCCACACCCCTGTCTACCCCACATGCCCCCATGGATGACACTACTTTCTTTGGACCCATGACTGATTCTGATGCCTGTCTTATAGAAAGAGATGAGTCTATGCCAGATCGAGTTTCAAGTGATGGCACTACTGATGATGATGATGATGATAAGGATGTGGATCATGCTGCCAGTACACATCTTGATCGATACCAGACAGCTCTCCAGACAGAATGGCTTTTAGGCTGTGCAGCCCACTCCCACTGCACTAGTAACCCCTCCATCTTGCATGAAATTCAGGATCTCCCCCAGCCTATTAGTCTCCACCTGGCTGACCTTGGAGCATCCCCACTGCTCTGCCTCCAGAAAGGGAAAGCCATCATCAAGGGTCACCATGGATCCCTGATCACCCTCCACGACGTGCTCCTTGCCCCACCCCTGACTTCAGCCAACATCATCAGCTTGCATGCAGCACACAGACTCTCCCCCAAGCTTCAAGTCCATCTGTCCAGTGTTGCTGCTACCCTCTCCCTACCCACAGCCAAGGGTCCCAAGACTATTCTCTTATGCCCCAAAAGGCATGGCCTCTGCTTCACTAGCACCTCTAAAACCCCCCCCTCTTCCCCTAACCCTAGTAACCCCCTTCCCTTTCTAGTCATGATGGTCACCCAACCAGAGCTGATCAAGCCAACCCACTACAATGATGACTATGCTGGCAGTTGCCCCATCCCACAATACAGTGCCAGCAGCTCCAGCAGTCTACCAGATCTGATCCCAGCAATGGGTGAGGATGACATGCCTGACCTTGTTCAAGCCAGCCTACCTTCCTTGCTCCAGTCAGACAATGGGGGGGAATTCTCACCACACCAAGATGACTTGTACACCACATCCTCCCATGACTTCATCCCAGACCCTGATTACTCCACAGCCCCTATCCAGCAGCTCCCCACTGTTCCCCATGATGAGCTCTGTAACCTGACAGAAGCACAAGCCAGAAGAGAGATGGACCTCCTGCTAGACCAAGCCAGAACCACATATGAGAATGCATTCCCTCTTGATGGCCAGGGGTCCTGCACTCAGCATGAGCTCTCCCAAGCCCTTAGGTTTGACCAGTGGATACCCTCAGCTACTTCCCCTTCCCCTGATCAGCCCCTAACTCATGTCAACATGAACACCTACCCAGTCCATTTCCTTAACAACTCTGGCCTCTCCAGAACCAGGTTTGGAACCCTGCTGACTACCCTCAACAATTCCCCTTCTCCCCTTAGAGCCTTTAGCATCAGACCTAGACAGCCTGTCCCCACCCTCACTGACCAGCTAGCCATCAAGTTCCCTGCCCTTTTAGCTGCTGAGAAGGCTAAGTTCCCCAACAGACAGATGCACAACAGCCCCTCCTCAGTCTGTGGACCCCTTCTCAAGCATGTCAACAGATTGCAGCACATGGTCCACATCTATCCCACTGTCTGTACAGCTGACAGGCCCGCCATTCAGTGGGCCATCTGCCTACAAGCAGCTATGGTCCAAGCACATGCAAGGGTCCTGATCTCCTGGCCCAAGATGCTCATGCACCCCATCAGCTGTGTTAATCCTGGGGGCAGAGTCATGTGTGTCAACAACCTCAGCATGAATTGGAGCCTAATGGATTTCACATTCATTAACATGCTAGACACCCAAAGGATGTCTAGGAAATCTTTCTCCACCCTCCTGCAGAAACTCCACACCCAGCAGGACCTTGATGGATACCCAGCATCTGGAACCTAAATATGCTATAGTCTAATGCTCATTCTTGTTTTAGCCATGAACACTCTAAGATTAAATTGATGCTTTGTACTGCCTCATGTACTGCTGTCCCTTTGTTTTAGTTTCCCTCTCCTAGCTTCTACAGTATGCCTGCAAATTCTCTAATTTAGGATAAACCCCAATTATGGGGGGAATCATCACTACCAGACAGACATCCTGCCATGAGAAGCAGCCTCCTGGCAACTTCCTGGCAGCTTCTCTGCAACCTTAGCCTGTCTTCTATGCAGCCCTGATGCATCACTGTAGCTCATAGTTTCCCCATAGCATTAGTCTGAAGATTCTGCATTAATGATACCTTATAGATGAGATTGGAAGTACCTCACCATATCCCTCCATCTGGATTGATTACATGAGCTAGAGGAGGACGTCTACCTTAAAGAAGTTGTTTGCGGTCAGTCAGTTCTTTTTGCCATCTAGTTCTTTTATGCTTTCCCACCGCTGTAACAGCTCACGATGCACCTAGCAGCTTGAGGGGTTAGTCTAGATTAACGGGCTACGTGATGTATGTTTATATGTATGTCGATATGCGTAAGCTAGCAGAACAGCAAGGGTGTTACCTAGGTATGGGATGTCGAGTAGCTTGGATAGAACGTCTTCGTGGGAGTAGTCGAAGGGTTCGTTCCGAGTAGCTCGTGTCTATGTGCGCAACGTGTGCGTTGTGAGAGATGAGGCAGTACATGGGTATGGTACTGTATCATGTGCGTTCGTCACGTGGCTTACGGGTACGGTGTACCCGTATGCCTTGCTGGACGGCCAGAGTACCCGTGAAGGGTTCTGTACCGTTACACTCCCCCCCTTCCAGAAGAGATGCGGACCCCGCATCTGATCGTAATAAAGGTGGGATGTGAATACCAGTCGTCGTCGTATGTGCCGTGCTCAAAATATACTTGATGAAACAAGTTGGTTTCGGAGAGAACCATGTAACATCCCTTTTGAGTACTCCGAGAAAGATAGCTTTATAAATAAAGCAATCTGACCGCCGTGTCGTATGCGTCGAGTGCGATGGGTGGGTGATGGGCCCGTTTTTTCGACGGAGTCGGGACATAACGGGTGTAACACGTGATTTCCATGCATCGACGACGTGAGGGGCACTTTTCTTGACCGCCTTGGCGAGTTCCCAAGTGTCTTGCTCAATACCGAAGTCTTGCCATCGGACCAAGTATTCGAGACGTCGTTTGCTGGATGTGCCGATAACACGCGACTTTTCGCGCATGATGCATTGGATATTCCAAATCGGAGCGCCGTCGGAGTCGAAATCAAGCGGTTGTCCAACATGGACAACGCCATCGGAGCGCCAATGCTTGATCAAACCCACGTGAAACACGGGGTGGATGCGCATCATCTTAGGCAAGGCTAAGCGGCACGCCGTGGCTTGCCGGACGACTCCAGTCTGCTCGTCGCGTGGACCAATGCATTCAGTAATCGTATAAGGACCAACAAAACGAGGTGTAAATTTTGGTTCATATTGCGGGTGGACAAGAGAACTTTATCACCAAGGTTGAAGAAAACCTCCGTTCGTCGTTTATCGTAATGGGCTTTCTGCCGATCTTGAGCGGCTTGCATGCATGCCTTGCATTGATCTTGACGTTCAATGTGATCAGCCCACCAATTGTTGGCAGCCGGACATTTTTTTTGACTTCCGCCTTGAGAGGCGTCGTAGGGTCGTAGCCAAGGTACGCCCGAAAGGGGGTGTTCTGAATGGACTCTTGGTAGGAATTGTTGATTGCAAACTCCACCAATGCCAAAGATTTATCCCAATCGTCATGGTATGGCCCACGTAGTGGCGAATCATGTCCTCGATGACTCGGTTCATGCGTTCTGTCTGACCGTCAGTTTGCGGATGGAACGCTGTCGAAAATGCTTGTCGCGTGCCCATCAAACGATGGAGAGCCACGCCGAAATGACCTGTGAATCGCGCGTCGCGATCACTGAGGAGTTTCTTCGGGATACCATGATATCGGATGACACGATTGAGGTATAGGAAAGCGAATTCCTCTGCGTTAATCGTAGTATGACAAGGTTCGACATGAACCATCTTGGACAGCTTGTCGACGGACACCGCGATGGCATCATGGCCCGACGATGTTGGCGGAAGCGCCGTAATAAGGTCCGTGGAGACGCACTCCCAGAATTTGTCTGGAATTTCCACGGGAACCATGGTACCGTTCGGCTTTGCATTCCCGGGTTTGTTTGTTTGGCACTTATGGCACTGTTGGACGAAGGCAGTCACATCTGCCGTGACTTTCGCCCAAGTAAAAGTGCGTGTGACCAGTTCCAACGTTTTGGTGCGACCGCAATGGCCCATGTAAACCGGATCGTGAGCTTCGCGGATAATATCCAGGCGGAATGCCGCGTCCAGTGGGACGCATAAAAATTCGCGGCCGTGCTTGTTTTTCTTGAACCAGTACCCGTTTCTGGAAAATTTATCACGGAGGCGTTTGCAGCCCGGCGTAAAGTTTGAGTCCGTTTGTATCCAGCCAAAATCCGATCCATTATTGAGAAAGAGGAAGGATTCGACGCCAAGGGCATCGGGCGTCTGCGTCGTCGTGTTTCCTTGACCGGCACCGAAGGTGCGGGCAGGACCGCTGGAGGGCGGGGTAGTATATCAATGACTGTGGGACCGACCGCAACAGGGCGTTGCTTCGTCGAGCGAGGACGGCATTCGCTGACCAAGAGAGAGAACACCAACAGCTGGTGCGCGACCGCGACGTCGGCGGGGGCGGAGAGATTGGGGTTGCGACTGACCGGGTCAGCCATATTATTGCGACCAGCTCGATACTCCCAAGTATAGCTAAAGGGCGCGAGGTCCTCCTGCCATCGACCCATGCGTCGCGAAAGGACCGCCTTGGTATCGAAGTATGTGAGCGGATTGTGGTCGGTGACCAACGTCATGTGGGAACCTTCAAGGTAGCACCGCCATTCGGTTAACGCGTGGACGATCGCTAGCATTTCTTGTTCAGTCGTTGTATAGTTCAGCTCCGCTGGAATATACTTTTTGCTGGCGAAGGCGATGGGGTGTTTATCTTGCAAGAGCACCGCGCCAGTACCAAGTAACGATGCGTCAGTAATGACTTCGAAAGGTTTGCTAAAATCCGGAAGTGCGAGGACTGGAAAGGTGTGGGATCTCTGTATTCCTAAGTCGGGATACCGGGGATTGGAGCTTGCAACGGAGTTTTCCGTGGGCCGGTAGCGGTAGGGACTCGGAAGACGCAGAGGGTTGATTACCCGAGGTTGTTTCTGTAGAAGCGTTGAGTGCTGAAGAGAGTTACAAAGGGTTCAAAGAACGGAATAAAGCTATAAATTGCGGTCGCCATGTGAACGGGCAAGTGTCTACAGAACTTGCCGGAAGTGGCCAGTGAGATGCTAAGTGCAATGCGCTATAACCGTTGAAGGTTGTCAAGCGCTGCAATAGCTTAAGATAACTAAATATGACGGGTGAGAGCTTTCATATGGTCAACGTGACGGGTTTATGTCAGTTGGGGTAAGCTCGGCAAAGGGGTAACTCCGCAAGCAGCGCTAAGCGATGGCCTACACCAAGTTGGCTTGAAGCGTACCTGTAGAAGCGTTGAGTGTTGAAGAGAGACCGATTGTAGTCGGTTCTCGGGTTATCAACCCCTAATTTCCTAGGTTACGCTTACAGCTATGGCTTTGCATTTGCAGGTGAAAGGAGATATACTTAGCTAGATGCTGAGGCGAAAGGAGATATGCTAAGGCGAAAGGAGATATACTGAGCTAGATCTGGGCCGGTTGGGCTCAGGTCTGGTCGGAGTCTGCGCCGGTGCGTGTGAGATATGCAGAGGCGAAAGGAGATATGCTGAGGCGAAAGGAGATATGCTGAGGCGAAAGGAGATATACTTAATGTCTTTTATGGCACAGGATTGTTATGTCTCGTGTTAAGACAAGCGCCCGCGTGTCACAGTCTCGTGTTAAGACAAGCGCCCGCGTGTCACGGAGCCTGCGCTGCGACACGGTCTCGGCGCGCATGTGGAACAGAATAATCTTAGGTAGCTGTGTGTAGCTGGGCACTAGGTAGACATGTACGGCGGGTTGACTAAGCCAGATCTGGGCTAGCTGGGCTCAGGTCTGGTCGGAGTCTGCGCCTGGTGTGTGTGTGTGTGTACAGGGTATTTCCCCTGCTTTTAGTGTCATTGTAGGTAAACACGCAATCGCGTGTGACAGCTGTCACGGCTGTATGCGTGCTCCTAAGGACAGGTATGTTACCACTGCAATTTCCCCCCTTCACTACTGAATGGGAGTGAGCGTAGTGAAAAAAGAGAAGTGGTAACGGGGAGAGTTGATTGTAATTGTGTTAGTGGAAAAAAAATCTGTAATCTCTCCTTCCCCCCCCCTGCTGCTGGTATCGAGCAAATGGGGATGATGTTGCTGGATACACAAAAAGGTATGTACAGAAGGTGTATCCATTCTGGTGTTGGAATATGGTAAAGCAGGACTCACCACCTAGTTTACCCCCCCTCTTCACAGAGTGAAGAATAAAAGGTAGGTGGTGGTTTATTTGGAAACGAAAGGAACTAAAGCCACGTCTATTACTTAAAGAGGTAAAACCTTGGGAGTCAACAAAGATCAAGCATGGGACCGGCCGAATAAATCTGAAGGCATGTTATACATTGGCCAGTAGAAAAATTCGTGGTGTCCAAGTTGAAAGAAGTTAACGTAACTGGGCGAAAATCCTCATCTGGTCATATTGCAAGTGCTGACTGCCCCTCCTAGAGGCTTCCAGTCAGCAACCCAGTGGTGGCTACAAACTTCTTTTGAAGTAAGTTTGGGATCGTGTTGCGTATATGTAACGCAACACGAAACATTGAGCAAGAAAACAAAAAGAATCCAAAAACTGTGGTGATCATTGGGACGTGTATTGTCCTAGGAATGGAGATGCATTTCCCCCCACACACACTGATGAATGAACATACATGACAACCTGTTGGCCAGTCGTAACTGGTCCATCACAGGCACAAGGCATGTCTGGGTTACACAAGCTGTCTGTCTGCTACACAGCCAGCATAACCAAACCAGACGGTAGATGAGGGGAAGGGCAAATCTAGTCAGAATGGTCGAAAGGTCTGAATAGAGCTTGAAGTCCCCTTTGATGTTGTTGCAAAGTTCAGCGCAGGGGGCTATGAACTCAGGGATAGAACAATTGGAGGACAGAGGGGTCATCTGGGTAGCTGTTGGGGTGCTGAGTAGCTGTGTAGCTGCTGAGTCGATGAGTAGCTGCTGAGGAGCTGAGGAGCTGCTGCGGGGCTGAGTAACTTTGTAGCTATGTCGCTTTGTAGCTTTGATAGCTGTGTAGCTTTGTAGCTGAGTAGCCTCGTAGCTTTGTAGCTTTTACAGCTGTGTAGCTTTGTAGCTGATGAGTAGCTTAGGGTGCTGAGGGCGCAAAAGGCGCTGATGAGGGCGCAGAAGGCGCTGAGGGCGCCGAGTCACTGTGGCTGCTTGGCTCTGTGGCTGCTTGGAATTGTGGCTGCTTGGCACTGTGGCTGCCTACGAATCACTACAGCATGGAATAGCTGGGGCGCTGAATGACTGAGTCGCTGTTTGGCTAAGTCTAAGAGAGTGCCCATTGATTCATGTTTTGGGATTGGCGCAGCAAGGGGTGGTATGCTGAGGGTGCAACATGGGTGTTGCAGACGTTGCAGCATAGGAGATGCAGACGGTTCAACATAGGTGATGCAGACGTTGCAGCATAGGGGGTGCATAGGTTGCAGCATAGATGATGCAGAGGGTTCAACATAGGTGATGCAGACGTTGCATCATAGGTGATGCAGACGGTGCAACATAGGTGATGCAGACGTTGCATCATAGGTGATGCAGACGTCGCATCATAGGTGATGCAGACGGTGCAACATAAGGAGTGTAGACCTAGCAATCACTCGATGCATAGGGGGTAGCATAAGTTAGTAGGGGGTAGCAGAGGAAGAGCAGTGGCTGTAGTGTTGTCAGCACTTGTGTCTCTGGGGAAGCGGGACAGTGCATCTGCGTTGCCATGTTGTGCACCACGCCTGTGCATGATGTCAAAGTCAAACGATTGCATCATGCATGCCCATCTTGAGATGGCACCGGTGCATTTTGATGAGGAGAACACGTATAAAATGCAATGTTACCCCCCATGCCTTTGGCCTGCTGGGTAGTTGTGAGGTAGGTATCGTGCCTCACTTGGGTGTTTGTATTATACATTAAAGTGTTGCAACTACTGTGTGTATTCCCCCCCCCCCCCCCCCTACATTTAGCTTGCTGGGAGGGTAGGTACTTAGGAACTATTATTGTAACACATAGCATATCACCACCTGTATTACCCCCCCTTTCACGGAGTGAGAAAAAGAAAGGTGGTGAAAGCGAATGGCCAGAAATAAATCTAAGAACCAGCAGAGTGCAAAGGGCACATGAAGCAGGATTAGTGGTTGCCTTGGTTGTTTTGGTAGCCTTGATAGTTCCCTTGGTTGCTGTGGCCAAAGTTCTGGCTGTCTCCTTGGTGCCCTTGATAACTGACTTGGTCGTTGCCCTGGTTACGGTCCTGGTATCCATTGAAGTTGTTGACATGGTAGGGGTTGGGGTTCTTGCCCCTGTAGTTAGGGCTGACGAAGGGGTTGTCGGTGGGCTTGGGAACTTGTGGAGGCTGAGGGTAGCTTGGTGGCTGGGGGTTGTGCCGACCATCACTAGGGGCTGGGTTGACTGGCAGCACTGGTGTTTGATGTGGCGGCTCAGTTGGCCTCTGTGTGGGTGGCTTGGAGACACAGATCAACTGGGACTGTGCTCTCATATCGTCCCGCTTGGATGCCTCTGTCTGGGCAATTACTGAGAGTCTGTCCATGGTGTGGAGTTCTTGGTCAAGCTTGTATAGCTTGGCGATTGACCAGCATCCGAGCGGGGTGACATCCTTCATCCTTCCATAGTTCTCTTGTAAGATTGGGGCCATTTGATCGAGCAGGTCGGCAGCCTTGGTTAGGGCTTCCCGGTAGTGGGGTTGTCCAGCCCTGATGTCCCACTCCTCATATTTTTTCATGAATTCGGCCATCAAGATGCGAGGCATGGGGAATAAGGTGCCTGCACTGTCGTAACAGTCAAACTGTTCATATTCCTCCTTTGCGTCGAGAGGTGTGATCTTGAGCGCGAGCGCCAGTCTAGTCTTGACTAACTCATAGAAGTGCATGAGCTTTGCCTGCCAGGTGGCTGGGTTCATGAGTGGTTGACCATGCTCGTTAACTTGAGGGACTCCATGCAGGGAGCGCTGAGTTTGAAGAGCCTCGCTCTCTTGGATCCACGTGTTCCGTTTGTTTGTGAACAAGCAAAAGGGTTGCGAATTCTCGTAGACTTGGACCATCATCTGTTCCCACAGTTCTTCCACCGCAAGGGTCCTCCTGATGTTGACGATGTAACTCTTCATCATTAGGAGCCATGCCTTGGTTTGTGCCACGTTGCCGCCGTTAAGTTGCGATCCTGCTTTTGGCAGTTGCCAAGAGAAGATGGCCCCGACATCCATTGTAATTGGGGTAGGGAGGGCGAGAGGCTGGGTCACCCGGTATGGGGGTGCTGGTGATGGTACTGCTGTAGGGTGCGTCTTGTTGTCTGTTGTCTGATGTCTATGGAGGTGGTGGACTGATGTCGAAAGGAGGAGGGGGGGGGGGGTGATTTATAGGGATAGGGAGGAGGAGAGTGTCCCCCACCTGACTGGGAGGGGAGAGCTGATAGGGGATTGTCCTTCCTTGGATCAAGGATGGGTTTCCCTAGTGGAGTGGTTGATGAGTGGTGTGTTGCTGAATGCAGGAAGTTCTAAAAATGCAGCTATATATTCAGTCACGGAAAAGTCAGCTAAGCCCAGCGAAGGAAGTTTAGGCACAAAACATGCAGGTTCAGAAAATGCAGGCTATGTCAGCCACAGGAAATCCTAGTTTAGGAAAGTCTGAAAGTTCTGCACGCAATAATGTAGTGGAAAGTAGTGTTTATAAGTTGAAGTGGGCTATTGGAGGCAGCGCTTCGCCGTTCCCTTCGGCTAGGGTGATAGTCTTTCCAATACTGCAAGAAGTAACGTGGGATGTGAGGTGACGGAGTTTGAATTGGGCCAGTTGGGGGCAGCGCTTTGCTGTTACCTGCGGTTGAAGTGTATGGTGTTGTGGAGCAGGAGTCCAAGAAAAAAAAGGGCGGCCCTTAGCCGTTCCTTTTTTTTTAATTGGGTGGTGCGTCTCAAACAGTGGTGCAACTAAAAAAAAAGCGGCCTTACAGCGTGCTATTTTTGTAAGACAGGATGGTGTATCTGGAATAGTGGTGCAAACACAGAAAAGGGCGGCCTCTCGGCGTGTTTTGTGAAATGTATGGATGGTGTATTCGAAACAGGAGTCCAACTAAAAATGGGCGGCCCTCCGCCGTGCTGTATGGTTTAAGCGATAGGGTCTGAGGTCAGAAAGTCAGGGAGATTCCCGTACCTAGCGAGGTGGTGGGTTGTCCTCTCCGAAGAACTTGAAATCAGGTAGACCTACGCGTGGTGGGAAAGGGGTAGAACTGATCAGAAGAAGCAGTTTGTCCAATTGAATGGTTGGTTGTTTTGGTGAATGTATGCTAGTATCAGTAGTAGCGGTATCAGCGATAACTGTATGAGCAATAGTTGTAACAGCAAGTACGGGATTGTACTTGCTGAACAGGCCTGGTACTCAAGGGTGTGGAATCTCACAGCAGAGGGAGAGGTATCAGCAAATTGGTATCAGCAAGTTAGTATCAGCAAGTCGGTATTCGCCGTATAAGTGTTCAGAAGTACGGGATCGGTACTGTCTCTAAACGGATTGGGCGGTTCTAAACAGGATTGGTATCAAGAAGTAGGCTGGTACATACTTTAGTTGACAAGTTCTGTCTTACAGCAGGTGTATTTTCTGGTGTATGTTTAGATCAGTTGGATGGGTTCTGTCCTACAGCAGGTGTATGTTTCTGGTGTATGTTTGGATCAGTTGGATGGGTTCTGTCCTACAGCAGGTGTATGTTTCTGGTGTATGTTTGGATCAGTTGGATGGGTTCTGTCCTACAGCAGGTGTATGTTTCTGGTGTATGTTTAGATCACGTGGGTGGGTTGTGTCCTACAGCAGGTGTATGTATTTGTTGTATGTTTGGATCAGGTGGGGAGTCTTAAAGTGGCAGACTGGATTGTATCAGCAGTATCAATGAAGCGTGCAGGGATCAGTGTTTGTCTGATGTGGTTAGTCTTGGGTGGGACACCGCAAGGTGGGTTGGGTAATAAGTCCTCTAGGGGCTGCTAGTGAGTTGTGTCTACTCGTAACGTAGGAGGAGCAATGGAGGAGAAGTGCGCCCGTGATCTATAGTTGATCAGTATGGTCATGGGGGCTGTATGCGTGTTGTTAGATTGGGTTAATTAAGTCCAAACCATGGTTTCAACAAGTAGAGTGGGGCATGACGTCCAAACTATATGTGTACAGCTTTATCCAATCAGCAGCAGAGGGCTAAGGGTTCACTGCCCAAAGTGGTCGCTCTACTTGCTGGCTCAATTCTTAACAAGATTCCCCAGGGTATGTTCCCGTGGGTAGCTTTTTATAAACAGAAAAAAATAACGAAAGCCCTGGCAGGTAGTACCAAAGGGCTTCTAGCTATTTAAATAGGCCCTGGCAGGGGGTACCAAAGGTGTGGGGTCTCTGTATTCCTAAGTCGGGATACCGGGGATTGGAGCTTGCAACGGAGTTTTCCGTGGGCCGGTAGCGGTAGGGACTCGGAAGACGCAGAGGGTTGATTACCCGAGGTTGTTTCTGTAGAAGCGTTGAGTGTTGAAGAGAGTTACAAAGGGTTCAAAGAACGGAATAAAGCTATAAATTGCGGTCGCCATGTGAACGGGCAAGTGTCTACAGAACTTGCTGGAAATGGCCAGTGAGATGCGAAGTGCAATGCGCTATAACCGTTGAAGGTTGTCAAGCGCTGCAATAGCTTAAGATAACTAAATTACATTACATTACATTACATTACATTACATTACATTACATGTTAAAGTCTACTTGACACCGCGAGGGTGTATGAGACTCTGTGCTTTAAACAAAAAGAAAAAGCACCCACAAAGCAAAAAACCCCATTACATCAGGGGTGTGTCGAGGACAAACAAACCAAACTCCCAACCACCGTTTTGGTGGCGTAGGTATTAAACCCCTTAGAGCCGGACCCAGATCTCAACCACTTACAGTGGCGGAGGTAAGAAGCTAACAAATGAGAAGTCACAAGAAGAAGAAAAAAAGGGATGATAAATTACGGTGCCACTAAGCAGTCCAGGGCTTCCTGTCTTGCTCTTCTACAAGTAGAAAGATAGTCGGCTAGGTTGCTCCAAAAAGACTTAGTGCCATTTCCATTCATAAAGGTTCTGAATGTGGAATCGCAGAATTCCACATTCCATACGGTTAAGTTGGTATCCTCATGGACATGCCTATAAATATCTGTAAACAGCTTCTGGTAGCGGAGGCGAATATCATTATAAAAAGGGCACTCAAACATATGCATTTCATCCTCAGGTTTTTGGAACCCACACATTTGACAGTGTCTCATTGAGCGAGGGATGTGTGCTCTATCCACCACCCTCATTCTAAATATGACGGGTGAGAGTTTTCATATGGTCAACGTGACGGGTTTATGTCAGTTGGGGTAAGCTCGGCAAAGGGGTAACTCCGCAAGCAGCGCTAAGCGATGGCCTACACCAAGTTGGCTTGAAGCGTACCTGTAGAAGCGTTGAGTGTTGAAGAGAGACCGATTGTAGTCGGTTCTCGGGTTATCAACCCCTAATTTCCTAGGTTACGCTTACAGCTATGGCTTTGCATTTGCAGGTGAAAGGAGATATACTTAGCTAGATGCTGAGGCGAAAGGAGATATGCTAAGGTGAAAGGAGATATACTGAGCTAGATCTGGGCCGGTTGGGCTCAGGTCTGGTCGGAGTCTGCGCCGGTGCGTGTGAGATATGCAGAGGCGAAAGGAGATATGCTGAGGCGAAAGGAGATATAATTAATGTCTTTTATGGCACAGGATTGTTATGTCTCGTGTTAAGACAAGCGCCCGCGTGTCACAGTCTCGTGTTAAGACAAGCGCCCGCGTGTCACGGAGCCTGCGCTGCGACACGGTCTCGGCGCGCATGTGGAACAGAGTAATCTTAGGTAGCTGTGTGTAGCTGGGCACTAGGTAGACATGTACGGCGGGTTGACTAAGCCAGATCTGGGCTAGCTGGGCTCAGGTCTGGTCGGAGTCTGCGCCTGGTGTGTGTGTGTGTGTACAGGGTATTTCCCCTGCTTTTAGTGTTATTGTAGGTAAACACGCAATCGCGTGTGACACTGGGGCGGAAAGCAAGGCTTCTTTGAGGCCTTCGAATGCTACGAGATGTTCATTTTTGAACAAGGGGCCAAGCTCACCCTTGATGTTAGACAAGGTCTGAAGAGGGGCGGCGAGGGACGAATAGCCTTGGATAAACTTGCACCAACCGAGGAAGGAGCCGATTTGTTTCGCCGTTTTCGGAGTAGGCCAGTCGCGGACTGTGCTAACCTTTTTCGGATCAACTTTAAATCCGTCGCGTCCAATGTAATGACCAAGGAATTTAACCTCTGTTTTATTGAATGAACATTTGGAGAGCTTCGCGTAGAATTCGTTGTCCTGGAGGACCTGGAGGACCTTGGCCAAGTTGGCCAAGTGTTCCGCCGGAGTGCGTCCGTAAACCAAGATATCGTCCAAGTAGACCACGACGAACTTGTGCAAGTAGGGCGCGAATATCTGGTTCATGACTGCTTGGAACGTGGCAGGCGCGTTCGCCAACCCCATCCCAAGGACTTTAAATTCGAACTGACCCATCGGGGTAGTGAACGCTGTCTTCGGCGCGTCCTCGTCCGATATACGTATTTGGTAATAACCAGACGTGAGGTCCAGGGAACTAAACAAGGTAGCTCCACCTAGACGGTCAATGGTCTCGTCAATACGGGGAAGGGGATACCTATTTTTAATCGTAATGTTGTTGAGTGCTCGCCAATCGCAAACAACACGGTATCCCGTTCCACCCGGTTTCGCTATGATCATAATTGGCGCTCCGTACGGGGACGAGCTCAGGGCAATGAAGCCTTGTTGTAAAAGATCGGAGACGTATTCTTCACATAGTAACGTCTCGGCTGGACTCATGCGACGATTTCTGCGATACGGGGCGTAAGCATTGTCTTGCGTTTTGATGACGTGAGGTATGACTCGATGGTTAGGAGTCCCCATCGGCAAATTGTTGAAGACTTTGCGATATTTCCATAGAAGGGCGCGCAGATCGCTGGCCGAGATGAGCGTTTTATCGTCGTGGTCAAGGATATTGTCGTGGATCAAAGTTTCGAAATCCATGCTAGCCTCAGGCGGACCAGGTAACGGTCCGTCAGACGGCAATAACTTCGTAAGCAATTTCGCTCTTTCATCGGCTGTGACATTTGACGCCGGTAAGTCCGACCGCGATTCGTGGACGTTGACCATGACGTGGTTAGCGCCAGCCTTCAAAAGCTTTGCTGCCTTGCGACCCGTAATGACTGGGTCATCAGTTGACTTGCCTGATAGCGCCATGGTGAAGAAGGAATGAGCCGTTTCGTCCCGCTGCCTGTTAATAGGGGTTATACAGCAGCCGTACCGCTTGAGCGACATGGTCATGCGATCGTAGTCGAGGACGGCCCTTTCGTCGCACATCCAGTCGGATCCGAGGATGGGATTAGGTCTAATCCTTCAGGAAGTTTGTCGACGACATGGACAAACGCTTTGCCAACATATCGTTGTATGTGGATAGGGAGCGTGGCCGTCCCTCGGATTTTGATAATCCCGTCGTTAGCGCAAGTGAATCCGTCGCGTTCGTTTTCCCAAGGGCGGATGTGCAAACCGAGATCATCAGCCGTTTGCTTTTCCATAAGGCAACCCGTCGCGCCCGAATCAGGGTACTTCAAATGGCCAAATTGGCCAGCGCTTTAACGCACTTGAAAACAAAAAAACTGCGCTTTGTAGTGCAAAAAACGCAAAAATTGCTTGCAGCGCCCACAAGGGGTTGCAAAAAATTGCGCTTAAAGCGCAGAGGGGGTCAAAAAGTCAGCGCTCAAAAGCGCAAACACGTGCGCTTTGAATTACCCTGGCCCGAATCTGCCAATGTGAGCAATTGCTTTGCGCCAGATCGGGCGTTGAAAAGCATATCGGGGGCTGTCGCGGAGTTGACCTCGTATACCCGATTGGCTCGCGTAGTGAGCACGGGGGAAGTATTCGTGTTTCGTTGTGCGTGATTGCGACGGATGCACTTCGTTGACCGTCTGGCAGCAATTTGTTTTTCGCGAACTTTGGGATCCAATGCCTCCGACCACCAATGTTGTTTTTGACGGGTTTCAACCGGATTGGGGATGCGCTCCTCAGGTGCGGGGCCAAAGTATACTGCCTAGGTCGCGTCGTTGATCGCGTGCCAATCCTTATTGATTTGGATGGCCCGTTCGGAGTCGGGAGGGTCATACCATACTTGGATGGCGACCTTATTCGAAGGTGACCCCTTGGGGCGGGGTTTAGTATGGTGGTCGAACGATTGATACTCCTTAAATAATTCCATACCTTGAAGGAGACGGGAGACATGTTTATCGTTACTTGCGTTCTTTGGGAGGATGAACATTCCGGATGTGTCGAAGGGAGCATAATTTTTGCATTCCCAATAGTGTTCCAACACCGACACGACGTCTTCCGGAATGGGGTGCGCGTATATGAACTCATTTGCGATGGAGACTCGCATGCCAAACTCCGTAGAGAACTTCAAGAGACAAGGGGACGAAAGGGCATTAGTAGATGTTACATCAATAGATGGGGTTAAGCCCAAGTTAGATAATAGTTCCTCCTGAACTTGCAACAAGAGCTCAAGTGGCTCGACTACTACTACGTTATCGTCACCAATTACACGATCTAGGCTCGTCAAGACCTGACCGGCCGATTCCTATTCCCAAATCGGGATGGGACCGTTGCCGTCAAGGGCCCAGTCGGGACATGTCGTCTCATTGAGGGCCGGCCAGTTGGGCAAGTCCCGTGTGCGGCAGCGTTGGTCAGCATTCAGCGACTGCGCACACGTCTTCATGTAGCGAAAACAGAAGAAGCAGCGAGCTCCGTTTTGCAGCCAGATGGTTTGCCCGACGCTGACCGAGTTGTTCATATGCATAGCATTCTGAGGGTCTTGACCCGAAAAGTCAGGGGTTCGCGGCCCGACGGGCTGTGAACGGCCCCGACCAGCACCTTGTTAGTATCCTCCTCGACCACCACGGCCCGCGCCGCGGTTAATAGAGCCTCTCCCGAACGTGCGATCAGCACCTTGCAAACTGAGGACCTGCGACCTTGGCGATCCACCCAGCTTGCCAATGTGTGTCGGTTGCGTCGCACTACGTCTTCCACCACCACGGCCAGCGGCCGGGTTGCGACTACCGTTGACCTCCAGTTTGGGGCTCTTGGCTGGGCGAGAGTTCATCTCCCCGCCAACGTCGGTGGTCCTTAGGCCCTGCGAAGAGAAAGAATCAGTGTCAGAATCGGAGGGGGGGGATTTGGTAAATTGGACGCGATTGAATGTAAGGTCCTTACCCGGGTATTTAGTATCCGCGGGCCTTTTGAACGGATACTTCGACTTATGATAAGCGTAACCTCCCCTCTGATGGCGATCGCGCTTGTCTGTTAAGGACTTGCCACGAGCCGCGACGACTTTTCTCGCCTCGTCCAATTGCAGATAGCGGAACAAGTCCTCCATTGTTTCGAATAACGTGCCCGACTCGCGCCTAGAGTGTGCTCCGGCGCGGAGATCGTCGGAGAGTCCTGTGCGAAAGAAGTTCAACTTCTCGCGATCGGTGAGATCAGGGACTTTGCGAAATTCCGACTTGATGGCGTGGTAATAATTCTGCAAGGATCGAGTATCTTGGCGCAAGCCACCTTCGTGTAGTCTGGTGAGGGCGACGTGTGATTCCGTTAATAGTTCGGGCATGAGGAGCGATTCCGCCCATGCCACGATTCCCATGAAATTCAACCCGTCCAACTCGCTGCCCGCCCACGCTTCGTCGAAAGTGATGCGGAGTTGGCCAGTGAATGCGCCCGACAGATGTGGAACAATTCGCTCGAACGGCCCACTGTAACCGTCGGCAAACTGAAGCTCGAGGATCGTGACTACATTGAAGATCCATCGTCGCAACTTAGCCCTAGAACACTTGTCCGACAGTAGTTTGTGCTCAATGAGACGCAATTCCTTTCTCATCTCAGTAATACGCTTTGCAAACCCATGGTCGCGATCAGCGTGATGAGGGGCGAGCGGCGGGAGCGAACCGGGCCAACATGGCGGGGCATCTGGAGTCAGGAGCGTGTCCGCGCGAGCCTGTCGCGTCGGCGAAGGGGTGTCTGCCGGCAGTTTAGCTGCGCGCTTCGCACGAGGTCGAACAGGGGCCGGGGGCTCCGTCGAAGGCATCGCGGGCGACGTCGGGGGCTCGGGCCGATTAGCCCGAGGAGCGCGATCCGAGGTCGGTTTGACAGGCGGCGCCTGGTGGGACGATCCTGGGGGATCGGCGATGTCGTCGTCCGACGAGAAGTAGTCGGAGACCGAAACGGGGTCGTCGGGGGGTACTGGAGCGCCGGGTGATACAGTCGGCAGGGAAGGGGTAGCGCCCCCCCGCGGGATCGTACCTCGTTGCATTTTGCCCGTGAGAGAACCCGAGGGTGCATAGCCGTCGGGGATTTGAAACGGTTCTGGAGTGAACGTCGGGGCGACCTGAGCGAGAGCTATCAGATTAAACAACCCTGAATCACCCACAACCCGCACCTGCCTATCAGGTGCACGAGGCAACTTCTCGTCGAATCTGTCGTCATTGGCTTCGGCCGCCGGGTAGTGGGGCAGCAGCTTTGTGCCCTTGAGGGCGGCATCCTTGTTGACGATGTCTTCGATGCTCGAAGGCATGGCGAGCATCCAGTTCTGCTTCCGCATCTTGGTGGCAGTGTACAGACGGGTCACGTGATCGCGAATATCGTCGATCGCCTGCTGCGACTCACGCATGTCCTCGGGGTCGCTAGCCATGAGGAGCCCGTCAGCGTACTCGGTTAAATGAGCCGCCAACTTAGTGTCGGCATAGGGTGCGATAGGGTGGTCCGCTGAGTGGTAGTACAGCAGACCATCCGTCTTCGCCGCCTTGGCATACGACGGCGCCGCTTTCGCCTGGCGGGCGCGCATCAGCGCCTGCTTGCGCGCAGAGATGGGGTCAAGAGGGGCGGTGTCGTCATGACGGGCGGACTGAGGCAGCGCATGCTTGCGCCCGACAGTCCTGCCGTTCCCGATCCCTTGGAAGAGGGCGTCGCTGGTGGAACCGCGGGGGTCATTCTCTGTGTCCATGGGCTCGCCACCCGTCTTGTTGCGAGCCAAAGCAGCGAGATGCGCCGCGACAATGGCCGAGACATCAGCTTGGGTGAGGGCGGGAGCAAAGGGAGCAGCGGGAGCAGCGACTGGGCGCTTGCCAAAGTCGATGTTCTCGCGTGTGAGCTGCGCGACGACCTCAGTCAGGCGAGCGTTCTCTGCACGAAGGGGGGCGACCTCTGCATGGGGGGGGGGACGTGGGGAGTTAGTCAATGCCGTCGGTTGGGGGGGTTACAGTGTGCGATTGACGGGGAAAACAGCGCGAGGAACATCTGAGCGGTAAGGTATGTCCTCAATATGAGCAAATGGATTGCAAACCGTGAACGGCAGGTTGGTTCTATACCCATCGGGCGTAAGACTGTGCTCACCTGTTTGAGATCGAGTCAGGTCTCTCTCGGTGGCCTCGAGCGCAGTGCGCAGCGTCTTTGAAGCGGACTTGAAGTCCGACACAGCCAGATCGTAAGTGGCTTGGAGGGCGCACAATTCCTGGCGACTCTTGGCCAAATCCCTGCCGAGGCAGTAGTGGCTCTCAACGAGCTCTTGGCGCTCCGCAGCAGTGCACTGGTTGGCCAGCGCCGCTTTGGTATCTGCGCCTTTGGCAGCGAGGCGGCGCTCAAGATCGGCGATGTTGGCGTCCTTAGCGGCGACAGCCGCTGTAAACTGGTCGGTCAAGGCCGAATTGACGATGCCGGCCTGGTTGAGCTCCGATCGGAGGTGGCCGATCTGCTCAGCCGCGATCAGGTGACCCGACATGTGTTCATGGCGCTTGCACTCTGCGCTAGCTTGATACGTCGCACTGGCCACTTCGAGGCAAGGCCCGGCCATCGTCGTCGTCGGAGGGGCAACGCCCGCGCCCAGAGGTGGGGTCGCGATCGGCGCACCGGAGGATGCGGCCAGACCAGTGAAGCCAGCGACCAGAGGTTGCAGCGTGTTCACTGAAACAGTGGGCCGCGCGTCGGCAGAGGCGGACTCGTCCTGCGTCGCATTGAGCTCAGTGTCCGGCTCAGTGTCGGACGACGCAATCCCTTCAGGATTAGTGTCGACCACTGACGTCGTAGGCTGCTCAGCAGCGGCGTTGGTGCCCGGCGTTGCGATTTTGCGGGCGGCCATTCTGCACAGGCAACGACAAAAGTAAGTAGGCTGGACAGGGATGAGTGGTGGGCGAGAGAGGGTAATTACTCATAACTCTAAGAAAGCCCAAAATTTCACCTGCACCAGGGACTAGCAAATTTTGCGAGCGTAACGAGCTGAAAATGCCTCAAGCGTAACTGTTAATGACGCGTTTGTCCAGAATACGATGAGGGAGATAAGCACTGCAAAGGCACGGACCACAGGGCAAGCAAGGGATAACACCAACGAATCGAATTGCGCGACAGGATGAGCAAGACAGCAGGTGGACAGCACCAATAGATGATGCAGCAAGCAAGGGGAGCCGCAGGACAGACTCACGAGGTACCCTAATTAAAGCAAGTACGGCTGAGGTGGCAATTGGAGCCGATGCTGCGCTATTGATCCAGCCGCGAGTTTACTGCTCGTGAATAGAGCGTTATAAGCTATGACCAAAAGGCCAGGACGTGAATGCTAGGATCGAGGACGTAGGCCATACAGGGTCCGGGCAGGCTAGGAAAAGATGCCCATGCAAGACAGGTCGCAGGCGGCCTTAGGGCGGGGCAAACCTGACAGGACAGGAGAGTCTCATACACCCTCGCGGTGTCAAGTAGACTTTAACATGTAATGTAATGTAATGTAATGTAATGCATAATGCGAAAAAAAAAAAAAAAAAAAAAAAAGGACAGAGCACTGCAAGAACAGGACAGGCGCGACGTGTACTCGTAGCCACAGGTAAGGGCAGACAGCCAAAAGAAGAGCAGCAAATGCTAGAAAAGCTGACAGGATGTCCTGGCGGGTGCGATAAATTCGAAGAAAAATTCGTATGCGTGCGTATGTGTATGCGTGAGGTCCCTAAGGAACGAAACCAGCTCCGCTACCAGTGTAACAGCTCACGATGCACCTAGCAGCTTGAGGGGTTAGTCTAGAGTAACGGGCTACGTGATGTATGTTTATATGTATGTCGATATGCGTAAGCTAGCAGAACAGTAAGGGTGTTACCTAGGTATGGGATGTCGAGTAGCTTGGATAGAACGTCTTCGTGGGAGTAGTTGAAGGGTTCGTTCCGAGTAGCTCGTGTCTATGTGCGCAACGTGTGCGTTGTGAGAGATGAGGCAGTACATGGGTATGGTACTGTATCGTGTGCGTTCGTCACGTGGCTTACGGGTACGGTGTACCCGTATGCCTTGCTGGACGGCCAGAGTACCCGTGAAGGGTTCTGTACCGTTACAACCGCAGCCTTCCTGCCTTCTGCTATCCTAGCCAACTGACATTGATCTGAAGATCCCTGCTCTTAATGTGCCGTGCCCCCTTGGACCCTGTATGTCCCAAATAATTTATTATTCACCGCTTCTCCTGCCAGCCGTTAGCACATCTAAAAAGCCATGTCAGCCTTTATACTCCTATATTTTCTTTATGCCCCTCAGCTAATTCCAGGGATTCTTGTATCCAAGAATACCTTGAATTGGGGGGGATGTTATTGTCCGTTGCATCGGACACTGAGTTGGCATAGCGCACGCGTAGTCCTGGTGCTCCAGGACCCGGGTTGCCTGCCGCCAGGCCATAGGCTAGCTATGGCCTACACGTGTCTTCAGAATCTTCCTGAAGACTTCCTTTTCTATATAGCCGCACGAGTTGCGATTATAAGCTATCTGCTCCTTCAGTCTTCACTGTGTAACGACTCTATCGATTGAAATATATTGTAGAAGGGCTGAGAGTTGCCGAGGCCTAAAAAGCGAGATTCTACAAGAAGACGTAAAAGGACAAAAGGCACAGGAAAAACACCAAACAAACGAGGAGAGAGGCATAGAGCTCTAAAAAGGCGGCCTTAACACTCCCTATCTGAAGGCAAAATAAATAATAATCCAAATAGCGCCACAAAATCTCGGGGCTCTTAACGTGCCCCTGGAGAGAGGCTCCAGCTAGCCCACAAGTAGCATAGGCACGTTGCATGGAACCCCGGTGAAAGCTATGACTAGTTTCACCCTCATCCTGTCCCAGAGTTTCCAACCGCCTCTCTAGCATGTGAGTAAAGGCTGAGGAGCTGTAAGGCACCTCACTAAATGAGCGCTTGTTGGGAGCCATGGGTCGAAACAAAAACTCAGTCACTCCATAGCCCGACAGGTAACAGTGAGACAGAAAAGCCTCCAACCGTAACCGTAAGTCTAGCTTGATGGAACCCCCTGAAGAAATAACAATCGGATCCTGATGAATCCGGGACTGCTTGTTGGTCTTCGTTCCACGGGTAGCTAGTATCACCAAAGGGTCGGGTAACCTAGCCCCCGGGACATATCCCCGGGGAAACACAGCACGATGGTTACCATCATGCAAATCTAGCAGACCCAACTGCCCACCATCATGCCCACGCATGCCACTGTACCACAAGTACAGCAGCATCACGGCATCCCTTTCCACCATGAACCGCTGAAACTCATCATCAGGTTCAGCACACCACTGACCATCCATATCGTAAAGCAAGGTCAACACCTTAGGCTCATCTAAGGGCACAGCTGCACTCTCCTGATAACCAGCATCCCACATTTCCCGCCGATAACCAGCAACATACTTGGTCACATCATAACTATTGCAAGGGTTACCAGCTCCAGTGAGACCATCATATGGCCCCACACGACCGAGTGCCTGCATCATGCTAGACAAGTAACCCACCGCACAGGCAACCGATGAAGGAGCCGACTGCAAGGGCTTTCCAGGCCGAATTGACGAAGCACCATGCTCCCAGACATAGTACTCCTCAAAGGAAACTAACACATCCTCCGGCCTAGCTTCCAGAAGCGTATGAGGTTATTTGTAAGGCAGCCGCCCTGACCACCACTGGAACTCCTCCCCAATAGTGCGAGTCCGCGAAGCGGTACGCCCAGCAACGGAGTGCTCCATCACGGTCGATGCCCTCTGTAATGCGCCCTCATACATCCCAGCAGCCGACGATTTGAATAATGTGAAGACTTCGCGTAAGTATCACATAGGTCTGTCTTCCCTAGGGGGCGACCAATAGGGAGTCTGGAGGGCGGTATGGTCCAGACCCGGTGGTTACGGCTTCGGCCACCGGAGTTCGAGCCCCGCTGCCGGGAGACGGCGAGTGGTTTCTCGAGTCCAACTTTAGGGCGGTGTTGTTTCACTGCCAGGACATGACCCCCTTGTAATCTTTCTTTTGATCTTTTCAATAGGGGCCGACCAACCGACCAACTAGATATCCCCTTTGCTTTACATTTGTTGTTGTTATAGCCAGACGTAGACTAGGAGAGCAGCCTAAAATTGGAACCATGTGACCAAGTCCAAGGTTGCATTTGTCACTTTTCCTATGTAAACTATCTGTAATATCTCTGCTATATCCAGACAAACGAAGTATAGACATACACGCATTGTCGCAGTTTCACCCCAGTAGGTGGGTCTCCCAACACAAACCAGCGGCACCGGGGATTCAGTTCGAATGGTGTTACCACTCTTACAAAAGATAAGGCACACTATTGAGTGCTCTATGTGCACTTGATGTAGTAATCAGGATTCTCTCTCTCTTCTACTTAAGTAGATAGTACACAGCGTGCGAGGGGGTGTTTTTGAGTCAACGCACCCAAGTACCCAACATGTCAATCAAGCCGCAGGGTATTCCGTGGAACACACACAGGACGAACACGAAGTGTAGTTTCTCCTACTTCTCGTAGACGATGGGGCAGAGGCGCAGTAAGTAGCGACACAGTTGTTACACAGGTGGTACAACGATTGGTGTTGAGATAAAGGCAATAACGAACTTTGCCAGATCTAATAGCGATAGGAGCCGGCGGCCTCAGGGCCTGCCGGTGCTATAATCTAAGCGCCCTAGCTGGCTGCTGGTATCAGCCGCTAGCTGGCTGCCAGTCCAGAGTCGCAGACCTGGCCGGGCGTGACCGTGTACAAGGTTAGTATGGTACGACCTGAAAGGCGTACCATAACACGAAGTGTGCCAACCGGATCCGAGATCGGTAGGAGTGGCACCGATTCTTGTCTATAACCCTTTATGGTTGCTGGTGGTTAAAGGTGTCCCACCTCCAGGGGTGGAAATCCCAGCTTAAAAAATAAAGAAGTAAGCAGGGCAGTAAAAGTACGGTCATTGAACGGTAGCTGAATGACAGTAGCCACAAGAATTGAGGTCAATTCAAGCAAACATCCAGATACACGCCGTATATTACGGTACTGAATGATTGGGTTATATTATTATTTCACTGCCCTGTTAATGAGTTGAGCAAATCGTGAAACGATCTCCTCCCTATGTTGGAGACGATACAAGCAACCAAGGGTCCAGGTTGGGGTTGGTGACAGCTACGCCTTCTAAAATGGATATCCGGGGTCAATCCTTTTTGTCCTACTATTTTATTTTTTCTGTTGGCCGCAGCTGTCGCTAGTCTCCAGTGCTCCAGCGTCCGTGTTTCCAGGTTTAACAGGATACTTTGAACAAAGCTCGTGCCAAATCACACTTACTTAACACGAACTTATGCTGTGGGGCTCAGTGTGATTCCCCCTTGCCCTCTTCACCCCCCACCCCCCCCAGGACCCGCCCTTTTGGAAACCCTTCCCAACAGCATGGCCACTAGCCCCAGGGCGGGAGCTCCAGCGGCCTCTCCTCTGCAGCCTCCTCATTGGCGTAGCTAAGCAGCAGGTGCACGGTGCTAGCATTCCGTGAGAACTCGCCACATGTGCCCTTGGCCAAGCGGTGCACCGACACCCGTCCTGGCTGCTCGTCCTGGCTGCAGAAGTGCCGCACCCAGGCCGGGGCGAGCGAAAAGCTCTGCTCATACTCCCAGACGAATGAGATGTGGGTATCGTCGAAGCCGCGCACCATGCAGCCTGACGGTTCCTCAACCTCCAGGCGTTGGCTGATGCGACGAATGCCGGCAGCATAGATCGCCTTCCGTTCCGGCACTGGCAGCTCTGAGGGGCACATACCATACACCGATTGAACCCAGTTCATGGTGGTAATGTAGTGCTTGGTTGGGGCAGCTTTCGGGCAGCTGCATAGCCGGGCCATTCGGTGGAAATCGGCGGGGGGCATGTAGTCTAGGATGTTGCTCCAGATGATCGACGTTGGCGCCATGGACTGGACCGATGACAGAAGCGCTGCTGCTTCCGGGTGAAAGGTGGCATGAATCAATGACACAGACAAGCGCTCCGAAACCAGCCAGCCCCGCAGCTTCCTGAGGGTTCCACAGGTAAACTCCACACACTCATCCATCAGTGCCCCATTCGCCTCACCTGCTCCTCCACCAGCTTTTGGTAGGATGATCTGGTACATAGGCAGCAAGTGATGGAAGATCTCATCACTTGTTCGAGGCAGAACAGGATGAATGCCCCCATCGGCAATATCCAGCATGAGGTCTCGAATTTCAGACATCTTCATAGACTTGAACGGTGTGCCTGCCAGCATGAGGATGCTGCCTACTGTGCCTTTGGACCCAACGGGAAGCTCGCCTGTCAGCAAATAGTGAGCGAACGAAACACGGTCCTGCAAAAGCAGCATTCAAAAGCAGCATTCAAAAGAAACCAAGATGCGAAAGTAGGACATACAGACCACCCACCTACCACCCATCTACAGCCCAGCCACCTAAGCACAACGTACTCATCGACCACCCACACACCTACCACCCATTTACAGCCCGCACACCTACCTGCTGGGCTTGCATGGACAGTGGTAGCCTTAACTGCATACAGTGCATCTCACTGTGCCATACAGACTGCATGTCATTGGCGGATTTCGGCTCCAAGGTGGCTGCTTAATAGACCAGCAGCACCTGCAGTACTTCGGGCGTCAACGTGGTTGTGGCGAACCCAGCAGGCAGGAAAGACGGACTGGCTCTTTGGTCTTCATGAGATCCATGTCCAGATCTCTCCTCGGGCAGTTGCATCAGCATATCTATCGTCCGACTGAAGTCGGCAAGGGCCTGGCCTGACCAGCACAAGGATCCCCACACTTGTTGCAGATGAAATAACAATGTCAGTTGCTGTAGTGCCGGCCCATCACAGTTAGGCAAGTCCCTTTAGCCTATTTGGCCTACCCCTGGACTATAACATACATACATACAGTGCCGGACTGGGTTGACATGGTGGCAACTAACTGGCGGTACAACAGCTTTAGGCTTAAAATGCAATGCTCATCAGGTGCATGACGGTCAGTATGGTGGTGAGAGGATTTGCATATAGCCGACGGGATGGAAATATCCCAAGGCGTGAAACAGAGGGAATCAGCCAAAGACACGAAACATAGGGCTGACGTGATGCAAATGTTGAGAATATAGTCAATGTTGCGAGGAGCAGGAGGGTTCAGGGTTTAGGGCTTGGGGTAAGAGTGCAATGGACAGATTGAGACCCCCCACCCACCCCTTACCCGACCCACCCCCTCACCTCACCTACCTACCCCCACCCCCCTCTCCCCCTCTCCCACCCCCAGGCTGGTGAAAGCCTGGCCAAAGGCTGGCGAAGGTAGGTGGCTAGGACAAAGGCTGGGCCTAGCCATCTTGCCGTCAAAACCACGGCCTGCTATCACGGCAACATACCCGGATGATGCTGTCGATGTCGACACTCTCCGTCGCCGCCATGGTGTAGGCCGAGCTATCAAAGCCCACAAACTTTGCCGCTGCTTGGCCGCTGCTGGGAGGCGTGGAGCTGCCAGGAGGGCAGTCGGAAGCGGCAAGCTCTGCAGTGAGCAGAGAAGCCAGGTCCACAAACCCGACGGCGACGTGTGTGTCTCCAGGTGTGAGCTGCAACGGTATGACTGCATTGCTCATGTTGCTGAAAGAGGCCCGCAAGGGTTGGGAGTAGCCGCGGAAGCGTTCGGCGTAGATGCTGGGAGGAGCATAGAAAACGTCTCCTGCCTAAGGATTGGCAGCAAGGAACCTGCAACACAAAAGCTGTTTTAGAGTAATTCAGCTACAGACAGACAGACAGACGAACAGACAAACACGGACGGACAGATGGACAGCTCACACCCGGAGACATACACGTTGCCGTCGGGTTTGTTAACCTGGCTTGTCTGCTCACTGCAGAGCTTGCCGCTGCAGACTGCCCTCCTGGAAGCTCCACCCCTTCCGGCAGCAGCCAAGCAACTGGGTGGTACTGGGGGCTGCCGCCCCCTGGGGAGGGGGTCTGCCAAACAGGACATGAAATAAAACTAAATGAGATACCGTTGCATGCCGTTGCTGATTTCAAGTGTCGTCCTAATTAGGCAAATGGTGGCTGCAGGGAGGCTGGGCAAAGGGACGCCAGTACACACTAAAAAAGAAAGATAACGCCTGGAGGGGCGTGGTGTTAAGGGGACCCTCCCGTACGCCGAAGCTGGGGAAAGTCACCATGGCAGACATAGTGACTTATTTGTTGTTGTTGTTGTTGTTATTGTTGTTGTTGTTGTTGTTGTTGTTGTTATTGTTGTTGTTGTTGTTGTGGTTGTTGTTGCTGTTTCGTTGTTTTGTGTTGTTTTGTGTTGTTGTTGTTGTTGTTGTTGTTGTTGTTGTTGTTGTTGCTGTTTCGTTGTTTTGTGTTGTTTTGTGTTGTGTGTGGGTGGGGTGGGGTGGGGGGCTTCTTCCTGAATTCTATATCATTTTGGCCTAGTGCCAGCTTCTGAAGGGTGGAGCATGTGGGTGGGAAGAGGGTCGTATGGAGGATGGGAATGGGGTATGGGTGACTGGGTGCCAAATGAAGACTGGTGGGACTAGGTATGCGGATAGTGAGCGAAAGGGAAAGTTACAGAGGTCAATCGGACAAGCCGATATAAACCCCATTCGTATTGACTTCAAGTTAGCTGTGTTGGGAGTTCGAGGTTAGGTAAAGAAGGCCCGACTCCCTTTGCAGGGCCCATTCAATGCTGTATAATAAAGGCTAAGTTACCAAGAGTAAGACCTAAACACGACATCAAGGTAGGCAAGCCTAGCAAGCTGGCGAAGAATAGACACCTCAACCCTGCGCCAGCTTACATTACATAGGGCTAGGGTACCCTCTAGCAAATGTACTTACATTAAAAAGGGAATCAGTGATTGTGTTAGCATGATTCAGCTACAGTTCAGTTACATTTCCCCTTATGGCTAAGCCCCCCATATTTTGTCCCAATACAGATTGGGCCTTCGGCCGGAGGCTGGATCAGGTTTCGTCCCAATCGGGCGAATGGTGGCTGCAGAAAGGCCCAATAAAGTGACTCCAGCACGTTACAAACTAAAAACTGAAAATGACAGTGGCTGCCAAAACAATAACAGTGGCTGCATCTCCCGTTTTGACGATTGGCTCAATGGTTAAGTTCGTTGAAATCAGGCAGAAGGTGCGGGGTTTGAATCCCTACGGGTGCGCCTTACTGTTCGCGGTCGCTGTCAACCGCCATGGTAGCACTGTCCAGGTAAAGTAGCAGCCCGTTCTCTACCGCCGTAAAACAGGGCTGCCTTAATCCCACGCCCCACCAGGCATTGTCATTTCTTGTCAACAGTGGCTACCGTCTGCTGGACAACGGCATGCATGACTCTCAGTTCAGTTTTATTTCATTTCTTTTTTGGCGCATTAATAAGGTAGTGTAGGGGGCAACATGTGATTCGTACTGTGACCAGTGTGCACTAAATAAAACAGTGATAGCGATAGGGTACCCACTATAAAATGTAAGGGCAAACCTGCACTATTCTTCTGGCCTGAAAAGTGGATATAATAGTGCAATTTCGTTATGGTGGATAATTTGTGCATACTTTGTTAATAATTATTGCGTAATTGCTGTAAAATTACCCACTTTGAGCTGTACAAATTATTTTACTACATGCTCTTCCTTTAATGAAGGGATGGTGCATCGTTGCTGCCAATTGCAGTACAAAGGAGCATAATTGGAGCACACAGGTGCATCATTGAAGCAAAAATATGCATACTTGGAGCAATGAGGTGCATCATTGGAGCAATGAGGTGCATCATTGGAGCACACAGGTGCATCATTGAAGCACACAGGTGCATCATTGGAGCACCAAGGTGCATCATTGAAGCAAAAATATGCATACTTGGAGCAATGAGGTGCATCATTGGAGCACACAGGTGCACAATTGAAGCAAAAATATGCATAATTGGAGCAATGAGGTGCATCATTGGAGCACCAAGGTGCAAACATGCGTCCCATGCTAAAGGCTGCAGTAGACCCAACCACAAACCCTACTTAACTACTTACCATCATAGCCATCTGCTCGGACTTGGTCTCGCATTCAAATAGGGCCTGGTAGTGCGAGGCAGGTGCATTCGGATAAGCAGCCTTGTACTGTACATGCAACGGCAAGATGCCCTGTCCGCCCAGGCTGGCTCCCTGCACACTTTGGCCCCCATGCCCAAAGCCTCGCCCTCCACTTGATGAATTACTTACAGTATGAATTACTCACAGTATGAATTACTCACAGTACGAATTACTCACAGTATAAATAACTCGAAGTATGAATTACTCACAGTATGAATTGCTCACGGTGTGAATTACTCACAGTATGAACTACTCACAGTAGGAATTACTCACAGAATGAATTACTCGCAGTATGAATAAACCACTGCTGTCTAAAAATGCAAACTTGTTAACTGGCAGTACAAGGCAGTACAAGGCAGGGAGCTCAACGTTCAAGGCTGGGAAAATGTTAGTACTACTGTTACTACTGCCACTATTACCACTGTTACTGTTACTCGTGTTACTATTACTGCGACGCATAGGGTGAAAACCACAAACAAGAGTGTGAAAGAATGTAAGAAGCCCACCTTGTAAATGATCGTCTCGTCAGCCGTCTCCTCCTCCAATAGTCCATCCCAGTCCTGGTCACCCTTATTCATCTTGGCAAGAGTGACCAGCACATGGCGCGCCTGGCCCTCATCCTCCATGGTCCAGAAGCAGCCTGGGGAAGGGGCCGATGGGTCATAATCAGACTAGGAGCCCTGAGTACTTGCCGCTTTCTTAATTGCGCCCATGCTTATTGTCAGTGATTAGACCGAACCTTGCAAGGGCTTGCTGCAAGCAGCTTGTTTCAAGCCTCATGCAAGCCGGCTTGCAAGCCCCTTGCAACATGCTTCCTAGATGTATATATAAAGGAAACAAGTATGTCGATATATTCATCATGGCGCTTGCATTAGTCCTCTTCCTATGCGTTTATATTGGATGTTGGAAAATTAAAAAGGGGACAAAAGTAGCCTGGGGAAGGGGGCGATGGGGTCTAAAGCTGGGGCAGGGAGTGGGTGAGGGTCAGGGGCAGGACTGAAACTGGGGCTGGGGCGATTGGGTCAGAAGCTTAGAGACTGTGGGCCCCCCAAGGTGGAAAAAGTTAGGGAGGGCTACTAGGCAACTTCAAAATAGGATATACTATTGGAGTCTAGCAAGGCACCAGGGCAATGAAACCATCCTCATTATCATCCCCATCCTCATCCTCTTCCTTCTCATCATCATCGTCAAACAAATTCGGTGCACCATACAATGACAAAGACAACAAGATCCATCCGCACAGCATTCTTTCCCTTTCCCCAACCCACCCACTGAAAAACGTATAGGAAATCTCCCTACTCCCCTCCCTCACCCCCCTCCCTCCAACATCCACTCTCCCAGGGTAATCCCTCCATATTGTCCTCCCTCCCTCCCATTTCCACCCACCATCCAACCTGGTAGCATGATCCCTTCCCCCCCACCCACCCCACCCTCCTGCTCTCACTCCCATTTCCACCCACCATCCAACCTGGTAGCATGATCCCTTCCCCCCCACCCACCCCACCCTCCTGCTCTCACTCCCATTTCCACCCACCATCCAACTTAATGCTTCCAACATCCTCCAGTGAGCCCTCTAGCATTGAGTTGCCATCCACGTGAAGGCTCAGGCGCTTAGGGTGCACCTCAAACTTCCCACGAACGCTTTCAGCCACAGGGACCCTGATGAACACCTCATCTGCATTCTAGTCCCAAGTCACGTTGACCCCCTTGCCCTGGAACAAGGTGGTAGGTTAGCAGGGGATATTCATCAGAAAAAGGTGGGTTACATGGGAGAGAAGGGGAAGAGGGAAGAGGGGGAAGGGATGGGAGAGTGTGGCTGGTGGTGGTGGTGGTGGTGGTGGTTTTTTTTTTTTTTTTGCTGCTGCTGTTGATGGTGTTTGTGTTTGTGTTAGTGTTTGTGTTTGTGTTGTTAGTGTTGGTGTTGGTGTCGGTGCTGGTGTTGGTGTTGGTGTTGGTATTGGTGTTGGTGTTGGTGTTGGTGCTGGTGTTGGTGTTGGTGCTGGTGCTGGTGCTGGTGCTGGTGCTGGTGCTGGTGCTGGTGCTGGTGCTGGTGCTGGTGCTGGTGCTGGTGCTGGTGCTGGTGCTGGTGCTGGTGCTGGTGCTGGTGCTGGTGCTGGTGCTGGTGCTGGTGCTGGTGCTGGTGCTGGTGCTGGTGCTGGTGCTGGTGCTGGTGCTGGTGCTGGTGCTGGTGCTGGTGCAGGTGCAGGTGCAAGTGCTGGTGTTGGTGCCGTTGCTGGTGTTGATGTTGATGTTGATGTTGATGCTGTTGGTGGAAGTGGTGGCTAAGGCACGTCCAGCAGCAGCAGCACCTCCGACAGCCCCTTCCATTCAACTCACACACAAACTAGCAACCGGCCAGAAGTTTCTTTGTGGCCAGCTTGCGCCTCGCCAGGTCACTCTGTGATTGATATCAATTCTATGTCACGACAAACAGCAGCAACAAAGCACGATGCAAGTCTACAATCTTGCCAGATCATCAGAAACTCTAAAGTTTCTAGAAAAACAAAATTCCCGAGGCTGCAGCGAACCAAGCATCTGGGAACCGATCGAATTTCATCGCATATTCTGAGACCTACCTGCTTGAGAGCGGAGGGGGTTAGAACGTGTAGGCGACTGTTGCCAAGAGACGCGTTAGAAAGAACCGATGACTGAAGCGTTCTGATCTGCATCGTCTTCGGGTCCTATAAATATTGAAATCGCGTCCTCTAAAAACTGCGCATGTGTATAGAGCTTCTCATGGAGACGTCGTATGAGACTGTTTTGATGTGGGGTGCATGAAAGGCCCATGGTATCTTCGGGAGGCGGGAGCGGGAGCGGGAGCGGGAGCCGCACTGAACCCGACTGAACCCCCTCTTGGCCAAGTCAGCAGGACTGAGCGACATGGCCTGGACTGCCAGGCGAGTCGTCGCGCGCGCGCGGGTACTAACCCGTCAAAAACCTGCCAGTCGGGTCAGGGCCACGCATGCACCTGAGCATGCTCATGAGCATTGAGCACCCAGCTGGCATACGATACCACGTGCTTCATCGAGCAATGATCTGGCATTTGTCCGTTGTTCACCCCCGCCCGCCCCCGCACCCTTTGTGAATCGAGTCCGCGGTCGCCACATTTGCGTTCGACCTCGTCCACTATTCAAGGCATCTGAACTCATGTTTTCCATACCTATCGGCGCAGAGCGGGCCATGGAAGCGCTAGCTAGAACTTGCTTGGCTCGACTTGACTGTACTATCGGGGCCGACCACCAGGGCTGGGCATGCCCCCTGCTATTTTATCATCACCACCAAGTATCTGACTCAGTAGCTCATATACCAGATCCAGGTCCTCACTAACTTGACCTCGTGAGGCGTCCTTGTCATAAATATTGTCTCCTGGCCGCTGATTGTCATTCACTGCTTCTGATCGGGCGCCCTTCTCGTCTGACCTAAGCAAACGAACGCTTCAAGGTAAGGGAGTGGGTACAGTAGGATCTAGGCTTAAAACCTCACTCTCTCACCCAGCCAATGGGAAGTCTTCTGCAAAGCTCAGTCTGGACACGAGCATCAGATGTGTTAGGGTGATACAATTCCATTCGTCGGAGGGCGTAAGCAGAGGCGATGGCTAAAACACAAGGTTTCGATCAGAGGGGTTTCGATCAGCGAAAAATCGGCCCGGAAAGGTTTTGCCCAGAACGGATCAGTGTATCATTACTGCCACTCTTTGCCGCGCGAGACGATTCCCGGCAGACCTCAGTGCGTCAGTTCGTAGATCAGTTGAACGAAGGAGCCACCCTTTTCCACATGACTGTGTACCAATTTATCGCCTTTTCTATTCTGACAGTGCATGCGAAATACGGATTTGTCCAGACAAGGAGGCCCCCAATGACCTACTGACCTCACTTTGCTTCCTGAGCTATTCATCTTGGGGGAGATGGGAAGGATGCTCAACAGACAAGGCCACGTATTGACGTATAATCAGTGACTGTGTATAGCTACTGAATCTGACCTCCAGTTGGAATATCTCATCATCTTTGCATCATCCGAGTGTACATTTTAATGTCTCTTTCACAGGTTACTTGTGACTAGGAACATAAACAGAGGATGTTGGCAGCAAGAAGCATGCAGCACTCGAGGCTACCTCGTACTGCGTTGTTTGTCACCACACCTGTGAAGAAGAGATCTGTCATCACCTGGGGCCCTGCTACATCACATGTGGTCTGCGCCACTTATGGTAGGATGTGTAGTATACGTTTGTTCATTCATGGGTAGATAAGATCATATCAACATATCCCACGTACTGTGGACCATATTCATATACCGTTTGAAATCACATATGATATGCTCATACATTGTATGGACACGAAGGGTTGAAGGTGAATACCATCAGGATATGACCATACATTTTGTAATGGCTGCGTCCCCAGGCTGATACAACCAGGTTTGGTCAGCCCCCCCCCCCCCCCCCCCCCCCCCCTCCCCCGAAACTGCTTCTCGAGATGCAGCCTGTTTCAAAATCTGCTTCTTGAGAGGCAACCGGCTTCAAAATCTGTGTCTGCGTCTCTGCGACACAACATACCCTCCCAAATATTTGTCTGCGATGCACCCAGACCCTCTGATAAACAACAGACCCTCCAAAAGCTGCGTCTTGGTTGGAACCAACACACTGCATCTGTGTCTGCGACGCAACGGACCCTCCCCACACATCCGCACATGCAGCGTTCTGAACAACCCTGGTTGCAACTGTCCTTTGTATAATAAGGAGTTATGATGCAAGCTTCATCATTATGAATCTCCCAAGTTACAAGTATTAGATTGCCTTCAATCTCACATGTGTCAAGTACGAGCCTCTCTACCTAATCTACCTGCTACTCTATTGATATACAGATCCACGTCCAAGCTGGCCGGGGAGGGGAGGAGGAGGAGGAAGGGGTGCGCCTGGGCCACCTAGAAGTGATGAGGACCGTACTCGTGACCTAGGAGCAAGTCAAGTAGTGCCAGAAGATGCTGGTAGCCTGGGTACTAAGCAAGGGAGACATGGAGCATCGACAAGGGCAAACACAGGAAGAGGAAGCTCCATCAGCGAAGGAGGACATCGGCCGTTGCATGGACAGGGGAGGCAGCAGATTCAGTCACAGGATGATCTGGTAAGCCTACGCACAGCCTATATATGCTCAATGTGATGCGGGGATATGTCCATTAGTGCCTAAGTCCTAGAACGCCCTAAGTTGAATTTCTATTGTGATTCTAAGCCGTACATGACCACTGTGCTGCGGGGATACAATTGGTATTTAATATTTATAGATTAAGGAAGGATCGAGATCAATATCCTCCCTGAATATTAATTTAGGATGAAATCAGTATTGGTTCAAGGTTATAAGCCTCTTTAACCCATACATCTGGCTAGTGGCTACCCCTGGACTGCACAAAACAAACACATTCTAGAATAATGCTATTTTCCAGAAGAATGATAGGGAGAAGGTGGCTGGCACAGGGGATCTAATGTACACTACATTTCATTGCCGTAGACAGGCCATTGTTGACCCTGACATGTTTGCTCCACAGCATCTGGGAGCTTTTTCGACCTATCTCCAATCAATAACAACAACAACAACAACAACAACAACAACGAAGGGTATAAGCAATAAAATTTAACAACCCTTAGAAGTGATAGCAATAATACATTTCCATTTTGTGCACTTGAAAAAATTCAAAATTGCCCATATCTCAATATTCGCCTCCGCAGATGTCAATCCTGACAGAGGTCGAAGGGAGGGTACTAGGTGGTATATATCTACTGTTGGTGTGTCACCGGTGTGAGTATGTATGTATACACTAGGACCTAAATGTATACGCTGAAACGTGTAGGTCACTATCTTTAAGGCCGTTGTCTGCTGGTGAACTGGTACCCTACGTCTGCAGACAACACTACCAGGCCTTATTGAATGAGCACCTTAAGCGCATACCTGCTTTTTGGCGAAGCCCCCCCTTCTGGGGGGTGGGAGCCCCCAGGGTTACCCCATTGTCTGTTTTTCCGACCGTCCGACTGAAAAATTGAAGGCTGACACGTCAGCCAACTGTCTCATGACTAACTGGCTTTGGTCAGTTCCAGTCCATTGCCACCTTTCGTTCTGTTGTCAACACACTCCGCCAATTTTCCACTTTGCTCGCGACGCTGCGTAGGACTTGTTTCTTTCTGCTTGTTGCACTGCCTTTTCTTGCTTGCAACCTGCTATCTAAATGTATACACTGCCGCCCTGATCTTTGCCTACGCCATTTATGTATGAAAAATACCTTTTGTGGGTATGTGATAGTGAGCTCAGTAATTCAAGATCCACCGAGGGATTGCATATTTCTCAATACATCTGCAAAAAGACCCATGGTGGCATGCCCCGTGTAATTTCATGTGTGTAGGCAGCAAGGAACCCTGTAGCACTCATGGGTATGATAAAGACTTGTGAGGGCTTGGCAAGCTTGCAAGAGCTCGCCAATAGATACAGCCCCCACTTCAATTATCTCCATGTGTCCGCAATGATGAACAGAGTGGCCAAGGCGTACAGAGGGTATAATGCTGATGAGGCACAATATCTCATGCTTCAACTCAGTGCAGTGGCTCTAAAGTGTGTTGATGACATGGGTGCGCGTGAGATAGCAAGCACTCTGTGGGCAGTAGGTAAGGTAGGGGGGGTAATGGACGCATACTTCATGTCCAGGTGGTTGGTGGCAGCCCAAGAGAAGCTGCCTCAGTTCAATGCCCAGGACTTGGCCAACAGCCTGTGGACAGCAGCAACATTGGGCATCAAGGATGACCTCTTCATATCCAGTTGGTTGTTGGCTGCCCAGGAGAAGCTGCCGGAATTCACTGAACAGGCTTTAGCCAACAGCCTGTGGGCAGCAGCCACATTAGGCATCAGGGATGAGGCCTTCATTTCCAGTTGGTTGTTGGCTGCCCAATTGAAGCTGCCTGAGTTCAAGGCTCAGGCATTGGCCAACAGCCTGTGGGCAGCAGTCACATTGGGCATCAGGGATGAGGACTTCATATCCCAATGGTTCCTGACTGCCCAGATGCAGCTGCCTGAGTTCAATGCCCAGGACTTAGCCAATACCCTTTGGGCAGCAGCTACAATGGGCATCAGGAATGAGCCCTTCATATCCCAATGGTTCTTGACTGCCCAGGTGAAGCTGCCTGGGTTCAATGCTTAGGACTTGTCCAACAGCCTGTGGGTAGCAGCCAAATTCGGCATAAGGGATGAGGCCTTCTTATCCCGGTGGTTGATGGTAGCCCAGGTGAAGCTGCCTGAGTTCAATGCTCAGAACTTGGCCAATAGCCTGTGGGCAGCAGCCACAATGGACATCAAAAATGAGCCCTTCTTATCCCGATGGTTCTTGTTTGCCCAGCAGAGGCTGCTTGGGTTCAATGCTCAGGACTTGGCCAATAGCCTGTGGGCAACAGCCAAATTGGGCATGAGGGATGAGCCCTTCATATCCCAATGGTTGTTGGCTGCCCAGAAGAAGCTGCCTGAGTTCACTCCTCAGGCATTGGCCAACAGCCTGTGTGCAGCAGCCAAATTCGGCATGCGGGATGAGGCCTTCATATCCCAATGGTTGTTGGCTGCCCAGGTGAAGCTGCCTGAGTTCAATGCTCAGGACTTTGCAGGCATCAGATGGGCAGCAGATAAACTCGGCATTGAAGTTGGTTCTTTATTTGGCACTTAGGTAGCCAACAAGGATCAGTGTTCCCACAGTCCTTTGTTCATGAATGGGCGTGTGTGTATTCCCTATAGATTCTGGAGAGGCGTATCATTGTGAACCCTATAACACGCAGATTCTGGGGAGAGAGAGAGCGTTTTATAGGGATGGGGTCTGGGGAGCTGCTGATGGGGGATTACAAATAACAACCATGGGAATCATGAAGTACTCTGTCTGTATCTGCCTGGTATTGTGACCTAGTTGATGTCTAGGATTGGGAAGCAAACGTATATTCAGATGTGTATAAGCCGTTTATGTACAAAATGTATTAAATTAGTATTTGTTGCACTTCTAGAGAAGAGACTTTTACATGGGTTAAAAGGCATTGCCACATTTTTATTGGCATCACATGTCAACTGTAATATAATTGTGGCAAGTTAAGCCTGTCCAAATCTTAGAGAAAGAAATCACGGCCAGATCGGGCATCGAACGATGAGCGCGATGCCAATCTAAAGGAGTCATTCAATGCTCAGGACTTGGCCAACAGCCTGTGGACAGCAGCCACATTGGGCATCGGGGATGAGGCCTTCATATCGTGGTAGTTGTTGACTGCCCAAGTGAAGCTGCGTGAGTTCAGAGCTTAGGCTTTGGCAAGTAGCCTGTGGGCAGAAGCCAAATTGGGCATCAGGGATGAGCTCTTCATACCCCAATGGTTGTTGGCTGCCCAGGTGAAGCTGCCCGAGGTTCAATGCTCAGGACTTGGCCAGCAGCCAAATTGAACATCACGGATGAGCCCTTTACGGTATATCCATATGGCTGTTGGCTGCCAAGGTGAGGCTGCCTGGGTCCAATGCTCAGCACTTGGCCTACAGCCTATGGGCAGCAGCCATATTTGGCATCGGGGAAGAACTCATGTGGATGCACAGCCTGATGATGAGGGGTTGACAGATGAGAATGAAGAGCCTGGCTGAGGCAGCCGAAGAGGCTGGTGGCGATGGCTCTGACGAGGATGGGTTGTCTGACTGAGTCCCTTCCTGCCACGGTCGGGCAGGTCCCTTTAGCCCATTTGGCTACCCTTGGACTGTATAAATACATAAATAGCCTGATGATGAGGGGTTGCCTGATGCATGGACAGACTAGGTAGGCTGATGAGAACGTTTTAAGTGAACAATATCTTTCACTGTCTGCACGAGTTTCACGCTTACACTTTTTAGTGCAGAAGACGGCGAGCAGCCAAATTTCTGGCTGAAGCTATATGGCCAAGTTCAAGTTATTGCACTGTCTACAAGTAAATGTGGTATACAATTAATTATGCTCATTGTCTGCATGTAAAGTAAATATGGGATGGTATGAAGACTACAACACCTCACAGTAGTTGAAGCCTAAACCTTGCATAAACAAAGGATACACCGATACATACCAGTATATACGTCCAAGCCCATGATATTATTGATGATTAGGCCCAGAATAACTCATTTTGAGTCACAATTGAATATGGTTTGAATGGGGGGGGGGGGGGGGGGGGGGGGGGGGGGGGTCAAAATAATTCCGCCATTTGTAACTCCAGCCAATTTATGGAGCTCCCCAAATATGAAACATCCGCATCCGCCAACCTTCATGCGCAGAAATGATTATTGGCCGTTTTGGGTGCCTTTCGCCATCTCCATTTTCCGCCAACAGTTTTTGCGCAGGACAAGTTTGGTCCAGTGATAATTTAACTTCACATGTTTCACCGCGCTTTCCCCTCACTATCTGATACACTTTAACAGTTAGTTACAGTCTGCAAAGCATGCATGGTCCATTATCTTCATGTTATGACGACCGTACCAGTAGTTGTAACTACTATAATTTAGTTAGTTTACTGCCTAAGACGGGGAGCAGCCAAATTGCTGGCTGAAGCTACGTAACCAAGTTCAAGTTCGTAACTACATCAGAACCAATTCTGAACATCTCAAAGAGTCTCCTTCTCGTTAAAGAGATTTCATCACTCGATCCAGGGTACTACTTATGGCCAAATTGACCAGCGCTTAAGCGCACAGCTCCAAAGTAAAACTGCGCGGTGAGCTCACAGCCCCCAAAAACTACAGCGCGGTGAAAAAAAAGCGCTCCTCAAAAAACAAAAACTGCGCTTTCTTCACTCTTGATTTTTTTTTCTGCGCTTTTTGTGCGCTATTTTCTGCGCTCTGGAGTAGAGGGCTGGAACGATCGGATCAGGAGTTTAGGATAGCGCGTAGTAGACAGAAACGACTCGAGAAACTGCGTCGAATCGCATAGGCTGACGCTCGGTTCACGGTATACAAGACAGTTAAGCCGACTATGGAGACAGCATCCAGGCAGAGGCAAAGCGTGGTAGCATGCCCCCCCCCCCCCCCCCCCCCCCCCCCCCCCCCCTACCCGCCGGCCATCACATGCGCCCCGGCCTGTCCCACCCCTTCATCCAGCTTCCTTCTCGGTTCGATTCCACGCGGGTAACAACGAACGAGAGCAAATGAGCAAAAGGCGAGTGCAAACAAGGAACGTGGAACGGGAGGCCAGAGGGCATTCATCATGAGGAGGAGGAGCGCGGAGGAGGAGCGAGGAGGAGCAGCAGGCGATGGAGGAGGAGTGGGATGAGGACTGCACAGGGGAAAAAGAGTAGTTTAGAAACTTGAAGTTTTCAGCAATTCGGCAGGTTTGACTACTCGACTGGTCGATTCAGAAGCAAACAAACTTTCGTTTGGTGCGGGGGGAGGAGATTATCAGATTAGAGCAGTGACGAAATGGCGACAGCAGGGGCGGGGCGGGGCTGGGGCAGGGGCGGGGCTTAGGAGCGTTAGCGCTGAATGATCCATCGAGAAGGGATGAGGGACTTGAAGACGTTAGAACTGCTTCGACAGAGCCTACAGGTTCAGTTATCAGGATGTCTGTTCGGTTGTTTCTGTTAGTGTTCAAATTCGACGGCCTGAGAGTCCCCCTACCTGGCAGCTTCCATGGCGATACCCGATGGTCATTGGCTGTCACACAATTTGAGTCCCAGAGGGCAATCCAGCCCTTGAGTCACTCAATGACTCACACTCAAAAAATGAGAAAGCGCACGTGGGGACAGCGGTTTCTGCGCTTTCTCTGAGTGAGTGAAAATAGGAAAGCGCTGTGATATTCAAAATAGCAGCGCGCTCCGCGCACAGGGGTTGATAAAAACTGTGCGAAACGCGCAGATGGGCTCAAAAAGGCAGCGCGGGCCGCGCCCGCCGCGCGTGCTTAGTAGTACCCTGACTCGATCTAAATACCGTATGTATCTATGAGAGTGATTGTGTGTGTTTTTACAGTCTAGCCGGCGTTGCAAAATGGGCTAAATAGACTTGCCCAACCTCAATACTGGAAAAGGCTGTTGAACTGAAACCCAACAAATCACAAGTAACAATCCAATCCTGGTTGTCACTTTCGTTCACGCGAGCAGCCTGAATGCATAAGCAGTTGAGCTGCTGTCAGGAATAGCTAGGTTACGGAAGCTATTCCTGACAGCTGCCAAGTGACACATAAGAGCTTCGGGTTTAACATTACAGAGTTACTGCCACATAATTAAAGGACATAATGAGGAGCATGAGTAGCAAAAAAAGGACAATAATTGGTCAAACAACAGATGCAACTTTTCGTTGTTGCGACTAACAGGACTTCACAACAAGGCTTATAACTGATATCTATAAAATTCTCATGACTCATGCGAAATATCGTTGCCCACCTGAAACTTCATTTCCAAAATACTACCAACACCCTTAACACAAAGCGACTCCCATAGGTTTTGGTCCGGAAATAATACATCAAGCAGGCAGGCTGGCAGAGTCCACTGCGCCCACATCCAGCAGTAGGCTGCACGCTAGGCCCAGAATTTGAAGATCCTCCTCCTCCTCAGGCAATAAAATGTTGAGATACAGGGGGGCTCGCAACATCAATACCCACTTCCAGCAGCAGCTTGTGTGCTGGGCATTGCCTAGACTGGGGAGGCGCTTCGGCTTCGGCTCCTGCTTCGGCTCTTGCTTCGAGACCTGCTCCTGCTACGGCTCTTGCTCTTTTCGGAGGCAGGGGGGGGGCTCCTATCACCCTTCTCAGCTGCGGGGCTCTTGCTTCGGCTCTTGGATGGGCTTCGGGACTGCACAAGGCAAGTGAGATATTGTTCAGTTTCTCCGTTTAGGTCATGCTGTGCAGTTGTCAATTTTTGTGGGGCGACTTGTCTGTTTGGGATGAGTGCATGCGCCCTGAGGCCCATTAGGATAATGTCATGAAATCAACTACAGGTACCTTTTCTGCTCTGCGTTGTCTCAGTTGGCTATAATGTTTACTGTCAACAATGGCAAGACAAGCTTGAGAAAACTGACAGGGGACGACACATAGATAAGAACTAAAGGCATGTGACATGCTAAGTACTACAGGCACGTAGAAGGAACACTATATGATCAATAACCACAATCTACAGCTATTAATGAGGTGGACGAGGGCTGGCGCATGTCAATGACTGGTGATGGACAGTCCCCCCACCCCACGCAGCCTTAAGTTTCTGTAAACAGTACAACGGGGTAGTCCCTCTAGCCTAGATTAGCACGTAGCAGTCAACACACGTACTGACCTGGACAAGTGTTTAAACTGTATAATCTGCTTAGTTGGCCGCCTGTTTTCCATGGGTATCGTACAGGGGACCTTGGAATTGGAAGACATTGAGTAGCCCAGGGTTGGCTGAAACAACATGTATCAAATCAAATTTGCGAACAGACGACAGCAATGACAGACAGGGCTCACCTTGCTGCGAGACCTAGATCGGCTCTTGGACCTGGAAGCAGACCTGCGAGGTGACCTGGACCTGGACCTAGACCTGGAGCGAGATCGTGATCGGGAGCGTCCTCCACCTCCGCCTCCACCGCCCTTCTCCTCCTTCACCCGAATGTAGCACTTGTCGAAAGGGTTCTTGAACTCAGTGTCGTCAAGCTTGCGGATAGCGGTCAGCAGGTCATCGCGAGAGGAGAAGTCCACAAGTCCAACAGTCTCGCGTCCCTCCTTCATGACCTGATCAGGTGGGCATGGGAGATGTTCAGTGCATTCATCAGGTGGATGTGGAGCTATCTGGTGCTTAATTATGAAGTTAAACAAGTTTGCGCGTAATTAATTATGAACTTGACATGTGGACTGACAAGTTCAAAGTGTTTCATACCACAGAGGGCGAGCAGCCAGAAGCCACGAAATCAAGATAAAATGAAGATGACTAGTGGAGCACAGACAAGCTTGGGGCAATTCAAATGCAAGGTAAGTTTAGGAGCGGGGGAAGTGATTTCAAAGGAGCGTGGACAGAACTGGGGGGAGAAGAGGCAAGCGTGTTAGGGAAGGTCAAGACTTGCTGCCAGTCATAGATACTCAGTACTACGCTGTACTATGGTAGGACAAGCAACATCTACACAACTGCCACCTTTCACCCGACCTACAAGGCCTACCTGAATACGCCCAACTCAGGACCTCACAAGAGATCGCAATAAATTATTTCGAGTCTTTCGCGGTATACCTGGCTTCTCACGAGGTGTCCTACGACATCCTTATCATTGTAACTCTGTCTTACCTGAGTGAAAGTGACGTCTCCAGCCTTGCGCATGTGATCCTTCAGGTCTTGCCATGAGGCAGTAGGAGGCAGGCCCGAGACAATGACCCTGTGATCCGTGCGCCTGCTGGGGCCCCTACTGCCCCCTCCTCCTCCTCCTCCTGCACCTCCGCGGCCGCCAAAGCCACCACCACCTCCACGGTCACCATAGCCTCCACCTCGGCCACCAAAGCCTCCACCTCCACGATCGCCGTAGCCACCACCACCTCCACGGTCACCGTAGCCACCACCACGGTCCCTGTCTCCCCTACCGCCGCCACCAGGGCCACGTCCACCATGGGAAACCTCAACCTACACAAAAGAATAGAGGGCATTGGGGGTCAGCATAACATGTTTTCATAACACTTGATCCTCACATGACCCCTATCAAGGCGGACACTAGGGGGCTTAGGGTAAAATCACAACAAGTGGAGGCAGATGTACAACCATAAACAGAAGAGAAGCCGCTTGTCCCACAGAGAAGTCGCACAAAATCCATCCACCATACTGACAGGATCTCACCAGGTATCACACGTGTCTTCAACAATAAGGTTACAGCAGACAGGCAAGTTATCTAGCGTTCGCAATAAGCTCAGTGCAGCAATACTTTCAACCGCCCTTTTACTTACCCTGAGGCGAGAACCAGCGAAGTCGTATCCATCACGGCCCCTGACCTGCAATGATCAAGATTACAATGCTAGTCAGACACTAGATGATACCTAGATTGGACTATGTGACAGATCACACAGGTTCTGGATAGAACAACTAGAACTTGCAAGGACATGAGCTGGCAGTTTATGGCACGGTTTCCATCTTGCCTGTGCTAGGTGCTCACATAATGCATTGTAATACTGCAAAAAGATTCTCCTTGCACAGGAGTTGTTCAAATTCACAGGAGCTCGAGAGGTTTCCATTAGTTCACTGGACAGTCAGGATAAAATGTGAATGTCAGTGTTATCATGCACTGCACGCGGTGCCAGAGCATCTAGATTTGCAAGCATCATTTGCTAGTCAACTCACCGCATCTTCGGCATCCCGGGGGTCACTGTAGTCAACAAAGGCAAAAGCTGGGGGACGAGCAGGGGTCTTCAAGTCGATGCTGTTAATCCTTCCATACTGCAGGGCGCAGAGAGGAATAGTAGAGGTCAGCAAGGTGTGAACAGGGTTCTCATAGTGGGAGGGTTGACAGAGGATGTCACACGATCATGCAAAGAGAAATCAAGGGGCCTGAACTCTCTTTGCATAGGATAAGATGATGCAGGGGCACAAGGATGTTCTTAGTTGTAGGAAGCAAAATTGATCTAGGCTGATGATCGTAGAGCTCTGATCTGAGAGCAAAAAAGCGTACCTTGTAGAACATATCCTCCACTTCCCTCTCCTTGATATCCAGGGGCAGGTTGCCCACATAAACGCGAGTCATGCTGTTCTGATTGTTTGCAGTCCTGGAAGATAATGGGATCAGTGGGCAGTGTCAGTCATCATGGCGTTGGAGCACGGAAAGACCAGAAATAGAAATAACGCAGTTAGGCATGGCTTTAGGAAGCGGAACGTGGTACCAGAGCCACAGCACAGAGGGAAGTGCAGAACAAGAAGGTACAAAGACGAGCTACAACCTCAACCCTGCTAAACTGCTGAGTCTACTACAAGGCCAAGGCTGGGAACAGATGATCCAAGAGGCAGTACATGTAAAGCTTCCGGCCTAAAAGAGACCATGTGAGGAAGATGAATCTAGATATCTGTGCCACAAGCCTCTCTTACAGTTTTGAATCTCTTGCCTGCAAATGATTAAGCAGGGCAGGGGATCCGCGGGTCCATACAGGGAGCAGCCAGGGAAAATAGCTTCCTAAGGTTGAGCAGCTTCCTAAGAGCAGCAGACAAGAGGTCCTCCCCAAAAGGTCCACCAAACTGGCCAAACGCATCCAATGCCTCCACACAACAATCCTCACAGCTAGCTCCACAACATAAGTAGGAACTGACAAAGACACTGCTCCGGTCCACTTCACCGCCAATGCTTCCGCACTCCGGCATAAGAGACTAGATAGTTCCAGGCGGCTCCGATCAACATTAGAATGCAGTGAAGATGCAGATAGCATTGCTGCCATCTCTGGCAGAATATGCGTGTCTGAGTCTTTGATATCCGGCTTAGACTGGGAAAAGTGCATCGGGAAAGACTCTAGGCTCCCCAGGCCAGAATGGCAGTCATCAGGTGAGAGAGACTCGAACCGATGAGACACCCGCCCTTCTTAAGAGAAGAAATTCAGAGACTGCATCGCCAATGGATGGCAACGACAAGCAATCGGATCGGACAACTCCCAGGGAGAGTCAGCGCGCGAAAGACCATGGCGTTGAGAAACTTGATCGATTCCATCAAAGATGTAACAGATAGGAGATTTTCAATCTTCTGGACTCCGAAACGCGCCAGCACATTTGATAACATCAGAAAAGCTCATGATCCTGTCGTCTGAAGTCGATCTCACTCACTCAGAAGACCTTCAAGACGACGCTCCACTGACGAGGTTACGATGAAGTGTCACCAACGTCGTCCAGAAAATGATATTGTTGGCAAATTTGCAGTACATGTACGGTAGTACATATACGGTACAGTTGCAGCCATGCCACCTTCAACCAACCAACCGCCAATCGCCAACTGGCACTTACCCGGCCATTCCCTCACTCATTTCATCCTAGCTACGTTAGCAACAGAAATTCCCCTTCGAGTAGCTCACCTTGGACTTTCGCAACATGATGCATGCATCGAAATCCCTCTCGCATATCAATCCCCGCAGCGCCACCCCACGCATGCAAGCTAGAACCTTCCGCCCCACCCCCTCATCCGCAGCCACATCTCGCTGCAATGCAGCCTTGGCGCCTCAATTGAGAGCCTCTGGGGGGGATCCCCGTCCCATCGTGACAGCACGGTGCAGTGCGACAGAGCAGGATTATGAAGGTCAATTGTCATCATGTGAGGAGGAGGGGGATTGGGCAACCACCCTAGAACTTCTTGCTGAAGTAGGTTGAAATTAGGTCATGGAACCAGACCTACTAACCCTCTTGCATTGATTTCTTTCTGCGGGTCTTTCTGCGGGTGTACATATTGATTTGATATTTCCCATCACAGAGGTACAAAACTGACCCAACCAATATTTTCTGTCTGGTATTGTTTCATGTGGTGGGAGTGCTTTCCTTTCTGATTCTTAGAATAGAATGACCTTCAGTCAGCACCAACAATCAAGTTGCTGCACCATCATTAGGAGGAGTTTATACCATGTCTAGGGCTGTCAAGTACGACATCGCATAGATATATTGTATGATATATTGACAATAGCATATGAATATATGACATATGATATGATATCATATCATATCATATCATATCATATGACATATCGTATATCGGACCAGTACGATATTGACATCCCATTAATCATAACAGATGTGATATCTTGATGCTAGCGATGATTTCCACGGGGACACGCCTAATATAATTGTATATTATCTTGTATAATATAATATAATATAATATAATATAATATTTTATTTTCCTATGACCAAATCCTAGGATGGAGAGGAGCAGCGCATTGAAGTTATATCTGCGATGTCATGCATAGATCATTATTTTTAGGGTTTGGGGTTAACACTAATTGCAGCCACTAGGCAGCTCCCCAAGCCGACTGGTGGAACTTGCGCAGAGTTTGCAACTTTGAATTGTGTGTGTACCAGCTCTCAGGTGCACTAAGGCTTTTTTAATATATAACATCATTCCTGTTTTTGATGATTAGCTGCTTCATACAATACAGCGCTACAAATATAAACTATGAAAATAGGCTTTATTAAACCCATTAAGATGTTAGGTTAATACAGAACTTATTAAACATATCCTGTCAGTGTGTACTACTAGGACACGAGTGCCTGATTTGCATCTGATTCAGATGCCAATCAGGCACTCGTGTCCTAGTAGTAAACGCTGACAATAATGCATGTCCCGGGAGGGAAACGGGGGGGTTCGATCCCCCTCGGAAGGTCGCGGTGCAGTATTACGTTGCCCCCAATCGTAAGATCAAAGCCGAAAGCTTGGCAGTGGATTAGTGGAACCTCTGGGTAATCTGTCACTGCACATAATAATAAGAATTCTGAATTATTGTGGTGCAGTATTAATTCTGACTTATCCCCAGCGATGACATGAAGTTGTTTTAGTTTGCACCCTGTAACAAGTCCTCGTGGCGCCGCAAGCGGAGACATGGCGGAGAGTGTTGGCTATCGGAGCAACAGGTGGCAACGGAATCGATTGCAGCGGAACGAAGCCAGGTTTGTTTAGACAGTTAGGGCCAGGCTTACTTGTTCCTTATTTGGGGTTTCGTGTTTCAGACGGATAACGTGGTTGCCCTAGGGGCTTCCGTCCCCCAGAAGGGGGGGCTCCGCCAAAAAACATATATCGTGGTGAGTACAAAGGGTAACCAACTGAGAGACACACTTCCTCACATTGCAAATGCCCCTAATGCCTCTCATTCAGCCATGTAGTAAACCCTAAACCCTAAACCCTAAACCTTCTCCAACTCACTGCTACTCCACTGTCCCTTCCTGTTCAGGTTCATGCTTTCAGATTAAACCCTAAACCCTAAACCTTGTCCGACTCACTGCGACTCCACTGTCCCTTCCTGTTCAGGTGAAGGTGCTGAAGGTGCAGCTGCCCCCTGCAGCCATTGAGACCAGTGTCCGCACCCTGGCCGTGGGAGGCCAGTGGAAGCGTGCCCTCACCTCACTAGATACCATGATGAGCGGGGAGCATAAAATACAGGCTGGAACAGTAAAAGCTGTGTTCAGTGCTCTGTCGGATGCTAAGGAGGGAGACAAGGCCTTGGAACTGCTGGAAGTGAGTGATCGAGAGCCATATTTCCTTTGCCCCCCCCCCCCCCCCCAACACATAACCACACACACACACACACACAAACACACACTCACAAAAACACGCTCACACGTACTGCGAATGAGTGATGACCGCCCAGTGTGTAGGGCAGTGGTTGGCCCCAGTGCAAGCAAACGGCTGGCCCCACCAACCTTACGCCTCATATTAAGACGCACTATTTATTGCATTTGTTTATGACAGCCATTATGTCCCCCCACACCCCACCCCCCCCCACCCCCCACTCACAAACTGAAATAAACACAACTCACTCACTCACTCACAACCCGTCCCTCCCTTCTCCCTGCCCCCACCCCCACCCCCACCCCCTCGCCCTCCCCCTCGCCCTCCCCCTCCCTCCTCCACTTCCAACCTCTCTGCCTCTAACCGCTCCACTTCGATTCTCCAAAATGTGTCACCCCCCACCCGCACCCCCACTCACCCCCATCCCACACCACACCATCTCCCCCAACACACCTCATCACAAACCCTCCCTCCCTTTTTCCCTCCCTCATCCCTTTCCTCATCCCTCTCCAGACCATCTAAAGCCACACAGATTCAACTACTTGTCTATCCCCCCCTCAATCCAATGGTAATCTATACACCCAATCACTAAACTTAACACACCTCACTCACTCCCTACCCGTCCTTCTTTTCTCCCCTCACTTATCCCCCTCTAGACCATCTGGAGCCGCACATATGAAGCTACTTCTCTGCTCCCCCCCCCCTCTACCTAATAGTAATCCATACACCCAATCACTAAACTAAACACACCTCACTCACTCACTACCCGTCCTTCTTTTCTCCCTTCCCTCCTCCCCCTCCAGACCATCTGAGGCCAAACTAATACTCTGTCCCCCCCCCTCTACCTAATAGTAATCCATACACCTAATCACTAAACTAAACACACCTCACTCACTCACTCACTCACTCCCAATCCGGCCCCCCCTTCTCCCTTTGCTCCTCACACCCCAGACCATTTCAAGCCACACAGGTAAAGCTACTTCTCTGCCCCCCCCCCCTCTACCCAATGGTAATCCATACCCAATCACTAAACTAAACAGACCTCACCCCCTCACAGCCCGTCCCTCCTATTCTCCCCTTTCTCTTCCCTCTTTCCCCCCCCGCCCCATCCATGTGTTTGCCATGATTGTTTCAAGACAGACCACATTCACCGTTATGAAACGATACTTCTCCCTTTCATCACCATTTTTTAACAATTGTGTGTCATCACCATACACCCCACCCAGTCACGTACCCACACTACTTAACACATTATCCCTTTTCACCACCATTCAAGTAAAACCCGACCCCTTTCTTTTCCCTTAGTCCCTCTCCCTCCCTTAAACCCCCAGTACCATCTTCACCGGCCCCGCAAAGTTACATCTGCGCTGCTCTGTATCCCATCTTTACGAAACATCCGGTCATCGTTGCTCGTTGGCAAGGTGCCATTTCCCCCGCGGGACAAGTGGCAAGCCCCTGCGTCCATTTACGAATTTGTCTGGTATACGGCCCCTTCCTCATCGGCCTACCTTCTACACTGGAGACTATTGCGGATGTTCGGTGTGTGATGCGGTGAGAATCAAGTCTTCTGTTTGTAAATATATATATATAAACCATGGTCAGTCATTGTGGATGACTATATGTAGTGTTTTTTTTTTTTTGGTGATCACATGTGGAATGATATCTCTAGTTATTTTTTGATTGGTTTATTGTGTTAAAATAAAAAAACCATTATTAATAAATATGAAAGCACGGCTGCCACTATTATGGAGACATTTTGTTTTTTTAGTCGCCTTTTCGTGTCTCCCCCCCCGGTGTTAATACCCGCGTGGGATATCAGTATTTCGTTGTTGTAAATAAATTAATATGAAATGAAATGAAAAAAGGTGCGTCGGTGAGTAATCTGCAACTTTGGGTGTATTTGTGTAAAACAACAAAACAGGTGGTGGCTTTTCGAGGATCCCACACGTCGATTGTTGTAAAATAACAAATAATTAAAAATAAAAACGTGTGGTGTGGGACGCCAATGTAGATTTGTGCTAAATAAAACAACTGTTTCTATTGCAGCGTCGCAAGCTGTGTTAAAATATTAGCGGAGGGGTGTTCGCGACCCTCTGTTCGCGACGGTTTTTGCGACAACTTTCTCTTTGTGCTGGCCAACAGGAAGCGAATGGTTACGAGGACCATTAGCTGACGTGTGTAGGCTCCGTTCAGGGGGCCCCGCGTCAGAACTGGCGGGCAGACATTCGGACCGACTCCTCCCCCATGGGTAAAAAACTACCTGGGGGCTAACGCCCCATTGAAGCGGGCAGCTCATCGCCAAAAATAAAATAAAAGGGTGGGCCGAGTGAGAAGGTGAGAACTCAGCACTTTGGGCAAATAAACAAATATAATAAAAGTTTTGCCTGTTTAGTAGCGAGAACTCAGTATTTGTGTAAATTTAAATAAGAACAAATCAAAAGACCATGGTATCACTCATGTAGATTGAGACCATGATCTAGTTGGGGTTTGCTATCCATTAGCTGTGCCACGAATGCCACATAGTTATGTGTGTCTCCCCTGTAAATAAATAACACATAGACCATTAAGTAATGAATATACCTCCACTGGCAACTGATGGAAGTTTCATGTTCTTGTAGTGCTGTCCGGGGTTTGATGCGGTGTTTTCCGTGAGAATCAGTATCTGTGTTAGTATTTGCGGTAACATAATAATAAATAGACAATAAATGCTTTTTTGGTGTGAGATTCGGTAGTGGTAATTAAAAATTTCAAGACACATAACAACTTTATAAATAGCGCCTGGACCATCATGGAGATCATGTTTCCTGGCCTAGTTGGTCCCCGCCGTGACATCATTTGGTGGATGATTCCATCTAGTAGTGTGTCTGTACAATAAATAACATTCATCAGACGAACCTACCCCCCACGCTAACGCAACGCCTATATCCATGCCGGACCAATGGTATGGCACTTAGCAGTGTTAGTGGTTGCGTTCTTCTGTGCATGCTTTCTGTGGAGAATCCAGTATTTGTGCTCAATCACTCCAAATAATAAAATTAGAATAAAGTTGTGTTGTGAGATTTACGGTTCGGTTATTCCTTTGTGTAATTAAATTCCCAAACTTTGCAGACAAATAACTAATAGGCCCGTGGCCACTCATGAGACATGTAGTATGGTGGGCGTGACACAAGCGGATGAGAATCAGTATGTGTGTAAATAAATAACATAGGAATTAAGTAATGAATTATATCCATGGCCACTGATGGAAGCATTGTAGTTGGTGGTGATGCGGTGAGACTCAGTATTTGTGTAAATAAATAATAAAATAGAAAAAGTTGGTGGTGAGATTCGGTATTTGTGTAATTAAAAAAGACAAAAATAAATAGGCTGTTGGCCAATATGGATTGAATTGTAGTTTGGTTCGGTGACCAAGGTGAGAATCAGTATGGTCTGTAACCTAAATACCATCATAGGACATCTCTAAGTAATCAATTACTATCCCCATGGCCACTGATGGACACGCCCATTGTAGTTGGTCCCGTGATGCTCCCCTCTTCCTGCGTGAGACATCATATTTGTGTTACAACTGACCAATAACTAAAATAGTAAAACCCACCTTCTCTCGTTTGGTGTCTCGCCCCCCCTGGTCCGGTGAGACCCTTCCCCGCCGGTTTTGTGTAATTAAAAAAGACAAAAATTAAATAGGACATGCCGGGACACTCAACGCCGAGACATCCTGTAGTGGTCGGCTATACGGTGTGAATCAGTATTTGTGTAAATAAAATAAATTACAAGCCATAGCCACTCACGGAGACATTGTAGTTGGTGGTGAAACGGTGTGAATCAGTATTTGTGTAAATAAAATAAATTACAAGCCATAGCCACTCACGGAGACATTGTAGTTGGTGGTGAAACGGTGTGAATCAGTATTTGTGTAAATAAAATAAATTACAAGCCATAGCCACTCACGGAGACATTGTAGTTGGTGGTGATTGAAACGGTCCTCCTGTGAATCAGTAGTTGATGTAAAATACAATAAATACCACAGCCCATAGCCACTAGGAGGGAAATTGGTAGTTGGTCGGAAACGCGTATGCTTTCCCCTTGTTGTGAATCAGTATTTGTGTAAATAAATAAATTACAAGCCATCAGCCACTCAAGTAGACATCGTACCTTGGTGGTGAAACGGAGTAGTTGGTGAACAGTATTTGTGTAAATAACTAAACGCAACAAGCTCAGAAGGCCACTCACGGAGGACATTGTACGTGGTGCGTGAAACACTGGTCGTGCTGAATCGTCCTTATTTGTTTGTTTAAACAAATTTAATTATTAATTACAAGCCATGCCACTCACGGAGACATTCTGGTAGTTTCTTTTATCTGGTTGAGTCTGCAAATTGGCCCTCGTGAATCCTCTTTTTTTCCTCCCTTTCCTCCCCCCCCTCCCCCCCCCCCTCTCTTTTCCTCCCTCTCCCCAGTTTGTGTAAATAAAATAAATTACAAGCCATAGCCACTCTCGGAGACATTGTAGTTGGTGTGAAAACGGCCTTGTGAATCACAGTATGGGTAAATAAAATTAAATTACAAGCATAGCCATCACGGTTAGAACTGTAGTGGCTGGTGAAACGGGCCCCTGTGTGTGTGAATCATATTTGTGTCTTATCTTATAAAATAAATTCAAAGCCACTTTAGCCACTCACGGAGACATTGTAGTTGGTGGTGAAACCGGTGAGAATACAGTTATCCAACGGTGGAATCAGTAGTGGGTAAATAAAATAAATTACAAGCCATAGCCACTCACGGAGACATTGTAGTTGGTGGTGAAACGGTGTGAATCAGTATTTGTGTACATAAAATAAATTACAAGCCATAGCCACTCACGGAGACATTGTAGTTGGTGGTCTGTGAAACGGCTCTGTGAATCATGCTCCAGTATTTGTGTAAAATATAAATAAATTACAAGCCATAGCCACTCACGGACGAATTGTAGTTGGTGTGGTGAATGAAACGCGTTTTGTGAATCAGATTTTGTGTACAATAAATCAACTTTACCAAGCCATAGCCACTAACGGAGGACATTGTAGTTGGAGGTGAAACGGGTGAATCAGTTATTTGTGTAAATAAATATAACCATTACAACGCCCTAGCCCTCACGGAGGGACATTGTAACTGGTGGCTGAAACCGGTCGTGACCCCCCCCCTCAGGTGATTATCAGTATTGGTGTAAATAAAATAAATGACAAGATATCTCTACTACGCACACTCCCACAGGAGAACACATGTAGGTCCGGGTGAGTTTGACTGAATTCCTGAACCACACGAGTGTGAATCCAGTATTTGGTCCACATAATCCCCAATACCCAATTACAAGCATAGCCACCACGGAGGACATCTTGTAGTTGGTGGTTGCCCCCAAAAGGCTGTGAGCCGTATTTGTTCTCTTGTATAACCTAAACTATTATATTTCACCACAAGCCATTAGCCACTCAACGGAGACATTGCCTTAGTTGTGGTGAAACGCGTTTCTCCCTCCCCCCCTGTGCTACCCCCCCCCTTTTCCCTTTTGTTGGAATACAGTTATTGCCGTAAATAAATTCTAAATCACAAGCCATACCCACTCACGGAGACCCATGGTAGGTGGTGGGGGAAAAGGTGTGCCCCCCCTCTTCTTTTCCACTCGTCCCTGTGATTCCCGCTTGTGAATCGTATTGTGAAATAAATAGAATTACAGCATAGCCACTAACCGGACGACATGTTGTTCGGTGGTGGATGAAACGCGTGTGAATACAGTATTTGTGTAAATAAAATAAATTACAAGCACACATAGCCACTAATTTACAGCGAGACACTTGTAGCTCCTGGTTTGGGAAAACGGTGAGAATCAGCTGTTTGTGTAACATAAAAAAATTAAAGCCATAGCCACTCACGGAGACATTGTAGTTGGTGGTGAAACGGTGAGAATCAGTATTTGTGTAAATAAGAAATATATAAATGTAAAATTAAAAAATTAAAATGGCCACTCATGGTGACATTGTAGTTGTTGGTGATACGTTGAGAATCAGTATTTGTGTAAATAAATAAAGAGTGTGTCTTATTAGGAGGCGTGATGTTGAGGGGGCCCGCCCGTTTGCTTGCACTGGGGCCAACCACCAAGTATTTTTTTTTGTTATGCATGGTGGTGGAATTTGAATATTTATGTTTGTGTTTGCTGTGGTGGGTGGTGGAACGGCAAGAATCAGTATTTGTGCATGTTATGCTTGGTGGTGGTGGAATGTGAATATTTCTGGTTGTGTTTGTTGTGGTGGGTGGTGGAACGGTGAGAATGAGTTGTTTATAAACTCCTCTGGGTTGGGTCAAAGTAATGATAACCCCTGGTGGGGCTTGGTATTAAAGGATCCCTGTCTTACAGCGGTAGAGAATGGGCTGCTACTTTACCTGGACAGTGCTACCATGGCGGTTGACAGCGACCGCGAACACTAAAGCGCACCCGCAGGGATTCGAACCCAGCACCTTCTTCAGTCCAGCGTAAGATTAACCATTGAACCATTCGCCGAACCGGAATTGGGTTCGGTCAATTGGAGTGAATGAGTTGTTACATTAATGTTAGCTTGCCTTGTTTGTGATGGACCAAGATCTGGACCCTCTTTGTTGGAGTTGCATCCGCAATGCACAGTCAGCATGTCAGGTGCCCTTGTTGTACATCACTACATCCACAATGCACAGTCAGCATGTCGTTTGTCCTTGTACATCACTACATCCACAATCCACAGTCAGCATGTCAGTTGTCCTTGGATAGCCTCACATATCTCATGACGGAGGATAGCCTCGCATATATCATGACGAAAACAAGAAGAGAACATGCATTGATTGAACAAAACCCAAAGCGCAAAACACAGAACATAGAACACGCAATACAAAGCGCAAAACACAAGACAAAAAAATACGACACAAAACAAGACACAAAACACAGAACATAAAACATAAACTACCCCCTACCCAACCCCCCTACCCCTCCTCCTCCTCCCCCTCCTCTTCTTTTGTGCAGTACACTGTACTAGCAACGCATTTGCTGAATGCTGGGAAGATGGAAGAGGCTGACCAAGTGCTGGAATACCGTGACTACATGTAGACAGCTCTTAAACGCGGCAGCCTGCTTCCTGGACAAGCGCGCTCCGTGGTTTCCGTGGGTATCGCACCGGGGGAGAGGGGGGGGGATGACTTAGAATTGGAAGACGGTGGGCAGTTCAGAGTCGGCTGAAAAATAAAAATAGCAATTCAATTCGATTTTGTGTTTGGCCCCAGTGCAAGCAAACGGGCTGGCCCCCTCAACCTCACGTCTCGTGATAAGGCTTACTATTTATTCATTTAGTTATTCAATTCGATCCTTGGACAAGTGGAGGCACTATTCCACAGAGTATCACCAGTTGTCAGAACCGATATTAGTTTTACTCCTCTGGGTAGAGCAGAGGATATTATGATTGAGAGAGATGACCCCTCTCATTTTCATTTTCTTATAAAACAGATTTCCGCCTGGAAGGGTGAGTCTCCGTGCGCTAGCCCTAGACTCAGGAATTTGTCGATGTGGACGGCGAAGTATACTACTCTAAATGTGCAGCCCGAAGAAGGCCATCCTCACACTCTGTGGGTAGAAGGCTAAGCAGACAATTCATGGGAAGGCACCCTTGGGCTCACGGGTCACGGAGCTTAATCATGCAGGAACATCAATGGGTTCGGTTGAGTGATTGGTAGGCTACTTCGATTGCCGTCAGCTCCTAATGGGGTCCTTGTGTGTATGTGTATGGCCCCCGTTGGTTAAACGATTGTTTGGGGTTCAGTTCATCAGTGCTTTTTCTTTTTAAGCCATTCCTATCACGGTTGGGCAAGTCTCTTTAGCCTAATTGGCCTACCCCTGGAATGCAACATACAGACATACATGTGTCTGTTTGTTGCAGTCCAAGGGTAGCCAATATTAAAAGATGGAATTAGTTTATTGTTATGTAACTGCCGGTTTATAGTATAATATATCTTGCTTATGTAACTGTGTACGAGATATGCAAGTATTTTTCAGCCTCTCTCGTCACCTCTGGGTGTAATTTGAATTTGAATGGTTACATGGGTTTTCAGTCAACTCTTGGCTGCTCACCGTCTTTCAATTCCAAGTCCCGTGCGATACCTACGGGAGCAAGGGATTAAGGTCCTCAAAGGGAATATCAGGCGGGTTAGACAGTTTAAAGACCTGTCCATTTTGGGGTGTAACCACGCTCATGGTTAGTTTCCTTGGGAATGTATCCGAAGTCCAGGCGCATGTTTGCGTATGCTTTTGTTGTTCGCCCCCCCTAAGGAAACAGACCTGTGCTGTACTCACGCGAAATCGTGCTGTTTGTTCAAATCTTCACATATTCACATTTTCCCAAGAAAGCCGGTCAAATCAGCCGGTTAAACTTACATCCACGCAACCCGTGTTCGATTTCCGTCGGGGGCGGATTACCTCGGAGCGCCCTTTTTCGCGTACGGATCTCAGGGTTGCGGACTGTGGACGCGGCGTTTTCATTTCTCGTTTCCCTCCTGTCCTGTGGACTCAATCTAGGGACCTGGAGCATGTCTACGATTTCCCCTTGGGAAATTCGCATCTCCGTGCCTCTCGCAGCTCATTCCATCAGCGCATTGTGCTTGACAAGGAAATCTGCTGTTTCGCACCAGTCCCTGCAGGTTGCCCAGTGGCAACTGTAGCCGCAGGAGTTGCTGCACCTGCCTCCATGGAACTTCGGGGAGTCAGTGAGCTATTAAGTTCATAGATCTTACAGGCCACCAAGTTGAATAATAGTGCCATGCCATGCTATATTAATGCTTGCCCCCCAAATATTAAATTGTTCGGATAAGTAAGCAACTGCTTCTGCATCTTTCACCAAGGAGGCTGCCACTTCACACCACCCGCTGGGCCGACCTCCAGGGGACCCGCCAGGGCCCCCTACTATTTATTGTTTGGCCCCAGTGCAAGCAAACGGGCTGCCCTCTCGATCTTACGCCTTGTAATATGACGTACTACCGGTATTTATTTGTTCATATCAAGATCATGTCAAGATGCTCGAATAGCGTTTTTTGTTAATGAGGAGGATCGCTGTAGCACAAGCTCGGGGCCCCCTTCAGTAAAACGATTGTTTGGGGTTCTCTTCATCAGTGCTTTTCCTTTTAGCCCCTCCTGATATCATGTGATGGTTGGGCAAGTCCCTCTAGCCTATTTGGCTACCCCTGGAATGTAACAGCATGCACAGTGTACGGTAACCTACGTGATTGCATTTTGCACTCAGGAGTGTGGTGTACTAGCGTTTCTATGAAAGAAGGCAATCGTTACATTGGCCAGAAGCTGTTTACAGATATTTATAGGCATGTCCATGAGGATACCAACTTAACCGTATGGAATGTGGAATTCTGCGATTCCACATTCAGAACCTTTATGAATGGAAATGGCACTAAGTCTTTTTGGAGCAACCTAGCCGACTATCTTTCTACTTGTAGAAGAGCAAGACAGGAAGCCCTGGACTGCTTAGTGGCACCGTAATTTATCATCCCTTTTTTTCTTCTTCTTGTGACTTCTCATTTGTTAGCTTCTTACCTCCGCCACTGTAAGTGGTTGAGATCTGGGTCCGGCTCTAAGGGGTTTAATACCTACGCCACCAAAACGGTGGTTGGGAGTTTGGTTTGTTTGTCCTCGACACACCCCTGATGTAATGGGGTTTTTTGCTTTGTGGGTGCCTTTTCTTTTTGTTTAAAGCACAGAGTCTCATACACCCTCGCGGTGTCAAGTAGACTTTAACATGTAATGTAAGGTAATGTAATGTAATGTAATTGGCAGGCGGGAGCCTGTTCATATAGTACCAGTAGAAGCTAGGGTAGGTTATACCTGCCGGCCATCACAACCCATGTCAGGTTATACGGCAGCCGTGTGGAAGGTACCAGGGGTCCTTCCACACATGCACAATATAGTCCCCGTGTGCACTCGCGTACTATGCTATGGACACAGTCATAGCATAACAGTTTCTACTACTCATGTGGCAAGGTTTTCTCCACCTGCAGACAGTGAGCAGCCGGAAGGCTGATATACTATGTAATAAATCACAACCAACCTGTTGTATGTACTAATTTAAGATGCCCACAACCTCTACATTATCTGATGTGCAATCCAGAAGTGGAACTGTGCAATCCAGAACTGGAACTCTACTATCTGGAAGACCCCTCTCGGATGTTATGGAGCAAGCTTGTCCTGGGTCAACAATAGCCTGTCAATGGCAATGTAACGTAATGTAATGACAGAACAATCCATTCATGGACAGGCTTATTAATTAATTAAATTAAAAAACACGCCTTGTTACGAGTGCTAATTCGTTAATTCATACATGCACATTTTTTATTTGTTGGCAAGCCTCAGGTTGACAGGCTAGTCTCTGTGTGCCTGTAGACCACCGCGATTCTCCCCCACCCCATCCCACACCGTCTCCCCCAACGCACCTCGATCACAAACCCTCCCTCCCTCCCTCCCTCCTCCCTTACCTCCTCCCCCTATACGCCATCTCAAGCCAACGCCATCCCAAGTCTCAGTGTGCCTGTAGACCCTCCTGAAATCTAGGCTTTAACTCTAGGATCTGGAAGCAGCCTGGGCTTAGATCCAGGCTCTTTCTGCCGGCGCTCTGACAGCTCCTCGTTTTCATATTTTATATTTTTAAGCGTTGGCAATCCTCAGGTTTACAGGCTAGTCACTGTGTGCCAGTAGACCCTTCTGAAAAAAGCAGGGTGACCGGGGCCCCCTCATGGTCGGCTCTGCTGCGTGCATGGTGAGACTTCAGGGGTGCTGGCATGTTTACCGAAACACACTGCATATGCGACAGGTCCCGTGAAAAGAACCTTAACAACCTAAACACCACCCAAGGAAGTAGGGTTGTTGGTAGCGATGCATTACTCGGCCAGGGCCAACTAACTAGGCCTTGTTCCTCTAATGGTATCTTGGTTTGCCATGGCTACACTGTTCTATCGGGCAGCTCGCCGATGTACTGCCAAGTGCCATCTCAGAATCCTGGTTTTCTAGGTATCTAAGCAGCCCTCGACTCCACTGCTCTATCGGGCAGCTTTTTTGATGTACTGCTGAGTACCGCCTCTTTTTTCAGTTTCTATCACTGTAACTATCTTCTCACTAGGCCTTGACTATCGGAGCCGGAAGCAACCTAGGGTCCTTCTGCAAGCGCTCTGACAGTTCCTCGTTGGCAATCCTCAGGTTGAAGTCGCGCCTTCGTCGTCCCCCTCCCTCCTGCCCAAGCCTGTCCAGACGGGCCGACCAACTAGGCCTTGACTCTCGGAGCCGGAAGCAACCTAGGCTTTGATCCAGGTTCCTTCTGCAAGCGCTCTGACAGCTCCTCGTTGGCAATCCTCAGGTTGAAGTCGCGCCTTCGTCGTCCCCCTCCCTCCTGCCCGAGCCTGTCCAGACGGGCCGACCAACTAGGCCTTGACTCTCGGAGCCGGAAGCAACCTAGGCTTTGATCCAGGTTCCTTCTGCAAGCGCTCTGACAGCTCCTCGTTGGCAATCCTCAGGTTGAAGTCGCGCCTTCGTCGACCCCCTCCCTTCTGCCCGAGCCTGTCCATGACCCGGGTGAGGCACTGAGCCTCCTCCCAGTCTGGATGGATTCTTGCCAAGGGGTTTGTGTGATGCCAAGGAGGTGACTTGGGACGCTCTGCACGGCGATGGCGGGATCACAGAGCTTAATCACAGATAGAATGAGCAAATAAATAAATAAATAACATAAATAACAGAAATTAATAAATACAAAACATAAACAAATAAATAAATAAATAAAAAACATAAATAAATAGTGAATGGATCAGGAATTACTAAACCAATCCAGCCAGCCATCCATTAAACCATCTAACCATGCATGCGTCCATCCGTCCGTCCATCCATCCGTCCATCCATCCATCCATCCATCCATCTATCAAACCATGCATGCATGCCCCTTTCCATCCATCCATCCATCCATTAAACCATCCAACAAACCATGCTTGCATGCCTCCATCCATCCATCCATCCACCCATCAACCAACCAGCCAACCTCCAACCGACCAAGCTATCAAGCACGCAAGCAAGCAATTCACACTAGGTTGCACCAACGGGAAACTCACCCAGAATGACAGGCTCCGGCTTGTTAGGGTCAGCAGGCTCGTTGGGATCCTTATTAGGGTCCTTCTTTTGACTGTAGCCTCCCTTCACCGTCTCCTTCTTGAAAATCTTCTTGTTCTCGTCGGCTTTCTCATCAAAGAGGCCATCTACGTTGGTAGAAAGGGGGATGGTGTGTGGTGTGTGGTAGTGTGGTGTGGTGTGGTGTGCAGTAGTGTGGTGTGGTGTGTGGTGTGGTAGTGTGGTGTGGTGTGTGGTAGAAAGGGGGATTGTGCGTGTAAGTTTGTCCTTTACACATATTTGTTTGTTTGCTTGCTTGTTTGTAACAGTCATTTTTCTTCAAAGAGGCCATCTATGTTGGGAGGTAGGGGGATGGTGTGTGTAAGTGTGTCCTTACATCTATGCTAGCATAAAGTCTAGGACAAGGCCGGACATAAGGCCGAGTATAAGGCCGAGCAGAACTTATAACCGGGGTATTCTTCCTAACTATATGCAGTGCTTCAAGCACATTGTAGTGCTTCAAGCATATTGTAGTGATTCAAGCATATTGCAGTTCCTGCATGCATATTGTAGTGCTTGCATGCAGTGTTTAAATCAAGTTATTTAGTGTTTGCATGTAGTGCTTGAATGTAGCATTTGAATGTAGTGCTTGAATGTAGCATTTGAATCTAGTTATCTAGTATTTTAATGTCGTGTTTGAATATAGCATTTGAATCTAGTTATTTAGTGTTTGAATGGAGAGTTTGAAACTCTGAGCTGAACCCTGTGGCTTCAAGACAACTCAGGATGGACGGCAGTATTTATTTTTACAGTCCAGGAGAAGCCAAATAGGCTAAAGGATGGAAGTAAGACACACCAAGAGGCACTCACTCACAGAATCAATCTGTATGCGCAAGAGGCTCACAGAATCACACACACAGCAAGAGGTACACAGAATCACACAAAGAACCACACACATAGCAAGAGGCACACAGAATCACACACACAGAAAGAGGCACACAGCACCATGTCCACAGCCAGAGGCACATAGAATCACACACACAGCAAGAGGCTCACAGAATCACACATAGAACCACACAGAATCACACACAGAACCACGCACACAGCAAGAGGCACACAGAATCACTAACATGCAAGAGTTACAAAGAACCACACACAGAGCAAGAGGCACACAGAATCACACACAGAACCACCTACAGAATCAATCCGTACCTGCGACAGGCGCGCAAAAAACACACACAGCAAGAGACACACAGAACGAAACACAGAATCACGCACACAGCAAGAGGCACACAGAATCACACTCAGAATCACACACACAGCAAGAGGCACACAAAATCACGCATAGAGAATCAACGCGTACCTGCATCCTCAAATTGAATGTGCTTGCGACCACTGAGGTTTGACTTAGCATCGTCGTCATCGTCGTCAGTTTCCTTCCCTTCTTCACCATCCTTACCCTTCAGCACGCCTGGGAGCGGCGCAGGGGCATCGGGGTCAGGGACCCCAAGTTTAACGTGCTTGCCTAGTTTCTTCTTAATGGGATTGAGCTCCGCCAGCATTCTGTCCAGCATAGACTTGGCTGAGTTCGACTTGAGCTCTTCGGGGAGCAGGTAGCGAGCTAGGGCATCAATCTACACAGGAGCAAGGAATGTAGAGAGGTAATCAGTGCCTTGCAAAGAATTATGGGATGTAGCATAGACTTGGCTGAGTTTGACTTGAGGGTCTTGTGGGAGCAGATAGCAAGCTAGGGCATCACTCTACATAGGAGCATGGCACCGGTAAGCACAGAGGTAATCAGAGTCTTTCAAAGAAGAATGAGATGCAGCGTAGACTTGGCTGAGTTCGACTTGAGGGTCTTCAGGGAGCAGGTAGCAAGCTAGGGCATCACTCTACACAGGAGCATGGCACCGGTAAGCACAGAGGTAATCAATGCCTTGCAAAGAAGAATGGGATGCAGCTGGGACTTGGCTGAGTTTGAATTGAGGGTCTTCAGGGAGCAGGTAGCAAGCTAGGGCATGAACATACACACGAGCATGGTGTGCACATAAGTAATGAGATTTGTTGGATACGGGCCGAACGACAATGCATGGATACCTAAATAAATCAATAAATAGTTCGACTTTTTACGAGGCGTGAGGATGAAGGGGCCCGCCCGTTTGCTTGCGCTGGGGCCAACCATCAAGTATTTGTGTTTGTTATACTTGGTGGTGGAACAGTGAATGGTCTGCACATGAGCATGGCATGTACAGAAGTAATCAGTGCCCTACAGAAAAAAATTCTGACTTAGAATTGAGCCAGGGGGGGGGGGGGGGGGGGGGGGGGGGGGGGGGAGCAGGTAGCAAGGAAGGGAATCCACTTGCACCGGCCGGGAACATAATGAAACAAAATATAAAACTTTATTTCATACTTCTGAGTCAGGGGTAATTCACAATTTATAAATGTGCCTTTGTCTGTGTATATTTGTGTCTGTCTGTGCCCGTGTCTGTGTCGATGTCTGTCTGTGTCTTTGCCTGTGTCTGTTGATATCTGTGTCCGTTTCTGTGTCTGCGCCCGAGCCTGTGTTGATGTCTGTGTCCGTGTCTGTCTGTGTCTGTCTGTGTCTGTTCATGACCAAAGTGTTTTGGTCAGATGGCTTGGTTGGGCAAGGCCCTTGAGCATAATTGGCTACACCTGGATTGCATCATATAAGCCATTAGCACAAACTCAGGGCCCCTGTTGGTAAATCGATTTTTTGGGGCCCAGTTCATCAGTGCTTGTTTTCGTATTAGCCGACCTCCTGAATCAAGGTTGGGCAGATCTCTTTAGCCTATTTGGCTACCCCTGGACTGTAAGATACATTTAGATGTCAGGTTGCAAGCAAGATAAGGCAGTGCAACAAGAAGAATTAATAAAGCAGGTATGCGCCCAAGGTGGTTGTATCAACACGGCCTGGTTAAACACATACACATACCACAGTAAGCAAAGTGCCTGTAATACAGCTTTGCGCATACACATTCACTCACATACATGCCATAGCTGACAAGTCGCACCTTGTACAAGAACATTCGGCTACCCCTGGGCTGTAACATCCACACACATGCATGCCATAGCTGACAAGTCGCACCTTGTACAAGAACATGCGGCTAACCCAGGTCTGTAACATCCACACACATGCATGCTATAGCTGACACGTCGCACCTTGTACAAGAACATTCGGCTAACCCAGGTCTGTAACAACCACATACATGCATGCCATAGCTGACAAGTCGCACCTTGCACAAGAACATGCGGCTACCCCCGGGCTGTAACAACCACATACATGCATGCCATAGCTGACAAGTCGCACCTTGCACAAGAACATGCGGCTACCCCTGGGCTGTAACAACCACATACATGCATGCCATAGCTGACAAGTCGCACCTTGCACAAGAACATGCGGCTACCCCTGGGCTGTAACAACCACATACATGCATGCCATAGCTGACAAGTCGCACCTTGCACAAGAACATGCGGCTACCCCTGGGCTGTAACAACCACATACATGCATGCCATAGCTGACAAGTCACACCTTGCACAAGAACATGCGGCTACCCCTGGGCTGTAACAACCACATACATGCATGCCATAGCTGACAAGTCGCACCTTGTACAAGACCATGCGGCTATCCCTGGACTGTAACATCCACACACATGCATCCCGTAGCTGACAAGTCGCACCTTGTACAAGAACATTTGCGACTCCCTGGGCCATTCATGATCTGGAACCTCCTCATCCAACATTCCTTTCGGAGCGCGGTACGTTGTGGATCTGATACGAGGCCCACCTGCAGTACAGAAACATAGTGCATGTGGATACAGGGCCCACCTGCAGTACAGCATTGATAATTGTTGAGTCTAACCAGCATCTGAGACGCACGTAAAAAAAAACGGTGCATGTGACGGTGGGGTTCAACATAATCCAGCCACACACCACAACAGAAACATAGTGCATGTGGATACGGGGCTGGACTGTACCCCTAGACTGTAACATATACACATACACACGCACACACACAGCATTCAGACTTGCTAATCCAGCCCCTTTTGATAGTCTTGAATGATCATGATTATTCGAGTTTGTGCAAGTCTCTTCAGCCTAATTGGCTACCCCTGGACTGTAACGTACACACACACACACACAGCAACAAGACTTGTTAATCCAGCCGCTTGATGGTCTATGATGATGATGATGTGTACTTGATTTTGTGCAAGTCCCTTCAGCCTAATTGGCTACCTCTGGACTGTGACGTACACACACACATGCACACACATGCAGTATTGAGACTTGTTAATCCAGCCCCCTTCTGATAGTCTATCATGATCATATGATTATTCGAGTTTGCGCAAGTCCCTTAAGTATAATTAGCTACACCTGGACTTTTAAAGTACACACGCACATGCAGCATCGAGACTTGTTCATCCAGCTTCTCCTGATAGTCTATCATGATCATATGATTATTCGAGTTTGCGCAAGTCCCGTAAGTATAATTAGCTACACCTGGACTGTAATGTACACACACACATGCAGCATTGAGGCTTGTAAATCCAGTCCTTCCTGATAGTCTTTCATGATCATATGATAATTCGAGTTTGCGCAAGTCCCATAAGTACAATTGGCTACACCTGGACTGTTACGTACACACACACACATACAGCATCGAGACTTGTAAATCCAGCCCCTCCTGATAGTCTTTAAGGATCATGAGAATTCAAGTTTATGCAAGTCCCTTCAGCCTAATTCGGTACCCCTGGACTGTAATGAACACACACACGCACGCACACACACTCACATACATACAGCATTGAGACTTGCTCGTGGGCAACGCACACAGTGGTTGCTGAATGCGGCTATTTGAACCATGGTGTAGCATTCATTTACGTAATTTTACAGTCCAGGGGTAGCCAAATAGGCTTAAGGGACTAGCCCAACCTTAAAAACACGAAAGGCAGCCTACAGTTTTTCCCCAGAAATCTCGAGGCCATTTCGGTAGCCACAAGTGGCATCCCACAAAAAAAACTACTAGTTTACAAAGCAAGCACTGGTTCATTGCATTTTCATTTCAGACTTCATGACTGAGGACAGGTAAGTAAATAAATAAATAAATACATAAATAAATAAATAAATAAATAAATATACAAATAAATAAATAAACAAATAAATAAATAGTACGCTGTATTGCGAGGTGTGAGATTGAGGGGGCCAGTCCGTTTGAATGGGGGCAACCACCAATAGAGAACACGAAAATGAATCAATACATAGTACGCCGCAGGTGCGCCGTATTGCGAGGCGTGAGGTTGAGGGGGCCAGCCCGTTTGCTTGCACTGGGGTCAACCACCAATAGAGAACATGCAGCACATGTGGAGCCAGGGCTCACCGCCATCTGAGATAAATGTCAGAACACACACAGGACATGTGGCAGCGAGGTTCAACACCATCCAGTCCCGCATGTCATAACACAAACACAATGCATGTGAAGTCAGGGCTCAATGCCATCTGAGACAAATGTCATAACACACACAGGACATGTCGCAGCGAGGTTCAACACCATCCAGTCCCGCATGTCATAACACAAACACAATGCATGTGAAGTCAGGGCTCAATGCCATCTGAGACATATGTCATAACACACACAGGACATGCGGCAGCGAGGTTCAGCACCATCCATCCCCGCGTCACAACACAAACACAGTGAAAGTGGAGGAGGGACTTATCAACTAGGAGTCCCGTAGAAACGAGCGGGGATAGGTGACCGGTGGTGCCTTGGGGTCCAACTCGATGAGCTATACTTTGGGGACGGCAATATCATATTGTATGATATCATGTCATCAAATGATGCCGGCAGTCTGACTAGGCCAAAGTTACAATTTATAAACAAAAACGGTATCATATGATGTAATTTGTACGATAACATATGATATCATACTCGCCTTTGGTCAACATCATATGATTTGCCGGTCCCTAGCTAAACTGCCTTTAAAACAAATCTTTAATGCTGAAGCATGTGGGATATCCTTTTTTTTACAAAAAACATTTTGAATGTCACAACGCAAGACAACTTGATGGGCTTTGATATCGGAGACAAACATTAGGACAAACAAAGTGTCTTATTGCACGGGGAGTCCAGAGACAGCTGAAGGCAACTACCTCAGTCGAGGAACTGGCTGAGGTACGTGAGAGCGGAAGTGTTGTTTGTGTGCGCATGTGTGTGTTGTGTGTACGTGTGTCTTCATCAGAACAAACATTGTGACGGATATCGACCCTCACATCGAGGTCACACGACGACAAAGTACGAGACTCCAGGAGCAGTCTCATACTACAGCGTGACGCTGGCATCGGCCCCGTCATGCTGACGCAGAGACCCGAACCTATATCCGAACCCGAACGCCTCCGAGGTGACGTAACGGGGGATAAGACACGAGTCGGATCCCTCTAACGCGGACAACATAGAGGAGCATTCCCTCTTCGCCTCGTTCCTCTGTATTACCGTCAAGACGCGAATCCCCGCGTCACAAACATAGTGCATGGGGAGTCCGGGTTTATTACCATCCAGCCACACGCCACAACTAAAACTAAGTGCCTGTGGAGAAGGGACTTCCCAACCAGGAGGTAGGAGTCTTGCAGGAACCAGTGGGGGTAGCTGACCGGCGGTACCTTGGGGGGTCACCACCATCAGAACACACATGCACATCAGAACACATTTCCACACCAGAACAAACTTACAAACCAGAACACACTTACACATCAGCAACAATTTTTGTATCAGAACACACAACAGAACACTCACCAACAAGGAGATAAGAGTCCCGCAGGAACCAGCGGGGGTAGCTGACCGGCGGTGCCTTGGAGTCCAACTCGATGGGCTTTAAATCTCTTTGACTTTCCTCAGCCTCTAGAGGGGGTGGGGGGGGCGCAGCCCCCTTGGCCCCCTTCCCCTTGGCAGGGGGCTCAGGGGCGGGCTCAGCAGCCGCAAACGGCTTGGGCTCCTGAGGCCACATGCCAGGCTGTCTCAAGAGACCCGATGTCCCAAATGTGTTGTTGGGGTCCTTGCCAGTACACTCGGCCACCAGCTTCTGCTCAACCTGCAAAGTAGAATGGACGGTGTGGGTGGTTAGTTGAAAAATTTGTCAGTTCAACAACTTTTGTTGATAACTTCAGCTGACAGCCGAGGGCTTGACAGTTCCCCCCCCTCCATTCTCTATTGGTGGTTGGCCCCAGTGCAAGCAAACAGGCTGGCCCCTTCAACCGCACGCCTCATAGTTAAGCGTACCATTTACTTCTTTATTTTATTTATACATGTGCTGTGTTATCATTACTCTCCAATCTCAAGTTCAGGGCTTTTATTTTCAGATTGTATCGGCAGCTTCTCGGCAGCTCCCTGAGCCAGCCACTGTGCCGCACCCCAATATTTCAGCAGTTCTGGACAGCTGATTATGTCAGCTTCGAGGTGCACGGGTTTGCATTAGGGTTGGCCGAACAGCCGGTCAGGGGAGCTGCCAAGAAGCTATTCCTTCTAGCTGAAAAGGAAGACTATGCCCAAGTTCAGGGTTCAGGGTGTTTATCTCTCTCTCTCTCTCTCTCTCTCTCTCTCTCTCTCTCTCTCTCTCTATATATATATATATATATATATATATATATATATATATATATATATATATATATATACCGGTACATACATATATGATATATATAGGCCTTCAGATCATGTTTGATACAGAGCCATTAAGATTGTATATGATATATACATAGGCATTAAGATCATATATGATATATACATAGGCATTAAGATTGTATATGATATATACATAGGCATTAAGATCATATATGATATATACATAGGCATTAAGATCATATATGATATAAACATAGGCATTAAGATCATATATGATATATACATAGGCATTAAGATCATATATGATATATACATAGGCATTAAGATCATATATGATATATACATAGGCATTAAGATCATATATGATACATACATAGGCATTAAGATCATATATGATATATACATAGGCAATAAGATCATATATGATATATACATAGCCATTAAGAGCATATAGACTAGGCATTAAGAGCAAGTAGAGAAGGTTTGATGATCATATCTACAATTATAACGAACATTCTCACCAGCAGAGCTTTTTCCCTGCTACCAGAACCGACTGCTACCTGGAACCCTATTTGGGCCCAAACCTTGCGCTACCATTGCAATGTGCAATTATCAATGTTACCACAATGTTCAGCTTACCATGTGGTACCAGTAGAAACGTGGAGGCCGGCCCTCAACCCCTGATGGCTTCTCCTCTGCAAATGATGAGCATACAATGCATACGATGAAATATTCACAGCTTCGTGATTTGCAAGGGATACGAATACTATGCATATGATGGATTATTCACAGCTTCGTGATTTGCAAGAGATACGAATACGATGCAAATGATGAATTATTCACAACTTCGTGATTTGCAAATGATAAGCATACAATGCATATGATGAATTATGCACAGCTTCGTGATTTGCAAGGGATACGCATACAATTCATATGATAAATTATTCACAGCTTCATGAAATCAGGAAATGTGAGTTCATTTTTGATAGCGGGAGGTCATGAATTACGGTACATTAAGGTACACTGAGTTTAGCATACCCCCCCCCCCCCCCCCCCCCCCCCTTACCCCCCTCCCCTCACTATCCCCACACCCACCCACCCCTCCTCCCACCACACACCCCAGCCACTGTCCAAAGGAACCTGCTTCTCTTTTCCACCACCTCCACATACTTCATATAACCCACACCGAGGTGGGGGCAGGAAAAATGCTGCCGTACCGCACCTTCACTTTGGATAGAGCCTATCCTCATACTTTTTTTTTTTTAGCCAAAAATAAAGTTGTACATAAGTTAGAGGGGTCCAAAGTTTTTTTCAATTAAAGTGGCCCAAATCTTAACTTCGCGATAAATCACGTTTAGGCAACCTCATGAAAGATGTAAGAGCATAACTGGAATGGGCTTTAAAAGATCTTTCGAATGACCCCCATTTTAGGGGGGTTAGGGTGAGGTAATTGGGTTTTAGGAGGGGTGGGGGGTGGGGAGGGGTTTTAAAACCTTTTTCCCAACTTTATTTCCCCCTCTTTTTGTTTGAAACTTCCACAATTCCAACTCCCATCTGAATCGGGCACCATATCGAAGGTGCGGTCCAAAATTTGTCTTTCTGCCCCCCCCCCCCTCCCCTCTGACCCACACCACATTTAATTCATACTTCCCTTCCCCTCTCCCCCCATCCACCACCACACCCCGCCACTGCCCAAAGCAGACTACTTGAGCCCACACCACCCTTGATTCATAACCAACTCCCCCCCAAAGCAGCATAATTCCCTGTACCCCCCTAACTGAACCCACACCACCCTTGATTCATACCCAACTCCCCCCCCCCCCCCCCCCCCCCCCCCCCGTCCACCACCACCACCACTCCCCCCGCCCAAAGCAGCATAATTCCCTGTACCCCCCTAACTGAACCCACACCACCCTTGATTCATACCCAACTTGCCCTCTCCCCCCCGTCCACCACCACCATGACCACCATCACCACCACTCCCCCCGCCACTGCCCAAAGCAGCCTAACTCCTTGCAACACCCTAATTGAACCCACTTCACAGCCTTGATTCATACCCAACTTGGCCCCTACCCCTCTTTTCGTCCCCCCACCCACACCCCAACCCTGCAACTGCCCAAGCAGCTTAATTCCCTTCACCACCAACCCCAAGCACACTAAGTGAACCCACACCGCACTTGATGCGTACTCAACTCCCCCTCGTCCCCCCCGTCCACCACCACCATCACCACTCCCCCCGCCCCAAGCAGCCTAATTCCCTGTACCACCCTAACTGAACCCACACCACCCTTGATCCATACCCAACTTGCCCCCTACCCCCCGTCCACCACCACCATCACCACCACTCCCCCCCCCCACTGTCCAAAGCAGCCTAATTCCCTGTACCACCCTAACTGAAGCCACACCACCCTTGGTCCATACCCAACTTGCCCCCTACCCCCCCGTATACCACCACCATCCCCCCCCCCCCCCCCCCCCCCCCCCCCCACTGTCCAAAGCAGCCAAATTCCCTGTACCACCCTAACTGAGGCCTACACCACCCTTGATCCATACCCAACTTGCCCTTACCCCCCATCCACCACCATTATCATCATCACCACCACCACACTCCCCGCCACTGCCCAAAGCACACTACTCGAACCCACACCACCCTTGATCCATACCCAACTTGGCCCCTCCCCCTCCGCCACTATCCAAAGCAGGCCTAATACCCTGTACCACCCTAACTGAGCCCACACCACTATTGATCCATACCCAACTTGGCCCCTACCCCCCTTTCCACCACCACCACCACCATTGCCACTGCCTTAAGCACACTACTTGAACCCCCCCCACCCTTGATTCATACCCCCCCCCCCCCCCCCTCCCCCCCCCCCCCCCCCCCCCACACACACCCGGCCACTGCCTAAAACAGCTTATTCTCTTCGCCACGGCCCAAAGCACACTACTTGAACCCTCACCACCCTTGATTCATACCCCCCCCCACCCCCCACCCCCCCCACCCCGGCCACTGCCTAAAACAGCTAACTTCTCTTCGCCACGGCCCAAAGCAGACTACTTGAACCCACACCACCCTTGATTCATACCCAACTCCCCCCCCCCCCCCCCCCCCCCCCCCCCCCCCCGTCCACCACCACCACCACTCCCCCCGCCCAAAGCAGCATAATTCCCTGTACCCCCCTAACTGAACCCACACCACCCTTGATTCATACCCAACTTGCCCTCTCCCCCCCGTCCACCACCACCATGACCACCATCACCACCACTCCCCCCGCCACTGCCCAAAGCAGCCTAACTCCTTGCAACACCCTAATTGAACCCACTTCAGCCTTGATTCATACCCAACTTGGCCCCTACCCCTCTTTTCGTCCCCCCACCCACACCCCAACCCTGCAACTGCCCAAAGCAGCTTAATTCCCTTCACCACCACCCCAAGCACACTAAGTGAACCCACACCGCACTTGATGCGTACTCAACTCCCCCTCGTCCCCCCGTCCACCACCACCATCACCACTCCCCCCGCCCCAAGCAGCCTAATTCCCTGTACCACCCTAACTGAACCCACACCACCCTTGATCCATACCCAACTTGCCCCCTACCCCCCGTCCACCACCACCATCACCACCACTCCCCCCCCCACTGTCCAAAGCAGCCTAATTCCCTGTACCACCCTAACTGAAGCCACACCACCCTTGGTCCATACCCAACTTGCCCCCAACCCCCCCGTATACCACCACCATCCCCCCCCCCCCCCCACTGTCCAAAGCAGCCAAATTCCCTGTACCACCCTAACTGAGCCTACACCACCCTTGATCCATACCCAACTTGCCCTTACCCCCCATCCACCACCACTATCATCATCACCACCACCACTCTCCCCGCCACTGCCCAAAGCACACTACTCGAACCCACACCACCCTTGATCCATACCCAACTTGGCCCCTACCCCTCCGCCACTGTCCAAAGCAGCCTAATACCCTGTACCACCCTAACTGAGCCCACACCACTATTGATCCATACCCAACTTGGCCCCTACCCCCCTTTCCACCACCACCACCACCATTGCCACTGCCTTAAGCACACTACTTGAACCCCCCCCACCCTTGATTCATACCCCCCCCCCCCCCCCCCCCCCCCACACACACACACCCGGCCACTGCCTAAAACAGCTTAATTCTCTTCGCCACGGCCCAAAGCACACTACTTGAACCCTCACCACCCTTGATTCATACCCCCCCACACACCCACCCACCCACCCCGGCCACTGCCTAAAACAGCTTACTTCTCTTCGCCACGGCCCAAAGCAGACTACTTGAACCCACACCACCCTTGATTCATACCCAACTTGGCCTCTACCCCCCTTTCCACCCCCACCCCCACACGCACACCACCACCACTGACCAACACAGCTTAATTCTCTCTGCCACAGCCCAAAGCACACTACTTGAACCCACACCACCCTTGATCCATACCTGTGCTGTGAGACATGATCCACAGTGGTGGTGTTGGTGGTGGTGCTTGGTCATGGTGATGGTGGTGTTGGTGTTGGTGGTGCTTGGTGATGGTGATGGTGGTGTTGGTGTTGGTGGTTGTGGTGTTGGTGGTTGTGGTGGTGCTTGGTGATGGTGGTGATGGTGGTGATGGTGATGGTGGTGGTGGTGGTGGTGCTTGGTCATGGTGATGGTGGTGATGGTGGTGGTGGTGGTGGTGGTGCTTGGTCATGGTGATGGTGGTTATGGTGGTGGTGGTGGTGGTGGTGGTGCTTGGTCATGGTGATGGTGGTGGTGGTGGTTGTGGTGGTGCTTGGTCATGGTGATGGTGGTGATGGTGGTGGTGGTGGTGATGGTGCTTGGTCATGGTGATGGTGGTGATGGTGGTGGTGATCCATACCTGTGCTGTGAGACGTGATCCCCTTGAGGATGATGAAGGCAAAGGGATCGTTGGGCAAGAAGTAGACTGTGTGCGCTGCGTACGGCAACTTCACTGTTGCGGTGTATGAATCCTCGGGGCGTCCTAAATTGGCAACGTGCATGGAGCCATCGGTGGAGGTCACGAACAAGCGGATGGCGGTACCGTTTACGTAAGCTAGGGCGCACACGGGGGAGGGGAGCCTTTTTAGGATCTTTGTGTGGCAGCCAGTGGTGTCGTCCCAAATTAGGACACTCCCATCCGATAGACCAAACGCCTGCAGCAGGAGACGTGGGGAAGGTTGAAAGTTGGCCTAATTGTGGGTTTTACCCAGACTTGTAAACAAGGCTTGGACCCATTTCATGACTAATGTGAGCAATAATCTGCCTTTTAATGGGGCCTGGCGCCATTTCTGGCTTATACGACCTATGATTTGTTTTTCAATGGGGCTTGGCTCCATTTAAAAGACACCTTTTAAGCCTTAAGGGATACTCCAGCCCCTTGTCCCAACCCTAGGACGCACTGTAGCTTGCATTGCAAGTGCACACTCTCATGCATGTGCAAGTGCATTGCAAGGGCACTCTCTCGTGCATGTGCAAGCACATTGCAAGGGCACTTTCTCTTGCATGTGCAAGTGCAGTGCAAGTGCAAACTCTCGTGCATGTGCAAGTGCAGTGCAAGTGCATCACAAGGGCAAACTCTCATGCATGTGCAAGTGCATTGCAAGGGCACTCTCTCGTGCATGTGCAAGTGCATTGCAAGGGCACTCTCTCGTGCATGTGCAAGTGCATTGCAAGGGCACTCTCTCATGCATGTGCAAGTGCATTGCAAGGGCAAACTCTCATGCATGTACAAGTGCAGTGCAAGTGCACTCTCTCATGCATGTGCAAGTGCGTTGCAAGGGCACTCTCTCGTGCATGTGCAAGTACATTGTAAGGGCACTCTCTCATGCATGTGCAAGTGCATCGCAAGGGCACTCTCTCATGCATGTGCAAGTGCATTGCAAGGGCAAACTCTCGTGCATGTGCAAGTGCAGTGCGAGGGCACTCTCTCGTGCATGTGCCAGTACATTGTAAGGGCACTCTCTCATGCATGTGCAAGTGCATCGCAAGGGCACTCTCTCATGCATGTGCAAGTGCATTGCAAGGGCAAACTCTCGTGCATGTGCAAGTGCAGTGCGAGGGCACTCTCTCGTGCATGTGCAAGTGCAGTGCAAGGGCACTCAGTGCAAGGGTAAACTCTTGTGCATTTAATCACCCCCCAATCCCCACCCCACCCCACACCCACACGCCCCACCCGTACCCCTCCCATCCAACTCTGCTCACGCCACCCCCCACCCCCAATCCCAAAACACCCTGTTCACCCCAAACTACATACATACATGCACACCTCACCCATCCCTACCAAGTCCACTCACCCACCGACCCACATACACGCACACCTCACCCATCCTTCCCAAGTCCACTCACGCACCCACCCACATACACGCACACCTCACCCATCCTTCCCAAGTCCACTCACGCACCCACCCACATACACGCACACCTCACCCATCCCTCCCAAGTCCACTCACCCACCCACCCACATACACGCACACCTCACCCATCCCTACCAAGTCCACTCACCCACCCACCCACCCACATAAACGCACACCTCACCCATCCCTACCAAGTCCACTCACCCACCCACCCACCCACCCACATACACGCACACCTTACCCATCCTTCCCGAGTCCACTCACCCACCCACCCACATACACGCACACCTTACCCATACCTCCCAAGTCCACTCATGCACCCACCCACATACACGCACACCTCACCCATCCCTCTCACATCCACTCACCAGCATGGTTCCGTCTTCAGTACTCCCGGTAGCGGTGATACCATGGGGAAACATCCAACCCTTCCCAGGTTTATCTGCAAGCTTGGGATCACCCGCGTTTGAGTCCTCAACAGGGGGGGCCCTATGCAAAGCCTCCTTCCTACCTATCTTTCATTCAGTACCCCCCCCCCCCCCCCCCCCCCCCCCCCCCCCACACACCAACCACCCCCCCCCCACCCCAACCTGCACCACCCAGACACTCACCCACCCACCTAAATACACCCACACCTCACCCACCCACCCACCCACCCACATACACACACACACGCACACCTCACCCATCCCTCCTACATCCAGTCACCAGCATGTTGCCATCTTCAGTGCTCCCACTAGCGGTGATACCATGGGGGGACATCCAACCCTTGCCAGGCTTATCACAGACATACCCACACACCTCACCCATCCATCTCGAGTCCACTCAACCACCCACCCACATACATGCACGCACACCTCACCCATCCCTCCCACGTCCACTCACCAGCATGTTTCCGTCTTCAGTGTTCCCGCTAGCCGTGATGCCATGGGGAAACATCCAACCCTTGCCAGGTTTATCTGCCGGCTTAGGATCACCCGCGTTTGGTTCCTCAACAGGGGGGGCCTCTGCAGGGGCTCCCTTCCCACCCTTGGCAGCAACCTTGGGCGTGGTGGGCTTGGAGGTTCCTTTCAATGGGGTGCCTGCACAGCCATGCGATTCAGGGTGGCTCTTAAGCCACTTGGCGCACACCTATAATCTAGCAGACAACCTTGCAAATATTGTATGGGCTAAGTGGTAGCAACACCTTGCAATTATGAAGTACCTCATAAGTATGACCTTGCAAATACCTTGCAAATGTTGTATGGGCCAAGTGGTTGCAATACCTTGCAATTATGAAGTACCTCATAAGTATGACCTAGCAAATACCTTGCAAATATTGTATGGGCCAAGTGGTTGCAATACCTTGCAATTATGAAGTACCTCATAAGTATGACCTAGCAAATACCTTGCAAATGTTGTATGGGCCAAGTGGTTGCAATACCTTGCAATTGTTAAGTAGCTCATACCCATAACTTACACAGTTATGTGGTTCAGGGTGGCTCTCAAGCCACTTGGCTCATACCTGTAATCTAACAAACACTTAGCAAATGTTGTATAGGCCAAGTAGTTGCAATACCTTGCAATTGTTAAGTAGCTCATACCCATAACTTACACAGTTATGTGGTTCAGGGTGGCTCTTAAGCCACTTGGCTCATACCTGTAATCTAGCAGACACTTTGCAAATGTTGAATGGGCCAAGTAGTTGCTTGCAATTGTAAAGTAGCTCATACCTACAATGTAGCAAACGCCTTGCAAATATTGTATGAGCCAAGTGGTCGCAATACCTTGCAATTTTGAAGTAGCTCATACCCATAACTTATACAGCCATGTGGCTCAGGGTGGCTCTTAAGCCACTTGGCGCACACCTATAATCTAGCAGACACCTTGCAATTATGAAGTAGCTCATACCTATTACCTAGCAAACACCTAGCAAATCCTAGTTCTGACGCAGAACCTGGCTTCGCAGTTTTCTTTTGTGCAACGCGTCACAAATTGAGGCACACATAATTAGGAAATATGCTGTGCACAGACTATACTGTTAGGGGAAGTACCTGGTTTGGATTCCTGCACTGCTGATTTCTCTTCTGCTACGAGGGATGGAGGTGCCGTCCCCAGCTCTGGTACTGGCGAGGAGTTGAGAGTGGCCAGAGCAAGCTTGTTGCAGTTTTCTTCCGTGCGACGCGTCGCAAATTGAGACACACATAATAAATAAATATGCTGTTCATAGACTAGAAGTTGAGGGGGAGTACATGCAGTGTCTTTTTGGCGTAGCCCCCTCTTCAAGGGGGCGGCAGCCCCCATGTTTACCCATTTGTCCGTCCGACCGAAAAATTGCTTGAAGCCTGACACGTCATCCAACGGTCGCGTAACTAACTCGCTTCGGTCAGCTCCATCGTTGCCACCTTTCGTTCCGTTGCCAACACACTCTGCCAATTTTCCGCGTCGCTTGCGACGCCGCATAGGACTTGTTTCCATAATTTTTGAGGCTATTTTGGTAGCCACAAGTGGCGACCCAAGCCTCATTCTATGCCATTCTGGTACTGTACCTGGTTTGGATTCCTGCACTGCTGTTGACTCCTCTGGTATGAGGGATGGAGGTGCCGCCCCAAGCTCTGGTACTGGCGAGGAGTTGAGAGTGGACTGAGCAAGCTTTGCAGTTTCTTTTTGTGCGACGCGTCGCAAAGTGAGACACACACAATTAATAAATATGCTGTTCACTGACTAGAAGTTTAGGGGGAGTACCTGGTTTGGATTCCAGCACTGCTGATTTCTCTTCTGCTATGAGGGTTGGAGGTGCCGCCCCAAGCTCTGGTACTGGCATGGAGTTGAGAGTGGACAGAGCAAGCTTGTTGCATCCATGCCACCAGATGTAGCATCCCTTCGCGGGCTGGATAGAAGGGGACGGGGTGTTGGTGCGTGAGTGATGGTGGGTAGTGGATCCTGGTGAGGAGTTGAGAGTGGACAGAGCGAGCTTATTGCATCCATACCACCAGATGTAGCATCCCTTTGCGGGCTGGATAGAAGGGGAGGGGGTGGTGGTGCGTGAGTGATGGTGGGTAGTGGATCCTGGTGAGGAGTTGAGAGTGGACAGAGCGAGCTTATTGCATCCATACCACCAGATGTAGCATCCCTTTGCGGGCTGGATAGAAGGGGAGGGGGGGGGGGGGGGGGGGGGGGGGGGGGGGGGTGATGGTGGGTAGTGGATCCTGTTAAGGAGTTGAGAGTAGACAGAGCGAGCTTGTTGCGGCCATACCACCAGATGTAGCATCCCTTAGCGGGCTGGATAGAAGGGGAGGGGGTGGTGGTGTGTGGGTGATGGTTGATAGTGGAATCGTAGAGCATAGGACATTCTGATATTATATCATACCCACCCACCCACATCCACCCACACTCACCCTTCCACACCCACCTACCCACACCTCACCCACCCACCCACACTCCCAAACCCACGCCTCACCCACCTACCCACACCCACACTCCCAAACCCACACCTTACCCAGGCATGTTCGCCAATGCGCTCATGGGCAGCCCCCGTGTGTGCACCGACTTTGATCATAGGACATCCTGTTGGGCTCAATATTGGTAATGTCGGCTTCGGTGTTGGTCTGGTCGTGGTAAGCACATTGTATTTGTTACATTTTTCCTGGTGCCCTAAAAAACATTATATATATATATATATATATATATATATAAAATATAATGCTGGCTTCGGTGTTGGTCTGGTCGTGGTTAGCACGTTGCATTTGTTACATTTTTCCTGGTGCCCTAAACAAAAAGAAAAAGAAAAAGAAAAAGAAAAAAATGAATTTATGGAATGTAAATGTGCACGCGGCTTGCCGGTGGGGGTGGGGGTGGGGGTGGGGGGGATGAGTGTGTGGGGGAAATGGGTGAGGTGGATAGGTGTGTGTGTGGGGGGGAGGGTATGGGTGGATGGGTGGATGGATGGGTGGATGGGGGGGGGGGGGGGGGGGGGGGTATCTTTTTTGGGGGGTGGGTGGGTGGTGGGAGGGGGGGGGGGGGGGTAATTTATGGAATGTAAAAGCGCACGCTGGTTGCCGGATGGAAGGGGGACTTGCAAGTGATCTATATGAAAATGCTGCTGCTGCAATATGGTACCCACCCCCCAACGAAGGCTCAACCTCGTCACGACACCCGTACTACCGGCAGCGATGTGTGTGTGTGGTGTGTGTGTTAAGTGTGTGTGTGTGTGGGGTGGGGGGGGGGTGTGGGGGGGGGGGGGTACTACCGGCAGCGGGAGTGATGATTATACCTAAGGGTTCAGCGTCAACCGAGGCCTTCATCCCATGCCACCTGCGCATATTTTTTGCTTTGTTTGGGGCATTTCTAATCTGATCACTTTGCAGGCTGCTCCAGGCTTGAGTGATACATATGTCCAGCCAACCTTTTGAAGCGACACAGATGAATGGCTTCATACACTTTTACTCACTTTCACAAAGGAGGGGTTGGAATCTTTCTATCGTTTATTGAAGTAAGGACATGTGCTGCTCTTGCATTTAGGGTATTTCTAATCAGATCACTTTGCAGGCTGCTCTAGGCTCGAGTGATACATTTGTCCAGCCAATCTTTTGAAGCGACACAGATGAATGGCTTCATTCACTTCCACTCACTTTCACAATGGAGGGGGTGATATCTGTACAACATTTATTGAACTAAGGACATTCGCCTGTACTGCTCTTGCATTTGCCGTGCAAAGAAATTATAATTTGAACTTGAATTGCATGTGCCTGGGCTACTCTTGCATTTGCTGTGCAAATAAATTCGAATTTGAATCTGAATTTCATGTGCCTGGGTTGCTCATGCATTTGCTGTGCAAAGAAATTTGAATTTGAATTTGAATTTCATGTGCCTGAGCTGCTCTTGCATTCGCCGTGCAAAGAAATACAAATTCAAAAGACATAAATTTAAGAAATTAACGTGAATTCAATTTTGAAGGCATTTAATATGAATTAATGTGGTTTCAAATTTTAATTTGATTGAAGACATTTAACATATATTGTGGGTTGGTCTCCTGGTAGCGATTTGGGTAGGTGGCCAGAGGGGGGGTCCGGGGGCGAGGCGGGGGAGTCTCAGGGTAGCGGAAGGTCTGGCCAAAACGGGGTCCCAGGTAGCGATCACTACTGGTAGCGGGGAAAGCCCTCTGCTAGTGCCTTCGCAACCCACTTGGTGGTAAGGATCTGACCTCCCTGACTTGTCTGGCCAATGCTGGAGCTGCCTAGAAGCTACCGCTCTAAGCCAAAAAAGAAAAGCTCTACTGCCATGGCAACCCATCTTGTGGCAAAGATCTGACCTCCCTGACTTGTCTGGCCGTTGCTAGAGCTGCTTACAAGCTACCGCTCTTAGCCGGAAAGAAAGGCTCTTCTACCTTGGCAACCCACCCTGTTGTAACGGTCTGACCTCCCTGACTTGTCTGGCCGATGCTGGAGCTGCCTAGAAGCTACTGCTCTTAGCCGGAAAGAAAGGCTCTTCTACCTTGGCAACCCACCCTGTTGTAACGGTCTGACCTCCCTGACTTGTCTGGCCGATGCTGGAGCTGCCTAGAAGCTACCGCTCCTAGCCGGAAAGAAAGGCTCTTCTACCTTGGCAACCCACCCTGTTGTAACGGTCTGACCTCCCTGACTTGTCTGGCCGATGCTGGAGCTGCTTAGAAGCTACTGCTCAAAGCCGAAAAGAAAGACTCTACTGCCATGGCAATCCACCTTATGGTAACGATCTGAGCTCCCTGACTTGTCTGGCCGATGCTGGAGCTGCCTAGAAGCTACTGCTCTTAGCCTAAAAGAAAGGCTTTACTGACATGGCAACCCACCTTATGGTAGCGATCTGACCTCCCTGACTTGTCTGGTCGCTGCTGGAGCTGCCACACGATGTTGACCGGTCCTATTTGAGAGCATCCAGTGAGAAGCTTCCGCACAACTGCCACGGGAAAGTGCACCACCAGGGACAGCTTCCCTTGGTTGCCTGCCACCGCATCACTCGGAGCCTGGAAGGTGTTAGTCTCAGTCCTGTTGGGATTGTGTGGAGATTGTGCTGAGGTTGCATGGATATCTTATTGCCGTTTTGTGGAGATCGAGGTGGTAAAGTGCACCACCAGGGATAGCTTCCCGTGGTTGCCTGCAACCGCATCACTAGGAGTCTGGAAGGTGTTAGTCTCAGTCCTGTTGGGATTGTGTGGAGATTATGTTGAGGTTGTATTGAGGTTGTGTCGAGGTTGCTTGGATATCTTTATGCGGTTTTGATGAGATTGAGGTGGGAAAGTGCACCACAGGGAATAGCTTCCCTTGGTTGCCTGCAACCGCATCAATAACAGCCTAATAAGTGTTTGTCTCGGTCCTGATGGGATTGTGTCGAGGTTGTGTCCATATATTGTTGAGATTGTGTTAAGATTGTGTGAGTGTGATTGTGTTGAGATAGTGAAATTGTGTCGACCTTCATGTGCCCCATTGAGAAGTGAGATTGCGTCGACCTTCATGTGAGAATATGCTGAACATCCAGGGTTGACCTTTCAAAATGTGCAGAATTTCCAAGGGTGCACCTTCAAAAGGGGCAGGAAATCAAGCACCGACCCTTCACACTGTGTGGGACACGTCTCCAACCATGTTATGCCGTCCATTAGGGCACCATGAAAAATGTAATAATCATCACCATCACCATCATCATCATCACCAATGTCATCATCATCACTATCATCACCACCACCATCATAATTATCACTATCATCACCACTACCCTCATCAGCATCAGCATCACCATCACCAGCAGCAGCACCATCATCATCACCATCATCACCACCATCATCATAATCATCACTATCATCACCACTACCCTCATCAGCATCACCATCAGCAGCAGCATCACCACCATCATCATCATAGGACTGCTAACTAGTACGTCTGCAGCTCACCTTCCACTGATGTAATAGGAGGGAGGTAGATCAAGCTGATATATTGCTAGAGCTCCTGAATCATAGCAAACAGCAATATGTGCAGAGTTGGGAGAGAAGAAAACGTTTGAAGGGGGCGCGCCTGGGTCATCAGGGTCCTGGGGAAGTTCCGTCTGCATCAAGGAGGGGGGGAGGAGGGGAGGAGGAAGGATGGGTTCAGGCATGAGGAAGTACAACAAAGGAGGTTTTTTAACCCACTACTTGATCTGCATCAAGGAGGGGGGGAGGAGGAGAGGGGGGAGGATGGGTTCAGGCATGAGGGAGTACAACAGGGTGTGTGTGTGGGGTGGGGTGGGGGGGGGGGTATTAGAGGGCAGTGGGGGCAGACAGGGGTAACGGAGGGAGGGAGAGGGGGAGGGTGTTTGTGTGTGTGTGTGTGGGGGGGGGGGATATTCATCTGGGTCCTGGGGTATTTCCGTCTGCATGAAGTGAGCGCGAAGGAGGGGAGGAGGAGGGATGGGTTCAGGCATGAGGGAGTTATTAAGGAGGCCAGTGCCAAGATCCCACCCCAATGTCACCTAGCGTGTGGCCAAGGAGGTTTGTTAACCCACTACTTGATCTGCATAAGGGAGGGCGGAGGAGGAGAGGAGGGATGGGTTCAGGCATGAGGGAGTACAACAAAGGAGGTTTATTAACACACTACTTGATCTGCATCAAGGGAGGGCGGAGGAGGGGAGGAGGAGGGATGGGTTCAGGCATGAGGGAGTACAACAAAGGAGGTTTATTAACACACTACTTGATCTGCATCAAGGGAGGGCGGAGGAGGAGAGGAGGAGGGATGGGTTCAGGCATGAGGGAGTACAACAAAGGAGATTTATTAACACACTACTTGATCTGCATCAAGGGAGGGCGGAGGAGGGGAGGAGGAGGGATGGGTTCAGGCATGAGGGAGTACAACAAAGGAGGTTTATTAACACACTACTTGATCTGCATCAAGGAGGAGGGGAAGAGGAGAGGGGGAAGGATAGGTTCAGGCGTGACAGAGGACAGCAAGGTGTGTGTGTGTCTGTGAGGGGGGGGGGGGGGGGGGGTGAGGCATGAGAGGGTAAAACAAAGGAGGTGGGGGGGATATTGGAGAGCTGTGGGGGTGGACAGGGGTAACAGAGGGAGAGCAGGGGTGGGGGGTGGGAGGGGAAGAGGGGAGATGGGTTGAGGCATGAGAGAGTACAACACAGGAGGTGGGGGGAATATTGGAGGGCAGTGGGGGCAGACAGGGGTAATAGAGGGAAGAGGGAGAGCAGAGGGGCAGGGGGGGGGGGGGATGAGTTAGGGCATGAGAGAGTACACCAAGGGGGGGGGGGATTTTAGAGGGAAGTGGGGGCAGACAGGGGAAACAGACGGAAAGTGAGGGAAAGTGAGGGAGGAGGGATTTTTATTTGGGGGGGGCGGCAGGCGCCACCAGCAATATATAAAATATTACACATTTAATTATCATCCCGTGTGGAATAATGATTTAGTTATAATTGTAGAATCAAATTATCACTGTAACAAAAACTCAGAGCCCCCGTCGGTAAAACGATTGTTTGGGTTCACTTCATCAATGCATTTTCTTTTTAGCCCTTCCTTTCAAGGTTGGGCAAGTCCCTTTAGCCTATTTGGCCTGCCCCTGGACTGTAACATACACGCACATCTATCTATCTATCTATCTACATGCATACGTACATACATGCATCACAAAGCAGCATTCACAGATTGCCAGCGCTATTAGCTCTGCTGTTTTGATGATCACATCATGATCAGACAAGTGGCCTGCCAATGCAACACCATAACTTGCAACACAAACAAACATGTGCAGATGGCATAATCACCTTAGCTAGCGTTATTAGCTCTGCTGTTTTGATGATCACATCATGAACAGACAAGTTGCCTGCCGATGCAGACACCACGACTTTCGAGCTGGTGGCCGAAACATGCCCCGAATCCTGCAAGGGGTGAGGTTGGTTGGAGGGTGAGGTGAGTGTGTGGGTGAGTGTGAGGGAGAGGGTGAGAGTGTGGGTGAGGGTGAGGGTGAGAGTGTGGGTGAGGGTGAGGGTGAGGGTGAGGGTGAGGGTGAGGGTGAGGGTGGGTGAGTGTGTGGGGGGGGTGAGGGCAGAGGCTGAAAAAGAGTGAATCAATATTTCATGCACATGACTGAGGACCTGCATTCTACTGTTTCATTATTGGGTTACTCATGGTAGCGTCCCGCCAGCTCCAATAACCAGGCACTGGGTAAAACCCAATACTTGAAGCTGCATTGGAATACCTGCCATGTCAACTTTCAGACGCACCAGCTAGCTTCAGGTTTGGTCCACGGACAGGGAAAGGGAGCAGCCTAGAAGCTGCTACACGTAGCTACAAAAAGAAACAGTGGAGGTGCACTGGCCATCCATGTACCCTTTTCTGTACAAGTCATCTTGGCAAGTTGTTGGTACAGATGCAACCAGCACACCCACAAGGTTGTGGGGAAAAAGACTGAGGCGCTCAGAGGCAAGAACAGATACACGCTCAGAGGCAAGAACAGATACACACTCAGAGACAAGAACAGAGACACGCTCAGAGGCAAGAACAGATACACTTGTACACATATACGTAGATACACAGATACATTGATACACAGATACATAGATACACATGTACACATATACGTAGATACACAGATACATTGATACACAGATACATAGATACACATGTACACATAAACGTAGATACACAGATACATTGATACACAGATACATAGATACACATGTACTCATATACGTAGATACACAGATACATTTATTACACAGATAATAGATTACACCATGTAACACATATACGTAGATACACAGATACATTGATACACAGATAAATAGACACACATGTAAACATATACGTAGATACACAGATACATAGATACACATGTACACATATACGTAGATATACAGATACATAGATACACATGTACACATATGCGTAGATACACAGATACACATGTACACATATACGTAGATACACAGATACATTGATACACAGATAAATAGATACACATGTACACATATACGTAGATACACAGATACATAGATACATAATAACACTGTACCCATAACTAGATACACAGATCATTCCAAAATTCAATGTAACATATAACGGTGTAGATACAACAGCATACATAGATAAATAGGATTACATAGATACACAGATACGTATAGATACACAGATACATAGATAACCAACATGTACACATATAATAAAATTACCCAGATACATCGGATACACATGTCAATTTTACGTAGATAACAGACTAGATTACATCGATACACAGTACCACATTATAAACGGTAGACAACAATACAGAGATTACAAATGTACAATATGTAGATAACCAGGTGCATAGATAAAACATTAGATACCAAGATTATGGAGAGTATAACAGATACATCGCTACCACATGTACACATATAGTAGATACAACAAAGATTTTTTACATTAGATAAACACATGACCACCATATACGTAGAATTAAAAACAGGACATAGATAACAACATGCTACACATATTACATAGATAAACAGATTTACAATAGCTTACACATGTTAAACATATAGTAGATACACCAAAGGATTACATAGATACACATGTACACATATACGTAGATACACAGATACATAGATACACATGTACATATATACATAGATACACAGATACATAGTATACCCCCCCCCCCAAACATGACCACATATACGGTAGGATACACCCAGATTACATTGATAATAGATAAACTCATACGTACATATAACACAAAGTACATGCGATACACACAGTACACATATAACGAGATTACACAGATAACATGGATACCCTGTACACATTATACGTAGTCAGATCCACAACAGATACATAAGATACCACATGTTTACAAAGATTACATAGATACACAGATACATAGATACACATGTACACATATACGTAGATACACAGATACATTAATACATAGATACACACAGATTACGTATACACAGCTCACATAGAATACACATGTAAACATAACTAGCATTTACCAAACAGATACATTGATACAACATGTTCAATTTTAACCGTAGAATACACCAGATTACATAGCTACACATGTTAACACAATATAGTTTAGCTACACAGAAATCTAGATACAAATGTCACATATACTTAAAAATGCAAGGTCCATAGATACATAGGATACAACAGGGAACGTTAGCATACACAGATACAGAGATATCACAGTACACATATTAGTTAGCTTTACACAGATACATAGATACACATGTACACATATACGTAGATACACAGATACATAGATACACATGTACACATACATAAGATACACAGATACATAGATACACATGTACACATATGCGGGAGAACACAGATACATTATATTACACATGTACACATATACGTTAGTACACGATACATAGATACAACATGTTACACATATACGTAGCTACAACAAGAATTACCTAAGGTACACAGCATACACAGATACGTAGATAACAACCAGATTACATTAGTAACCCCATTGTAACACAGATACGTAAGATATACAGTACATAGATACCACATTTTCACATATTACATTAGATTAAAAAAACGATAACGTAGTTACCACATGTACAAATATATGTAGATACACAGGATTTACATAGATAACAACTTGTTACACATATATGTAGATAAAACAGATACATAGCTACACCATGTTCACATATACGTAGATTTACGTAGATGAGATACAACCAGATTACATAGATTACACAGATACCGTCAGGATCACAGATAACATAAGTAGGATACACATGTACACATAACGTAGGATACACAGATACATTAGATACCACATGTACACATATAACGGTAGAGGATACAAGATACATAGATACAACATTGGCCACATATACGTGATACACAGATATAGGATAACACATTGTACACTATTGGTAGATACACAGAAGCGAAAATCAGGAGATACAACTGTACACATATAACGGTAGCTACACAGATACATAGATACACCATTAACACATATGCGGAGAGACACAGCCGAAAAAACATAGAACTATTTGTACAACCGATACGAGATAGACCACAATAAAACATAATACACATTTGTACACATATTCTAGATTAGGAACACAAGATACATAGATACACCATGTACACATAGGACGTAGATGCACAACAGATACATAGATAACTAGATGACTGCAGAGATTACACAAGATACACCTGTACAACATATACGTAGCATTACACAGATCGATACAAGATAAACAAAAGTACACCTATACGTATGATAAACAGTTTCCATAGATTAAACATTGTACACATATATGTAGATACATAGATACATAGATACACATGTACATATATTCGTAGATTCACAGATACCACCAGTACACAGGATACTGCAGAGGACACAGATTTGAACACAATGTACACATATATGTTGATACAAACAGAAACCATAAGAATACAATGTACAATATCAAAGATTTCACAGATAAATCAATACAGATAACACATGTACAAATATAACGTAGATACCAGATACCTTAGATACCACATGTACACATTTTCGTGGATACCACAGATAATTAGGATAACAGGATTAAATAGATACACAGATACACAGATACACATTGTAACACATATTTACGGTAGCTACCAGGATACACAGATACACAAGTACACAGATACGTAGATACACAGATACACAGATACACATGTACACATATACGTAGATACATAGATACACAGATACACAGATACGTAGATACACAGATACACAGATACACATGTACACATATACGTAGATACATAGATACATAGATACACAGATACATAGGTACACAGATACGTAGATACACAGTTACACAGATACACAGATACATAGATACACAAATACACAGATACGTAGATACACAGATACACAGATACGTAGATACATAGATACACAGATACAGATACGTAGATACACAGATACACAGATACACATATACACATATACGTAGATACACAGATACACAGATACACAGATACACATATACTTAGATACATAGATACACAGATACGCAGATACCACATGTACACATATACGTAGAAACACAGATACATAGATACACAAATACACAGATACACATGTACACATATACGTAGATACACAGATACACAGATACACATGTACACATATATGTAGATACATAGATACACAGATACACAGATACGCAGATACACAGATACACAGATACACATGTACACATATACGTGGATACATAGATAGACAGATACACAGATACGTAGATACACAGATACATAGATACACAGATACGTAGATACACAGATACAGATACACAGATACACAGATACATAGGTACACAGATACACAGATACATAGATACACAGATACACAGATACGTAGATACACAGATACATAGATACACAGATATGTAGATACACAGATACACAGATACACAGATACGTAGATACGTAGATACACAGAGACATAGATACACAGATACGTAGATACACAGATACGTAGATACACATATACACAGATACGTAGATACACAGATATGTAGATACACAGATACACAGATACGTAGATACACAGATACACAGATACGTAGATACACAGATACACAGATACGTAGATAAACAGATCCAAGTTGTAGATACACGATACAAAGATACTGAACACAACTACACAGATACACAGAGATGTAGCACACAGCATACACAGATACGTAGTACACATGACATAATACATAGATACATAAACTACACAGATACCCAGATACCATAGATACCACAGGATACGTTTGCGATACACATATCCATAGATACACAGATATGTAGATACACAGATACAAAGATACGTAGATAGTAGAGCACAGTTACCTAGATAAACCAGAACGTAGGAGATACACAGATACAACAGATACAATAGATACTAGATACATTAGATAACACAGTTACAGATACACAGATACACAGATACACAGATACACAGATACGTAGATACACAGATACGTAGATACACAGATACACAGATACGTAGATAAACAGATACACAGATATGTAGATACAGAGATACATAGATACATAGATACACAGATACAAAGATATGTAGATACACAGATACACAGATACGTAGATACACAGATACATAGATACATACATACACAGATACACAGATACATAGATACACAGATACACAGATACGAAGATACACAGATACATAGATACACAGATATGTAGATACACAGATACACAGATATACGTAGATACGTAGATACACAGATACATAGATACACAGATACGTAGATACACAGATACACAGATACACAGATACACAGATACACAGATACGTAGATACATAGATACACAGATTCACAGATACACAGATACGTAGATACACAGATACACAGATACGTAGATACACAGATACACAGATACGTAGATAAACAGATACACAGATATGTAGATACACAGATACACATATACATAGATACACAGATACACAGATACACAGATATGTAGATACACAGATACACAGATACGTAGATACACAGATACATAGATTTATTACATCGAGAGAGAGAGAGCAGAAGAGAAGAGAGAGGAGAGAGGAGAGGAGGAGGAAGAGAGAGAGAGAGAGATCTAGCCATCATGATACCCACCATTGCGGATATTGCTGATGTATGGCAGTTATTGTCGGTTCCCTGGAGGGTGTTGTCTCTAGCACTGAATCCCACAAGACCACCATTGGACAGGCCTGAGACCGCAAGTCCAGCTACAAGGTGCATGCGGACAGTGTGCATAAGTCTGTATAGTGTGTAAAAGTGTGTAATATATACGTGTGTGTTTTAAGTCATAAGCTGTACTTTGTAAGTTAAGACATACACTCATGAACTGCACTATTGTACTGCTGGTGGATGGTATAGTGAACAAGTAGTGTACTGCTGTTGGATGGTATAGTGGACAAGTATTGTACTGCTGTTGGACGGTATAGTGAACAAGTAGTGTACTGCTGTTGGACGGTATAGTGAACAAGTAGTGTACTGCTGTTGGACGGTATAGTGAACAAGTAGTGGCTGCACAATTGTTACGCACAGTTTGTAGTTTTTGTCTGACACTGTACTTCTGTACTGCTGTAGCAAAGTAACAGGAAACTGAGCAAGCGTTGGTTGAATTAGTGTTACTCATATATAGTGCATACAAACAGTTTGTAATTGTGGTCATATATTGCACTAGTGTACTGCTGAAGTATGGTACACTGAACAACCTCCCCCCCCCCCCCCCCCCCCCTCCCCTTCCCCCCCTTCCCCTCCTACCCCCCCCAAAAAGGGAATCTGAAATGTCCAGATCAGTCCTGCTCAACCACCCAAAACCACACGGACAGTCAATCTTGTCCTGGTCCCATTGACCTAGCATGAAATCTTGCCCTCTTAACACAACTAGTCCATCCAGTGCTGCATGTACACTTCAAATCCCCTAGAGAACGCAGAATCACAGATAGCAAACACAGCCCATCATGACCCCTTCCATCTCCCCCTACCCCCCCCCCCCCCCCCCCTACCTCAACCCCCCAACACCCCCCTCCCCTAAAAGGAGTATCAACCATCTCACCAGCCACATGCCCCACCTGGCCGTTGCATATTGTACGAAGCAAAAACATACACAAATCCACGCCCTCGAAAAGGCATGATGTATAAAGCAAAAACATACACACATTCATGCCCTCGAAAAGGCATGATTTTATAAAGCAAAAACATGCACACATTCATACCCTCGAAAAGGCATGATTTATAAAGCAAGAACATACACGCATTCATGCCCTCGAAAAGGATGATGTATAAAGCAAAAACATACACACATTCATGCCCTCGAAAAGGCATGCATGGAGTATTACCAAAGTAATACCTTACAAGTAATACCGTATAAATAAAATAATACTAAAATACCCCAATGCCGTATTCCTAAAGAAAAACTTATTAAGGCAGTCTCTCCCCCAGGTAGTATCTTGATGCACAAACCTGATCTCACAAGATCTGCTTAGCTCTCTCTGTCAGCTCCACACTAATTGTGTATATATTTATGTCAAGCACAAAAAATGCTTGCTTGCTGCAATATGGCCTATCTAATGTTGAGGGTAAGTTGGAAGACCCCTCCCGGGTGCTGTGGTGCGGGCTTGTCTTGGGTCAACAATGGCCTGTTGATGACACCGTTATGTAATTCTCGCCCATGTGTGTCAACCAAGTCCCAAGAGCCCAACCTAGTCAGGCTCCCTCCCCTGTTTGAATCTTGCTGTATACATGGGGTCTCACAAGATCTTGCTTTACACATGGGGCCTCAAAAGATCTGCTCTGCTCTCTATAGCAGGCCCGTACCTTCTGTGGCTCTATCAACCAGCATTCCTAACCCTATATGTGCAAACCATGCCCCAAGCACCCCTAGCTAGGCCATGCCCTGCCAAGCAGACAAACAAGACCCAGTTTGACTTACCCACTCCCAGGGTTGCGAAACAAGTCGCTTCACCATCAGTTACTAGCACGGCATGAGGTGCGAAGTTCTGCACAACGTTGGTTTGAGGAGTGGTTACACATGTGGATTCGCAACTTGTAGAGCATGCAAGCGCATGCAGCAGCAAGCGTAATTCTTAGATACCGTGTTCGTGTTGATAGTCTTCAGCCATTTACGGTGCTCAGCTTTTCGCCCGATTTCATCAAGAGCCAGCTCGATAATTTCTGACACAATCTTATCGATCATGCGGAAAGGCTGAGGCAGCTTATCCGCTGCCTTCGCCGGGTCCCATATGGGAGGCAAAGGTGCCATGGCTGCAGTCTACAAGTCAGGCAGGTGAGCTAACTGAATAAGGCCATGTGCCGGGCCTGAGGAAAAGTATGGGCAGAGTAAGGGATGCTGGGAAGGGAATGAGGGGAAACGAGCACGGAGAGACTAATTTTGGCGTGGCTTCGGCAGGTCGCGCAATGTGCGGAAAGCATTCGTGAAGGGCGTGATACAAGGCAGCGGATTCCGCACCACCCTCGCCTGAGTAAAACCCCAGCTCGCCCGAGCTCGCCCCAGCTGGCGCAAACCTGTCGCGCGGCGAATTCCGTCAATAATATCTGGCACACTCACCCGCACTGCCCGCACTCACCTGCAGTGTGCTTCGTTCATTGTTGTCACAAGGTGTGAGAGAGCTTCACATTTCAGTGTGCTTAGTACACTTCAGTGTGCTACGAGTAACGGTATGAATCCACTGGCTTCCGGAAGCCTGGCCATCTAAAAGCACACACCCTGCCTCCAAGCTTTTCAGTTAGGGCACCCTGATGGTGGCAAAAGTTAGAGGGGGTCAAAGGGCTCAAGGCCTGCAACTCTGCAAGGTTCACAAGGTACGACAAGAATAGGGCCAGGGAGGGCACAGATATGTGTACACTCTAGTGCTTAGTATTCAGCTAATACACACATATATAGAGAGTGATTGATATTCAATGATAATTTATCATTGGTCATTAAAGCTGAGTCACTTGTGTACTACATGAGTTCGTATAACAAGGGGTGAGAACCCCGACACACTGGTGTCTGTTGACACCACCATTGTTTTGACAACCTGATTCTTTGAGATATATTTCCCGCTACCCCACCCCCGAACCCTTATATTTATATCCAGCACCACCACCACCACCCCACCCCCGAATTTAGCTTTCCGGAGTAATATGTCTTGAGCACTCTCACAGGGAATGGACTAGGGCGTGTGCTTACAATCGTGATAGCATGTCAGGCGACATGGCAGGTATAAGAAGGGAGAGGCGACAGTACCTCAGGGTACTGCCGCCGGTAGGTGCCGGCCCTAACTGGCAGAGGCACTACTATGGAAGCTTCTAGGCAGAAGGCCTGGCGCCCCAAGACCTCTAGCTGGACCGGGAGAACCGGTCTATAACATCCCCCCCAATTCCTGGTATTCTTCATTCATAAGAATTCCTGGAATTAGGAGGTTCTAGGGGAAGGGAAGCTAGAGTGAAAATAAATAACTGGTGCATAAGAGAGCCCAGGGGTATAGGCTTCTGGTTTGGCCAGTGTTCATCAATGAAATATACTTGACCTTGTGGGGCATATGCAAGTACGTTTAGGAGGGAACAAGGGGCAGAGGCAGTACATTATAACTTATATCTATTATCTAGGTAGGACTGGATTCCAGCTGTGGAGCTGCCAGGAAGGTGCAGCCATAGGGCCTTGTTCAGCTAAAAGGACTGGACAGCAATCTGTTTGATTTCCATTAGTAAACGACTTTAAAGTAGACGTCCCCGCTAGCTCATGACTATCAATCCAGATGGAAGGATATGGTGAGGTACTTCCAGTATCATCTATAAAGTATCATAAGTCAGGATCTCCAGATTAATGCTATGGGGAACTGTGGGGCCATGTGGTGAATCAGAGATGGACGGTAAGGGAGCTGCAGGAAGCTGCATGGTGAACACTTTGAAGGCAAGTGGCTCCCCATGATCAAGAATATGAATGATGCCAGATCAGAGGTTCTTGGTCAGAGCTTTCAGAGTTAGTACATGTTTAGCTTGCCAATGCAGCCAATCTTCTCTCTGAAGTCACAGAACTTGGCCCTGGGCAGAGCTTTGGTGAGCATGTCAGACATGTTGGCAGCAGTTGGGATCCAGTTCAGTTTGATACCTTCTTTCTTGGACTGCTCCTTGAGGAAGTAGAACCTGGTCTCCATGTGCTTCAGTCTTGATGACAGCTTCTCTTGGTTCCAGGCACTAAGAGCAGCTTGGTTGTCACCATTAATGGTGAGAGCAGGGGGAACTGTGCCTGTGGCAGAGTGTTGTAGTTTTCTCAACCACATTCCCTCTTGGGCTGCAGAGGTAGCTGCCATAAACTCAGCCTCTGTTGTGGACAAGGCTGTAGCAGATGCCTGGATCTTGGATGCCCATGAGATTGCTCCCCGTTGGTTGAGGAATACAAAACCTGTTGTGGATTTCCTTGTGATTGGGCAGGCAGCATGGTCAGAATCACTGTAACCAATGAGGGGCTTGTTGGAGAAGGTGTAGGTGATGCCATGGTCTGGTGTATTAGATAGGTACTTGAGGATACCAGTGGCAGCTTCCATGTGGTCATGCAATGGGTGTGCACTGTGCCTGGCCAATCTGTTGACTGCTTGGGCAATGTCAGGCCTTGTGTTAACTGCCAGGTAGTTGAGGGAGCCCACAATCTGGGCAAGGGGAAGGCCGGTGGCTGGGGTATCTTTGTCAGCATAGGGCAGGAGAGCATCTGGGAGGAGAGGCACAGGGAATCTGGTGCTGTTGGGTTCAGGAAGCATGTTGTGGGCACGCAGCAAGTCCTGGATGAACCTGGACTGGCAGATGTGTAGGGTGCCAGTTGATGTATTCCTGGTGATCTCATAGCCAACAAAAGCTGAGGGGTCACCAAGGTCTCTAGTCTTGTACAGCTTCATGATGGTGTTCTTGTACGTGTCTAGGATGCTTTTGTCAAAGGACAGCATGAGGAAGTCATCAACCCAGAGAAGGACCCAGATTATGGGCTTGTTGGCTGAGTTGGGTAGCACAAATAGACCTTGGTCTACGTCTACCTCTTTGAATCCTATAGCAGTCATATCTTCTTTGACTTTGAGGTACCACTGGTGAGCTGCTTGTTTTAGACCATATAGGCATTTTCACATGCGGCAGACCCTGTGGTCTTGTTCGAATCCAGGTGGTTGGGTGCAGTACAGTTCTTCTTCAACTATGCCATTGAGGAATGCTGTGGAAACGTCTAACTGTGCTAGGTATGCCTTGGGGTTGGCTGCCATTGAGAGGATGTAACGAATGGTAGCATGTTTGGCCACTGGTGCAAAAACTTCATCATAGCCCATGCCTGGGCGTTGGGCATACCCTTTGGCAACTAGTCTTGCTTTGTACCTGACAATTTCTCCATCAACTGATTGTTTGATGTCAAAGACCCATTTGGTTTCTATAGCCTTGGCTCCTGAAGGGAGTTCTGAGAGGGACCAGGTGTTCATCTCTGCAAGTGCTGCTAATTCTTCTTGCATAGCAGCTTTCCATTCTTTAGCTTGGGGACTAGAGAGGGCTTCTTTCTCATTTTTGGGGATGATAACTTGGTCTGCAGCTAGGAATGCTAGGAAGTTTGGTGAGTGTCTGTCTCTGCCAGATCTTCTAGGTTCAACTAGGGATGGGTCTACTTCTGGTGGTGGGGGAATGTCAGGGCTTGGAGGGGTAGGAAGCTCCTGGTGAGGTGGAGGTGGGGGGTTAGGGGGATCTTCATTTTCCTGAGGGATGTGTTCATCTCCTTGTTCAACAGTTTGGTTATTGGGTGTACTGTCTGCTGGTGTGAGGTTGGATGCTGGTGTTGTGAAGGTAGGTTGGTATACTGTTTCAGGGTTAGAAGAAAGATTGTCTGGGAGGCCCCACACTTGTGGGTTGGTTTGATACTTAGCTTGTCTGGCTAGGATGTAGTCTCTTTCTTGGAGTTCAGATGGAGTGGGGAGAGTGGGTACAGGTGGTATAGGATCATCTTCATCAATTTCAACTGGGATATCATCTTCATAGTTTCCTAGTACCACAGCATCTGCACCTGGGAATCCTTTTTGACCTGCCAGGATTTCAAATTCATTGAAAGTTATGTCTCTGGCGTCCAAAATTTTGTGTGAGGAGTCTACCACTCTGTAGGCTTTTCTTGAATCTGAGTATCCAATGAGTCTGGTAATTTTGGCTGAAGGTGAGAACTTGAAAGCTCTTGACTTAGGTGGGACATGAACATATGCTGTGCAGCCAATTGTCCTGAGGTGATCTATCTTAGGCTTGGTGCCATGGAAAAGTTCATAGGGTGTTTTGTTGGATACAGAGGTAGGGGAGAGGTTCCTGAGGATGCTTGCATTTTTGACCATTTCTGCCCAGTACCCGTTGGGAAATTTGGATGAAAGGAGGAGGGCTGTGGATCTGTCATGCAAAGTTCTGTTAAGGCGCTCTGCAGCACCATTGGTGGAGGGGTTTCCTGGGACTGTGAAGTTGAGGGTGATTCCTTTTCTCTTGCACCAATTTTTGAATCTGTTGCAAATGTATTCTGATCCATTGTCACAGAAAATGGTCCCAATTTTGTTCTGTGTGAGGACTTCATACCGTTCGAGCTCAGTAATGGTAGAACTGGCTACTGCATCTTTAGTTTTGTGGAATGTAACCATGGAGTATTTGGAGAAATCATCTAGAATGCCTTGGAAGTAGAGGCTTCCATTGAGGCTAGGTATTTTCATCTTTCCACTCATGTCAATGTGGATGATGCCCATGGGTCTGGTAGCTCTGCTCTGAGATGTGGGGTAGGGGTTCTTGTCCATTTTAGAGAGAATGCAGATCTCACAGGTTTGCTTACTCATTTTGTTAAATGCTGATGAGGTGATGTCATTTCCAATGACCATATCTTCTGAAACCATTCTTGCTAAAGAACTGTAGGCTAGATGTCCTAGTCTGATGTGTTGGAGTTCAGCTGTCATAGGAGTTTTTCTAGAGACGGCTGCCAGGGCTACAGCTGTAGTGTACTCTGATCCTCTGATCAGTGTAGGATCATGTTTGACTACAGGGACTAGGTAGAGGTTACGTTTCTTTGGTCCTGAGATGATGACTTTGTTGTTGATGGTCATGGTGCCTTCGTGAGAGTTGAATTGGATTTCCATGTTGGGTACATTTTTGATAGCCGATGCCATTGAGAACAAATTGGGAGTACTCTGGTCTGAGTTTAGGTGGACATTGATGAGTTTGTGAAGTTTTGAAGAATTGTATTTTAACTGAGGTATGGACAGATCTATACTCTCTTCCTCCATCACCTTAATATCCTGAGAGATGTCCTTCAGCCATTGGTGAAATGCTATAGCGTTGGATTCCGACGGTGGGCTGGGATGATCCAGGATGGGAGTGGGGAGGGGGGGGGGGGGGGGGGTACAGTTTGGCTTGCGGGGCCGACGGGGTAAGGAGTTGGCGGAAGGGGAGGAGAGGGGAACGATGGGTAGATGCAGTGTGTGTGTGGGGGGGGTGGGGTGGGGTGGGGTGGGGCTGGTGTTCCAGCGGGGTGCCTAGCAATCAGAGAAGATTCTGCAACTGAGATCCTTTTCCTTTGGTTGTTGCGGCGGCAACTGTAGAAGGCACTGCAGGTGCGCGGGAGCTCGGGATCTACGGACAGGGTAAAAGGCTTGATGCGCTCAAGTCTGTTGCAGTGGAACACGTTGCGGCGTTGATGAGCGATAACCTTTAGCTTTCCGGAGTAATATGTCTTGAGCACTCTCACAGGGAATGGACCAGGGCGTGTGCTTACAATAGTGATAGCATGTCAGGCGACATGGCAGGTATAAGAAGGGAAAGGCGACAGTACCTCAGGGTACTGCCGCCGGTAGGTGCCGGCTCTAACTGGCAGAGACACTACTATGGAAGCTTCTAGGCAGAAGGCCTGGCGCCCCATGACACTCTAGCTGGACCGGGAGAACTGGTTTATAACACCGAACCCTTATATTTATATTCACCACCACCACCACCACCAAGTACCATATGACTGGGTGGGTGGGTAGGTGTAGGGTTGGGTTAGGTCAGAGAAAGCATTTTTTAAGCTGTGAAAGGACTTGCACCCCAGGAGGTGGGTCTACCGACACTAACCAGCGACCCAGAGGATTCATTTCGGGTGGACCTTTTTTTAGCTGCAGCTGGCAAGACCAGCCACTACATAAGCATATAGGAGGCTCCAAAACATTCGAAATAAATATCTGAGTCCATAGTTAGACAGCCCTTGGGCTCCTATATCATCCTGCCAAGCCAGTTAATTATTTCGAATGTTTCTGAGCCTCCTATCATTGTTTAGTGACTGGCCTTTTCAACTCCAGGCCAGATATTTTCAAGCCCTAACTGTCTCCCGGTAAATGTGTTTTTACTGCCAAAGACGGCGAGCAGCCAAATTGCTGGCTGAAGCTAAGTAACCAAGTCCAAGTCAAGTTTACTGGGACGTACGCGTTTTACTTGGGTTTCACGCACATTTTGAAGGGGACGTGCATGTTTACACACACTTCTGGGGAGGCCCTCTGCGGGTGCCACGTTAACTCTCATGGGGCTTTGTCATAGCTACCATTAAATATATAAATCATGAGTTCATGCATACCGTACTGATAAATTTATGCACTTGGAATGAATCATAATCCCCAACATCAACTTGCAATGGCCAAAATCAATCATACAACCACACAAAACGTTATGTTATCCTACCACACGCCTAAGGCGTGGTTACCTTCAAACTTGACCACCCGCGTGATACCACGCAGTACTCAAGATAGTGGTGTAGTCGTGCTTATACTGCCTTGACTCCGCCCGCAGACGGTGAGTAGCCTGCAGGCTGATAGACCATGTAATCAAACCAAACCAATCATTTTTGGCTTGGCTTGGCTTGGCCTGTAGACTGTGAGTAGCTTGAAGGTTGATAGACCATATAATCCAACCAAAGAAATCATTTTTGGCTTGGCTTGGCCTGCAGACGGTGAGTGTAGCCTGCAGGCTGATAGACCATGTAATCAAAACAAACTTTCCACCACACACCTGGGATGTGGTTCCCTTATATCCCAGAACAAGTCTGACCTTGACAAGTCATTAAACTGTCGGCGTAGAGACCTGGACATGTCTATAATCAGTCTGAGTTCGAACCCTGCCACACTCCCTGGTTTCCGTGGGTATCGCACGGGGGGAAATGTTCTGCAGATGGTTAAACGCCGATTTGGCGGCATATAGAACCTCGTAACAATTCTTCTCCGAGAAAGATGTGGAGCAGCATGTGCAGCATTCAAATCGTTACGTTTCACGTGTCATATAAAAACACATAAAGAACATACATTAGAAGGTCTGTTTCATTGAAGACGTAGATTTCGGCTAACGAAACATAGGCTTCGAGAATAGTACAGTCTCAAAACGTAGATTTTGAGGTATTCTTCGAAAACCCTGGTGTGGGTTTAGGGTTAAGGGGTTTAGCTGCTTGTCATCCGACTATTTAGGGTTTAGGGTTTACCTGCTCGTCATCTGATAATCATCACATCACTATTTTCTTCTTCGTACGACGCGTCGCAAATGGTGCGACCCCAGTACGTCGCGCTGCCCCCCAAACCCCACGGAGCAAGAATTACATAACCCAGGGGGCTCCGGGGGCATTTCTGATTAGTTTAGCCGGACCCATGCGTCGCCATGCAGCAAAGGAATGGCGACACGTCACACTACAAAAAACAAGTACGTCGCATCCCATCCTCCACACACGAGCCTCTTCTCCCTTGCGGACATTGATTTATATCAGTGCCCCCTCTGAGAAACTAAAGCAGTTGTAAGCCAAGTCAGCTTTCAGTGTAGATATGTAGCACCAGGGGTTTGCTTTAAATCACACCAGTGTCGGCTTCCCTGCTAGATCTGACTTACTCCAGTGTCCCTTTAGAGAAACCAAAGCAGGTCAATGCCAAGCCAGCTTCTAGAGCAGATTTGTAGTACCAGGCGTTTGTTTAAATCACACCAGCGTCTGCCCCCCTGCTGGCTCTGACTTACACCAGTGTCCCCTTTGAGAAACCGAGGCAGTTCGAGGCCAAGCCAGCTTCCAGTGTACACATGTAGTACCAGGCGTTTGTTTTGAATCACACCAGTGTCCTTTATGAGAAACCAAAGGAGTTCTAGGCCAAGCCAGCTTCCAGTGTAGATATGCAGTACCAGGCGTTTGTTCAAATAACACCAGTGTCTGCTACCCTGCTGGCTCTGACTTACTCCAGTGTCCCCTTTGAGAAACCAAAGCAGGTCAATGCCAAGCCAGCTTCTAGAGCAGATTTGTAGTACCAGGCGTTTGTTTAAATCACACCAGCGTCTGCCCTCCTGCTGGCTCTGACTTGCACCAGTGTCCCCTTTTAGAAACCGAAGCAGTTCGAGGCCAAGCCAGCTTCCAGTGTACACATGTAGTACCAGGCGTTTGTTTTGAATCACACCAGTGTCCTTTATGAGAAACCAAAGCAGTTCTAGGCCAAGCCAGCTTCCAGTGTAGATATGCAGTACCAGGCGTTTGTTCAAATAACACCAGTGTCTGCTCCCCTGCTGGCTCTGACTTCGACCAGTGTCCCCTTTGAGAAACCAAAGCAGGTCAATGCCAAGCCAGCTTCTAGAGCAGATTTGTAGTACCAGGCGTTTGTTTAAATCACACCAGCGTCTGCCCTCCTGCTGGCTCTGACTTACACCAGTGTCCCCTTTGAGAAACCGAAGCAGTTCGAGGCCAAGCCAGCTTCCAGTGTACACATGTAGTACCAGGCGTTTGTTTTGAATCACACCAGTGTCCTTTATGAGAAACCAAAGCAGTTCTAGGCCAAGCCAGCTTCCAGTGTAGATATGCAGTACCAGGCGTTTGTTCAAATAACACCAGTGTCTGCTCCCCTGCTGGCTCTGACTTCGACCAGTGTCCCCTTTGAGAAACCAAAGCAGGTCAATGCCAAGCCAGCCTCTAGTGTAGATATGCAGTACCAGGCGTTTGTTCAAATAACACCAGTGTCTGCTCCCCTGCTGGCTCTGACTTAGACCAGTGTCCCCTTTGAGAAACCAAAGCAGGTCAAGGCCAAGCCAGACTCTAGTGTACATGTGGAGAGCAAGGCTTGTGTTAACATCACACCAGCATCTTAGATAAACAAATGGTGCGCCTTATTACCAGGCGTGAGCTTGAGGGGGCCAGCCCGTTTGCTTGCACTAGGGCCAACCGCCAACACCGGCATCTTCTTCCTTGCTGGCTCAGACTTCCACCAATTTATCCACTGAGAAATCAAAGCAGAGCCAGGCCAAGTCAGCCTCCAATGTAGATGTGGAGAGCCACGAGTTTGTCTACATCACACTGGCGTCTCCTCCCTTGCTAGCTCTGATTTACACCACTGTCTCTCCTAAGAGACCACAGCAAAGCAAAGCCAAGTTCATGATAACTTGGTCTGTTATCCTCCAGGATAGATGTGGCTAGCCAGGCGTTTGTCCACATCACACCGTCGCCTTCTCTCTTGATGGCTTTGATTAATACCACTGTCTCGGCTGAGAGACCAAAGCAAAGCCAGGCCAAGTTAAGGATTACTTAATATGTTATTCTCCAGGATAGATGTGGCTAGCCAGGCCTTTGTCTGCATCACACAGGCGTTTTCTCTCTTGATGGCTCTGTCTGCCTATGCTGCATGCCTGCATTCTGACTTCCCCCCATCACCCCTCGTAGGTATGCCACGGAGTCGTAGCACTCCATCGCCGTGTTGTGCTGCTCTGCACATCGTTTGCCGATCTCCACCGCCCGTCCTAGGGCGGCAGCAGCTCGGTCTCTACAGGTCGGGAGTGCGTCGCTCAAGTGGTGGAACATGCGTGAAAGGGTGAGCCAGGCCTTCCCAACTGTCGGATGGCTCTGGCCCAGCCGTGTCTCCAGGGAGGTCACGACATCTTGCACCCTCTCTGCCTCAGCTAGTTTTGCTCTTGCATACTTCATCATCTGTCAGTAGGGGCAGGGGATGGGCGTCAGGATTCAGAGAGGGAGGGAGGAGAGATAGAGATAGAGATAGAGATAGTGAGTGAGTGAGAGAGAGAGAGAGAGAGAGAGAGAGATCACATCACATTCCTCTTGTATGCTGATGACCTAGTCCTCCTCTCCTACTCCAAAGATGGCCCCACCTCCCTCTTACAGAGCCTAGAGACCAACTCAGGAACATGGGGTATGTTTATCAACTACAAGAAGACCAAGGCAATGCACTACCACCAATTCTAGCTCCCCCTCTCACCCCACTCCCATAGCACTGAATGGGGGCAACAATGATTTTGTTGCCGCATTCATGTACCTTAGTAACCTGTTCAAACCGATGGGGAACTACAAGACGAGGCTAAACGCAGGATTGCTAGGACAAAGGAGGCTTGTGCTTCTTTGGTTAGGCTATCATAGACTCGACGTGGCACTCCATGAGAGAGGGTGTGAGAGAGAGAGAGAGAGAGAGAGAGAGAGAGAGAGAGAGAGATGGTGGGGACAATATGTCTACTTGAAATTCAGCCTAGAACCTAAGCATAATAGCAAACAACCTGAGATGATCGGCCTATACCGCAGGTTCATCGCTGGTGGCGTGGGGCGAAGGCCTCGGTCGATTGGCGTGGGACGAAAGCCTCCAATGGTCAACGCCGAACCCTTAGGCATAATCAAAACCTCATCCGGCAGACAGCCGGAACAGTGGGGTCTCTGCTATATTGAGTGTGGCATCGTCAGGTGGCTTGAGACGAAAGCCTTGGTCAACGCGAACCCTTAAAGTCTAAAGTGACACTTCATCCAGTAGACAGCCAGAACAGTGGGGTCTCGGCTACATTGAGTGCGCTTATAACTAGTATGACCGCCCAGATCAGCTGGTTTTTTTTGATGCGGAAACGGGAGCTATCAGTTGATGTCGAAAAGAAATGTTAGAGTGGCATCGTCAGGTGGCTTGAGACCAAGGCCTGGGTCATTGTCAGGTGGCTTGAGACCAAGGCCTGGGTCATTGTCAGGTGGCTTGAGACCAAGGCCTGGGTCATTGTCAGGTGGCTTGAGACCAAGGCCTGGGTCGACGTCCACCCTTAGGTCTAAGTGGCACTGCATCTGGTGTATCCCTTGAGTCTCTCGTACATTGAGGGCAGTAAACAGTACTGGGGCTCCCACTCCACCAATGATAGAATGATTGTTTGGGGTTCAGTTTGTCAATGCTTTTTTTCAGCTCTTCCTGCCACGGTTGGCTATAAAAGGTTTTGAAGCTTTAAGACGCTGTCCCTGGAGGAGGCCTAAAGACATAGGGTAGAAAAAACCCACTTTCAGATTTGAAGAAAAGGTCCCTGACCCCCTGTTCCTGACAGCTCACCTGTTGAGCTTGGGTGGGAGCATCCTCCACCTTCATCCTCGGGCTTTCCAACATGCCTCTACTTGGGATCCTAGGCATGCTTCCAGCAGCAGCACCGGAGTGATAGGGACCTTCATGGACACCGTCGCCCTTGAAGATCCCTGTTCCACTGACTCGCAGCCCGCCGCCGGCCTGAGGGAGAGGGTGAGGGGGATGGGGAGGGACAGGGAGAGGGTGAGGGGGGGGGGGGGGGGGGGGGGGGGGGGGGGTCAATTGATTGTTTTATAAATATGGGCAGCCTGAATCTTTAACAGACCTTGAAGATTCCAGTTCCACTGACTCGCAACCCGCCGCCGGTCTAAGGGGGAGGGGGAGGGGGGTGAGGAGGGGGGGGGGGGGGGTCAATTGAGTGTTTTATAAATATGGGCAGCCTGAATCTTTATGCAGACCTTGAAGATCCCTGTTCCACTGACTCGCAGCCCGCCGCCGGCCTGAGGGTGAGGGGGATGGGAAGGAAGAGGGGGAGGGGGAGAGGGTCAATTGATTGTTTTATAAATATGGGCAGCCTGAATCTTAATACAGACCTCGAAGATCCCTGTTCCACTGACTCGCAACCCGCCGCCGGCCTGAGAAAGAGAACAAGCCAGGCGAAAGCTTAGCCCAGCTTAGATTTGGCTTGGAATGAAACATCACCGGCATCAGGCCGTGGAATGAAACATTACCGGCACCAGGCCGTGTGATTCGTGAAGTTACCATGAGTCAACGCAGGACGAATAAAGTTCGGCTGGCCTTTTGTCTAATAAATACATCCCTTCCACATTTGACTTGATTGGACATGGAGTGAGGTGATATGCCTTGATCTGATCTGCTTTGCTATGATTTGGTTAGGTTTGGTTTCAGCCTACTCTTTGGTAGGAGTGGCAACACCATTCAAACTGAATTCCAGTGTTGCTGGTTTATGTCGGGAGACCCACCTCCTGGGGTTTAAATCCTTTCACAACTAAAAAAAAGCGTTCACTGGATGCAGATTAGCCTGGTACCAGTTTTGCCTGGTACCAGATTAGCCTGGAACCAGTTTTGCTGGTTCATGTCGGGAGACCCACCTCCTGGGGTTTAAATCCTTTCACAACTTCAAAAAAAGCGTTCATGCAGATTATGATGCAGATTAGGCAAGCTGCAAGGGGTAAGGGTACCCCCAAAGAAATGCAGAGCTCAGATCCAGGGTACAACATTTTGCCATTTTGAGATACTTACATATTCTATTTTGGGTTACGCGCTTATTCTATTTTGGGTTACGTGCTTTTATTATGTTTTGGGTTACGCGCTTAATATATTTTGGGTTACGCGCTTAATATATTTTGGGTTACGCGCTTATTCTATTTTGGGTTGCGTGCTTCTATTATGTTTTGGGTTGCGTGCTTTTACTATGTTTTGGGTTACGCGCTTAATATATTTTGGGTTACGCGCTTATTATATTTTGGGTTACGCGCTTACTATATTTTGGGTTACGCGCTTATTCTATTTTGGGTTACGTGCTTTTATTATGTTTTGGGTTACGCGCTTAATATATTTTGGGTTACGCGCTTAATATATTTTGGGTTACACGCTTAATATATTTTGGGTTACGCGCTTATTCTATTTTGGGTTGCGTGCTTTTATTATGTTTTGGGTTACGTGCTTAATATATTTTGGGTTACGCGCTTATTCTATTTTGGGTTACGTGCTTTTATTATATTTTGGGTTACGCGCTTAATATATTTTGGGTTGCGCGCTTAATATATTTTGGGTTACGCGCTTATTCTATTTTGGGTTGCGTGCTTTTATTATGTTTTGGGTTACGTGCTTAATATATTTTGGGTTACGCGCTTATTCTATTTTGGGTTACGTGCTTTTATTATATTTTGGGTTACGCGCTTAATATATTTTGGGTTGCGCGCTTAATATATTTTGGGTTACGCGCTTATTCTATTTTGGGTTGCGTGCTTTTATTATGTTTTGGGTTACGTGCTTAATATATTTTGGGTTACGCGCTTATTCTATTTTGGATTACGTGCTTTTATTATATTTTGGGTTACGCGCTTAATATATTTTGGGTTGCGCGCTTAATATATTTTGGGTTACGTGCTTATTCTATTTTGGGTTACGTGCCTATTATATTATGGCTTACGTGCTTAATATATTTTGGGTTGCCCCTGGACTGTAATGTACACACGGGTTTCGTGAAAACGTAGACGAGGGTCTTCCAAGTTACGTGCAAACGTAGATGGGGGGCTTCCAAATAACGTGCAAACGTAGATGGGGGTCTTCAAGTATCGTGCTAACAGTGCCTGGCACGTAACTTTGGGTCTCTAGGCTTAGCGCTTTTTGTTTTTTGGCGGAGCCCCCCCTTTTGACAGGCGGGAACCCCCAGTGTTACCCATTTGTCCGTTCGTCCATCCATCCGTCTGACCGCGATGAAGCCCGACACGTCAGCCAACAGCCTCGTAACTAACTTGCTTCCGTTGCCACCTGTCACTCCCTCGCGATCACTTTTTAGCGTCGCAGGCGACGCTGCATCGAACTTGTTTCATTCGATTCGATAGATTTGTTTTGTTTTCACAGGATGCAGATTAACCAAGCTGTGGGGGTTTGGCCAGCCCCAAAGAAATACAGTGCTCAGATCAGATCCTTACCTTGGACGTATGCAGGAAGTCAGAGAATCTAGGAGTGAATCCCGACAATAGCCCACTGGGGCTAAAGATAGAGTTCATCTGCCCCCCTCCTCTGGACGTGTTCTGCCCACCAGGCTCCATGCCCGTTGATAGGGGCAGGGCATCAGGCAAAGGGAGGGCCATCATCGCCGGCGTGTTTAGCTGGTCCATTCCAGTAGGGCCAGGGCTAGGAAGGGAGTGAATATTGAGGCTGAGGTTGAGTTCTGGGATGTGAGGGAGGCTGCCTTGGTGGCTGCCCTCCCTAGGGGACTTCAGGTGCCGCTGGCCTTGGCCTTGTGCGGCAGGTTGTAGTGCCCGAGAGGCAGGTAGGCCAGGGGAGGCGGTGGAGGCACGCGGCAGTCGAGGAGAGGGTGCAAGACGGGGCGAAGGCTGTGCAAACATGTTAGGCCCACCTAAGCCGGTGACGGAGTCTGGCATCTGGTGGGGTAGAATAGGAGGCGAGATTAGCTTGCGTTACAACGGGTGGGGGGAAACGAGGAGAGGGTGAAAAGCGGGGTAAAGGCGGGGCAAACATTTTCGCTCCCCCTAGGCCGGTTGCGGAGTCTGGCATCTGGTGGGTCAATGGATGTGGGACAGTGTGTGTGGGTCAGTGGGTCAGTGGATGTGAGTCAGTGGGTCATGGGATGTGGGACAGTTGGTCAGTGGATGTGGGTCAGTGAGTGTGGGCCCGTGGATGTGGGTCAGTTGGTCAGTTATGAGGGACAGTGAGTGTGGGTCAGTGAATGTGGGCCCGTGGGTGTGGGTCAGTGAGTCAGTGGGTGTGGGCCCGTGGGTGTGGGTCAGTTGGTCAGTTATGAGGGACAGTGAGTGTGGGTCAGTGGATGTGGGTCAGTGGGTGTGGGCCCGTGGGTGTGGGTCAGTTGGTCAGTTATGAGGGACAGTGAGTGTGGGTCAGTGAATGTGGGTCAGTGGGTGTGGGTCAGTGGATCAGCGATAGAAGAGGAGGCAAGATTAGCTTATGTGATGACTTCCGATGAGATTCCGTTCTGTTCAGTCCTGGAATGTTTGGAAAACAACAAACACAAATCAAGGCACGCACTCGACCTGCTCTGACACTGAATAACTCTCAGAAAGTTGCAGAAAGTGTTTTTTTAATAGGAGTTAATGACAGGCTGATATTTGTAGCTGTTTAACACCACAAGACAATCAACCAATGCGTCTAAACAAGACGAATATGGAAATGCAACCAGGGTTGTTTTTGTGTAGTAATTGTATGGAAACTGTACAGAAATTGTACGGAAACTGTATGGAAATTGGATGGAAACTGTATGGAAATTGTATGGAAACTGTATGGAAATTGTATGGAAGCTGTATGGAAATTGTATGGAAACTTTATAGTAATGGTATGAAGAAAAGGAACCAGTGTCTCTACGTAGCACAATGGTGCTCCTAGTAGCCTTCGGGGTGCTATTAACAGCTTTTTGTGTCAGAATGGTGTCTGAAGGGTTTGTAACTGTCCGAATGGTGTCAGAATCGGCATCTAGGTGTAGATGCCGATTTAGCATCCGAGTGCCTGTAGTTCACCATTCTGACATCTTGGGGCAAAAAAGCAACACCCAAAGACCCTATCGTTGCACGCCCAAAACACCAAGGTAGGTCATGCAGCACTTGTGCTACTTGTAGCACCTTAAATAAAACACTGAACACAACTGAAGGCACGGGCCCTACACGTACCAGCAGAGGTGTGTCCAAGCCCTGGAATATAGATAGTGTCAACAATGAGTACTTCTAGACATGGCAACACAAGAAACAGAACAGAAGGCACGGGCCCTACACGTACCAACAGGGAAGTGTCCAAGCCCTGGAATAGAGATGGTGTTAACAATGAGCACTTCTAGACATGACAACACAAGAAGAACAACTGAAGGCACAGGCCCTACACGTACCAGTAGAGGAGTATCCAAGCCCTGGAATAGAGAGGGTGTTGACAATCCAAGCGATAAGAGTCCGAATGTGTTGGGCTGGTCAGCATCAGGCTGGGAGGGGGCAGAAGAGCAGATTGCACGTTAGAGGGGATCACAATGCAGGTGTGTATTTTACAGTCCAGGGGACTTGCTCTACCTTCAAAAAAAGGGAAAGGCAATTAAAAACAAGCACTGGTGAACTGTACCCCAACAAATTGTAAACGACGGGGGCCCATAGTTCGTGCTATGCAGAGGGGTAAGGGCAAGCAGTGTAGCATACAGCTTAGAACTCTGGGCTGCTCAGCGTCTGCCAATTCTAGCCCCCCCACCCCCCCACCCACCCCCTGTGTGATACCCACAGAAAACAGGGAGCATACGAAGCGGATTAGACAGTATACAGACTTGTCCAGGTTCCCCATTGACCCCCCCCCCCCCCCCCCCCCCCCCCCTCCCCTGAAACTGCGATACGATGGTACTACACATACAACATTTCTTCTTCTCCTTATCCTTGCTCTTGTTGTTGTTCTTCTTAACCAAATTATTTTTATTTGCATTTGTTTTTTTGGCCCTGGCTGCAAAACTACAACAACACAAGCATGTGATGTGATGTGATGTGAGCAAAAAGCGATCAGCGAAGCATACCTTCACTGTCCCTCACTCATCTCCCTAACACCGCCAACAACAACCCATACACATTTGTTTTTAGCCTTGACTCCAAGCCAAGTAAGCCTGTGATTTGCACTGGAAGCAATCGCGAAAGCCTCCCGTCCAAGTCCCTCAGTCTTCCCTCAAACACCACCACCGACCACCACCACCCACAACCAACACTGTCAGATCCTTACCTGTGTCGAGTTCACATCAACCAACAGCTTAGGACGTCGTCGCATTCGACTGCTATCCAAGCCAGCATTGCCGTTGGATGCTGACGGTTCTGGGATTTGCAAGCTTGATGCTGACACCAGGCGTTGCTTCTCTCCCCCCCCTGCATTGCCCACAGCCTGGGCAGCCGCGACAGCAAGGTCCCAATCTAATGCTTGGCCATTGGACCCGCCTTCTCCCCCTGGGGGAGCCCCCCCGTTGCTCCCCTGCAAGCCAGATATGTTGAGGTCCATGGACACCTTGCTAAAGTCCATAGGGGAGTCACCATGAGCTGCTGAATTGGTTCCGATCTCAGCCGCATTGCTCATCAGCTGTTCTACCAGGAGTTCGGCACTGCTTCGCATCTTGGCGCTGGGTCGCCGGCCTCGGGTGCCGCTTTTCAGCCAGGGCATCTGAAGGAGGCGGAAATGGTTGGTATTTGAAGGTGGTTATTTAAGACTGGGTACGATAAGAAATGGAAATTGGAAACCAAGGGATGTGTGGGGAGGGGAGAGGGAGAGGGAGAGAGAGAGAGAGAGAGAGAGAGAGAGAGAGAGAGCAAGAAAAAACGAAAGGATGGCACAATGAAACAAAGGAGGGACAGAAGAAAGAAAACAAGGAAGGACGGAATAACTTGAATCAACTCCTTTGGCGGTTGGCCACATTGCAAGCAACCAGGCTAGTCCTCTCAACCTCACTCCTCGTCATAAGGCATACCATTTATTTATGTATGAATCGACTCCCCCCCTTTCTACCGCGAGTCCAGTGACAAGTCCTTAGCGCATCACGAGCGACGCAAAAAATTGGCATTGCGAAAAGCAAAGGACCTAGCGGCCTAAGCGACAGGTGGCCCGACTTGAGTTGAGGCCGAAGCCAGGATTTGCCGCTGAGCCTAGCTAGTGCCAGGGTGACAAACAAACAAACAAACAAAATGTGCAACCCTGGGGGCTCCCGCCCCCCGGAAGGGAGGGGGGGGGGGGCTCCGCCCAAAACTTACCGCGTCTTTTTCTTCCCCTGCTTCGTCATCTATCCCATCACCATCACCCTCCTCCTCTTCTTTAACTTTCCGCTTCCCCCTTCTAGGCCGCTGCTCCTCCTCCTCTTCTGTCATCTCGTCATCTACATCGTCAGGAACTTCAACTTCATCCTCCTCGGTCTCTTCATCAGCAGTCTCTTCATCATCAACTTCATCATCAGGCACAACATAGCTCTCTTTGGCCCGACTCCGGCCTATACGCTTGGGAGCGGGTTGAACCTGCAGGGTGGTAGTGGTGGTAGTGTTAATGTGGTGTTAATGTTGTGGTGGGGGTGGAGGTGGGGGTAGTGTTCATGTGGTGTTTAGGTGGTGGTGGTGGTGGTGGCGTGGAGGTCGAGGTGGTGGTAGTGCCACTGTGGTGTTTATGTAGCATAAATCCAGTGCTCACAAAACTGCAACATCAGCTTGTGTCTGCACGTTTATAAGTCCGTTGTTCCTGAAAACAGCAAAAGAAGCAAGCGTCTGCATGTGAATTAATCGAGTGTTCACAGAACAGCAACATAAGCTTGCGTCTGCATGTGAATTAATCAAGTGTTCACAAAACAGCAACATAAGCTTGCGTCTGCATGTGAATTAATCAAGTGTTCACTAAACAGCAATATAAGCTTGCGTCTGCATGTGAATTAATCAAGTGTTCACAAAACAGCAACATAAGCTTGCGTCTGCATGTGAATTAATCAAGTGTTCACAAAACAGCAACATAAGCTTGCGCCTGCACGTTTATAAATCCGTTGTTCGTGAAAACAGCAAAAGAAGCGTGTGTATGCAGGGTGCATGAATCCAGTGCTCACTAAACAGCAACATAAGCTTGCGTCTGCACGTGAATTAATCAAGTGTTCACAAAACAGCAACATAAGCTTGCGACCACATGTGTATTCATCCAGTGCTCTTGAAAACAGCAAAAGAAGCGTGTGTCTGCATGTGAATTAATCAAGAGTTCACAGAACAGAACAGAACAGAACAGAACAGAACAGAACAGAACAGCTTGCGTCCACACATGCATACATCCGGTGTTCTTGAAAACAGCAAAAGAAGTGTGTGTATGCATGTGAATTAATCGAGTGTTCACAGGACAGAACAGTAAAGCTTGCGCCCACATGCGTATACATCCGGTGTTCTTGAAAACAGCATAAGAAGTGTGTGCCTGCATGTGAATTAATCGAGTGTCCACAGAACAGAACAGCTAAGCTTGCGTCCACATGCGCATACATCCGGTGTTCTTGAAAACAGCAAGAGAAGTGTGTGTATGCAGGGTGCATAAATCTAGTGCCCACTAAACAGCAACATAAGCTTCCGTCCACATGTGTATACATCCGGTGCTCTTATAAACAGCGAAAAAAGCATGTGTCTGCAGGAGAAAATAAAATATGTTTGGGGGGGAAAAAGGAATTTGGAAATTTATACACGAGGCCACAGTGAGTTTGAAGGAACCTCCCCGTTTACTTGCACTGGGGAATGGTTACTCGCGGTTTTGCTTTCACAGACTGCTAGTGCGCCCGAGCTCGGACTGCCGCGCAACAGCACAGAGGAAAATTCTCGGCCTCTTTCAAGGCAGCAGGTAGGAAACACGCTAACACATAAGCGCACCCGTAGGGATTCGAACCTGGCACCTTCTTCGTTCAAGGAGCTCTGCCATTGAGCCAAAGCAGCTACATACCTTTCCCGATGCAGGTGTCCAGGTTTGGTTAGAGCGCTTCTTGAAGGGGGCCACGCCCAATCCATCTGCTGGCCCCTCCCAACCATCAGGGAAGAAGCCCTCTTCAATCCACTCACGTAGTCCAAACAAGCCCTCTTGCGGCCTGCAACCAAAAATGATGATAATGGTGATGGTGGAGGTGGTGATGATGATGGTTGCAGTATCCTGGTGCCCTATTGGACACCAAATGTGCCCACGACTAGATGCTGTCGAGGGGGACTTGAGAGCAAGTATCACAAACACACAAAACATACATAAACACACACTAAGACAGACAGACAGACAGACAGACAGACAGACAAAACATACATAAACACACACAAAGACAGACAGACAGACAGACAGACAGACAAAACATACACAAACAAAACAAACACACACAAACGTACATAGACCATGTACCCCATCAGTCTCAAAACAATTCGTCGGCACTAAGGATTGCTACGTCAGTACCCTTTCAAATATGTGACTTGGAAATGCCAATGAATCTCCAACAAACATGAGTCTCCAACAAACATGTGACTCAGAAATGCGAATGAATCTCCAACAGACCAGGTAAACCAATTTGGCACCAAATTATAACAAAACTCCGGCAAGTGAAATATACTTCCTGCGGTCGGGGCAGCAACATGACTCTGCCTGACTGGTCGGTGTGCTGGAAGACCCATAGCTTTTCTTTCCAGCTACAACAGCAGCTTCCATGCAGCTACCCTGACTGCCAAACCTGGCGCAAGGTAGTGCACCTTGAAGATGGCACAATCAGCTGAAATCTTGGGGCTTAGCCCTATGGCTTGCTCATGGGGTTTCCTAGAAGCTGCTTCTGGTAGCCGAAAAGAAAAACTGTGGGAAGACCTACCTCATACGGTAGGAGCTGGGCAAGTCTTTAAACTGTCTAATTCACTTAGTGTGCTCTCTGGTTTCCGTGGGAATTGCACGGGGGGACTTGGAATTGAAAGACGGTGAGCAGCCCAGAGTTGGCTGAAAAACATGTAGCAATACAACCGCAATACAATACAATTCAATTATATGGACGCACCGTGTGAAAACTGACTGGTCGAGCTTGCGCTTGATGTCGGTGTACAATGCTGAGGCCATGGTTGCATCCGGCGTTTTGCCCTGGCACTTGACTAAACCCTTCTTCAGGGCGGTTCTGTTGGGACAAGGCACATGGGTAACCTGAGAATGCTTCGCTCTTCATTGCAATGATGACACTTTGTTGCAGTGTTGATGATGATGATGATGATGAGTGATTACAGAACAGGAGTGGGGCTACTAACTTGATAAAACTCTTTCTTGGGGCAGTTCTGTTGGGACAAGGCACATGGGTAAACTGAGAATGCTTAGCTCTTTATTGCAGTGATGACACTTCAATGCAGTAAAGATGATGATGATAATGATGATGATGATGATGATGATCAGTTATTACAGAACAGAGGTGGGGGCACTAACTTGACGAAACTCATTTTCAGGGCAGTTCTGTTGGGACAAGGCACATGGGTAAAGTGAGAATGCTTCGCTCTCCATCACAGTGATGAGTGATGAGTGATGAGAGATGACTGATGAGTGACTACAGAACAGAAGTGGGGCCACTAACTTGATAAAACTCTTTTTCAGGGCAGTTCTGTTGGGACAAGGTGCATGGGTAAACTGAGAATGCTTAGCTCTTTATTGCAGTGATGACGATTCATTGCAGCGGTGACTGCTGAGTGCTGAGTGCTGAGTGATAGCAGAGCAGGAGAGGGTCTAACTTAATTACCTAACTTGACGAAACTCATTTCCAGTGCAGTTCTGTTGGGGCAAAGCACAAGGCACATGGCTAAGTTAAGTTGGGGCAAAGCCCAAGGCTAAAGCACAAGGCTAAGCTAAAGCACATGGCTAAGCTAAGTTGGGGCAAAGCACACAGCACATAGCTAAAATGTGAATGCATAAGGCTAAAGCACATGGCAAAGGCACATGGCTAAGCTAAGTTGGGGCAAAGCACAAGGCTAAGCTAAAGCACATAGCTAAGTTAAGTTGGGGCAAAGCACAAAGCACATAGCTAAAATGTGAAGGATTTGTTCTGCATCCCTGTAAACAGAACACGATCTTTGCCCTTCATTCATCCCTGCTTCAGGCTGATGGGGAGATAAACGCATCAGGCATTTCCCATAGGTATAAAGAGAAACAGTAGACCTTCATACAACAACCAGCAACCAACACCAACACCCATAACCAACACCCACACCACAACCAACACCCACACCAACAACCAACACCCACAACCAACAACCACAACACAACCAACACCCACAACCAACACCCACACCACAACCAACACCAACAACCAACACCCACGCTCCTCCCATGCTCTGCTCAAAGCTTGAGCCTGGAGCCTACCAAAACAACTTCATGCAACACAGTAGTCACTCCCCTCTTGTATTTATGTTTGCCACAGTCCATGGGTAGCCAACTAGGCTACAGGGACTTGTCCAACCTCTAACAAGCAAGATCAACTCTAGATTACCAGGAGGGGCTGATCGAAAGAAACACTTGACATACTGGTCCTCAATTTCCAGGAGGGGCTGATTGAAAGAAACACTTGTCAAACTGGTCCCCAATTTCCAGGAGGGGCTGATTGAAAGAAACACTTGACATACTGGTCCTCAATTTCCAGGAGGGGCTGATTGAAAGAAACACTTGTCAAACTGGTCCCCAATTACCAAGAGGGGCTGATTGAAAGAAACACTTGTCAAACTGGTCCCCAATTTCCAGGAGGGGCTGATTGAAAGAAACACTTGTCAAACTGGTCCCCAATTTCCAGGAGGGGCTGATTGAAAGAAACACTTGTCAAACTGGTCCCCAATTTCCAGGAGGGGCTGTTTGAAAGAAACACTTGACATACTGGTCCCCAATTACCAAGAGGGGCTGATTAAAAGAAACACTTGTCAAACTGGTCCCCAATTTCCAGGAGGGGCTGGTTGAAAGAAACACTTGTCAAACTGGTCCCCAATTTCCAGGAGGGGCTGTTTGAAAGAAACACTTGACATACTGGTCCCCAATTACCAACAGGGGCTGATTGAAAGAAACACTTGTCAAACTGGTCCCCAATTTCCAGGAGGGGCTGATTGAAAGAAACACTTGTCAAACTGGTCCCCAATTTCCAGGAGGGGCTGATTGAAAGAAACACTTGTCAAACTGGTCCCCAATTTCCAGGAGGGGCTGATTGAAAGAAACACTTGAAGAACGACTCCCTGACAAATCGTGAGCATGTTGCACACGACTGAGGACCTGAATTTTAGTGTCCTATAAATACTTGCCCACTGTACCATTTTGCGCAACTCATAACAGCTTCCCCCCAGCTCAATTAGCCAGCCACTGGGCCAAACGCAATGCTCGAAGCTGCATTGGAATGCTTGTCTTATCAGCTCTCAGACACACTAGCTAGCTGCAGGTTTTGCTCAAGGACAGCTACAAGCAGCAGCTTCTAGGCAGCTCCCTTAGCCAGCCACTGGGCTAAGCCCTAAGATTTTGACAGTTCTGGACAGCATATTCTGTCAGCTTGCAGACACACTAGGATGCATTGGCTTTGACTGAATAGCCAGTCAGGGGAGGTGCTCAGAAGCTGCTGCTTTTAGCTGAAAATAAAAGCTCTGCTTCATCTCACCAAAGCCTACCACCAAGTAAGCGCATGTCCACACACACACACACAGGCAAATGCACACACACAAGCAAATGCATACACACACAAGCACATGTACTCATATACACACAAGCAAACACATACACATATAAGCACATGTACACACATACACACAAGCAAATGCGCACGGATACACACAAGCACATGCATACACACACGAGCACATGTGCACACAAACACTCAAGCAAATACACACAAGCACATGTACACACATACACACAAGCAAATGCATACACACAAGCACATGGACTCATATACACACAAGCGTATGTACACACATACACACGAGCAAATGCATACACACAAGCACATGGACGCACATACACACAAGCAAATGCACACACACAAGCACATGTACACACATACACACAAGCAAATGCATACACACAAGCACATGGACGCACATACACACAAGCACATGGACGCACATACACACAAGCAAATGCACACACACAAGCACATGTACACACATACACACGAGCAAATGAATACACACACAAGCACATGTACACACGTACACACAAGCAAATGCACACGCACTCAAGCACATGTACACACACACAAGCACATGTACACACACACAAGCACATGCATACACACACAAGCACATGAACATACATACACACAAGCAAATTCCATACACACATACACACAAGCAAATACACACACAAGCAAACACATACACACATAAGCACATGAACACACATACACACACATGCACACAAGAAAATTTGTGCTCCCACAATCAAGTCTCCACAACATAAAACGCATGTGCTCCCCCCCCGAACCCCACCCCCACCCATCCCCAACACAGCCCACCCCAAGCCACAAAGCTCATCCCAATTCAAAACCAACCCAGCACATAGCAATTCTGTAACCCCCAGGTACACAGCTCAACACCACGACCAAGGGCGCACTCATGTGCAAGCCTGCTGCCAACTGAATGTGCCAATGCTCTCTCTCCATGCCTTTATCTCTCTTACTTAGTGATCTCCCCTGTTGTCATCAGCCTGCGCTCCATCCGAAGCACTGCAACTGCTGCTGACTTGAAGATGCCTCCTCCACCTGTGAGTGGCTTGGCCCCACCCGCCAGACGTGCACCCCCCTTTTTGGTCTCATCCTGCAGGAGGGAAGGGCAACCCACTAACCACTCAGAAAATTGCTAACAAGATACGAAGATGAATCCAATGCTTCCAGAGCCAGCTACAAAGTGCAAATTATAAGTCAGGGGGCTAAGCATTCGACACAGAAGCTTCGCACTGAGCTGCGCCAAGGTTAATGGGAGATGAAGGTGGAACAGGGCGGTCCTTTGCAGGTAAGGAACAGGGCGGACCTTTGCAGGGGTCTTCTTCCTGGCGCCTTTCATGCTTGCTCTGCCTCTGATTCGATCGTATTCTTATGTCTTCAAGAATCAAATTCGCGTCACCGCAAACGGCAGATGACGCGCCAAAAGCTGGGGTGCAGAGTATGTATCAGAGCATGTTCAGAAGGAGATTGTGGGACTAAAATCTACTGCTTGGCGCGCAGCATTGCCGACAAGTGAGCACCACATGCCATAACTTGTTTCGAGCAAACTATTGCTGCGTTGATAAAACTGAACCCGGAGGCGTATCAATCTAGGCACAGCACATATGAAGAATGATAGAAAGTTGCAACCATCTAAGTTGCAGCCCGTACTGCCGAAACTAAGAGTCTGTTATTGGTTGTGGCGTGGCTTCCCTTTCCCTGGACTGAGCGGGACCGAACCATCGGGACCGAACGGTCGGGTGGGGACCGAATTCCCCTCAATACAGTGGATTTCCCCGGATTCCCCTCCCAGGGTGGATTTCCATAGGCCGTGGATGGGTGTAGTACTGGATGGGTCGCTGAATTGGTTTACTTTCGGTTATGCCTCGTGGATGGGTCATGGATAATTCGTGCATCCGTACGCAGTCGACAGCTGTCGATCATCAAGTTCCGCTTGTGTGGAAAAGCGGCATGGATGGTTCCGCAATGGCCGGGCGGGCCGGGTGCCATAACTTGCAATTGCTCCAGCGCACGACAACTTGTCCGAAGGGGAATGATCGCCTGGCCATCCACTGTGGCTGACATGCCGAAGAATCTGATGATGCAGAAAGTCTCGGGTTTTCCGTTCCTCGAATCAGATCTGACGCAATTCGAAATTTCGGGAAGTGAAACTAGCAGAGGGAGGTCACAGATTTCGTGAGGTCAAACTAGCAGATCGAATTGAAACTAGCAGGGGGAGATCGCAGATTTCGGGGTGAGGGGGGTCAAACTGAGGAAGGTCGCAGATTTCGGGAGGTCGAACTAGCTGTGGGAACGAGAGGGAATTGAAACTGGTAGAGGCAGGTCGCTAGAGAGACCGGCGCCGGGCTGCACCGGAAAGTTTGCGAGTCATCCAGACTCTTCCAATCCACCCCTCGGTTGATGGCAGGGATGGATTTTGCCATCTGGAAGGGTCTCGTGGATGGGTGTTTCGTCGGTACAATCCGTACAAATACGAATCATCCAGGGGCTCTGTGGAAATGGAAGGCCTGGATGGATCGTCGGTTGTTCGTACTTTTCGACCCATCCAGACCCATCCACGGCCTATGGAAATCCACCCTTATCCACGCCCATTCACGCCCGTCCCCCTACTGGTACTCGACAGCGGAAAATTGCTGACGATTGGAGAAAACTGGTTAATCCAGGTTCAAAGTATTTCTGAAAACGTAGGCCAGCGGTTTACTCTCTACTGCCTTGTAAGAAATCGACAGGGTTTTAGCGGGGGGGGGGGGGGCTTATGGGAAACGGGAGCCCCCAAGGTCACCCCGTTCAGTTGTCCGTTTGTTTGTGCGACCGACCGACATATACTGATATACCCCACGGCAGCATGCACCCTGTTCAGGGTTGTTCAAAACAGGTGTCCAGGGTGTGTTTACAGGTGTTCAGGGTGTTCAGATAGCTAAACACCCTGAATTACGTGAATTAGTATCTGTTGTTGACTGACGTATACGTCAGTCACTGAGTTGGCAAAGTGCACACCGGTACCTGTTCTCTCATGGTCCCGTGTTGCCTGCCGCCAGGCCACAGGCTAGCTGTGGCCTGCGCGTGACTGCAGTACATTACAGTACACTTGCTATTCTCTATGATTACGCCTGTTGCTAGTAATAGACATCTTCTGTCGTGCTTATGGCGTTGTAAAGAACTTACATTGAAAGTTTCGATCAATGGGGGCAGGCGAGGACACGAAATTGAAATTGAAATTGTTACATCCGTGTAGAACCGTTACTCACAGGACGTGAAGTTAAGGACACCATAGCGTAAGCCAGAGCTAGCTATAGTCACCGTAGGACCATCTCAGTAAAAAGAATTACCACCGATGCCTGAACGACAGGCATCGTAGCCCCATCATGCCAGTGCAGCTTAATACGGGGGGTTTTCACCCCGGTTGGGAAGCACCGGCGCAATACAGCCGGCAAGACAAAACCTGAGAGGGGGGACGGTCTGTGTGCTAGTCCCCGGGTATCGACCCGGGGTGTGTTTCCATAAAGCGTCTGCACTGTAAAATACTCTGGAAACTAGTAATGGTGTGAGAATGGATTGTGTCCGCCAGTTTGAGGGCACAGGATCTCTGGAGTCCAAGAGTGGTCATAGAAGTCAAAAAAGAGGTAGGAATAGTACCAGTTGTACCAACGGTAATGACTTCATAGTGAACAAGGTATCCAGCCGATCGAAGGCCATTTACTAATTCAACATGTTGGGCATTGTCAGCATGAATTGCGGTGCTCTCACGCGTTTTATGACTTGGTGACTACTTATGTACTTCCTTAGAACTATCGGTCCTGAGTACTATGTCAGCTTACTGTTGACTGCGTCATCGGTTCTTCTGACACGCGCTGTCTAACCTGTACCCTGATCAGGTTCCAGGCTACCGCCCCCTTTCCTCCGCTGGTGTCCCTTTATGGTTCCACTATCTTTTGTAATATTTATTCTCGTCTCCGCATTTATAGATTGGCGTGCTGCACACACTAAGTCCACTCTCCGGAGTGTTATCCAAGCTGATAGGTTATACGGTCCCTCATTTACTACCACTGCTTTGCGATGCAACTTCCGCGAGGGCCTCCCGCTAATTTTGAGAAACTCCACGACAAGAATGGAGAATCTTGGACGCGCGGGATGTGCAGTGTCATTATCAGCAATGGCTGCGACCGTGTCCTTCCTAAGGAGGACCCGGGTCCTCTTGATGATTGGCTAGACGTCTGTGCACCAGCTGCCTCTGCTAGCGGTCATGAGAGTCCTTCCGCCATCGTGGAAGTAACCCCCCCCAATCAATCCTCCACCTTTACGGCTCCTTCTGCTACTGTCCGACGTCTCTCTCCTGAGATTGAGGACGTTCTGATGCGACTCTGCTGTGCTTCCACTCAGATTATCCAGTACGCAAGGGCGCCTCCTCCTCCTGATGCCCGTTTTGACTACGACTATCAAGAACTTGCTCGTCATCGCCGTGCAGATGGCTATGCTGATGACTCTGATGATGGTGATGAAGATCTGCAGAGTGCTATGAGTGGTGACTTCGGTGGAGTCACTCCTTCCACTGCTACTCGAGTGTTCAATTCTACCGTCTCTCCTGTGTATGAGCCTCTGTCGGCACCTGCTCTTGCGCCTTCCCCGGAGTTTAAGCCTGATCCAGTCTCTGCGCCTCTGCTTGCGCCCCTTCCACCTGTCCACCCGGAGGTGGCCAGGCCGTCTTTGATGCAGAAGTCTGCGTCTTTCACCTTGCCTCCGGACCGAGGTCTGTCTGTCTACAATACTCGTGCTCGAGAGGCTTCTGTTGCTGCTGCTGGCCGCGCATCCTTTGCTGGCCCTTCGCAGGAGCCCCCTCCACCCCCGCCTCCGCCTGTGGAGCAGCCCCCTGCTCCTGGCCCTCCGCCATATGTGCCTCCTTCGCTGTCATGCGACTCCTGGGAGCATCTGCTCGATGGCGGACATCCTCTGCGTCTATCCCTGCAGGAATGCCGTCTTATCCGCCAAGCTCAACATGCTGGGGAATCCTTGGACCGCACTCTGTACGGTAGGCTGGATATGACTGCCACTCAGGCTATGGTTGATAGCAAGGGTCGCCCTAGGCCTAGGCGTGTGATGGCTTATTCTGAGCTAGGTCTAGAGTGTCGGGCTTTTCTGGGACCTGTTATGCCAGGGATTAACTACCCTCCTGCTAATGGTGTGACCTCTGGAGGGGTTGGGCGTAGGAACAGTGACCTGCGAGGTTACCAGTTTGTTAAGGTGCCACTCCCTTTCTGTCCTGTTCGTCCTGATTTCGAGCTCATTGTGAGTGTTGCGCGTTCCCTAGATCTCATCAGGAACTTAGATGACCAGCGCGCTTATGACGCTGGTCTTGCTGCTGAGTATTTTCTGGCGATTCGTGAGTCTTTAGCTCCTCGGTGTGCTCCTCCTGCTGCTGGAACTTCGGCCTCATGGTGAGTCTAGTGTCGATCCTGCACTGTTGGGTTTCAGTGCGCTTACCCTACCCCGCCAAGAGTTCATGATCTTATCCATGATGCTTGCCAACATGACGGATGCCCTAGTCAAGGTGTATTGGGACTTTGCTTCACCTCGGGATATCTTTTTGCATATCCGGAGGCAGCAGTCCGATGCCCTTGCCTCGCGTGTCCCTCTCTTGCTGAAGGAGTATCATGCTTCGGTCATGGGCACTCATGAGCACGTTGACGCTTTCTTTCGTCGGGGTCGCGGTATGTGCACTGACCTGCGCAGTGCTGGGTTTCCGCAGACTCAGCGTCACGCCATGGGCATTATAGTTCAAGGTGCGAGTCTGCCCCGGTTCGAAACGCTGCGGATTAAGTATGGTATCCTGATATACAACCAGCAACCTGTTGAGTACTGGTCCTGTCTAGAGGAATATAGGCAGCTAGATATTCTTAACATAGCGCTCCCTCAGTCGGATTCCAGGCATCCTGGTTGGTCCCGGACCGCTCCTCAGTTTCCTGCTAATGCTGCATTTCAGCGGCGGCAGAAGACTGGTGGTGGTTCTGGGTCGAACAAGAGGCGCCTGGAATGCACCTGGGGACCATGCCCCCACAAGGATGGTCACTCGGAGGACCGTTGCTGGACGAAGTTCCCTGCCCTGCGAAGGGTCCCTGGTCGTGCAGAACCAACGCTTCCTTCACCGTTGCCTGCTAACCTGGCCCTTCCAGGTCACCTTACTCCAAAGCAATTGTCTTCCTTGCAGGCTCAAATTGATGGGTTTGCTATGCAGAAGTAGCAGGTAAGCCCTGTCCTATTCTCCTGCACCTCTAGGTTCTCAAATGTGTGTAGTCCGAGCCTGTCTGAGGGTGTCTGGCATGTGGATTCTGGAGCTGGAATGTCCATCACAGGTGATAGATCTTTGTTCACTGTGTTTGATGTTCCACTGAATCTGCCATCAGTTCGATTTGGTGATGGTGTGGTTCAACGGGCAGTAGGTAAGGGATCCATTGAGTTATGTAGTGATTGGTTACCAACACCAATCATTCTAACTAATGTTCTCTACATACCTCACTGTCCGGTGAACCTCCTGTCAGTAAATGCTGTGGCTCATTCTCTCCACTGCAAGATTTCTTTTGATAGTATTAGTTGCACTGCCACTCAGGGCTCTTCTATTCTCTGGTCCTTCCCTGCCTCCGGTGATGGTGTTTACAAGTTTGCATGTAGGCCTTGTTACACCACCAGTGGCTGTTCGTTTGGTGCTGACAATTACCCAGCTTTTGCACTTGATGTTGATGAGGACGGTGGAGTTGTTATCCCTACCACTCCTGAATGGCTGTGGCATAGGCGGCTGGGTCACCCCGGCTATGATGCCATGCACAGACTTGTCAAGAAGGGTATGGTTAAGAACTTACCCCTCTCACTCAACCAGGTCCAAAAACTGGCTAAGATCCCTTGTGATGCTTGTCAAAAGGCTAAGGGCAAACGTCTCCCTTTTCCTAAAGCAAGCACTACTCCGATCAATGCACCTCTCCAACGCCTTCACTTGGACATCATGAGGCCAGTTCATATTAGAGGTCTGCGTGGGGAGTTTTATATTCTGTGCCTCACAGACCAACACTCTGGCTATGCTGAAGTGTTGTGCTTGAGGACCAGGGATGAAGCTCCCTTAGCAGTTCAGACTATCATCCTCAGATGGATGAATCAGCTGCACGGGTTTGCCTTTAAGTGCCTGAGGTCTGACAGGGCTAAGGAGTTTATAGTAAAGTGGTTTGAGGATTGGCTGATATCGGTTGGGGCAGTGCATGAGTTATCTTTGGCATACACTGCACAGCAGAATGCAACTGTGGAGAGGTACAATGGGGTCTTACAGTCTATAGCTAGGAGCATCCACCTGGAGTCTAAGCTAACTAAGTCTTTCTGGCCCTATGCCTTCCTAGCTGCGTGTTACCTTCGTAATCGCTTGCCCAATCAGGGAGATAAGACTCCTCATGAGCTTTTCTTTGGGGTTCAGCCTGATGTGTCGATGTTGCGCGTGTTTGGATGCTACGTTACGTTAGTCAATGGGAAGAAGCGCAACAAGCTGGACGAAAGGGCGTTATCTGGTAGACTGGTTGGGTATTCCCTGGTGAGTAAGGGTTATTTTGTTTGGGTTCTTAAGTTGCGCCAGGTAGTAGAGAGTCGTGATGTACTCTTCTATGAGCAGTTTGATCATAACTGTATTCCTGGGCTATCTCCCTATGACGGGTCGCCGTATGGCTCTCGCATCCCTGCCGCTATCAACGGACATATGCCTGTGCCTACGGTTAATTCCCTTGACCCTTTGCTAACCCCAATTGTCGACCGCTGCCCTGATCATGGGATGACCTTGCGTCCCAGGTCAGGGGCTGATGGTGCTGTATTGTGTGTGAAGGCACTGGGCGGGCGAGATTCTGCAGTTCTTTCAGATAAATCTTAGCCGAATCGCAGGGGGTCGCCAGGCCCTCCTCTGCGCCACATTTCGTCGGTGAAGATTTAGGATTACGACAGCCTTCGATCATAGTGGTACCTGGATCAGGTCCATTGACTAATAGTCGCCAACCTCCGACCACCTCGGATGGCTCGCGGGTGTCGTTCATTCAGACGCCTCCTGTCGTCCCTGGTGGATTACTCGGGTCAAGCCCATGTGATGATGTAGCCGTTGCCGATAGTGCAAGTGATGATCTGGAACACTGGTCGGGTTCCGATACTGCGTATGGCTGGGGTGTTCCGGTCGACCCAGGCTTCGTTGATATACAGGCAAATAAGGCCGGCCCTGTTCAACCAGGCAGTAGTTCTGCACTGGGGGCTATACTACCGGTTACTGCTGATACTGCTGATATCCCCGCTGCTCATGTACTAGTACACTGCTTGTACGTGGGAGCATACATTTCCACTTCCACTGAACTGACCTTCAAAGCTGCCATGCTTCCCACCAACCCTGACAGGGATCAATGGCTCCTTGCTATGAAGGATGAGATGGCGTCCCTACATGCCCATGGCACTTGGGCGCTCACTCCACTGCCTCCTAAACAGAGGGTCCTGTCTGGCAGGTGGTTATTTGTGAAGAAGGTTGGGGTTGATGGTTCTATTCGCTTCAAGGCACGTTTTGTGGTTCGTGGTTTTCTGCAGCGTCCTGGGTTGGATTTTCATAATGTATATGCCCCCGTTTCTTCTAAAGCAGGTCTGAGGGTGCTCCTGGCTGCCATCACTCATAGGAAGATGTTTGTTCGGCAGCTGGACATCAAGACTGCATTTCTGAATGCTCCCCTTGAACCTGGTCTGGACCTGTACTGCCACCAGCCTGAGGGCTTTAAGGTACTTGGTCCTAACGGTGTTCCCCTTGTGTGCTGTCAGCTGTACTACTAGGACACGAGTGCCTTAATGGCATCTGATCAGATACCTGTATGGCACTCGTGTTCTAGTAGTATACGCTGACAATAATGCCTGACTCGGGAGGAAAACGGGGGGGTTCGATCCTCCCCAGAAGGTCGGTGTACACAGGCGGGTTGCGGGTCTGATCAGTACTAAGTTTCCCCCAGCGTAAGACCATAGCCGAGAAAGCTTGGCTGTGGATTAGTGGAACCTCTGGGTAATCTGTTCTCCTCCCGGGACATGCATTATTGTCAGCTGTACTACTAGGACACGAGTGCCTTAATGGCATCTGATCAGATACCTGTATGGCACTCGTGTTCTAGTAGTATACGCTGACATGTGCAAGCTGATCAAGTCCCTTTATGGTTTGAAACAGGCGCCCAGGGCTTGGAGTATGGATGTCAAGCGGGTTTTGGTTGCACATGGTTTTATTATGTGCAAGGCGGAACCTGCTCTGTATTTTAGGAGGGATTCTAATGGTGGGTGGAGCTATGTCCTAACCTATGTTGATGATTTTATCTGTGCTTTTAGTGAGCTGGATAGGTATGTTTTGCTGATCAAGGCTATGGAGAAAGCTGGCTGGGAGGTCAAAGAGATGGGTGTGCCGGTTCAGTTCCTCTCCTTGGACATGGCTTGTACACTTGACTCTGACGGCAGGTGTGTTCAGATCAACCTCTCCCAGCACTCCTACATTGTTGATCTGGTGGAGCAGTTTGGTCTGACTGCTGCTGCCAAGCCCAGGTTTGGTGCCCCCATGGACAAGTCCACCGTCACTGACCCACCTGGAGAACCCCTGTCCTCTAATAGCCAGTACCTCTCTCTTGTTGGTGCTTTGCTATACCTGGCTACTTGCACTAGGCCTGATATTGCCTTTGCTGTGAGCTACCTGTCCAGGTTTTCTGCTCACCCTACCGTCCCCCTGTGTGGGGCAGCCAAGCGTTTGCTTTTGTATTTGAGGTCACATTCCCACCTGGGACTCACTTACACACACAGCCCTGATTTCTCTTTTACTGTCTTTAGTGACTCATCCTTTGCTGATGATGGGTCTGACAGGAGATCTCAGACTGGCTTTGCTGTCCTGGCTGGAGGGTGCATAGTGAACTGGATGAGCAAGAGGCAGCTTACAGTTGCCATTAGCTCTTGTGAGGCTGAGTATCAGGCCCTGTCTCAGGCTGCCAGGGAGGTGCAATGGTTGAAGAAGTTGAGGGTGGATCTGGGTCTGCCTTGTGATTTAGTTACCATTCAGGGTGACAACATAGGGTCTCTGAGATGGGCCAATGACTGGCAGCTCCTCCCTCGCAGCAAGCACATTGATGTTATTCATCACTACATCAAGGAGCTGATGGAGGACGGTTCACTAGATGTTGCCTATGTTAACACCAAGGACAACTGTGCTGACCCCTTCACCAAGCCCCTTGATCCTGCTGTGTTCTGGAGGTTTATGCGGATGCTTGGGATGACCGCTTCTTCTTAGGGTATATTTTTTTTTTGTTACATCGGTTTCTTTGGTTATCATTGTATGGCATTAGGTTCCTATTCCCGGATCGGGTTTTCTATACCGTTGTTACCCATCTTTGATATTCGGTTTTCATCCTTTTCTAACTTTGGTTTTTGCCGTGTTTCATTCCTTCCTATAAACCTTTGGGTTTCCATTTGAAGTTCTCTCGAATTTTCGGAGTTCTTTGATTTTTTTTTTTTCAATCTGTTACATATAGTTCTATGTCACCAGTGCCATAGGTGGAGAAGTAGTATTGTATGTCACCTGTGTCATAGGTGGAGTGTCAGCATGAATTGCGGTGCTCTCACGCGTTTTATGACTTGGTGACTACTTATGTACTTCCTTAGAACTATCGGTCCTGACAGTACTATGTCAGCTTACTGTTGACTGCGTCATCGGTTCTTCTGACACGCGCTGTCTAACCTGTACCCTGATCAGGTTCCAGGCTACCGCCCCCCTTTCCTCCGCTGGTGTCCCTTTATGGTTCCACTATCTTTTGTAATATTTATTCTCGTCTCCGCATTTATAGATTGGCGTGCTGCACACACTAAGTCCACTCTCCGGAGTGTTATCCAAGCTGATAGGCATGTTTAGTAATAAACTTAGTAGCATGATTAGTATCAGAGCAGTATCCAAGCTCAAGAACCCAGAGTTCTTTATCAGACATACAGGTAGGAGAGTCTATGTCGGGTAGGACGGCAAGATCAGGTCTCATTCTCTTCCAGTCCGCTACAGTAATAGTGGAGGGGCGTAGCCAGTCAGGGAGACGTTTGCCCAGGACCCCCCTGGGTATGTCCTCTTCCTTGCCAGCGTCCATGATCATTCTGCGAGATCCTAGGGCTCCTGTGCAGATGGCCTTGTGGATGAGGCGAGGACATGACATGTATTCTAACATCGGTATAATACTCAGTAAATTTCATTATTTTTTAATACTGCATGATTCCTGATTCCTCTGAAGGATGGAAATATTTAAAACTCCCTTTAGCCTATTTGGCCTGCCCCTGGCCTGTAACATACATACGTACAAACTGCTGGGGGGACAACTCGAAATTGGCGACGCTTAAAAACTGAGCGCCAGAAACCCTGCATACGGTATGTGCGAAACGAAGCAAGCAAGGCATATATGGCCGATCGAGGTGACTGTTGAAATTGTACGCACATGTTATGTAACAAGAGCACTGATGTCCTTGGAGGAGGACCTGAAGTGCTGCACAAATAGTTTAATTCCACGTCTTTAATCACGCTTCTGAATAAATTTGACTACGATTGATTCTTCCATCCCACACAAGATTGAGAGTTCATATCAGGGTTGTTCAAGAGGACCCCCAGCTCTGCTGCCTGAGGCGCAATCAGTTGTATAGCCTACGTCCTGCGAAGCGATGGACCCTTGAACCCTTCAACGTTGCGTCTGCGACGGAAGACGCAGCATCCTGACCAACCCCGGTTCATTTATATATGTGATCATGCATGATCACTCTCACCGTCTGACTAGTAGCAATTGAATCATTCCTTCCTCCCAACTTCGCAACAGTTCTCTTAATGTACTCATAAAATATAGTACCGTACATACAGTACATAATATAGTGTATCTAATCCTCAACTATCATCATATCATAACACTTGCGTAGTCTATGTGAGCTCAAAACACACAAAAACCATAAATCAGCCTCAACCTTCAGATTGTGTGCTCATAAGCGCAGTCTTGCAATGCAGCTAATATATTTTTGCCATTCAAAAAGTTGATGTAAGAGGGTGTGTAGACTGCCTCTTCTGAGGATTTCATCCAAGCTGCATAGTTGACACTTATAATACCACTTCTCTAATCATCACCAACCTCTCGTTGTGGGGTCCAATGCTGCTAGGGCTGACCAACTGACGCCCTCGCTCGATATAGCTTCACCATTTATATTATAGAGCTGAGTGGAATTCATACTCACATTGTGTCCAGGGTGTTTATACATGTGTTTAGGGTGTTTAAGTGGGTCGGGTGTTTAAGTACCCTAGTTGAACATGTATGTGTTGACTATTTGACCATGCTAACCATGCCGATTGTTGTTTAGCACCCTGAACACCTGTATAACCATGAGAGCGGGGAGTAGTCAAACACCCTGGACATCTGATTTAACACCCTGAACCCCTGGTTAACTACACTGAACAGGGTGCTGGCTATCGTAGGGGATAACGGATCAAGATGTCCTAAAGAGCTCCCGTAGCCTAGCTATTCCTGACAACTATGTGGTCGAGATCCACCCTGTCTCGCTCGCTCTCGGCAAATGGCCATTTTACTAGGAATACTGGAACTAGTCGAATGAGCAGTTGTTCCAGCCCAGAACTAATATTACAGGAGTGGCGTTAGTTTAGAAGGATTTTGATACTACTTAGACGGGAATTGGGCTCTGCGATTTTGTTTCGACGCTGTCCACAGGTTAGCTATTGTGTTAAGCTACGTGTGAGGTTGGTAGCTGATAACAGATGGTAGCTTGATGCCCATCTCCTGGTTGCCAGGAGTAAAGAACGGCGTTAGTTCGTTTTCGCCCCCTCCGTCTGCCCACCAAATTGTATCACAATCGCGCAAGGCGAACCGAGGCGAAACTAAATTATCGCGCCAAGGGCCACGCCAAGTTGCTTCATTTCGTACTAGATTTGTACATACACTGTACCGTCTCGATTTCCCTTTCGATTCGTTCGTTTCTCCAACAATAGCAGTATTTTGCCAGGCCTCTTGTTTCAACTCACAGCACCCAGACTCGTAATTCCTATGTAGTGACACATCGCCCTGCTTATTGTTAAATCCCCGAATTTCACTTGGCTAGTCACTTGATGTCCGTCGTCTTGGCTCGAAAATAGATAATTCGAAGGGCTGTAAGGGTAATAAGTTCTACTAATGGGTAAGCTTATGGCCGGGAATCAGGATTGCCCCATGCGCGAAGTCTTTCTACTAATTGTGCTCATGAAATTCTGGTAATGTCTCTGCCTACAGGCTGTGCGAGCAGTTCAGATGTTAGCTCAAGTGAAGTCAAGACCGGGGCAAATCAACCGGATAGCAGGTTGCTGCAATTTCCTGCTCGATGTCTTTCTCGTCCCTGTGCTTGGATCGTGAACCTGTTTTGCTTTCTGCTCTAATTCATGATTCCTGCCAAGCTTCAACTTTGCCGTTGTGGCCATGCCCTTTCGCAGACCTGATAAAGTACACTTAGACGCTAAAGGCGCCGGGGGCATCACCTTGGAGGATGAAGACACTGTGGTGCGTTGCTGAGTACCTAATTGCTTATTGAAGCAGATTGATTTGTTGTCCCGAGAAAGCTGATCGCACACATGTGTTCTCCACCTCGTCTATACAGGCCCCAATCGCGCCTCCTACCGGGCACTCAGGGCGGGCCCGGACGTCGATGGATATCCCCGGAGACCATAGGATGGCCAAGGAACGTCGAGCAGCAGCCGGTTCTGAGGTGAGACCCCCCCCCCCCCCCCCCCCCCCCCCCCCTTCCCCCTCCCCCCCCCCTCACTAACGCCCACCCACTATCACTACTACTAACACTACCAGCACCAACATCACCAACACCAACGCGAACACCACCTCAGAAACAAGTGTGAGTGAGGGTATCATTCATATCCTGTGAGGGGATGCTATGGTGCTTGTTCGGGTTGATGATTTGTGCTTCAGCAGGGGCAGTCAAAGTTGAGGCATGGGAGTGTTGAGAAAGAGAGAGAGAGAGAGAGAGAGAGAGAGAGGGGGGGGGGGAAGCATGATCCATGAGAGAATTCACGGATTTTATGGACAGATATGCTTCGCATCAAGCCAGCTAGGTTTATAGTGTCAGGTCAGTGTGACCACACAATCAGATTGTTTGGGAGGTGTTGTAGGGCCTGGGTTAGCACTCAATCCATGCGCCTTCGGGACAACATACCAACCAGTGTTTTTCTTTTCAGCTACAAGCAGCAGCTTCTATGAAACTCCCCTTCCTGGCTACCTAGCCAAACCCAACCTAGCGCACCTTGAAGCTATCACTCTCAGTTTTCCAGCACTGCCGAAATCATTGGGTGCAGCCCGCTGTCTGCTTGGGGGAGCTTCCTAGAAGCTGCTACCCGAAGCCGAAAAGGGAAACAGTGCAACGTACCAACCCTGCCTGAACTCTGCCCTCCAGGCTTTCCGCGACCAAATCAGTAAGCTAGCTGTCGGTGGGGGAGGACCCAAGGATGGGAGCAACCCCACTGCTGTGTACGAGGTTTCTGACTCCGAGGATGAAGATGGAGACGACGAATTGTAAGCACCTTGTTTTCTTGACCTCCCATTGTGTTTGGCTGTGGTAGATTGCTCATGTGGTGTACTTGATCTCCTGTGGTTGGCTGTAGTAGAGTGCCCATATGCTTGCCAGTACTTCAATTTTTTGCAAGACTGCCTTTGCATACTTTTTTTATATTGATCAACTCACTTACTCACCCACTCACTCGTTCACTTACTCACTCACTCACTCACTCACTCACTCACTCACTCACTTATCACTCCTCACTCACTCACTCACTCACTCACCTCGCTCGCTCACTCACTCAACGCACTCACTCACTCACTCACTCACCCCTCACTCACACACTCACCACTCACTCACCTCCTCACGCACTCACTCACTCACTCACGCACGCACTCACTCCCTCACTCCTCACTCACTCACTCACGCACTGAGCACTCACACCCCCCCCCCCCCCCCCCCCCCCCCCCACCCCCCCCCCCCCCCCCCCCCCCCCCCCCCCCCCACCCCCCCCCCCCCCCCGCCCCCTCACTCACTCACGCACTTCACTCACGCACGCCTCACTCACTCGCGCACTCACTCACCACTCCGCACGCACTCACTCACGCACGCACAGCCGCCTCACTCACTCACGGATCACTCAGCCTCACGTATCACGTATCACTTACACTTAGCACGTATCACACTCGACGCCGCACGCACCCAGCACACTCTGACTCTCACGCACTCACTCATGCACGCACTCATCACTCACTCACTCACTCCACATCACCACTCACTCAACTCCTCACGCACTCACGCACTGACGCACGCCCACGCACTCCTCAAATCACTCACTCACTCCTCACTAACTCCGCACTTATCACCTCACGCACTCACTCACTCACTCACTCACCACTCCTCACTCCCCTACTCCCTCACTCACTCACTCACGCACTCACATCACTCACTTATCACTCACTTATCCTCTCTCACTCACTTAGCACTTATCACTTATCACATCACCCCTTAACACTCTCACTCTCACCACTCACTCACTCACTCACTCACTCACTCACGCCCTCACTCACTCACTCACCACCACTCCACCATCACCCACTCACTCACTCACTCACTCACTCACTCTCTCACTACTCACTCACTCACTCACCCCCTCACTCACTCACTCACTCACTCACTCACTCACTCACTCACTCCCTCACTCACTCACTCACTCACTCACTCACTCACTCACTCACTCACTCACTCACTCACTCACTCACTCACTCACTCACTCACTCACTCACTCACTCACTCCCTCACTCCCTCACTCACTCACTGTCACTCCCCTGATCACTCACCTCACTCACTCACTCTCACTCACTCACTCACTCACTCACTCACTCACTCACTCACTCACTCACTCACTCACTCAACTCACGCACTCACTCAGTCACGTATCACTCACTGATCACTCATCATCACTTATCACTTATCACTTATCCACACTCACACTTACCGCTCACTCCACTCACTCATCACTCTCACCTCTCACTCCCTCTCATCCCCTCCCACTCACGCACTCACTACTCACCACTCACGCACTCACTAACTCCGACGCACTCACCATCCTCACTCAACTCACTCACACCGACTCACTCACTCACTCCCTCACTCACTCACACTCCACTCACGCACGCACTCAGCTCACTTCACTCACCACTCACCACGCACATCACTCACTCATCGAGAGGTCACTCACTCACTCACTCCACTCCCCTATCACCGTCACTCACTCACTCACATCACTCACTCACTCACTACCCCGAAACCACTCACTCACTCACTCACGGATCACTCACTCACTTATCACTCACTCCTCCACTCACTCACTCACTCCCTTCCCTCACTCACTCATCACTCACTCACTCACTCACTCCACTCACTCACTCACCCTCACTCACTCACTCCTACTCACTCACTCCACTCCTGTCACTCAATACAACTCCACGTTATCCTTATCATTCTCACCTATCACGTATCATTATCACTTATCAAACTCTTACTGCTCACTACTCCTCACTCACTACTCACTCACAATCACATCACTCACGCACTCACACTCCTCACGGTCACGGCACTCACCTCACTCACATCTAATCTCCGACTCGCTCACCACTCCCCTCAGACCGACTCACTCACTCATCCCGCATCCAACACTCACTCACTCACTCACTCACTCACTCACTGTTTGTCTGTGCGTTTTCATCTTGCTGTTGGTGTCCCACTCTCATTTTCCAGGGCTTCCAGCATTAACAAATGGGAGAAGCCAGAAGAAGTCACAAATGCCGTTTGCGAGGCTCTGAAGAAGAACTTTGTATTCAAGGGTATTTCGGAGAGCTTGCTGCTCGATGTAAGTAATGCTGCTCCATGCCAGAGTCGTGGTTCATCTGGTGCACTTATCGTTCCATGACAAAATGAAAAGAAAACAAAACTTTTTATTTTTATTTTTTTATTTTACTTATTTTCTTATCAAATTTTAAAAGTTATAAATGACTTTATTAGTTAAAGTCAGAACATCAGCAACCCAATATACTACAGGGATTCCCCCCCCGCTATATATAGCGATTGCTAGTTTTGACCCCGTTTGGCAAAATTATGGCTATACAAATGTATACGTATTATTAGGGTTGGGCCGGCGTATGAACGTATAATCATACGTTCATATAATCATATGTATATTTTTACGTATGATTTTTCTCGAAACGTATATTAATATGTATGTACAAACGTATGAGTAGTGTACGTCGAAAAGTACAGCACGCTTCCCGGCATTTAAATTTCTTGGTATTCATTCAATATTTGATTTAGATAGCTCATTGGAAAGCTACTGGCCTCCTCTATCTTAATATGCAATACAATTAATCCTTTCAAGCGTACAATTTTGTTTAAATTTTGCCCAAAGTTTGATTTAGATAGCCAGATATCAGGCACATATATCAGAGTGTCACATAGCCTTCCATTCCATTGAGCTCCCACGAGGGCTCGGTGGATTGTTGGTGCAAGCCTAGTGCAATTTGAGCATGGACTCTATTGCAATATAGTTATATTATTATGCATGTATACAGTTATACACTATACCAACTGGCGTTGAATGGCTCCCTTAGATTGGCACCGCGCTTCTCCTCCAAGTTTGGGCGGGTGTACACAAAGCTGAGGGCCAACCTCTCCGTTGAAAGGGGGGAAAATATGATCTACATGGCTGCCAACGCTGACTTTGCCGAACAAGGTCTACGTTGATGAGGAGGTGGCCTTGGATGCCATGGGCCTTGAGGACTGAACCAGTAGCTGACTTAGGGAGCTGCCTAGAAGCTGCGACATACTCACGTACTTCTGACACCTGCAGCTGACTCAGGGAGCTGCCTAGAAAGATAACTTGAGCCTAGTGCAACGTGAACATGGTTACATAAACTGTATGTCAATATAATTGGCAGTGAATCGCTCCCTTAGATTGGCACCGCGCTTCTCGATCGACGCGCTTCTGGTCGTGATTTATGTTCTGAGATTTGGACAATCTAAACTTGTCCGATTATTTTTTTGAGAGTTGATATGTGATGCCAATGAAATTAGCTATGCGGCAATAACGTTTAACCCATGTATAAGTATTTTCTCGAGAAGTGTCTTATTTCCCTCATACGTTTTCATGCGTTTATACGTTTATACGGCATATAAAAATCAAAATATACGTTTGCTTCCCAACCCTACATATTAACTTGTTTTCGCCCTAAATGGCCTGGCAAGCTATACAAGGCTATAAAAGCTATACAAAGCTATAAACCGCTGTCCCTGGAGGAGGCCTAAAACCATGAAGCTAGAAAAAACCCACTTTCAGATTTGAAAAAAATCCCTGATATACTTCCTAGCTTATCAATCAAGCAAGCAAACAAGCAGGCAATCAATTAATCTATCTATCTATCTATCTATCTATCTATCTATCTATCTATCTATCAATCAATCAATAAACCAATCAACACAACATTTCAGAACACTACAGTAACAGAAAAGCTAAATATGTTGCAGCTTGCTAGATATGGGTTTCAAGTATCAGCCAATGTGTGTCGTTCCCCCCCCCCCCCCCCCCCCCCCCCCCCCCCCCCCTTCACAGGTGGTAGACCGCATGTATGGTATGTGCTTTAAGGCTGGTGAAGAGGTACTCCAACAGGGTGCACTACCCAAGCCAGACGATTGCATGTACTTCTTAGAGCATGGAGAAGCCGAGGTTGTCATTTCCGGAGCTGTTGATCAGTCCGCGAAGAGCAATCCCGGGGAGGAGCGGAAGGTCGAGGGCCATACAGTCCGCATCTTGCAGAAACCTGGCTGGATGTTTGGTGATGTAGCACTGCTGTTTCAAACCCCACGTACAGCCTCGGTGTTTGCCAAGTCGAATATTTCCGTGTGGGCGTTATCAAGGAAGACGTTCTTGACGTTTGTGATGAGGCATGCACAAGGAGCGCGCGCACTACGCTTTCTGAGGAAACTCCCACTGCTCAAGGGTCTCTCAGACAATGACCTCATCCGGGCGGCTAGCCGTATGCCTCAGAGGGTTTACCAGGACGGACAGGCCCTGATTCGATACGGCGAGCGTGGTGATGAACTCTTCCTCATTCGATACGGAAAGGTAAAAGTGATGCGACCTGACGGAAACGGCGGCCAGGTGGTGGCTGTCACTCTGGGTCGAGGCCAATTCATCGGGGAGAGAGCTGTGATTAACAACCGCATGCGCTCTGCAGATTGCATTGCGCAAGGGCAGGTGCAGGTGGTGGTGATGAAGAAACGAGACTTCATGGACTTAGACAACCCCCTGCTGGCATGGATGCTGGATTACGATGCTGTTGCTACTTGCCTCAGGGTAAGACTGACTTAATAGTCGATGTACATATATATAGATAGGGACTGGCTTATCATATGATGTTGACTAAAGGCGAGCATGATATCATATGCTATCATACACGTACACATTGCATCAAATGATATTTTATATACATGGTAACTATAGCGTTGTCAGACTGCCGGCATCAAATGATATCATATTTCCGTTCCCTGCGTATACATGCATAGCTTGCATGAGGGCACATAATAATTAAACGCTTGCCTCTTTGCAGGCTTCCTAAATACTCCAATATACTACAACACTTCAATAGATATTAATACAGCACACTCATCTTATCTTATCTTCTACCATCATACCTCATTTGATACCGGTATACTGCATTATATTCTAACACTCTAAATCACTACATTCCTGACTTCTACCATCACACCTTATATGATACATTGAATCATAATAGTACACTCTAAAGCTCTACATTCCTGATATCACCATCGTACCTTACATGATATATTTAATCTTAATTGTACACTCTAAATCACTACATTTCTGACTTTCGACTTACTCCAATATATATTCCTGTATCTAAGTTCATACTGTGCCAAATCGTTTTTTGTGGAGCCCAGGGTCTACCCCAAGTCCTTAGTACCTCAGAGCCCCCCCCCCCCCCCCCCCCCCCCCCCCCCCTAAAAAAAAACACTTGTGTACTGTGTTCATCAGGGCTTAACCTAACATAGTATGTATGTTACAGTCCAGGGGTAGGCCATATAGGCCAAAGGGACTTGCTCAACCGTGACAGGAAGGGCTAAAAAGAAAAAGCTTTGATGAACTGAAAAACAACCAAACAATAATTGTATTGACCATGACTGACCATGAACTGAAAAACAACCAAACAATCGTGTTACCGACCATTAACTAATAAACAACAAAATAACCGTTTTACCGACCATTGTTGTACTTTGTACCTCAGGGCCTGCCCTATCTAAAAGGCTTGAAGCAAGAGCAGATGGAAAACATCCTTGATCGCTTCGATCCCAGGGAGGAGAAGTATCAAGGAGATTTGGTGCTGAAGCAGGGCGACTTAGTTGAGAAGATCTATGTGATAAAGATCGGGGAGGTTCGAATCTACAAGCACAATGAGCCAGTCTCTGATGCTAACTTCGTCCACGAGGTCGGCGGGTTCTCATTCTTCGGAGAGGCAGCCTTGGAGAAACCCTTCAAGAGCCCCTACGATGTGGTGGTGAGTCTTAAATAAGTTTATAATTCATGTGTAAGAAAGTGCAATTAGAAAAATAGAAAACAATTATTTGGGGAGGTTCGAAGCTACAAGCTTGTAATTATATTGTTTGAGTACAGGGTCAAAACAATGATGTGATACAAAAAATGGGGAGGTTGGAAGCTACAAGCCCAACGAGCCTGTCTCTGATGCTAACTTCGTCCACGAGGTTGGTGGATTCTCACTCTTTGGAGAGATGGCATTGGAGAAACCCTTTGAAAGCCCCTATAATGTTGTGGTGAGTCTTAAATAAGTGTGTAATCAGAGGGTCAAAACAATTATGCAATACAAAATGGGGAGGTTGGAAGCACGATGAGCCTATCTCTTCTCCCAGCTTTGTCCACGAGGGTAGTGGATTCTTATTCTTTGGAGAGGTGGCCCTGGAGAAAGCTCCTTTCAGCGAATCAATTGGTCTAGTGGTACACCAAATCGCTTTGAGGATGCAGGGTCGGGGGTTCGATTCCCCCTACGGTCGCCCTGAGCGTTGCAGGTCGTTGTCAAACGCGACGGTAGCTTGTCCAGTTGATGTAGAAGACCGCTCTCTACCAGCGCACAACGGGTTCCCATACTACCACGCCTCACCAGGCGTTATCATTACCTGGCCCAGGAGAAACCCTTCAAAATGCATGTGTTTCCAGGCAAATACTATTGTTCAACAAAATAACCCCTTTCAATAAAAACACCGCATTTGCGTTTATGCTCTACAAGTCCGCACAGAGACGCTTCAGCTGTTAACGCTGCCTAAGATATAGCTAAGTGCCCTCCAAGGGCGTAAACACAGATATGCTTTCGGCAGAGCCCCCCCTCCTGGGGAGCCGGAGCCCCCAGGGTTACCCATTTGTCCGTTTGTGTGTCCGACCGACCGAAAAATTGAAGCCTGCCACGCCAGCCAACTGTCTCATCACTAACTGGCTTCGGTCAGCTCTATTGTTTCCGCCTTTCCTTCCGTTGCCAAGTTACTCCGCCAATTTTTTGCGTCGCTTGCGACGCTGTATAGGACTTGTTCGTGAATTGTGATGCTTAGATGTGGCCCCCTTGAAATTTGGTGAACATGTATAAAGTATTCTCCCTCTCCCTCTCCCTCTCCCTCTCCCTCTCCATGTACAAAGATGTTTTTTTTGTTGCCCACACAAAACCTGGTCAACTTCCTAGGCCTAGGCACGGTGCTCAACGACTTGGAGCTCATCCACGCAGCTAAAAAATATTATCTTGTCCAACAAAAGGTGCCTTTTTATATACACACCACACTTGTGTCTGTGCCCTGCAGGTCCACACAGAGACATTGCAGCTGCTGACGCTACCTAAGAGAAGCCTGGACAACTTCCTAGGCCTAGACACAGGGCTCAATGACTTGGAGCTCATCCACGCAGCTAAACAAAATTCTCTTGCACATCAAAAGGTGCCTTTTTATGTACACACCACACTTGTGTCTGTGCCCTGCAGGTCCACACAGAGACGTTGCAGCTGTTGACACTGCCTAAGAGAAACCTGGATAACTTCCTAGGCCTAGACACAGGGCTCAACGACTTGGAGGTCATCCACGCTGCTCTGAAGAAGGGCAAGGGCATGCAGAACATCCGCGAGACCGACGTGCAGAGCTTGTTGCAAGTGGCTGAAGAGTCCAGCCACACCTCAGGAGAAGTCATCATGGCGTCAGGTTCCTCAGCCACCAACCGAGTGATTCTTATCAAGAGCGGAGAGGCGATGCTGGTACCAGCCACCGGCTCCTTGCCAGGTCAAGTGGACCTGGTTGCGGAAGAAGGTTTGAATGCAGATAAGGAGAAGCTCCTGCCTGGCTCGTTGTACAATGATGAGGCCTTAGTCAACCCCGATGTATCGATTATATCCTCCTTAATCGCTAGGTCCACAGGCACCACAGTCATCTCGTTCACAGTGGAGCAGATTGACAAGGTAAGAAGGAACTTAAACTTGAACTTGGTTACATAGCTTCAGCCAGCAATATGGCTGCTCGCCGTCTCCGGCGGTAAAAAAACAATACCAGGAAAATATAGATTGACAAGGTAAGAAGGAACTTGAACTTGGTTACATAGCCCAGCCTTGGTCGCTAGGTCCCCAGGCACCACAGTCATCTCGTTCACAGTGGAGCAGATTGATAAAGTAAGAAAGAACTTGAGCTTGAACTTGAACTTGGTTAGATAGCTTCAGCCAGCAATTTGGCTGCTCGCCGTCTCCGGCGGAAAAAAAATAATATTACCAGGAAAATACATTTTGACAAGATGAGAAGAACAACAGGGATTTTCCCCTGTGATATATTGCGATCGCTACCTGAGATCCGTTTTTGGCCATAATGTCAGCTACCTGAGACCCGTTTTTGGCCCAAATGTCAGCTACCTGAGATCCGTTTTTGGCCATAATGTCAGCTACCTGAGACCCGTTTTTGGCCCAAATGTCAGGTACCTGAGACCCTATTTGAGTAACCAGCACTCACCCAAATTGCTACCCAGAACCTTTAGGAAAGCCCAATGCAGACTGCCGTGTATGTAGGGTAGGGTATTGTAGTGTAGCGTGGTGTAGTGATGTGTAGTTCAGTGTGTTGTGGCGTAGTGTACTGACGTTTTGTTTTGTGTAGTGTGGTGTAGTGGTGTGGTGTGCAGTGGTGTGGATTGTGTGAATTGTTGTCTGGAGGTGTGTTCATAGCTTTTCGTTTAAGCTACGAGCAACAGCTTCTTGGCAGCTCTTCTGGCTGGCTGTTCAGCCACTGTGATCAACCTCGTGCACCTTGAAGCTGGCGCACTCAGCTTTCCAGCATTGCTGGCGTGGTAATGGTGACATGGCGTGGTGATGGTGCAGGGGGTAACGATGAGGGTGTGGATGAACCACCAACACCACCACCAACAACAACGACAGCACCAAAAACAACAACAACAACAACAACAACAACAACAACAACAACAACAACAACAACAACAACAACAACAACAACAACACCAAGACAAACATTACCAAGAACAACAACAACAACAATAACAACAGCAGCACCCAAAACACCACCACCACCACCACCACCAACAACAACAACAACCCCTGCCACAGATCATGGGCGACCGCGGCCGCAAGGTTGTGAAGACAACCGCTGCCGTCAAGGTCAAGAACGTGAATTTCTCAGATTTAGAGTTTCATCGCATCATCGGTACCGGCCAGTTTGGCATGGTCCGTCTGGTCCGTAATATTGTCACCAACAACGTCTACGCCCTAAAGGTAGGCTGTCATCGGTGCATATGTTAAGGGATGTCAATATCGTACCATTGGTAATGGCCAGATTGGCATGATCAGGCTGGTCTGTTACAGTTTTTAGAGATTTATTATCTTTAACAACGACTACGCTGTGATTTTTTTTTTTTTGCGGAGCCCTTATTCAAGGGGGCGGGAGCCCCCCAGGGTTACCCGTTGTCCGTTTGACCGTCCGTCCGCCCTTCCGACTGCCCCCCGAGATAAAGCTTGACACGTCAGCCAACAGTTTCGTAACTAACTCGCTTCCGTTGCCACCTGTCGCTCCTTTGCGAGCACTCTCCGCCAATTTTTAGCATCGCTTGCGACGCTGCATAGAGCTTGTTTTTAGGCCATCCAACCATCCTTCAAGCCATCCATCCATCCATCCATCCATCCATCCATCCATCCATCCATCCATCCATCCATCTATCAAAACATCCATCAAGCCATCCATCTACCAAAACATCCATCAAGCCATCCATCTTTCAAACCATCCGGCAAGCCGTCCGTCAAAACATCGAACCTTTGTACCATCCATCAATCCATCCATCCATCCATCAAACCATTAATCCATGAAACCATCCATCCATCCATCCAACCATTCATCCATCCATCCATCCATCCATCCATCCATCCATCCATCCATCCATCCATCCATCCATCCAACAAATAATCCATTCATCAAACCATCCATCCATCAAACTATTTATCCATGAAACCATCCAGCCATCCATCTATCCGACCATCCATTCATCCGTCCGTCCATCTTATTGTCACATTTATCCTAGGCCATGTCCATGGCGCCTATCACTGAGAGCAAGCAGATTGAGAATGTCATCAACGAGGACTGCAACCTGGACCAAACCACAACTTAACTTTACAAGACAAGACTACATAATAAAATAATGTTTATAATAATAATTTATAATGTATGTAAATATGTATGTACAATAATAATAATATGTTCAATATGTTGCATTTATCCCAGGCCATGTTCAAAGCCCCCATCACTGAGAGCAAGCAGATCGAGCACGTCATCAACGAGCGACGCATCCTGGACCAAGCCACGCACCCCTTCTGCGTTCGCATCACCGGGGCATATCAAGACAAAACGTCCCTCTACCTTCTGCAAGAGTGGGTGCCCGGTGGCGAGCTGTTCCACCACCTCGATCTAGAGGGCGCTTTTGACGAGAACACGTCCCGCTTCTTCGCCGCTAATGTGTTAGTAGCCCTTGAGTTCCTTCATGCCAAGGGGATCGTCTACCGGGATCTGAAGCCGGAGAACTTGTTAGTCGACGCTGACGGCTATCTTAAGGTGGCTGATTTCGGTTTTGCCAAATATCTGGGGGACGAAAAGACCTTCACCATCTGTGGCACTCCTGACTACCAAGCTCCAGAGGTGAGACATTATTTATATGGCGCTGCTAAATTATAACATGGGACAGAATGATGTTTTTGGTATTTGACACTAATATAAGGTATGTGATTTATTGACGCTGTTTATTTAGTACATGACGCTACTATTAGACAGCCTCTCACTGTGGCACTCCTGCCTGCAAAGCTCCAGAGGTGAGGTTTTATATATATATATGGCGCTGCTACATTGTAACATGGGTCATGATGCTGGTTATTCAGTATATGGCGCTAATATAAGGTATATGGCGGATTGATGCTGGTACATGATGCAAATATTAGACGGTCACTACCTGTGGCACTTTGCCTGCAAAGCTCCAGAGGTGAGGTTTTATATATATATGGCGCTGCTGCATTGTAACATGGGACATGATGCTGGTTATTCAGTATATGGCGCTAATATAAGGTATATGGCGGATTGATGCTGGTACATGATGCAAATATTAGACGGTCACTACCTGTGGCACTCCTGCCTGTTAAGCTCCGAAGGTGAGGTTTTATATATGTATGGCGCTGCTACATTGTAATATGGGACATGATGCTGGTTATTCAGTATTTGACGCTAATACAAGGTATATGGCGGATTGATGCTGGTTATTTAGTGCATGACGCTAATATTAGAATGTCACTAACTGTGGCACTCCTGCCTGCCAAGCTCTAGAGGCGAGATATTATGTATGCATGTATATATATTATGTATATATATATGGTGCTGATACATGGTAACATGGTGTATGATGCTGTTACATTGCAGTGCGCACAAATTTTGATTTCCAAGTAGCCCTGATGCAAACCCTCCAGGGAGCTGTTCTCACTACCAATTGTTCCCCTGGACAACCCGCAGGTCATAATGCGCCAGGGCACCAATAAAGTTGCTGATTATTAGCCCTGATGCAAACCCTCCAGGGAGCTGTTCTTACTACCACTTGTTTTCCTGAGTAACCCGCAGGTCATCATGCGTCGGGGAACCAATAAAGCTGCTGATTATTGGGGACTCGGAGTCTTGATTTTCGAGATGCTGGTGGGCGACCCTCCCTTCAAGTCGCTCACAGGGGACCCCTGGGATACCTTCCGAAGAACCCTGTCAGGTCGATTCTTTGTGCCCAACTTCATCTCAGACAGAGCAGCAGACCTTATCTTCAAGCTGCTGCAGGTACGGAAACAAAGCATTACAAATATCTCAATATAGGCTAAAGGGACTTGCTCAGAAAACCCTGTCTGGTTGTTTCTTTGTCGCCAACTTGGTCCCAGAAGAGGCAGCAGACAGTATTTCCAAGCTGCTGCAGGTACAGAAACGAAACATTAAAATATCTGAGTATAGGCCAAAGGGAGTTGCTCAAAGGACCCTGTCAGGTCATTTCTTTGTCCCCAACTTGGTCCCAAAAGAGGCAGTATACCTTATTTTCAAGCTACTTGCAGATGCGAAACAAAACATTAAAATATCTGAGTATAGGCCAAAGGGAGTTGCTTAAAGAACCCTGTCAGGTCGTTTCTGTGTCCCTAACTTCATCCTCCCTCTCACCCTACCTAATGTTTTCACCCTCACCCTCACTAATGTTTTCATCCTCACCCTCACCATACCCAATGTTTTCACCCTCACCCTCACTAATGTTTTCATCCTCACCCTCACCATACCCAATGTTTTCACCCTCACCCTGTTCTACGGGTGGTCATGTTTTCACCCTCACCCTCACCCTACCTAATGTTTTCACAATCACACTCACCCTACCTAATGTTTTCACACTCACACTCACCCTACCTAATGTTTTCACGCTCACACTCACCCTACCTAATGTTTTCACACTCACACTCACCCTACCTAATGTTTTCACACTCACCCTCACCCTACCTAATGTTTTCACACTCACCCTCACCCTCACCCTACCTAATGTTTCACACTCACCCTCACCCTACCTAATGTTTTCACACTCACCCTCACCCTACCTAATGTTTTCACACTCACCCTCACCCTCACCCTACCTAATGTTTTCACCCTCACCCTCGCCCTCACCCTACCTAATGTTTTCACCCTCACCCTCACCCTACCTAATGTTTTCACCCTCACCCTCACCCTCAGCCTACCTAATGTTTTCACCCTCACCCTCACCCTACCTAATGTTTTCGCCATCACCCTTGCCCTACCTGATGTTTTCACCCACACCCTCGCCCTCACCCTACCTAATGTTTTCACCCTCACCCTCACCCTCAGCCTACCTAATGTTTTCACCCTCACCCTCACCCTCACCCTCACCCTCAGCCTACCTAATGTTTTCACCCTCACCCTACCTAATGTTTTCACGCTCACCCTCACCCTACCTAATGTTTTCACCCTCAACCTCAACCTCAACTTTCCCCCACCTAATGTTTTCACCCTCACCCTCACCTGCACCAGCACCCTACCTAATGTTTTCACCCTAACCATCACCCTCACCCTCACCCTACCTAATGTTTTGCACCCTCACCTTCACCCTATCTAATGTTTTCACCCTCACCCACACCCTCGCCCTACCTAATGTTTTACCCTCACCCTCACCCTACCTAATGTTTTCACACTCACACTCACCCTATCTAATGTTTTCACACTCACACTCACACTCGCACTCACCCTACCTAATATTTTCACCCTCACCCTCACCCTACCTAATGTTTTCACCCTCACCCTCACCCTACCTAATGCTTTCACCCTCACCCTCACCCTCATCCTCACCCTACCTAATGTTTTCACCCTCACCCCTACCCTACCTAATGTTTTCACCCTCACCCTCACCCTAACGGAATGGTTTCACCCTCACCCTCATCGCACCCTACCGATTTGTCCACCCCCACCCTCCCCCGCACCTACCTAATGCTTTCATTCAACCTCACCCGCATCCGCATCCTCACCCTACCTAATGTTTTCACCCTCACCCACACTCTCACCCTACCTAATGCTTTCACCCTCACCCTCATCCTCACCCTACCTAATGTTTTCAACCCTCCAACCTCACCCACATAAATATTTGTTAACCCTCACACCCGCACCCCTCAGCCTACCTAATAGGTGCACCCGCACCCTCACACTACCTAATGTTTTTCATTCACCCCTCACCCTCATTCTCCCCTACCTAATATTTTCAATTTCCACCCTCACCCTCACCCTCAACCCTCCGTCCTCAACCCTACATTAATGTTTTCACCCTCACCTTCACCCTACCTAATGTTTTCACCCTCATCCTCACTCTACCTAATGTTTTCACCTTCACCCTCACCCGAACTAATGTTTTCACCCTCACCCTCATCCTCACCCTACCTGATGTTTTCACCCTCACCCTCATCCCCACCCTACCTGATGTTTTCACCCTCACCCTCATCCTCAGCCTACCTAATGTTTTCACCCTCACCCTCACCCTACCTAATGTTTTCACCCTCACCCTCATCCTCAGCCTACCTAATGTTTTCACCCTCACCCTCAGCCTACCTAATGTTTTCACCCTCACCCTCACCCTACCTAATGTTTTCACCCTCACCCTCATCCTCAGCCTACCTAATGTTTTCACCCTCACCCTCACCCTACCTAATGTTTTCACCCTCACCCTCGTCCTCACCCTCACCCTCACCCTACCTAATGTTTTCACCCTCACCCTCATCCTCACCGTACCTTATATTTTCACCCTCACCCTCACCCTACCTAATGGATTCACCCTCACCCTCACCCTACCTAATGTTTTCACCCTCACCCTACTTAATGGATTCACCCTCACCCTCACCCTACATAATGTTTTCACCCTCACCCTACCTAATGGATTCACCCTCACCCTGTGGCGCAGGTGAGCCCGGAGAAGCGCCTTGGCTCGGGTCCTACAGGAGCCCAGGAGATTCGCGACCACCCCTGGTTTGCAAGCATTGATTGGGTTGCCTTGGAGGCTAAGCAGCTGGTAGCGCCCTTTAAGCCCAAGTAGGTGGCTGGTTGTAGTTGACTGGGAGGGGTGGATGTTGGGTTTGTGTGGTGCAGTTTTATAGTCAGGGGTTGAGGTAACTGTGTGCATATGGTCTTGTGTATGCGCATGCGTACAGGTTGGAGCAACTGTGTGCATAGGGGTTGTCGTATGCGTATGCGTATGGGTTGGGGTAAATGTGTGCATAGGGGTCGTCGTACGCGTGTGTGTACAGGTTGGGGTAAATGTGTGCATAGGGGTCGTCGTATGCTTGTGTGTACAGGTTGGGGTACATGTGTGCATAGGGGTCGTCGTATGCGTATGCGTATGGGTTGGGGTAAATGTGTGCATAGGGGTCGTCGTATGCGTGTGTGTACAGGTTGGGGTAAATGTGTGCATAGGGGTCGTCGTATGCTTGTGTGTACAGGTTGGGGTACATGTGTGCATAGGGGTTGTCATATGCGTATGTGTACAGGTTGGGGTAAATGTGTGCATAGGGGTCGTCGTATGCGTGTGTGTACAGGTTGGGGTAAATGTGTGCATAGGGGTCGTCGTATGCTTGTGTGTACAGGTTGGGGTAAATGTGTGCATAGGGGTCGTCGTATGCGTGTGTGTACAGGTTGGGGTAAATGTGTGCATAGGGGTCGTCGTATGCTTGTGTGTACAGGTTGGGGTACATGTGTGCATAGGGGTTGTCATATGCGTATGTGTACAGGTTGGGGTAAATGTGTGCATAGGGGTCGTCGTATGCGTGTGTGAACAGGTTGGGGTAAATGTGTGCATAGGGGTCGTCGTATGCTTGTGTGTACAGGTTGGGGTACATGTGTGCATAGGGGTTGTCATATGCGTATGTGTACAGGTTGGGGTAAATGTGTGTATAGGGCTTGTTGTATGTGTATGCCTGTGTGTAAAGGTTGGGGTTAATGTGTGCGTAGGGGTTGTCACTCGTTTAACAACCTGAAGTGGTGCAGGCTGCTGTAGGGATAATCATGATATTCCTAGGCAGTCAGGATGGCCCATGCCTGTATTGCTATTCTGCGCTTGAGAATGACAAGTCCTTCATTCCATTCTATCATCCTTTCTTGCAAACCCTAAGATCTATGTTGTACTTCTGACGCTTTTCCCCCGAATTGAAGGCCTCGATGTGACCCCAGCACGACGCGCTGCCTCCTGAGCCCCACAGAGTGTGAAGCGCGGAGCCCGAGGGGGTCGGGGGGGTATTTCTGACTAATTTAGCCGGATCCATGCATCGCCATGCAGTAACGGAATGGCGACGTGTCACACAAAACGATAAGTGACTTCCAACAGTCAGCAGCATATCCTGCCCTCCTAGAATCTCGCCTTGGAAAAATGGAAACAGTGTTTGAAACCTCTCTTGATGCCTCTAAACCCCGCTGTGCTGCTGCTCCCCCCCCCCCCCCCCCCCCCCCCCCCCCCCCTACCCCTGCTCCGCACCCTCCCATATACCCACCCTACTACCCAACCTCCCACTGCTCCACCCCCCACCCCCCCCGACCCCACCCCTGCTCCGCACCCACCCATAGTCCCTCCCACCCATATACCCACTCTACAAACCAATCTCCCACTGCTCCACCCCCCACCCCCCCGACCCCACCCCTGCTCCGCACCCACCCATATACCCACTCTACAAACCAATCTCCCACTGCTTCACCCCCCCACCCCCCCGACCCCACCCCTGCTCCGCACCCACCCATATACCCACTCTACAAACCAACTCTCACTGCTCCGCAGGATTCGCAATCCATTGGACACCTCCAACTTCGACAACTTTGACGGCTGTGATTCCGATCCCCCAGCCGTGAACCCGAAGAATGCGGAAAAACACGCGCAATGGAATGAACTTTGGACGTGGATCTAGCAAAACAAGAGTGATCTAGCATAGCAACGGTGATCTAGCATATCACCAGTGGCTTAGCACAGCACCAGTGATTTAGCATTACACGAGTGATCTAGCATAACACGAGTGGCTTAGCAGAACACCGGTGATTAAGCATAACACAAGTGATCTAGCATAACACCAGTGGCTAGCATAACACCGGTGATCTAGAATAACACGAGTGATCTAGGGTAGTAACTGTGATTTAGCATATCACCAGACTCAATGCGTTGGCTTTTTGACGAGCAAATACTTTAGCAGAGTCTAGTGTCATGGTGGTAGTGGATAGGCTAGTGATTTAAAATGAGAGCAGTCCTGATACATAGGCGGATTGACAAGCAAATGCTTTAGCATATTCTAGTGTTTTTGGTGGGAGAGGGTAGGCCAGTGTTTTGGTGATCAACGTGGGTTTTTGGTGGAGCCCCCCCCCCCTTCTTGGGGGGCGTGAGCCCCCGGATATATTTGCCCCATGGTCAGATTGTTCGCATGTTACCCTGGCCGTTACTGGCCCCTGGTCATGTCGTAAACCCGGCTTCAGTCCGCTACACTTGATTCAGGTGCCACCTGTCGCTCCGATAGCCAACACTCACCGCCAATTATCCACGTCGCTTGCGATGCGCCTAGGACTTGTTGACATCACACCACTGTGGGCCGTGGACTTGCAAGCTTGGCAACTCTTGGTGACTAGGTAGTCCCAAGTCAGTCACCGACCCCATGGGGGGTCTGTAGTTTACCCATACTTTAGACCCCCTTGGAGATACTTGACAATAAAAGGCTTTTCGGCTGGGTATTCCTGCACCTTCTAAGCCATTTGCCATAGCTAGTTGAGGTGCTCCTGCATTTATCACACTGACTATTGTGTGGGCTGCGCGTAGCAGCTTCTAGTCAGCTCCCTTTCATTGTCCTTGAGCCAAGCCTTAAATTAGCAAGCGCCTGAAAGCTCACATGACTGGCATTCCAATGCAGAACAACACGCTGGGCTTGACCCATCCGAAAGCTAATAAAGCTGGCTGGAAGCTGTCATGCGTAGCCCCCAAAAGAAACAGTGGTCTAGCAGGTCTTGATTGAGCCATCTTGGCAAGCTCGGGCCTAGGAGTTCTGCTTGCAACAAAAGCAAGCATTTACATAGCAATACAAGTCTTCTGTTTAGTTCTCGTGGTCAAGATGATTACGCTTTCCCAGAAATGTAGGTGCCCGTGTTGGGGGGCATCATATTAAGTGCTAATAAATAAAATAGTATGCCTTATTATGAGGCGTCTGGTTGAGGGGTGCAGCCCGTTTGCTCGCACTGTGGGGCATCACTTGGAGTTGTACACTCGGCGCCTTGGTAGTTTTAGGGTGCTACGTTAGAGCTTTGTGTGGTTGCTTTTGGAGCCATTAAGGCTTGGAGCACCCCGTTTCGACGACTGGCTCGATGGTAGAGCACGTCGAAATAAGAAGGTGGGGGGTTTGGATCCCTACGGGTGCGCTTCAGTGATAGCGGTCGCTGTCAACCGCCATGGTAGCTTTGTCCAGATTAAGTGGCAGCCCGTTCTCTACCGCCGTAAGACAGAGCTCCCTTAATACCACGCCCCACCGGGCGTTATCATTACTTAAGGCTTGTGGCACCCCGGAGGCTACTAGGAGCACCAAGGTGCTACGTCAAGGCACAGGTTCCTTGTCATACAACAAACTGGTGTCTGTGGCCATCATGCCAGCTGCAGGCACCTGCTGGTCCCTGACATTTATACATGTCCGCACCTACCAACGTAATTATTTTCCTTTATGAGCAACAGCTTCTAGGCAGCTCCCTAAGCTAGCCACTGGGCTACGCCTCAAGATTTCAAGAATACTGGAAGGCTGATTATGACAGCTTCCTGATGCACTACGCTGCTTTAGGATTGACTGTAGAAAAACAGGGAAGCTGCCTAGAAGCTGCTGGCCATAAATATAGCCGTAAAGAAAAGCCACGGTACCTGCTATCTCTTTTTTCGGGGCCGGCTACGTATTGTGGCTATTTTGAACCTGCGCGCGCATCTGTCATCCATGAGCTCAGCTTGTATTTTCAGTTACCTGTAGCAGCTTTTAGGTAGCTCCCTGAGCCAGCCATTTGGCTAAGCCCCAACATTTCAACATTACCGGAAAGACAATAATGTCAGCTTCCATGCGCACAATGTTGCTATAGGTTTGGCTGGGTAGCTAGGTAGGGGAGCTGCCAAGAAGCTGCAGCAGATACTTGATAAGAAAAACTATGCCCTGGAGTATTAAGATATGAGACATTCACAAGTTCTCGTACAATTTGATTTGTTGCATGGTTCTTCAGCCAACTATGGGCTGCTCACCGTCTGCCAATTCCTACCCCCCCCCCCCCCCCCCCCCCCCCCCCCCCCCCCCCCCCCCCCGTGCGATACCCACAGAAACCAGTGAGCATACTGAGCGTAAATATACTAAATGGTACGCCTATTCACGAGGCGTGAAGTTGAGGGGGGCAGCCAGTTTGCTCGCACTGGGGCCAATCACCGATACTGTGCTTATTACTTTCTGAGTCCATGGAGTGACTGTGAGCAGGGACTGTGGCTAATCAGCCTCTGATCAGCCTCTAGCATCAGCCTCCAGGCTGCTCACCGGCAGTGGCCTGAGTCAGCATGGGTAGCAGAAGCACCCGAGTGCAGGATACAATCACGTGGGTGAAGATAGGTGAAAGACAAGCAGGGTTGTGTGGATCAATTTTGCTGTGTTGGATTGTGCTTGCACTGCTCACTGTGTTTGTCCTGCCTACTCAAATGTATGGATCCAGTCTATTTAGACTACCGGGCTATGCATGGGCTGTAGCATCTGTATGTGTGTTCCAGTCCAGGTGTAGTGCTATAGGATTAAGAGACTTGTGCAACTTGAACTTGGTTACATGGTGTATGCGAAGGATGACGTGATTTCATTTATCTTCTGAACCTTGCCTGTGAAAGCGTCGACCAAATGCATGTGCTTTCTATTTGTCGTCTTGTTGGTGGAGGATGGAAATTCCTTGTGGGTGAATGCCTTGTTGAATATCCTGTGGATGGAGGATGGAATAACCTTTTACCTATAATAAAAATGCGATAAGAATCGCACAATTAAATTACAATCCCATGTGGGATGAGAATTTAATTTTAATCGTATATGGCCGTATGGGGTAATTAAATTATCACTTTAGCGCAAACTCATGGCCCCCGTCGGTAAAATGATTGTTTGGGGTGTTATCCCTTCCTACCATGGTTGGGCAAGTCCATTTAGCCCCTGGACTGTTACATACATACACACTTGTATCACATGTTGCTCCCTTATGTCAGGCTTCCATACTGCCAAGTGCTACGAGCGAGATTGCAAAACTATTTGTTGCAGTTTCTTGGTTTCGTCTCAGTGCAGCTTAAATCGAGCAAACTAAGCATAGTGTAAGATTAATTAAAGCACGCTGAGCATGTCACTTTCTGCTGACGTGCTATGTTGAGTTCACGTGCTATGCTGTCCTGGTCTTCACCCTCTTCATCGTCGGAATAATGGTCGCTAGGGTCATTCCCCGCCCCTCCATTATATCCTATATCTCCCCCTTGGCCCACCCCTCCGCCCCCGTTGGGGTTAGTGGTTAGGGAGCTGGTTCGGATTAGGGTGGAGGTTATGGTTGGGATTGTTGTCATCATCCTTCCCTTCTTCATTGGACGAATGGTCACTAGGATCCTTTCCCGCCCCTCCATTGGGCCCCATGTCTCCACCTAGACCAGGGTTGTTCAGTTGGACGCATTTTACAGCCTGCGTCTTGAGATGCAAACAATTTCGTAGCCTGCGTCCTGAGACGCAACCGACCCGCAACCCGACCCATTACCGACCCGTAGCCTGCGTCTTGCGGCGCAGCTTGAGGCGCATCGGTCCCTTCGGTTATGCATCTGCGACGCAGGACGTGGCGTCCTGGACAACCCTGCCCGACCTCCCTCTTCGGTGTTCGGGTCTAGGTAAGGGTAGGACAGGCCGCGCGGTTTTGCGGTTCTTTCGAAAAAATATGGTGATGCCCGTTTCGAATGGCTCAATGGTTGAGCTCCTTGGAAGCAGAAGGTGCGGGGTTCGACCCCCCACGGGTGCGCTTTGGTGTTCACGGTCGCTGACAGCCGCCGTGGTAGCTTTGTCCTGGTCAAGTAGCTGCCCGTTCCCCGAGGAATTCCACCTCAGAAGGTGAGTCTCCGGACTCAAACCAGCTCAAACCAGCGACACCGAGGATTTAGTTCGAATGGCGTTGCCACTCCTACAAAATAGTTTTGTGCACTTACTTACTATATGTCAATTAACGATCAACCTCCATCTCACCTAATGGGTTTGGGAGTATCCCTCCCCTCCATAATAAAGTACGGTATGGGGCACCATAAGAGACGGGTGTGTCTTCTGACTGTACTCAAGATGTACCGTACCTTACTACCTTAAGGTCGGTTGAGTGGTTGAACCTCATTCTACATGACTGTACTCAAGATATACCGTACCTTACTACCTGAAGGTCGGTTGAGTGGTTAAACCTCATTCTACAAGGTAGCTATCTACACGTTGACACACGCACTACTAACTGGGATGGGTCATACCGTCTTATTGCAGCTCATCGGTGATAGGTACGAAGCCGACTAGAATCTTCAGACTTAGCAGGGACCGTTTGCAGTTAGAGGCGTCCTGGTTGTAGTTGTTGAGGTTTGCTACCCCAGCGCAAGCTCTTTTTTACAACTAGTAGAAGGCGAACTGGAGTAATTCCAACTGGTGCAAGGTCAATATATATGTGTGTGTCTGGTATGTAAGTAACTAAGTACATATTCCGTTATAATAACATGAACCGGGAATCATCAAATAAACACTAGATTAAGCGGTAGTCTGGATATTGCTGATTGTATGATTTAAATGTACTAATGTAGGATTAATGGGCCGTCCTGACAACGTTGAATAACCACAATCTTAATTATGCTTCCTGTACCCTAGCGTTCCTTTCAATAGTTGTACGGTACACTAGTGGTAGGCAGGCCCGTTTGTTTGTATAAACGGAATTTTACCCCAGGAGTTGGGTCTCCCGACACAAACCAGCGGCACCGAGGATTCAGTTCAAATGGTGTGGCCACTCATATAAAAGAGAGAATCCTACAGAAGTGAGAAGACTAATTGTCCTCTATCTGACAAAACAGTCCTTGATTCCTAGTATACCAGCCACAATACAGGACAGCAGGGCCGTCTGCTGTCTCCCTGTTGCCCTCGTTTTATTCTTCAGATCCAGCCAGCTTCACCCAGGTTCACCCGGCTTCACCCCGTTTACCCCCCTCCCGCCCCCTGCTCCCGCCCCCGCCCCGGCCACCACGGCACGGGCCCCCACACCCCCACGCTTAAAAAACAGACTTACCAGACTTATCAGAGCTAGCCAGAAGGTGGAAGTCAGCAAGCCCACTCACGTCCCGAACCGACAAGTGACAGCAGACACTCAGATTCCTGACCTGACCAGTTCTTGCTCTGCTTTCATTTTCCACGTAGCCGCGCCGCTGTGCAGTCTTATCCTGTGCCTTGCGCAAGCTATTACCTGCTCCAATACTGCATAGAGATTCACGAGAATCCCCCCTTTCCCACGCCTTCGCCCTTGCTCCCGCCCTTGGACATCCAAGCGCAAAGCTTGCGCTTCTTCTTAGGACCTTCATGTCTAGCGGCCTGAGGCATCGCAGCGTTATGGGGTCGCAGCAGAACGGTAAGCTCGTCCGCTCCATTCGAGTGAGTCTTTTTCAGCGGTTTGAAAGCCCCAGTCCCACCGACTCCCATGCTGCATTCCACCGACTCCCATGCTACATAATACAAACGCATTTCCGAAGAAGGCGAGAAGCCTGCATGCCTGGAGCCATGTAAAGAAGTTCAAATTCGAGTTCATCGACTCACCTGCTGTTGCCCACAAGACTTTATCAAGTAGCACTAGAGCACTTTTTGCCCATAAGACTTTATCAAGTAGTATTTTAGCTGCCTGTAACACTCTATCGTCACAGGCTGCTTTTGCTTTGGACGCTGATGTGACTGCCTTGGACAACTAGCCTTCAAGTTCAATTTCATGTGTCCATGCTGCTTCCCATGGGACTTGGCAGAGTCTCCCACTGTTTTCCCCTTGAATGTTGATATCAATGACCAAGATGGCTAGCAGCCTTCATGGCTGGAGCCATGTAACCAATTTCAAGTTCATGTGTCCACGCTACTGCAAACGGGAACTTAAATTGACTGTTTCCCCAAATCCATGGTAACAGGGAAGTTAGCCCCCACATGTGTTACACCTACACCCTGACCCCTAAACCCTCAATCCTTAAACCCCCTAAAAGACGCACCCTAAATTCAAAATCTAAACCAGTAAATCACAGCCCTAGCCCCCCTAACCCCCCTAACCCCCTAAACTTAATCAGGGGCTAACTTAACTGGGAGCTAACTTTCCCCGGACAGATCCATGTCTGTTTGCTCAAATGTTGGAACCCATGACACAAAGGAGACATGAAAGATTCTCACATGTTGCTGTTGCTCTGAATGTTGATATAAGTGATATGAAAAACGGCGTGTATCCTACATGAAAAACAGTGGCTTTCAGCGGACAAAGTTCACCATGCCTCCTCGTAGATGCTGGCGCTTTTGTTTTTGTATTTGCGTATGGGCTTTTCCATTTGTTTTTGCATTTGCTTTTTTGCACCTGTAATTGCATTTGCGTTTGCATTTGTTTTTGAATTTGCATTTGTTTTTATGCATTTGTGTTTGAATTTTGCGTTTGCATTTGTATTCATGCATTTGTGTTCACATTTGCATTTGTTTTTTTGCATTTGTAATTGCATTTGCGTTTGAATTTGTTTTTGAATTTGCATTTGCTTTTGCGTTTGCATTTGTTTTTATGCAATTGTGTTTGCATTTGCATTTGGGTGAAGCTGGCTAGAGTCCAGTATGCCCGCAGAAAACAGTAGCCATTATCTTATATTATCCTCCTCCTAAAAACTTGCTTTGCTTTAGTTGATTATGTTACTGCTGGAGGCTGCAAGCAGCCTTGAAGGCTGGAAACCAAGTAACCAAGTTCAAGTTCAAATGTATTAGTTTAAGAGTACCTCATGCCATACCTCACCTCACACCATGTGGCAAGGTATGGTATGACTGAGGCAAACCATAACTCACCACACACTAGACCAGACCATACCGTACTACACACTGACACGGTCATCACCAGGCATGACCATACAATACCATACTAAATCTCACCACACACCAATGCTGCATGCAAAACTGTTTTGAGTCCATAAGGATACCATTATCATCATTTACAGAATATCATCATGCTGCTGCAAACGGGAACTTGGATTGACTGTTTTCCCAAATCCATGGTAGTGGGGAAGTTAGCCCCCAGTTAAGTTAGCCCCCACATGCGCTACACCTACAACCTGACCCCTAAACCCTTAACCCGACCCCCCCCTAAAACCTATAACCTAAATTCAAAATCTGCTAATGCTACGCAGGGGACTTGGCTGAGTGGTTGCTCCACAGAGAGTCTAGAGCAGAGGATACCAGAAGCATGAAGCCATCATCATCATTTACAGAATATCATCATGCTGCTACGTGGTGGTTGGCCCCAGTGAAAGCAAACAGACTGGCCCCCTCAACCTCACGCCTCGTAACAAGGCGTACTATTAATTAATTAATTCATTTATTCATGTTGCTACGCAGGGGACTTGACTGAGTCCTTGCTCCAAGGAGAGTATAGAGCAGAAGAGCAGCAGGATGCTCCACGGCATCATACCACAGCCGTTGAAGTGGTTAGCTCGTGTTGCTGGTGCTTGTACCCATTGCTAAGTAAGTTCAAATTCCGCTGATACTTTTGCTGTTGGTGCTGGTGCGGGTGCTGGTGCCCATTGCTAAGTAAGCTCAAATTCCGCTGATGCTTTTGCTGCTGGTGCTGGTGCTGGTACCCATTGCTAAGTAAGTTCAAATTTTGCTGATGCTTTTGCTGTTGGTGCTGGTGCGGGTGCTGGTACCCATTGCTAAGTAAGTTCAAATTCCGCTGATGCTTTTGCTGCTGGTGCTGGTGCGGGTGCTGGTACCCATTGCTAAGTAAGTTCAAATTCCACTTGTGCTGCTGGTGCTGGTACCTATAGCTAAGCAAAAGTTCAGAGTCCGCTTATGCTGCTGGTGCTTGAACCCATAGCTAAGCAAAAATGCAGATTCTGTGTGTGCTGTTGGTGCTGGTACCCATTGTAGAGAAAGTTCAGATTCCGTGTGCTGCTGGTGCTCGTGCCCGTTGTAGAGAAAGCTCAGATTCCCCTTGTGCTGCTGCTGCTGCTGCTGCTTGTACCCATTACTAAGTAAGTTCAAATTATGCTTGTGCTGCTGGTGCTGGTACCCATAGCTAAGCAGAAGCTCAGATTCCCCCTGTGCTGCTGGTGCTGGTACCCATCGCTAAGGAAGTTCAAATTACGCTTGTGCTGCTATTGCAGGGACTCAATGTTGAAAAAGTTCAAATTCCTCACTCTTCCTGGTGTTGCTGATGTTGCTGCGTTGTTCTTTTTAGAGTGAGAGTGCTAATATTGCTCAGTTGTCCCGCTAGGTACGCCTTGAAAACACGGGGCGGTGGTAGCACGTTTGTGTTGGGAGTTAGACACATTTTGTTTGCTGTATAGCGGGGGGTGTTCAAGAAGTATTTTTTCGACACCCACGCTATGAAGTTTATTTTTTAGCCCTGACCCCCCCCCCCCCCACCCCCACCCCCCACCCCCCCCTCTCCCCCCATTGGCTTAAAAGGCCAATATCTTCCTCACCAATTATAATTAGGTTATGAAAAGAGACGATTAACAGCGTGCGCTTCCCCACATACTATTTGAACACCCCCTGCTGTAAAGTCATTGTTAGCGTTTTAGGTACTCAGAGCAGGAGTGACCTTCGCAGTGTGTTTATTTCGTATTTATGTAGGCCAGGTTGACTAGCTACTTGGGCTACTCAAGCCTGGTGTCAGGACTGTTAGGTAGCCATTGCATGGCGGAGCGCGAAGCCCGGGGCCTGGAGGGGTCGGGGGTTTCATGCAACGGCGGAATAAAAAACCCTGGCTTGCTCCTGTTGATCCTCACATGGATACTTGCGTTCAGTCTGTGATTTCATAGCTTTTCTTTTCAGCTACCAGCAGCAGTTTCTAGGCAGCTCCCCTTACCTGCTACCCAGTAAAGCGTATGCCAACAAAGTGCATCCGGCTGCTGACAGAATTATCCTTCCAATTCTGTTGAGATCTCGGGGCTTAATTCAGTGCCCGGCTCAGGGAACTGCCTAGAAGCTGCTGCTCGTAGCTGAAAAGAAAAGCTGTAAGACAAGTGTATGCATGGTTCTGAGAGTATTTGGGTATATTTTCCGGGGTCAGAAAAACTGCTAGTGGCACCCCGGAGGCTACTAGGAGCACCATGGTGCTACGTAAACAGACCTGTTCCTGTCCTTAGAAAACCCTTGTGGTGCTCCTCACAACGTAACTTGTGTTTTGTACAGACATGTGTATGCATGGGTCTGAGAGTCTTTGAGTTTTCTTTTGGGGGTCAGAAAATCTGCTAGTGTCACCTCGAAGGCTACTAGGAGCACCATGGTGCTAGGTAAAGAGACCTGTTCCTGTCCTTAAAATAACCCTTGTGGTGCTCCTCACACACACACACACACACACACTGTGCAGGCCCCCCACTGTGCCCCCCCCCCCCCCCCACCCCCCCCCCCGCCCCCCCCCCCCCCCCACCCCCCCACACCCACACCCACACACCCACACATGCACACACAAACGCCCTCAGCCCCACCCCCACCCCCCATGCTTCTTTGCTCTCACAGGCTACCTCATGGCTTGTATGAACACCTACTGGCCAGCTCCATTTAACATGTCATTGTTACAGGTAATACAATTGTTACAGGTAATTTTATTGTTACAGGTGATATAATTGTTACAGGTTATCTAATTGTAACAAGTTATCTAATTGTTACAGGTGATATAATTGTTACAGGTTATCTAATTGTAACAAGTTATCTAATTGTTACAGGTGATATAATTGTTACAGGTTATCTAATTGTTACAGGTGATATAATTGTTACAGGTGATATAATTGTTACAGGTGATATAACTGTTACAGGTGATATAACTGTTACAGGTGATATAATTGTTACAGGTGATATAATTGTTACAGGTTATCTAATTGTTACAGGTGATATAATTGTTACAGGAGATATAATTGTTACACGTGATATAATTGTTACAGGTGATATAATTGTTACATGCAATTTTATTGTTACAGGTTATCTAATTGTTACAGGTTATCTAATTGTGACAGGTTATCTAATTGTTACAGGTGATATAATTGTTACATGTAACATAATTGTCACAGGTTATCTAATTGTTACAGGTAGCACCAACTTAGGGCCCCCGTAAAAAGATTTTTTGGGTTTCCTCAGTTCTTTTTCTATTTAGCCCCTCCTAATTCCAAGGTTGGGCAAGTCATTTTAGCCTATGTGGCTACCCCCTGGACAGTAAGAAACAAACACAGGTACCCCCCCCCCCCCCCCCCCCCCCCCCCCCCCCTCCTCTCTCTCTCTCCAACTCTTTCTTTCTCTGCCCCCCCCCCCCCCCCCCCCTAATTTCAGCCCGTCTCTCGCTTCATCTCTGTCTCTCTCCGCCCCCTCCCCTTCCCCCTTGTACTTTCAGTCCATATCTGTCTCCATCTCTGTCTCTCTCCGCCCCCTCCCCTTTCCCCTTGTACTTTCAGTCCATCTCTATCTCCATCTCAGTCTGTCTCAGACCCCTCCCCTTCCCCCTTGTACTTTCAGTCCATCTCTATGTCATCTCTGTCTCTCTCAGACCCCTCCCCTTCCCCCTTGTACTTTCAGACCATCTCTCTATCCATCTGTCTCTCTGTCTCTTTTCCCTCCTGTACCTTTTCTCAATCTCTCTCTCCCTCCCCTCCACTTACCTCCTATTTACCAGTGCCCCTCCCACCCTCCCTCACCTATCCTCCTTAATGTGAGCATCCTACCTTACACACGATGACACCCATCCCCTTATACCCCTACATCCCTACACCCCCTACACCCCTACACCCCTACACCAACATCCAACCCTACACACGGTGATATCCATCCCCTTACACCACCATACCCCCTACACCAACGTCCAACCTTACACACGGTGATATCCATCCCTGCACACATCCCCTTACACCCCGCCACCCCCAAACCAACATCCAACCCTACACACGGTGATACCCATCCCTACATACACCCCCTTACACCCCGCCACCCCCACACCAACATCCAACCCTACACACGGTGATACCCATCCCTACATACATCCCCTTACACCCCGCCACCCCCACACCAACATCCAACCCTACACACGGTGATACCCATCCCTACATACATCCTCTTACAACCCGCCACCCCCCACACCAACATCCAACCCTACACACGGTGATACCCATCCCTACATACATCCCCTTACACCCCGCCACCCCCACACCAACATCCAACCCTACACACGGTGATACCCATCCCTACCTACATCCCCTCACACCCCGCCACCCCCACACCAACATCCAACCTTGCTCACGGTGATATCCATCCCTACATACATCCGTACATATATCCTCTTACACCCCCAAACCTCCGACACCAACATCCAACCTTACACACGGTGATATCCATCCCTACATGCATCCCTACATCCATCCCCTTACACCCCCATACCCCCTACATCAACATCCAACCTAACACACGGTGACATGCTAAGCAGTGGGAGTCCCTGAAGCAGCAGTCTCGTACTCATTACTAAACTGGAAACGGACCACAACCGGTTACACATATTTTGAAGTGGTGAATTTGGTCCACAAACGGTTAGATCTAGCCAAATCCACCCCTTCATACTATGTTGAAGGGCTTAATTAACCCCTTTATTTCATGTTTAACCGGTTGTGGTCCGTTGCCATTTTAGTAGTGACAGTCGTACAATATGGATGACCCCAAGTACTCACTGCCCCCTCACTTCACGTCTTCTACGTCTCCCTCCCCCTCTCTGTCTGTTCCCTCCCCTTCCCTGCTGTCCCCTAGACCCCCCCCTCTCCCCCCCCCCCCTCCCCCACACACTAACTCACTAGCCTGTTCCACTCCATCCAACCTCACACTCCTACATCCCTACGTTTAACCCTACCCCCCTACCCCCCTACCCCCTGCATCCAGCATATAACCTTACACCCCTACACATCCATCCCCTTACCCCCCTACACCCCTTACCCCCCTACACCCCTACATCCATCCCCTTACACCCCTACACCCCTTACCCCCCTACACCCCTACATCCATCCCCTTACACCCCTACATTCCTAAACCCCGACATCCCCACGTCAATCCGTACACCCCTACATACCCTTACATCCCTGCATCCCTACGTTTAACCCTACCCCCCTACCCCCCTACATCCAGCATATTACCTTACACCCCTACATCCATCCCCTTACACCCCTTACACCCCTTACACCCAGCATATAACCTTACACCCCAACATCCATCTATACACATGGTGACAGGCTGAGCGGTGGGAGGCCTTGCAAGAATTGGTCTCGGAGCCGTACAACGAGGACAATGCGGAGTACAAAGACACATTAAGGCGCTTGTGGGCACGTTCGTTTGATACGCCCTGTCCCCCGAGCCTCAAATCCAGCCAATGGACTGACATGGGATGGCAGGTGGGTTTTCTAATTTCTGCTCATTTAATTTAGGCTTGTTTCATTAACGCGCTTGTGGGCACATTCGTATGTTGCGCCCTCCCCCCCGAGCCTCAAAGCCAGCCACTAGACATACATATGGTGGCATGTGGGTTTGCTCATTTATTGGCAAAGCCCCCCCTTCTGGGGGGCGGGAGCCCCCAGTGTCACCTTGTTGTCCATCCGACCGACGACCGAGACGAAGCCTGATACATCAACCAACTGTCTCACAACTAACTGGTTTTGGTCTGCTCCATTCCGTTGTCCCCTGTCGTTCCGATAGCCAACACTGTCCGCCAATTTTCCGTGTCGCTTGCGACGCTGCTTAGGTCTTGCTTCATTCCCATTTCATTGAGGCAGGGCTTTTTTCCCGCTATATATAGGGATCGCTAGTTTTTACCCCGTTTTGGCGAAATTAAAGGTTTGCAAATGTTTTTTTGTGTGTGCCTTAAATGGCTAAAAAAAGCCATAACAGGCTATAAAAGCTACGAACAGCTGTAGAAAGCACTAAAACACTGTCCCTGGAGGTGGTCTAAAACCTGATACCTAGAAAAAACCCACACTTCCAGATTTGAAAAAAGCCCTGCCTTGAACGTCATTCTATTGAAATTTTTGCGGGCGCTCGTGTACCCCAGCCCCCCAAGCCTCAAAGTAGCCAATGGACACAAATAGGATGGCAGACGTGTTCTGCTCATTTGTTATTTCTGGTCGCAAACATGCTCATATACTCGTGCTCGCGCTCATTTCGTCCTCCCAAACTCAAACTTAAGCCCAACCCTTCCCCCAAACCCAACCACCCAAACCCAACCCCACAAACACAACCCCACAAACTAACCCCACAAACTCCAACCCCACAAACCCAACCCCACAAACCCAACATCCACAAACACGACCCCACAAACACACACCCAACAAACCACAACCCAACTCCACCAATCACAACGCCCACAAACACAACCCACCAACAGCACTCCCACAACACAACCCCCCAAACACAACACACCCACAAACACAACTCCACAATCACAACCCCACAAACCCACACTCACAATCACAACACCCACAACACACCCCACACACACAAGCCCTCAGCACCAAAACCCGCAAACCCAAGTGTAACGAACCCCACAAACACAACCCCACAACCACCACCTCCACAAACACAACCCCACAAGCCCACCCCCCAACCCCAACCGCCACAAACCCAGACCCCACAAAAGGGGGGGACGGAGCCCTACACCCCCACTAACCCTACCCCACTTCTCCAGACCCCCAAATATCCCAAACCCCACAAACACAACCCACCACACAACCCCACAACACAACAACCCAACAAACACAACCCCACAACACAACCCCTACAAACACAACCCCAACAACACCCCACAAACACAACCCGCGGAGACAACCCCGTCAAACAAACTCCCACAACACAACCCCACAACACACGAAGGAACCCCCATACCGGCACCGCCCACCCCTCAAATCAGCAACCCCCAAAACCCAACCCACAAACCCACCCCACAAACCAACCACAACCCAACTCCACTAACCCATCAACCCCACAAACAACAACCCACAAACACAACCCGCACTACAAAACCCATAAACACAACCCCACAACCCAACGCTCACAACCCCGAACCCACAAACCCAACCCCTACAAACCCAACCCACAACACAACCCCACAAACACAACCCCACTGCAAACACAACCTCTCAAACCCACCCCTCAAACAATAACCCAAACCCCCTCCCACAAACCACAAACCCCCAAACACACCCCACAACACAACCCACAAACACAACCCCACAACACAACCCCACACACAAAACAACCCCACAAACCCAACCCTCACTAACCTACCCCAAACCCTACCCCACAACCTACCCACTTATCCAACCCCACATATCCAAACCGACAAACCCAACCCCAAAACAACCCCACAAACCAACCCCACAAACACAACCCCACAAACACAACCCCACAAACACAACCCCGAAACACACCCCCAAACACAACCCCACAAACAGGGGCAACCCACAACACAACCCCACAACTACCCCAACCCCGCAAACACAACCCCACAAACACAACCCCACAAACCCAACCCCACAAACCCAACCCCACAAACCCAACCCCACAAACCCAACTCCACAAACACAACCCCACAAACACAACCCCACAAACACAACCCCACAAACACAACCCCACAAACCACAACCCCACAAACCCAACCCCACAAACACAACCCCACAAACCCAACCCCACAAACACAACCCCACAAACACAACTCCACAAACCCGACTCCACAAACACAACCCCACAAACACAACCCCACAAACACAACCCCACAAACACAACCCCAACAAACACAACCCGCAAACACAACCCCAAAACACAACCCCACTTATCCAACCACACACCGCCACTTATCCAACCCCACAACCCCCCCGCAAACCCAACCCCACAAACACAACCCCCACAACACAACCCCACAACCCAGCCCACAAACATAACCCCAACCCCACAAACCAACCCCACAACCTCAAAAACCACAACACAACCCCACAAAACACAACCCACAAACACACCCCACACACACAACCCCACAAACACAACCTCACAAACAAACCCCACAACACAACCCCCAAACACACCCACAACACACCCCACAACACAACCCACAAACCCAACCCCCCAAACCCACCCCACAAACCCTACCCCCAACACCTACCCCACAACCCTACCCCACTTACTCCACCCCCCCCCCCAAACCATTCCAAACCCTACAAACCCAACCCCACAAACACAAGCCCACACACCCACCCCACAACACAACCCCCAAACAACCCACAAACAAACCCTCAAACACAACCATCAAACAACCCCCCAAACCACCGCCCCCAAACACAACCCCACATACCCACCCCTCCCACACAACCACACACACCACCCCACAAACGCACCCACAACCCCAACCCACACACCCAACCCCACAACACCCAACTCCACACACCAACCCCCACAAACACCACCCACAACCCAACCCCACACACCACCCCATCGCCACAACCCAAACACAACACATACCCACAAACACAACCCCCCAAACACAGGCCCACAACACCCAACCCCCAAAACCCAACCCCAAACAGCGACCCCACAAACACAACTTCCACACCAACCCCACTCCACAACACAAAACAACCCACAAACCAACCCCACAAACACACCCCCCAAGTCACAACCCCAAAACAGGCAACCCCTCCTCACGGAACACCCCGCAAAACACAACCCCCTTATCCACCCCACAACCCAACCCCGCAAACCCAACCCCACAACCCAACCCCACAAACACAACCCCACAAACACAACCCCACAAACACAACCCCACAAACACAACCCCACAAACTCAAACCCACACACACAACCCCACAAACACAACCCCAGGTAAAAGGGGGGCCAAACACACCCCCAAACCAACCCACAACACAACCTTCACACCACCCCACAAACACAACCCCCACAACACAACCCCACCAACCACAACCCCACAGGCCCACACAACCCCACCCACACAACCCCACACAAACCCACCCCCACAAACACAACCCCCACCAACAACAGACCCACACCCCCAACCCCGGGTCAAAACAACGCCCCACCCCACCCCAACCAACACAACCCCACAAAACCACAACCCACACACACACCCTCTCCAAACAACCGCCGGGCACAACCACACCCCGAACACACAACTCCACCCCCAACCCCACAAACACCACCCCACACACAACCCCCACAGACAGCGTCACCCACAACAACAACCCCATCCAACGACACAACACACACCCACACACACCACCCCACAAAACCTACCCTCCCCACAAACCCTACCCCCCAACCACCCCCCTTATCCCCCCCACAAACCCACCCCACAAACCAACCCCCAACCCATCCCCACCAAAACCCCCCCAACAACACAACCCCACAAACACAACCCCACAAACACAACCCCACAAACACAACCCCACAAACACAACCCCACAAACACAACCCCACAAACACAACCCCACAAACCCAACCCCACAAACACAACCCCACAAACACAACCCCACAAACACAACCCCACAAACACAACCCCACAAACACAACCCCACAAACACAACCCCAAAAACCCTAACACACAAATCCAAATAATATCCATGCTCACGCTTGTGCTCATTTCGAAACCCATGCTCATGCCAAAGCTCATGCTAATACTCGTGCCCATAACAAAAATATACAAACCCTCCTGACTCCCCCTCCCCCCCCACCCCCCACCCCCCCTTCCCCTCGAGACCAGAGATTTGTTTCCGCAATGTATAGCTTTCGTTACTTCTAAACCCGTTTTGTCCCAAATTGCCGCTATGAAGAACCCAAATCCATGGCCCTAAATGGACCTAAAAAGACCTACAAAGGATAAGAAGCTATACAAACGGTAAGAAGCTATACAAACGATAAGAAGCTATACAAACGATAAGAAGCTATACAAACGATAAGAAGCTATACAAACGATAAGAAGCTATACAAACGATCAGAAGCTATACAAACGATACGAAGCTATACAAACGATAAGAAGCTATACAAACGATAAGAAGCTGTACAAATGCTGTCCCTGGAGGAGCCCTAAACCCATAGAGCTATACAATACCAACTTTCTGAACTGAAACGAAACCTGCTCATGATCAAACTCTTTCTTATTTTGTTTCCCACACTCATCCCTTGTGGGATGACGATATAAATGTAATTATTATATAAATGTAATTATTATATAAATGTAATTATTATATAAATGTAATTATTATATAAATGTAATTATTATATAAATGTAATTATTATATAAATGTAATTATTATTCTATAAATTAAATTATCACTGTAGCATGAACTCAGGCCCCCCGACAGTAAAATGATTGTTTGGGGTTCAGTTCATCAATGCCTTTTTTTAGCCCTTCCTGTCACCGTTGGGCAAGTCCCTTTAGCCTATTTAGCCTACCCCTGGACTGCAACATACTTGCTCATTTTGTTTCCCACACTCATGTTCTTCAGGGAGAAGATCCTGGAACTGATATTCGTGGCGCTGGTATGTTTGGTCTGCGCAACCTGCTGTTTTTTGCAGAGCATGAGGAGGCCACGTTCCGACGTCTGATGAAGAAGACTGATGGACAGCGATCGGATTGGGAGTATCCCTTTGCAGCAGCATCACTCAACATCACATTCACGCTTCTCCAGGTATGTGGATGTTGTGGTGTAGGTAGATAGAAACAGGCTACTTTGTCGCCACCCGAGTGATTGAGTGATGTTAACCTATTATGGGTTGACCCAGAATAGGGAAATAGAGGTGCATAGAAGCTGTCAAGCACTCTAGCATAGCCCCCCCCAAAACCTAAGTAAGAAGTCAAGCTTGTGTACACTCCAATCATATATATTCATTTTGTTACGTGTTGCGCAACTTGAGGTTATGCTCAACGGTTGAGCTGCAGTCAAACAACCGTGTAATGGTGTGTGTGCGACAAGAAATCATAACTGAGGTTGCAAGTGACGGACACACTGTTGGACACTTTCTTTGACGGAATTGCTACGGCGTTGTTGCACTGAGACCGTATTGAAATTGTGTGCACAAATATTCCTATGAATTGTGAATACATAAATGCATGTTCATACTGTAGCAAGAGACATACCGTTCAGCTTTCTGTTCCCAAACAATGTGAAGTTGTTTCTTTTGCACACTTTTGCAGAATATAAGACTGTTCAGTCTATATCGACTTTAGGTTCGTAGTACTAAGCATGAGAAAGTTGTGCGCAAGAACAAAACTACTTCTGTGTTTCGTACTCCTTCTTTACCAGCTTCGACATGACTTTCACACAATGTTACACACGGCTCGCTACCTAATGTTCTTGCATCATGCGTTTCCTTAAATCATCTCCTAAAAACAAGGAAGCACAAGTAACTATCTATCAAAACCCACCCTAAAACCATGCAGGTGTTAGACTTGTCAAAACACGTAGCACCTGTCACCACCCTAGCATCTCCTCTCCCCAACAGCCCCACCCCACCCCATACCAATCCATGCAGTTGTCAGACTTGTCAGAAGGAGTAGCACCTGTCACCACTCAGGCATCTCCTTCCCCCCCCCCCCCCCCCCCCCCCCCCCCAACCATGCAGGTGTTATAAAAAGGTGTTGCACATGTCCCCACCCTAGCATCTCCTCTCCCCCCCCACCCTAGTATCTCCTCTCCCCCCCCAACCCCCCAACCCCTCATCCTAAGACCATGCAGGTGTTAGACATGTACAGAGGCGTTGCACCTGTCACCACCCTAGCATCTCCTCTCCTCACCCGCCTCACCCCCCCCACCCCAATCCATGCAGGTGTTAGACTTGTCAAAAGGCGGAGCACCTGGTACCACCCTCGTGACAACCAGTAGGAGTGCAGATCCAGCTGTGTATGTGCCAAGAAGGCTTTCCGGGCAAAGTTTTCCCTAAACACTACCATTTCAACATACAAAGACCCTCTCCCCCCACCCCACCCCAAGCCATACAGGTGTTAGACATTTAAAAATATGTTGCACCTGTCACCACCCTAGCATCTCCTCTCCCCACCCCATCCCACCCACCCCAAACCATGCAGGTGTTAGACTTGTCAAAAGGTGTAGCACCTGGTGCCACCCTAGCATCTCCTCTCCCCACCCCACACACCCCAAACCATGCAGGTGTTAGACTTGTCAGATGGCGTAGCACCTGGTACCACCCTGGTGACAACCAGTGGGAGTGCAGATCCAGCTGCGTATAGGCCAAGAAGGCTTTCCGGGCAAAGCTTTCCCTTGACACTGCCATGTCAATCTAAAAATACCCCCCCCCCCCCCCCCCCCCCCCCCCCCCCCCCTCCCCCCCCAACCATGCAGGTGTTAGACTTGTCAAAAGGCGTAGCACCTGGCGCCACCCTTGTGACAACCAGTGGGAGTGCAGATCCAGCAGTGTATGGGCCAAGAACACTACCCGGGCAAAGCTTCTTGCAGCTTCTGGAGACAGAGCATGACGCGTTTGAGCGTCTCCATATCATGACCTTTGAGTTGCTGGATAGGGTGTGGCTAGAACGAAAAGCATCGTACATGCAATTCAATGAGGTCTTGAAGGCTGTACGGGCTCGAGTGGAGGCAGCTCTTGTATCGAGACCAGGGACGATCCCAGAGTTGAGGCGGCGCTTGTTGCGATGATATCAGATCAGATCTCATCTCATGGAGATCGGATCAGATCACATCTCATGGAGATCAGATCAGATCTCATTTCATGGAGATCAGGTCTCATCTCATTTCATGGAGATCAGATCAGATATCATCCATGAGATGACATATAATGAGATGAGGTAACAGAATTGAATGCAGCGGACCGAAGCCAGGGTTTACGAGACAATTAGGGCTAGGGTTGCCTCGCTTCGTATGGTCAGATAGACAACGCGGTGACCCTGGGTGCTCCCGCCCTCCAGAAAGGGTGGTCAGCCAAAAGTCCCTTTATACATTGCTATTATCTTGACGCGTTGACTGTTTTGGGGCTAAGCGTAGCAGCTTCTGGGCAGCTCCATTCCCTTTACCTGCAGCAATACCGAAGCTAGTTAGAGCATATGAAAGTTGGCATTACTGGCATTTCAATGCAACTGAAAGTGTTGGGCTAGACCCATTGGCTGTCGGTTGGAGCTGGCTGAAAGCTGCCATGCGTAGCCCAGCAAGTCCTATGCTAAAATGAAAATTGGCAGAGAGTGTTGGCAACGAAACGACAGGTGGCAAAGGAATGGAGCTGACCAAAGCCAGTTGGTTATGAGACGGCTGGCTGTTGTGTCAGGCATCGTCTCGTTCGTCGGTCGGACAAACAAACAACGGGGTAAATCTGGGGGCTCCGGCTCCCCATCCGCCAAAGATGAAATAGTGGACGCCTTTTCCTCTTCTGGAAAGAATGCTCAACAGCATGAAACTCAGAGCTTTTCTTTCAGCTACGAGCAGTAGCCTCTAGGCAGCTCCTTGAGCCAGCCACGCACTGAGCTACACTCTAATATTTCAGCTGAAAAGAATAGCCATGATGAAACTCGTGTCTCCCAGGCCTGGGAGAATTCTCCAAGCCAAATTCCAGTTTGTAAAATGCTGTTTTATTCATAGTGAGGTGTCATGACTTACCACCAGGGTCACCATCAGGGTTGTTCAAAGCACAGCGTCTTGCGTCTCAGGCGCAGCTCTTGGAGGGTTCGTTGCATCTTAGAAACAGACATTGGAACTGAGTGGTGAATCCTTTCGATATAGAATAGTTGTCAGTGTTTGTTGGACAGCCTACAGGATGGTCCTTTCAGCTTTGAGCCACCACATGCCATGCATGACTGTAACAACAACGAAGCTGTCAACAACAACACATCTCAGGCACACATTTTTGTGGGTCCGTTGCGCCTCAGACGCAGGTCCAGGAGGTCGGTCTGGCTCATTGAGATGGAGGGTATGTTGCGTCTCAGATGCAGATCTTGGACGGTCCGTTGTCTCTCAGAAGCAGATCTTGAAGGGTCCGTTGCATCTCAGGTTCAGATCTTGAAGGGTCCGTTGCGCCTCAGATGCAGATCTTGGAACTGGGTGCGTTTAAGGTGCAGATCTTGGAGTCCCTCTATACAACCCTGGTCATGAGCCACTACATGGATGTGGACTGGTCGAAGAGGTAGGACTGTTACATGGTTTTCAGCCAGCTCTGTGCTGCTCACCGTCTTCCAATTCCGTTTCCCCAAGTGCGATGCTCACGGACACCAAGGAGCACACTAAGCGGGTTATTAGACAATTTAAAGACTTGTCCAGGCCAAGGTAGTGTCATTAGCCACCACATGGATGTGGACTCGTCTCTTTGACTTAGGCCTCTTTGAACTTGAACTTGCTTGGTTACATGGCTCCAACCAGCAATTTGGCGGCTAACCGTCTTCGTCAGGAAACAATAATTGGAAGGGAAAATAATTTTATAATTACCAGGAAAAACGACCAGACAAATGTGGCCTCTATAACCATCGTACGTTAGCCACGTTGCCACGTTGCCACGAGATCTTAAGATTGGATTGTTACATGTTTTTTCAGTCACCTCTGGGCTGCTTACAGTCTTCCAATTTGCAAGCAAAGTTGACCCAAATTCCCCCCGTGCACTTCCTTTTGCGGTGAATGGTGTATGTTGTTGGGGGTTGCCTTGTTATGTATTGGGCCATGCATGGTGGTGGTGTGGAATCGAAGTGGGGGAGGGCACGGGGGGGGGTGGGGCTTGCCTTCCGAGTAACTATGTAAGTATTTGAGTACCAAGTGGAACTGCAGAAGAAATGCTCACTATCTACGTGCTTGGTGCCTTGGGGACCACTTCCTATTGCGGTGAGTGTTGTATGTTAGGTTGTTGGGGGCTGCATTATTAATAGGGTGCAGCAAATAAATATGTATGGCCTCAACCGATAGAGCTATAAATTAAAGATGCAGATATAGGGTGCGGCAAAGGACATATATATATTGTATCTGCGCAAAGCCGATAGATCTATCAATACCCCTTGTCCAACGCCCACTCACACTGGTCCCGATAGATGTAGGCTGAACCATGATTACCTTTATTTCTATTTTATTGTGTATATATATTATATATACCAAGTGAAGAAGGATACATCCCCTTGGATAAGGTAAAGTTTGCAGTTAGGCCCTATATTTTACAAGTAATTTAATGTCATGTTGCATGGCCATCCTTCTATAAGCTGAGCCTTCTCTCCCCATCCCATGCCCCCCAAATGGGATGTAAATAGGCTACCGTATTGACATTGCACACACGCCACTATACTACAGCTTGAAAATATAAAAGTGAGCGGACCATGTTGCAAGATTTGTTTGGGTAGCCACATGGCATGTTTGGGGAATGCATGGAATACGCATACATTATATATAGTGGAGCCGTAGAGCTGCCAGGTGTGTGCCGTGGGCCACACACTTACTAGTATGTGCCAGATTACCCTAGCTAAGCAGCCCTATTTGAGCATGCCAAGATAAGAAGCACGCTTTGTGTCCATGAGGAACATGAGGAACATCCAGACCCCCCCGCCCACATGTGTGTATACTCCATACCCCCCCCAAGTATGCCATGTGGCTACCCAAACCAACCTTTAAACTTGGTCCGATGTATGACCTCACCATTATTTGATCGTCATTATTTGAACATCGAGCCTGGCCTTAGACATGAAGAAAACTAAGAGGGCAGAGGTCACGCTCAGCCTAGGTAATGCAGGAATGGTGCGGTATGGAAGATGAAATTCGCCAGAAACGCCGACGTTTTTCCTAAGATTTGCACCACGTGTCATAATATTTCTGAGAGTTGATGTGTGTTGCCAATGATATTAGCATTGCAGCATATTAGCCTGTTGCCTTTCGCGCGAGCGAGGAAGATTCAGGGCCACTGGACAATGTGTCCATGTATGGTAACCCTGTTCCTGTTACTAGTCTCCTACTCAAGCGAAGCGATTGCGGCATGTCGACCAGGTCTGTAGGTGATCTGACTTCCACCGGCAAGGTTGTGACATAAAAAAAAACCAACCTGAGAACAGACTCTTCCTGGGCAATCGCTTCAGAGCCCTTGCTTCTTGCTCAGATACAGCTCAGCGACTTGAATTAGGAGGCTTATTAAGTAGGCGCAATCGACGAGGGATCCATCCCCATCCCCATCCGTCCCCATCCATCCATCCATCCCCATCCGCCCATCCACCCCACCCCACCCCATCCATGATCGAATCAGCCCCCCTGCGCGCTACGCTGCGCTGCGCTGCGAACCAGGGGAATGGAGAATTTCTGTTCCCGAATTTCGTGACTTCGCATGTAGTAAGATACAAATGATATGACTGGGCATCGACCGGTACGGCGGCCTGGACATAGGCTACTAGCTACTTTAATGACGTGATGCTTCATTCGAAAGTGAAGCATAGCGGCATTGAAGTAGCTAATAATTCAGCTCATTACCGACGCGGTGGTGCAGATGTTGGCGCAGCCAAGCTGACAGAAACAATTTCTGTCATATGATTGGAAATGACAAGGGGAATGCCGAATGGTGGTAGATATGTCCAGCCTGGCTGCAACATAATTACATTTTTCAAACGTTTTTGAAACGTTTTCAAAGGCCGGGCGAATGGAGGGATATGAAATATGATGATGGAGCCTACAGGAGGTCCCACATCCATTCACTTCTTGTAGTAGCCTGTTTCACTTGGTCGTTCGAAATCTTGCTTTGCGCCGAAGGACCCGTATCCTCCTTAGTCGGTTAACAATTACATTACATTACATTACATTACATGTTAAAGTCTACTTGACACCGCGAGGGTGTATGAGACTCTGTGCTTTAAACAAAAAGAAAAAGCACCCACAAAGCAAAAAACCCCATTACATCAGGGGTGTGTCGAGGACAAACAAACCAAACTCCCAACCACCGTTTTGGTGGCGTAGGTATTAAACCCCTTAGAGCAGGACCCAGATCTCAACCACTTACAGTGGCGGAGGTAAGAAGCTAACAAATGAGAAGTCTCAAGAAGAAAAAAAAGGGATAATAAATTACGGTGCCACTAAGCATTTTGACCCAAATTTATAAAATCGGATTACACCATGCGTGTTCCCCCTAATGGGGTGATACCGACGCGTATCTAACACAAATCAGATGTACATCTAACACAAATCTAAGTCGGATCTATCCTAAAACTGTCTGTACGGGGCGAATTCTGGTTTTTCGTTCGGCGCATCGAATGAGTCGCAGTTCGATAGAGAGAGAGAGAGAGTCGTGTGTGCAAGGCTGTAATCTTTACAGCCTTTGATCTGTTTACACTCGTTTTAGAGTCTCACTCGTAACACTTGTCTTCGATTGATTGAAGCCGCATTGTGTCGCGTCTTTCGCAATCTCATTCACTATGGTCCGGTCCTCCAAAGAAACCGCATGGTCTTAAGCAGGTTTCTGCTTGACAAAAAAACTGATGGATTTATGAAGGGGGAGCGCGGGCCCACGGAGTGGGGCAGTGGAATTCAGCTTCTGACTCACTGTCTGATCCCATGCATGTTAAAGGGGGGCTGAAGGTCGCAAATAGCGACTGATTTGTTTACACTACTTTTTCGAGTCTCACTCGGAACACTTCTCTTCGATTGATTGAAGTCGCATTGTGTCGCGGTTTTCGCAACATACTTCACTATGGACAGTGGAATTGAGCTGCTGACTCACTACAACTCAGATTAAAGGGGTTGACGACCATTTGAGGGTCTCTTCTTCTCAACAACTATATTACTCAAATAATAGGTGGAAGACAACACTCTTTCATTTGCTTGTTATATTCGGGATCTATGTGAACAGACAGACTGTTGCTACCGTCTGTAAGAGTCTCACAATCATAATACATGTATAAAATGCTCAGATCCTTGTCGATCCGGTCATTTATAGATTTAATCATATCTAATAATGCCTTCTGGCGGTATACTGTTTTTTTGCTTGCAACTTGCCACCTACTCTATAAGCATGGGGGTTGTATCTCAAGAAACATATAGGTAGTGTATTTCCACCCAACACAAGACTTTCGTATATTTTTGCCATCCTTTTCATGTCACAAGCGACAGAGTATTCACCACACTTATGTTGGTTCTCATCTATCTCTAACAATATAACGTGGTTTTTAGTATATATTAAGAAATCTACCCTTGCAAACGTGGACCCTATGCATTTAAAGCTGACTTGGTGCTCTCTAATGAAATGTAGTTCGTTAGAGCAAAACAACTTGTCTATCTTCTCCTCTTCCTTCTTTTGTCGTTGATGATACTCATCAGTGTGTGTTTTTGAATGTCGATTCAAGCCGTATTTATTCAAGAATGACATGCCGCACCCTTCGTAATCACAATGGTGATCCTTGATACCTTGGTGAACTTTGAGATGTTTATTCAATTCGCTTTTGGTCACGAATGACTTGCCGCACCCTTCGTAATCACAATGGTGATCCTTGATACCTTGGTGATATTTCAGATGTTTATTCAAGCCACATTTGGTCACGAATGACTTGCCGCACCCTTCGTAATCACAATGGTGATCCTTGATACCTTGGTGAACTTTGAGATGTCTATTCAATTCGCCTTTGGTCACGAATGACCTGCCGCACCCTTCGTAATCACAATGGTGATCCTTGATACATTGGTGAACTTTGAGATGTCTATTCAATTGGCTTTTTTTCACGAATGACTTGCCGCACCCTTCGTAATCACAATGGTGATCCTTGATATCTTGGTGATATTTCAGATGTTTATTCAATTCGCTTTTGGTCACGAATGACTTGCCGCACCCTTCGTAATCACAATGGTGATCCTTGATACCTTGGTGATATTTCAGATGTCTATTCAATTCGCCTTTGGTCACGAATGACCTGCCGCACCCTTCGTAATCACAATTGTGATCCTTGATACCTTTGGTCACGAATGACATACCGCACCCTCCTTCGTGATCACAATGGTGAAATTTCAGATGTTTATCCAACTCGTATTTGGGCACAAATGAAATATCGCCCTCTTTAATAGTAGCAGTAGTGATCCTTAAAACCTTATTGAAATTTGAGATTCAACCCACGGAGTGGGGCAATGGAATTGAGCTGCGGACTCATGGGATGCTCTGTAACTCACTGGAACGACGCATGGATGTAACTCACTGGAACGCATGGGAGGGGAACGCACAGGGACAAATCAAATCAAATCAAACGGAGGGACGATGGCTCTGCTAGACAAATATGCATTCAATGTGGTCAGGGTCATACAAGGGAGAGGAGAGAATTGATCGAAGGCGGGGCCAATATTACAGATGTTGAGATGGCCATGCTAAGAAGGTATGGGCACACCATGGTCATTCAAAGACTTGTTGAGATGCAATTGCCTCGTTCAGCTCATGCTCTGCGTATGAAACGACTGCCCACTACTACCGGATGAGGAAGAACTCACTCACTCACATTTTGAAAGCAAAAGGTAGGGAAGTAGGGATAGTAATACCTATTTAGATAAAGTAGTAATATTATATATAGTATATATAGAGGGCTTTGCCCAAACGGGCAATACCTAGCCTACTTTCCTACCGGATGAGGAAGAACTCACTCACTCACATTTTGAAAGCAAAAGGTAGGGAAGTAGGGATAGTAATACCTATTTAGATAAAGTAGTAATATTATATATAGTATATATAGAGGGCTTTGCCCAAACGGGCAATACCTAGCCTACTTTCCTACCGGATGAGGAAGAACTCACTCACTCACATTTTGACCCTGAGCCGGACCAAAGCAGCTTGCGCAAGCTGCCGCCCCACCTCCTCATGTTCTTAATTAATTATTGTTCTTCATCGTTCCACCTGAGTCGGAACCCCATGAACACGTTGGTGCAGTTGACGCCATTGATCTTCTTCTGCTCGTGGCACACGACACCCAGCAGGTTCTGAAGGGTGACCTTGAAGGTCCGGGGTTTGTGATCGTAAAAATCGCATGACCGAAACAAGGCGGTGGCTTCTTTCAATGTGAAGAAGGAGGAGCCCGGATCAGAACTCGGATCGGAACTCGGATCCGAGACAGGGATCTTGACTACGTGCGCGTTCACGAAAAGGTGGACGGAGTCGTTGTCGGCGAGATACGCTCGGCTGTCAGTGGCGACCACATGGGGCATGTCAAAGCAGAAATCGTGATCGTAGGCGCGAAACAAGCAACGCACGAACTCCATCTTGAGGGCATCGTCATTCCCGAAGGCACGGGCGAGACCGGGGTCCTTGAGGAAGCGGTGCTGGGATGGATCCACGTTGTCGCCAGCGCTAACGAACTTGCTAGCGTACGAGAGAACACGGACCCGACGTTGGACGCCGGGGTCAGAGCCATCCACCTGGGGGGCGAAGTTACACATCACGTGTATCTTGAACTGTGGACGGAAGCGGTGGACATCGTTGGAGAACAGCAAACGATACACGATGGCCTCGCCGCCGGTCAAGTCCTTCATCACGCCCGAATTAAGGGTTTCGGTGGGATTGGGCTCGGAGCAGTACAAGATGCGCACGCCGCGCCAGGTGCCGAACTCGGGCATGGGCTTGCCAGGGTCGATGCGCTGCTTCTGAGTCAGAAGCTCAACACCGAACTTCAGAACATAGCCGCCAAGACAGTGCTCCAAGACCTCGAAGAATCGGCTCTTGCCGTTCGAGGCGCTAGCGCTTTGACCGGCGTGGATGTGGAACAGCTCAGACCCGTGATCCCCGAACAACTGACGAGCTATCGTGCGGATGATGTACTGGCGGCGAAGAGGGTCGGGGTGCATGCAGCTCCAGTAGCGATCGATTTGGGCAGCGCGAGCATCATCGATGTGGGGAGAGTAGGCAAACCCAGTGGAGATGGACAGACGGTCCTCGGGATCGGTCTGGCGAAACCGAGACTCCCGCAAATCCCACACGCCGTTGGTGAACGCGATCAGCGCAGGGTTGCTGTCCAGGCGGTCGAGAAAATCGGGATCGTGAAACAGTTCGCCCATCTCTTTCATCACGCGATCCTTGAAGGACGCGTCCTGCAAAAGCGTGGCAATCTTAAGCATACGGTTCGGGGGGGAAGAGGTGTCACGATGATGATGCGAAGAGACGCTGCTGATGCTGTCCATGTCCGAGATGGAGGCGGCGGCACGTAGGCGGTGCGCCGTCTGCAAGAACGCTGTGCGGATCGTGGAGGACAACTCATGACGGATGCGCAAAGCTTCCTTGTCTTGTTTCCACAGGGAGCCGTCAAAGTAAAACCACAGCCGTGTGTTGCAAAAAACATAACGGTCCCTAAGAAGGCGAAAGGCAACGTCAGCGATCTCAGCGTGCGTCCCGTTGCAGCTCTCGACCGTCTGATGCATAAAGATGGCGTACTCGGAAGGACTGTCCATCTTCGCCCACATGTGAAGCGAAGCCTCCGTATAGCCTTCATCGCGCATCGAGACCCAAAGACGCTCACACTCGCCCGGAACAAACCTATCCATGCACTGCTTGCTGAACGCGATCCACAGAGGGAGCATGCGATCCGCATCGATGTTGTGCAGGCACCAACCCACACGCATCCACGACACGTACTCACCGGCTCTGCTCGGGGCCAACATGTTCACCAACATGTGGATGGGGGAGGGGGGCGTCAGGAGGGGGGCGGCGTCAGGAGGGGAGAGGTCAGCTGATGATGAATCAAGAAGACGACAACAACTGCCGATCGCAGGACCGCTCTTAGCATGCCGACGTGCAGGTCTTCGAGAGCACACCTTGGAGAGCAAAGACTCGGGGATGTCGGGCAACAGGCCATGGACATGCCCAGCATCATCACCCAAATCCCAGGGAGCGCGAAGCCAACTCTTGTTCGCGGAGGGACTTACGCTCAATAAACCCCGAGTGGAGTTCTTGCAGAGAGTCTTGACGTCGATGTTCATGCCCTTCACCTGGCGGGCACCGTCCCAGTAGCCTAGATCATCTGCCCAAGAGGGCCTAGAGAACATGTAGTGAAGCCCCTTCATCGTCTTCTGGATGGCGCAGCTCGCAAGCGCTACCTTGACAACTGGATCGGCATCGGCAAAGCTCTCAAGGAGAGCAACAGAAGCCTCATCATCACAATCGATCACGACAATCCGGTCGAGCAAAATGCCCCAGTCGGAATGAAGGGGGTTTTCCTTCACGAACGCGTCGAAAGTAGACCAGTCCCACTGACCAGGCAATTTGTGGGAAACAAGCGGCTGCTTCTTGCCAGGGCGTAGGGGGATCAAAACGCTGTTGCCGACATGCGCGGGATGCGAGCGCAACCAAGCGGACGTATACAGAACAATATTACTACTCATTCTCGCAGAAGCAGAAGATGAAGATGAAGGTGAAACATAAACAGAAGATGAAGCACACTGGTTTTTTCTGAAAAAGTTGTTTACACTCGGTTTTTGAGAATAAGTTGTTTACACTCGGTTTTTGGGAAAAAGTTGTTTACACTCGTTTTTTTCTAAAAAAGTTGTTTACACTCGGTTTTTGAGAATAAGTTGTTTACACTCGTTTTTTGAGAATAAGTTGTTTACACTCGGTTTTTGGGAAAAAGTTGTTTACACTCGGTTTTGGGGAAAAAGTTGTTTACACTCGGTTTTGGGGAAAAAGTTGTTTACACTCGGTTTTGGGGAAAAAGTTGTTTACACTCGTTTTTGGGGAAAAAGTTGTTTACACTCGTTTTTTGGGAAAAAGTTGTTTACACTCGTTTTTTGGGAAAAAGTTGTTTACACTCGTTTTTTGGGAAAAAGTTGTTTACACTCGGTTTTTGGGAAAAAGTTGTTTACACTCGGTTTTTGAGAAAAAGTTGTTTACACTCGGTTTTTGGGAAAAAGTTGTTTACACTCGGTTTTTGGGAAAAAGTTGTTTACACTCGGTTTTGGGGGGACGCACAGACGGCGGAACCTGTCTTGTCGAGTCACACTCGCATCAGGCGGAACCTGTCTTGTCGAGTCACACTCGCATCAGGCGGAACCTGTCTTGTCGAGTCACACTCGCATCAGGCGGAACCTGTCTTGTCGAGTCACTCTCGCATCAGGCGGAACCTGTCTTGTCGAGTCAAACTCGCATCAGGCAGAACATGTCTTTTCGAGTCACTCTCGCATCAGGCGGAACCTGTCTTGTCGAGTCACACTCGCATCAGGCAACACACAAAAAGTTGTTTATAAAGCGCGAATCGAACCTGCGCCACCAAGGAGACAAGCCCCAGTCCTTCAACCCTACCACTCAACCATTAAGCGGAGTGAACATCAGACCGCTCACAACGCGGAAGGTTTTTTAACCAGACTGACCCAATACCGCATCATACGAGGACGGCCACATCTTCTTCTCGCGCATGTCATTGATGACATCCGTAATGCAGAAAGAGTAAACAGCACCCGTGTTGCAGCGCCGCTTGGAGACGCCACTCAAACCAAGCTTGGACATCTTGAGACCAAACTTGATCAAGGTGGTTTCATGTTTATAAGAACCAGGGATCGGGGATAGCCAGTCATTGAACATGGAGAACAAGGTGGCCGCAGTGAAGCTCACAGAATCATCGATACGGGGAGGCGAGACGCTCTGTTCTTGCATCAGGTGCAAGAGGAATTGGGACTCAATCAGCAACATGTCTTCAGGGATAGCTTTTTGCATAGATTTTTGAAGGGTGTACCTAGTGTCCAGACCGCACTCCTGGACGACCTGCTCAAGCTCGACAACGTCAGAAACAGTCGCCTGTAGCCCCTCCTCCTCGCAGAACGTGATGTAAGCGTTGTACATGCCCGGGGTAGTGGCGATATGCGACCGCAGATCGCCGGGGGTAGTGGCAATGCACCGCTCATCAAGGAAGCGGAGGACATTCTTGTGGCGAGTGAAGTCGGGGAACCGAAGGGCACGACGGGGAAGCAGTAGGCCGTCGAAAATGTACTGGATGGGTTGGATGCCCAGATCCTTGAGCGATGATACCACTTTCTTGGTGGTGAAGCTCGACCTGGGGACGGCAGATAGATTCGACAGTACCCGATCGACAAATGCGCACTGATCCAACACCGCACCAGACAGCTCTGTTGCATTGGCCTCGACAAAGGCGTGCACCGAATCGTAGCGCTCGATGTTAGCCTGGACGACGTTGTCGAAAATAACAGTCACCACACGTGAGACATACGTCTCACGATCCATACGCTCCTGGTCCGTCTCCTCATATTTCAAGGATTCCACGGAGTCGTCATCACACTCAGATTCAACGGCAAAGGCGGATTCAACGGAGTCGTCATCACACTCCTCCTGTTTGCCACAGCAGTCGTTGCCGCCATACCATGCGTACTTCAAAACGGCCGCTAACATACCATTGTAAACTGTGGCTTCGCCCACCTCGAAGTACTCGGCACCCACATCTCTTCGTGCCTGGATTCGGGAATCGGAACCACTGCGCATGTACCTGAGAAGTCTCGCCTCTGCATCCACGCACGCTTGCGCATCTCGAACATGAATGGCAAAAATGAGTTCGGATCCATTGGGGTACTGCGAGAGCCTCTTGCAGAACGGCTGGCTGGTACGACCGACCTTGACTACCAACGGGGACTTGCTGCCAAGGAACTCGCGCTCGACGAGGGCGTACACGACGTTTGGGGTGTGGTGCGCCATGGATGAATGGATGAATTGATGGATGGATGGATTTATACCGTGATGATAATCGAGCGTTTTTACGAGGAGGTCCATACAAAAGCCGCCATGGCATGTGGTGTGTGTGCGTGCAGTCATCATTGGATCGTCCAGCGAGCTACAAAGACACCACATGGTGCGTCATCACATCCATGCACACATCACACAAAGCGGCGGAGCCCCTTTCACCTCTTCCCCACAGCGGAGCGACCGGGGGCGACCGGAGGGGAGCCCCCACGGGAAGTCCGCGAGGAACCGAGCGGGTGGGCGACCGGAGGGGAGCCCACACTTCACAGTACACAGTTAACATCAAGAAGCCTCATTGTCCATTATCAGTGCACACATGACACGGCGGCTTTCGCATACTCCTCGTCCACACGACACCACGGTGGCTTGCGCAGCCTCATCAATGCGGATCATGTCTTGTCGAGTCTTGTCTTGTCGAGTCTAGTCACACACACCCTCCTCCTCATCATCAAGGACGGAGGAACCTGTCGAGTCGAGTCTTGTCGAGTCTTGTCTTGTCGAGTCTAGTCACACACACACTCCTCCTCATCATCAAGGACGGCGGAACCTGTCGAGTCGAGTCTTGTCTTGTCGAGTCTAGTCACACACACACTCCTCCTCATCATCAAGGACGGCGGAACCTGTCTTGTCGAGTCACACTCGTCAAGGACCCCAACACTACACAGGGGGGGATTAGGACACGAATGGACGGCGGCTACTGTCCATTCATGTCCACACGGCGTCACTCATGCTTACTCTCGTCTTTCATGGGCGCGCGGAACACACGTATCGGATCTGACTTGTTTACACTCGTCTTTCATGGGCGCGCGGAAACACGTGTAGGATCTGACTTGTTTACACTCGTCTTTCATGGGCGCGCGGAACACACGTGTAGGATCTGACATGCTTACTCTCGTCTTTCATGGGCGCGCGGAACACATGTGTCGGATCTGACATGCTTACTATCGTCTTTCATGGGCGCGCGGAACACACGTATCGGATCTGACATGCTTACACGCGTCGGACACGCGACGGACATCCATCCGCGACCACTGACTACTCCTCACCGACACGCGACGGACATCCATCCGCGACCACTGTCCGTACCGCATCATCCGTACCGCAGTGGCGTTCGCACACGCATTTTAACCCTAAACCCGGAGCACACGCGGACTATAAAACAGGGGAACAGCCATTTTAAGACATTATTTCTCAATCATCATCATCATTAGCAGTATCAACAGAATCGAGCCTCGAGTGAAGTGTGTGGCTCACGCCCGACAGTCATCGATGGGAATTGCCAAAACCCAGATGTCTGATCGCTCACTCGAGGTTGGCTGACCTCTCTGATCGATTGACAAGGTAGCCGACCAAAGTTGCGAATACGAGCAGTTCCTCCTCCGTAGAAAGAGGGGGAATCGTCAGACTCGTCACTTCCTTCATTGGAAAGCTACCTGGGCATTCTGTACGGTCCTTGAGGGTTCGATGTTGATGAGACAAGGAATGATGATGCTTATTCATTCGTCTTCTTATTCTACGGTACTCAATCATCATGCATGGCGCGAATACAGTCAACGGACACCACACAAAAATTCAAATGGGATGAAGGCGGTCTCTCCTCAAGCAGACGTCTGCTTGACATCCATTGGGGCGTTGATGGAGGGGGGCGGGCACCGCGGAATTGATAATACAGTTGTTGTGGAATTGAGCTGCTGACTCGTGTGCGGATCTGACTTGCGTACACTCGTCTTTAGAGGGCGCGCGGAAACACGTGTCGGATCTGACCTGTTTGTCGATAAAAGAGTGTAAACGGAGGGGGGAACATGTGAGACATTCTCCGGAAGAATTCTGCAGTTCTTATTTTTTTGTTGAAATAATTATTCTTCCCAAGATGGAGAGCCTTTTCAGAGGTGTTCATGTGAACACGTTTAAAATAGGGATGATTGATTGATTGATTGATGATTCTCATTTTTTATTGAAATAATTCTTCTTCCCAAGATGGAGAGTCTTTTCAGAGGTGTTCATGTGAACACGTTTAAAATAGGGATGATTGATTGATGATTCTTATTTTTTATTGAAATAATTCTTCTTCCCAAGATGGAGAGAATCAAATAGAGAGAATCATTTCACACACAAACAACCTCCTAAAACAGATGTCTGCATATGCGGACTCTTCAAAATGCCTTTCAAATAGAGAGAATCATTTCACACACAAACAACCTCCTAAAACAGATGTCTGCATATGCGGACTCTTCAAAATGCCTTTCAAATAGAGAGAATCATTTCACACACAAACAACCTCTAAAACAGATGTCTGCATATGCGGACTCTTCAAAATGCCTTTCAAATAGAGAGAATCATTTCACACACAAACAACCTCCTAAATTTTGGCCCAAATTTCTAAAATCGGATTACACCATGCGTGTTCCCCCTAATGGGGTGATACCGACGCGTATCTAACACAAATCAGATGTACATCTAACACAAATCTAAGTCGGATCTATCCTAAAACTGTCTGTACGGGGCGAATTCTGTTTTTTTCGTTCGGCGCATCGAATGAGTCGCAGTTCGATAGAGAGAGATTCGAATTCGAACGCTGTAAACTGTACAGAAGTTGAATTTTTTACACTCGTTTTTCGTCTCACTCGGAACACTTCTCTTCTATTGATTGAAGCCGCATTGTGTCGCGGTTTTCGCAACCTCATTCACTATGGACCGGTCCTCCAAAGAAACCGCATGATCTCGAGCAGGCTTTTGCTTGACAACATTGTGGGAATTCTAAAGGGGGTCGCGGTCCCGTGGAACGGGACAGTGGAATTGAGCTGCTGACTCACTAACTCAGATTAAAGGGGTTGAAGACCATTTGATGGTCTCTTCTTCTCAACAACTATATTACTCAAACACATATTCCTCAAACACTATATTCCACCTATTTCGTATATTTTAAGAAATCTACCCTTGCAAACGTAGACCCTATGCATTTAAAACTGACTTGGTGCTCTCTAATGAAATGTATTTCGGTAGAGCAAAACAACTTGTCTATCTTCTCCTCTTCCTTCTTTTGTCGTTGATGATACTCATCAGTGTGAACTTTGAGATGTATCCCCGCGTCAATCTTGACTTCGTTCGTGTACGTCTGCCTCGCGAACTCACAGTCGATGACCCACGACTGAGCTTTGACGTCCGTCGCACTGGCGTTCAGCATCAGCTGCGAAGAATCAATCGTGGTCACATACGGGACCGCTGCTGGGCGAATACGGACCCTGCAAGACTCGCTGCTGCCGGTGCTCAGGAGCTTGTTGGTTTTCTAAGCCCGCATGTCCGGCCATTGGTAACTTTTCTTTTTGGATAACTCCTCAAATCTTTGTTTGGCCTCGGGAGTTCTTAGGGTACCATGTTTGTCCATAATTTCCGAATAAAGAAAGTGATGGTTTTCCTCATCTCGAGTCCGAGTATCAGAATTCACTCGGCGTTGTTGGACATTAGGACGCCGAACTTGTTGTTGGTAACTTTTCTTTTTGGATAACTCCTCAAATCTTTGTTTGGCCTCGGGAGTTCTTAGGGTACCATGTTTGTCCATAATTTCCGAATAAAGAAAGTGATAGTTTTCCTCATCTCGAGTCCGAGTATCAGAATTCACTCGGCGTTGTTGGACATTAGGACGCCGAACTTGTTGTTGGTCATTGGCTACATTACATGCGTCTCCTTTGCATAACCCCCAACCTCCATTCTGATTTTTTACATTTTTTTGTTTGGAGAACGGAACGAACATCATGCTACCGTCATTACCCTTCCTTTTAATGAACAATGAGCCGTTATCGCCCTTATAGAGAACGCGTTTGACACCATCATTGCATACAGCGGATTCGTGCGTGTTCGTCTTATTGTTATTATTATTGTTCATATATCGATCGTTTTTGTGATATACATTCTAACACATTTTTTGTGAGCATCTTTTCCGGTCAATTCCATGGCGACCCGTTGTGTTTGGCCGAGCATTGCCCAGCCCTAGCGATCGATGCCTGCACCCTATTCCTGTGGTGAGAATTGCCGTGACCCCCTTGTGGAATTCAGCTGATGACTGTCTGATCACATGCATGGGGCGAATGGGTTTTTATAAAGGGGGAAGGGCAGGCGACAGTGGAATTCAGCTACTGACTCCCACACACCACGGCTTTCGCAGACCCCACGTTCGTCCATTCATTCTCACACACGCCACCCAGGCGGCTTGCGCCATCAGACAGACAACAGACCGCACACACATGACACGGTGGCTTGCGCAGACTCACATCTGTATCCACACGACACACCACACTAAGGCTTGCGGAGGCGGCTGTAGAAAAACGAGTGTGTGAGACATTCTCAGGAAGAATTCTGCAGTTATTATTTTTTGTAATAATTCTTGTTCCCAAGATGGAGAGCCTTTTCAGAGGTGTTCATGTGAACACGTTGAAAATAGGGATTGATTGATGGATTGAGGATTCTTATTTTTTTGTTGAAATAGTTGTTGTTCACAAGATGGAGAGTCTTTTCAGAGGTGTTCATGTGAACACGTTGAAAATAGGGATTGATTGATGCGTAATTTACCGAAAAACTTAACCGTGAGACACCCAAGGCTGTGTTAGGCCGACGCCGCATTTTGGTTACATTTCAGGTAAAACAGTGTCAGTCTCAGGCGAGCCGTTGAGATTGCAAATAATTAATTCAAAAAGTATCAGATGGGGGGCCGCATGGCTCAAAAAGTAATAAAGGGACTCTGAAGACAGAAGTGTCTTAAGCAGGCTTCTGCTTGGAAACCCCTTTTGGTTTCGAACGGGGAATGTTTTGAACTCCTTCTACCCCAACACATATACACAAATACACAATTTTTTAAGATATTCAAATAGCTGTATAGGGGGCCAGCCCCAAACAGGACCCCCCCCTGTTAAAATAGAACCAGTCAAAGTTTCGCCAAATTTTGTGTTTTTGTGTTTTTGTGTTTTGCATATCAAGCTGTACTACCGTCCATAAAAAACACATGTTTCAGGAGATTTGAGCTGCTGACTCGCAACGTGATCAGATGGGGGGGGGCATGGCTCAAAAAAGTAATAAAGGGACTCTGAAGCTTGTTTTTCAGTTATTACAACTTACCAATTATAGCTTTTCTACTTGTTACATGAAAGTCCAAAAGTTACACCAAAAAGAGAAAGTCTCCAGAGAGGGAATGAATGAGAAAGGTTTCCTTTTTTGGTGTAACTTTGTAGCTTTTGTGTAACACTAGAGACAATGACAATGGTGGTGGTCTGAGAAGAGATGGAGCTTGTGTGTATAAGGGAGAGAGGAAATGTATAAAAACCAAAATGGAGACAAGGGGATATCAACGTTGTCAAAGAAGCGATACTTCGAGTTGGAAGAGAGAGTGAAGAGCATACTGGGGGATAGATGCGAGGCAGAGGCGGGGATGGTCATGAAGGCGATGCGTGAGATCATGAAGTTCGACCCGAATGTCTCAAGGTACAGCGAGGAGGTCAGGGAGGCGCTTTATTGACAACTCTGTTGTTGTTTTTTATGAAGGGAGTGGAATCACTCAATAGAAAAAGGTGGTATGATGATTAAATGTCTCAAGCAGACGCCTGCTCGAGACCCAGGTCTTTTCTCTCTCTCTCTCTCTCTCTCTTTTTTATTAAATAAAAAAAAGATGTAGCGGTTGTAGCGGTTGTAGCGCCTCCAGCAATGCGCCTATACGCGGCTGGAAATCTAAACCTATGGCTGAGAGCCATACAAACGCTACAAACGATACAGGACCGCGGCCCGCGGCTTGGGGGAGCGTTCTCAAAGAAACCGCATGGCTCAAGCAGGCGTCTGCTAGACACCCAGGACTTCTCTCTCTCTCTCTCTCTCTTTTTTATTAAATAAAAAAAAGATGTAGCGGTTGTAGCGGTTGTAGCGCCTCCAGCAATGCGCCTATACGCGGCTGGAAATCTAAACCTATGGCTGAGAGCCATACAAACGCTACAAACGATACAGGACCGCGGCCCGCGGCTTGGGGGAGCGTTCTCAAAGAAACCGCATGGCTCAAGCAGGCGTCTGCTAGACACCCAGGACTTCTCTCTCTCTCTCTCTCTTTTTTATTAAATAAAAAAAAGATGTAGCGGTTGTAGCGGTTGTAGCGCCTCCAGCAATGCGCCTATACGCGGCTGGAAATCTAAACCTATGGCTGAGAGCCATACAAACGCTACAAACGATACAGGACCGCGGCCCGCGGCTTGGGGGGCCATTATCGCCTAGAGAAAATGGGCGCGCTGCCGGACTCGGCCTGCTACATTTCGGGGGTGAATCACGGAAGATGCTTCAGGAAGTTGAAAATCATGTCACAGGATGTGGATTAGAAAATCGGTTTTGCGTGCGTGCGGGGAAGGGGCGAGTCTGACGATTCCTTTGTTTTAAAAGGACCTGCTCGTATTCGCAAGCTGTGATCACACATCATGCCACGCGGCGGCTTGAGAAGGCTGCATGGGAAATCGATCGGCATTGAATGAAGCATAACAAGAACACGGACTCTTATCACTACTGCCAGCACACCTCACAGACACTTCTTATTATTCATTCGCGGTATCGGAAACAGATGTCGTCAAGGAAATTCGTTTGTGAAGTTGAGGGATGCAACGCAGCATTTGCTAGTGGTGGTAATTTGACCACACACAAAAGAACGCATACAGGAGAGAAGCCATTCACATGCAATTTTAAGGGATGCAACGCTGCATTTGCTCGTAGTTGTGTTTTGACCACACACAAAAGGACGCATACAGGAGAGAAGCCATTCACATGCAATTTTAAGGGATGCAACGCTGCATTTGCTACTGCTGGTAATTTGACTATACACAAAAGGACGCATACAGGAGAGAAACCATTTACATGCGAGTTTGATGGATGTAACGCTGCATTTGCTACTGCTGGTAATTTGACCACACACAAAAGGATACATACAGGAAAGAAACCATTTACTTGCGATTTTAAGGGATGCAACGCAGCATTTGCTCAGAGTGGTGATTTGACTAAACACAAAAGGACACACACAGGAGAGAAACCATTTACATGCGATTTTGAGGGATGCAACGCTGCATTTGCTATTGGTGGTGCTTTGACTATACATAAAAGGACGCATACAGGGGACAAACCATTTACATGCGATTTTGAGGGATGCAACGCTGCATTTGCTGGTAGTGGTGGCTTGGTCACACACAAAAGGACGCATACAGGAGAGAAACCATTTACATGCGATTTTGAGGGATGCAACGCTGCATTTTCTCGTAGTTATGCTTTGACCACACACAAAAGGACGCATACAGCTGAGTATCACCAGCGGAAGAAAAGAGAAGAGCAAAAGGTTGCCAAGCTGTTAGAAAATAATGGCATTGATTTCAAAAGAGAACACCAGGTAAACTTTAGCTGTATGGGGTCTACATTTGCAAGGATAGATTTCGTGATCATCAAAGACGGGGTTGCTATATTCTTAGAGGTTGATGAGAATCAACATAAATTCGGTGAATACTCGGTTGGATGTGATATGAAAAGGATGGCTAACATTTACGAGTCCCTAGCCTTCGTTGAAAACACACTTCCACTGTATTTCATTCGGTATAATCCACATGAATATAGAGTTGGGGGTGAACTACAGAAAACAAAGACTTTCACTCGCCAACAATGCTTAGTGGATGTCGTAAAATCCATCAGTTCTACAACTGTTAAACTAATGAATATACTTTACATGTATTTTGATTGTGATACAATGGTTGATGGAAAAAGACGGTTGTCGGTTCACACAGATCCAGAGTATAACGAGACAATGAAGAAGTGCTGTCTACACCCAGTGTATTAGTAGTTACACAGCAAGCGATACACGATGGCCTCGCCGACAGTCAAGTCATTCATCACGCCCGAGTTCAAGGTCTCGGTGGGATTGGGCTCGGAGCAGTACAAGATGCGCACGCCGCGCCAGGTGCCAGGTGACAGACGGTCGACGGCTCTGACTCGGGAGTCCAACGAAGGATACGAAAACTCGACTACATCAGTCGGTTCGTGGACGCGGATGATGCGGACGCCGCCAAATTCCTCTTCCCAAGAGACGCAGGGCTGGTAGAGTCGTTCAAGGCGGACGGCGCGATGCGCATGGAGTTCCTACGCACCCTTCTACACGCGTTCGCATACGAGTACAAGTTCGATATGCCCGATTCGTTAAAGCAGACCAGCGCGACGTACTTGAGCGCGAACGACGCAGTGGCCATGTTCGTCGAAGAGCACGTCGAGGCCAGCCCGGACAGCGCGTTTCTGCTGAAGGAGGCCAAAGAACGGTTCAAGGCATGCGAATACTACAACTGGAAACCCAGCACGCTCAAGACGGACCTGGAACGCCACCTACGCGTCAGGTGTCTAGAGCAAAGCCGCGTCAAAAGCCGCGGAAACGAAAATCTGCGAGGGGTGTTCAACGGATACAGGCTCGTGTAAAGGATCGATCTTCTCTGTGGTGTAGCACCGCGTGCTATGGGGCAGTTCGTTCCACAATGGACAACAACAAGCAGGATGTAAAACGTGACCTGAATAACCAGAAGGGGTCGCCTCTGCATCCACGCACGCTTGTGCATCTCGAACATGAATTGCAAAAATGAGTTCGGATCCATTGGGGTACTGAGAGAGCCTCTTGCAGAACGGCTGGCTGGTACGACCGACCTTGACTACCAACGGGGACTTGCTGCCAAGGAACTCGCGCTCGACGAGGGCGTACACGACGTTTGGGGTGTGGTGCGCCATGGATGAATTATGATGGATTGATGAATTGATGATGATGATACACAAGGGAAGAAGGATTGAATCAAACAAGATAAGATGCTAATCGAGAGCTTTATACCGTGATGATAATCGAGCGTTTTTACGAGGAAAGCCGCCATGGCACGTGTGTGTGTGATGGACGGGGCCGGAAACACTTGTCGGGTCGGACATGCTTTCACTTGTGGTTCGAGGCGAGTCACATCACGGCGACTTCTCGCATCACATGGCGGAAACTGTAGAGTCGAGTCGAGTCGAGTCGAGTCACATCACATGGCGGAACCTGTCGAGTCGAGTCGAGTCACACGGCGACTTCTCGCATCACATGGCGGAAACTGTCGAGTCGAGTCGAGTCGAGTCACATCACATGGCGGAACCTGTGTCGAGTCGAGTCGAGTCACACGGCGCTCGCATCACATGGCGGAAACTGTCGAGTCAAGTCGAGTCGAGTCACATCACATGGCGGAACCTGTCGAGTCGAGTCGAGTCACACGGCGACTTCGCGCATCACGGCGGAACCGTGTCGAGTCGAGTCGAGTCACACGGCGACTTCTTGCAGCACGGCGGAACCTCTGTCGAGCCGAGTTATATCACAGGGCGACCACCTCCCTCATCTCATCAAGGACGGCGGCACATGCGCCTTCTCCACGTGCCACGCGGAGGCACATGCTCTCGCGTAGTGCCGTTGCATCTCACTGGAGCCGCCGTCAAAAACATGATCGATACAGTGGAGCCCTCTGCCAACCCCAACGTTGCCAAAAAGGAACGATCTTCAAGTTCGATTATAAAGGGTGTCACACTTGATTTGAGAATAACTGTATAGAATGACAGATTACGCTTCGGACATCACTGTGTCGGGTATGTCCGACGGGGTCCAAGATGTTCATCTTGATACAATTGAAAAGCAAAAAACATTGGAATTGGCCCGCCTGGGGGGTAAATTACAGGAAGAGGCGGGCATGGTGGACAAATGCTGGCGTGCACTCCCTAAGGACATCATTTTTTCCCACATCCTTCCAAAATGTGATATTGATACGAGGCTGGCATTTAAAATCCCTCCTTCGAAGATGTGCTCGCAACGATACAAATCATCTGACTTCGTAGAGACATTGCGACACAGATATGCGCCAGACCGGATACAACAAGCTATGGGTGTTCAGTATGTATTGATCCCATTGCACACAATTGCCGGTTGGTATGACAACAGCGATGAAGAAAGCAGGCATGCAATGGTTAATTTAGGCATCTTTTATGATTTTGCTGGGTACCGTCGGAACAAGATATACAAGGATTCCATTCAAATCACGGTGATCTGTATAGATTACAGAGATGTCAATAAATATCCCAGATCATATGGTGTTGATCAACTATGGCTCTGAAGACAGACGTGCTCAAGCAGGATTCTGCTTGACAGCACTATGGGAATTCGCGGGTCCCGTGGAACGATGGATTGATGATTCTTATTTTTTTTAATAATTCTTCTTCCCAAGATGGAGAGCCGTACAAGCCATGTCAGATGTTCAAATGAGATATGAAGAGACATGTGAGACAGGCATCGAGTCCCAAAGACGATCACACTCGCCCGGAACAAACCTATCCATGCACTGCTTGCTTGAATGTTTTGTATCAATCTCCGGAAGACAGTATCTGTATTGACAAGATCGGTTACAAAACTTATGGGGAATTCTGAAGGGGGGAGGGCGGGCCCGTAGCAATCACATCCACATCATGCAGTTCAAAATTTGCAAGCTTGAGAAGAACTTGACGTGGTTGTTATTCAAGAGAGGACTCAACGTCCCTTTGATGTGCACCTTCAACCTTCCAACATTCTTCCAGTAGTCAGTCATGGAAGAAGACCCCCCCCATTGGTGCCCGCGAAGCGCACGGCCTGTACACAGTGCCCTCCTGCCGACCATTCTCGGACCAGCTCCCGTGCGAGAGAGTCGTACTCGTGTCGAAACACCACCCACTTGCTCGAGGCGCCCACGTGGATGAACCTCCTCACGGACGGGGGGTCCCCGTCGTTCCACACGTACACGTTGAGTTCCAGGTCGTCCGGCAACGCTCCGAGGGCGGCGCTCAGTGCGTGCGTCTTGCCGGTGCCCTCGGCGCCCACCACGACCAGGCACGACTTGGCTTCGCTTAGGAGGAAATCGAGGATGATCCGCGTCTTCTCCACGGACCTCTCGCATGTCTCGCGCATCTCTGTGTCTGACATTGGTGATTCGGACAGCGCGATTAAAGTAGATTGTCACACACGACGGCGCTTTATACCATTAATCATGAATGAATGGATGAGAATGGCAATGCACCGCTCATCCAGGAAGCGGATGACATTCTTGTGGCGAGTTAAGTCGGGGAACCGAAGGGCACGACGGGGAAGCAGGCCGTCGAAAATGTGCTGGATGGATTGGATGCCCAGATCCTTGAGCGATGATACCGCTTTAGTTCTGTTGCATTGGCCTCGATAAAGGCGTGCACCGAATCGTAGCGCTCGATGTTAGCCTGGACGACGTTGTCGAAAATCACAGTCACCACATGTGAGACATACGCCTCGCGATCCATACGCTCCTGGTCCGTCTTCTCATATTCAACGGGCGTCTCATCATCTGCACTATCCTCCTCACGAGCGATATCCCGCGAGGCGTTGTCGTCGCGTGAAATGCCACTGCATACGACCAAGGCGTACCTCCAGATGACCCCTGTCATACTACTGAAAACGGATTCTTCAGGACACACAGAGAAGTACTCGGAGCCTACGTCTTTCCTGGGATGGATTCGGGAATCGGAACCACCGCGCATGTAACTGAGCAGGGTCGCCTCTGCATCCACGCACGCTTGTGCATCTCGAACATGAATTGCAAAAATGAGTTCGGATCCATTGGGGTACTGCGAGAGCCTCTTGCAGAACGGCTGGCTGGTACGACCGACCTTGACTACCAACGGGTACTTGCCAAGGAACTCGCGCTCGACGAGGGCGTACACGACGTTTGGGGTGTGGTGCGCCATGGATGAATTATGATGATACACAAGGGAAGAAGACTTGAATCAAACAAGATAAGATGCTGATCGAGAGCTTTATACCGTGATGATAATCGAGCGTTTTAGGGGGGCTGCAAAAGCCGCCATGGCATGTGTGTGTGTGTGTGCGAATGAATGAATGATGGACGGGGCCGGAAACACTTGTCGGGTCTGACCTGCTTTCACCTCACTTGCTTGTTCACTGCCCTCCCCCAAGACACACCCATGCACTCCGGCTTTAATCAAAGGCGACACTTAGTGTTCCGTGTACGCCTCGAAAAACGAGTATCTGACCAAGCGATAATGTTCCAAATGTTGTTCGTCAGTATAAACATTATGTATGAATGAATACCAGAAACATCATTAATGATACTATTAGCGGGTAAGCGGCCACACCTATTGGTGTCCTACCAGGTATGCTTGAGCTGCGACAAATTTCTCCGAAGGGAAAGCAATGGGGAGTCATATCTACAATACGAACTGCCTAGAGAGGGTGATGTGGTGCGCAACATCACATTGGCTGGCATTGGGATCCAACATATAAAGTGGGTGCGGATCAATATAGGAGATGTTGATGCATGGACATGGAAAGCTAGCTTGTCAGTTGTAGGCAAAATCCGACCGATAACAATTCCTATAGCAATCAATATGATGGCGATTGGATACCACACTTGTGCACTACAGATTTGTATGCATCAAAACACAGACGTGTTGTGGATGCAACTACAGTATGAACTGTACAATGACGAGGAACGCTACCACCTGGCTAGAAGTCCATGGTACGAGACGGTTACAGTTCTGTCATATAATACACTCGGCGGAATACTTAAATGAAACCGCTTTCTGGAGTGTACGGCACACCAACCCACATTGCAGTGGAACACCATCATGTTTTTTGTAGCCCATCACACCGCATCCCTGCAAAATGGAAGCGGTCTCCCTTGACCCAACAGTTCCATGCAGTGCAGCCTTGCGATTGTGAGAGCAGAGGAGCGGTCCCGGTCCGAGTAAGTTCCATTTCCATTCGTATAGCACACTTTGGCACTGTCGGACACAGTCACCAAAGCCTTCACTCCGTTGACCTTCACCACCTCATTTGGCAAGCTAACTTCAGGCACACCGAGTGCCTGCAATACAGACAAGGCCAGGTATGTTTTCGGCGCGCCCGTATCAAAGATGAAGTGCGTCGCCACACTTTTACCCCGTATACACACGGGCAGGGAGACCAGCACTCGAAGCTTGTCTTCTTTGGTGTTACACACGATGCCATGTACAGAACCAGAGCACGTTGCCATCTCCGACAAATAATCTTTCCCAAGCGCCTTCGAAATCTTGAATGGCAGATCCTCCGGCTTAACATCACTAATCAAAACGTTACATGGGGCGTCGGAGGCTGATGGGTATGGTCCAAGTACGTCCATGTTCATGTCCATGTTCATGTCCATGTCTCGTTGCTCCTGCAAGATATAGTACCTCCATCACACATATACACTATTACACTCTTTTTAAGGATATTAGAATAGTAATATAATCGAGTCACGTCCGTCCATTCATGACACCACACGGATGCGGGGGCGGATTCTCGGCTCTCATCGTCTCGTGGATGTAGCCGGTCTCGACAAGTGGACTGTGACAAGGGGATGTCACGGCGGTAGCGTGTCGATTCCTATCGATCGTCCGTCCGTCCGTCCGTCCGTCCGTCGATAGAGATAGAGAGAGTGTTACAGTGAGAAGCCCAAAATGAGCGTTCCTGTCTTCCGGCCGATTTTTTAAAATTTCTAATCAGGATTTAGAGCCTCCGGAACGACTCGCTAGCTTGAGACATCAGCACCAAGGAATCACAATTCCGCTCCATACCATGTTTCGCAACCAGTCAAAATCGGCCGGGAGGAAGGAACGCTCATTCCAAGCGGTTGACCTTCAAGCCATGCCAAATGTCACCAAGTCCCACAATTTGCGTCTCCGACTGTATGAAAACAGTACTCCTTACATCAGGCAGAGTCCTCAATAAAGCACCCTTTGTTCATGCTACAAGTAGTTGTATTGGCTGCATTCTGAGAGAGTTGGACAATGATTTTGATTTTCACAATAGGTGTATGTAGTGATGCTCGGATTTCTGAAACACCGCATATGGGTGTGACTGTGTTTGCCAACATATTTTTCAATGTACCAGTGACAAGTTTGCAGACTGACTCGCGATCTTGAACATCCATATTGGCGAGGATTGGGGATGCACGCATACACCACTCTGTAAATGCCACGTTAATTTCTTCGTCGCTTGGGACACTTGTTTGTAATACGACGACGGGAAGCTGAATTTGCATGTTTAATTTACGCAAGCTGCTATATTAAATATATACGGACATTCCTGTACACACGATGAACGCATCAACCACATTGCATCACAGAGGGGACCGCTTGTTACCTGCTTGTTACCTGTTCAACATCCATTTTGGCCTGAATTTCCACCAGACGTAGCACCATTAGATGCACATTATACCAAGGCTTAACGTGTTGGCACTTCGCAAGATACCATCTACAGTATGGGTGGGATTGGATGTGCACACACAAAATTGCCTGTTTCCGTATAGTTTTCGGCTTGCAGTTGCTACCTACCAACGCTATCTTTTGCATCGTGCTCGCAGGCGAATGGCCAAGTTCCTTGAATTTATTGAGGGGCAGTCACGGGGACACTGGACTCTAGCCCCGGAGGAGACTGTGCAGCATTTCAGCACAGATGCTTGGAAGCTCTTGAACCCTGGTGATCATGTGGTTGTGATGATCGGAGGGCGGCGCCGTGTTTATGCACACCATGGAATTGTGATAAGTCCTTACGGCCCTGGTCAAGATCCTCAGGTTGCGCACTTCGTGTCTCGTACTGGCGACATGTTGATGCGAGATGCTCGATTACAGATCGGCTCGCACACCGAGTTCATTGGAGCAAGAGCGACTTTTGGTATCGTGCCGTATGCCTCTGCCAACTCCGAGTCCGATAAATTCGAACACCAACGCACCGTCGACCTTGCCAAGTTGATGGTGGAATCACCTCAGCTTGCTCTGAAGAAGTACAATCTGATCGCATGGAATTGCGAGTGCTTTGCTTGGGTCTGCAAAACTGGTGACATCTATGCGCATTCCCACCAAGTTGCGCGTGTCCTAAAAGCCATCAGCGATGATCTGCGGAAGGGGGAGAGGTCCATTCTTCTGCGAACGGGAGCAGTTGCTTCAAGTTCTTGTATTGTCGCATGACATGGCAGATCACTATCCAAGTTCCTGGCTAGGGTTTTGAGTATTCATGGCTTGCTGGATATCCTCCGGCGTCTGGGGGGCGGGGAGTTCCATCATCATTCGCTTGTCTGTTTGAGAAGAGATGATTGATTCTTTATGATGCACGGCAACCGCTTCGTACACCTTATCTTCCACCCACCCACATGCGGGTTCTGTGGCTCTGGATCCACACCAGTCCGGGAATCTGACCTCCCCCCGCTTACTTCCATTGCCCCGTGTACGGGTCTCTGTGCAAAATCTTGGGTTTCACGACATCATGAACGCAGGTTTCCAAGCAGGCTTCTGCTTGGAAACCCCTTTTGGTTTCGAACGGGGAATGTTTTGACCTCTTCATGCACCCGCGGTCAAATGAATGACGGACGACGGACTGCCAACGCGGCAAACGTTTAAATATCCAAATTTCTCGGACATTGCGAATGTCCAAATTGACGCTAATCGCTGCCGTTTCTGTCAAAGGTATCGTTCATTACAAGATCCTTGATCACAATTGCAAGAAAGTCGACTTTGTACAGTTTGTATCAGAGTTACATGTAAAGCAGGGTACTGTCGCTGTCCTTGACAATATCCAGTTCCATCATTCAAAGGAGACGATCTCTGCGTTCGATTCTGTAGGAATACGCCCGCTCTTTGTACCTCCTTACAGTCCAGAGTTCAACGCTATTGAGAATGTGTTCAGTTTGCTCAAGCGAAAATATCGCTGCGCGTGCCCAATAATTCCAGATGTAGCAGAATTATTTGATTACAGGAACGCTTTGAAAATGATTATTGATGCGCACGATGTAAGCCAACACGTTGACTTGTCGGGCTACTTTGATCATGTAACTTCTGTGTCTGTACAGGCCTTGAATGTTTTGTATCAATCTCCTGAAGACAGTATCTGTATTGACAAGATCGGTTACAAAACTTGAATTGGTCATATCCCCAAATAAAAGGTGTCCCACAATCAAATGTCCCTAGCTGTATGCAGTGATGCCAGGAAAGTAGTGCGGTTTGTTACCATCAGTCAGAGAAGGCGGGTGGTTGAAGTGCAGCCTGGCAATGTCATGTTGCTGGTATTCCCCATTTCAAACAAGCCGTTTGATTTATACCTCAAGGCGTACCGAGGACCCAGGGTGGTCATCATTGCCGATGACACATGTGATCCCGGGCCTGGCAGGGTCGTCGAGGGGTTCCGGGTTGTCTACAGTGAGCTTGTTCCTACCGAGTTCGGCAGAGCAACCATGACGGTGTACGACAGGATGCCCGAGATGGCTGACTAGGCCATGTAGGTACTGCACCTCACTCAAATGCACGAGCTGGAAAGCCCACTCTGGTAGTTCCCCTCCTGAGGGGCATACACACACCATGTGGGAATGCAATTGGGGCAACCAGCCGATGAGTTCAAACATGTGTTGGGGCTTCACAGATAGTGCATGCTCGCGTGACCCATCAATAACTATTAGCTTTTGGCTGCGTTGACCCTTGAATAGATCTGACATCCATGTTGCAATGTATGGGGTAGGGTTTGGGATCCGGCCAATCACGGTCGGGTTGTCAGTGAACATGTAAACATCTGAACATTGTTCAGCCAACTGTGCAATCTCTTTCATTAATGACACGACATCATTTGTGACCACCAAGCTGCCATCCGGAATCATTCGGACCATTGTAAATTGTAATGAAACATTATTTTTTATGATAGGAAAATGGAACGATTCAAAAAGCATCTGTCTCCAAAAGACCCACAAAGTGGGCCATAGGAATTCAGCTGAGGACTCACTCCCACGCATATTACGTGTCGGATCTGACTTGTTTACACTCGTCTTTCGAGGGTGCGCGGAACACACAACGTGTCGGATCTGACTTGTTTACACTCGTGGTTCGATGAGCATGGGGAACACGTGTAGTCTCGAGCAGACTTCGGCTTGACAACTATGTCGGGATCATGAAAGGGGGAATCGCGGGACCCACGGAGTGGGGCAGTGGAATTCAGCTGCGAACTCACTGTCTGACAACTCTATTGGTTTCTGAATGGGGATTGGATTCATTTGATGACTCACGTACACCATTCATTGTAACGCTTGGGCTTCTCACTGTAACACAAGACAGACTGCAGGCATGCCACACTTACATGATCACATAGTGGCTCACGGAACACACGGGAAAGTAATCGCAATGAATGGGCGTTCCTGTCTCCCGGCGGATTTTGACTGGTTGCGAAACATGGTCTGTAGCGGAATTGTTATTCCTTGGTGCTGATGTCTCAAGCTAGCGAGTCGTTCCGGAGGCTCTAAATCCTGATTAGAAATTTCAAAAAATCCGCCGGGAGGCAGGAACGCCCATTAATGGTGATCACATGACATGACAGATATTGATTGAGTGGTGGTTGGGTTATTTAGTTTTAAGGGAGCATAAATGCTACACTCGGCGGAATACTTAAATGAAACCGCTTTCTGGAGTGTACGGTACACCGTATGGTGTGACCTTATGGTGTAGCAAACCACGGGGCAGTGGAACACCAAAACGATTTTGAATCAACAAATTGCAAGATGTTAACGAGAATATCGTGGTTCTTTTTTAGATCACGGCTCTCCATCCTGCAGACTCCGTATCGTTCTTTTGTCGGTACTTTCGAGAGTGTCCATTGAAGGACCAGCCGCACTTAAGCGATCGCCTCTTTTCCTGTACCGGGGGCCAAAAGAACACGGGGTTTGTTGATGTTGTGCAATGCGTCATGAAAGGAGGTTTCTTTGCTGGACGGGTCATTTTATAGGACCATCCACTCATACAATATATGACTGTCCCCGCCTTACCGTTTTTTGGGATGTTTCATTTAACTGTTCCGCCGACTGTAGTGAAACTATAACGTCTGTCGCCTCCTTATAACGTCTCCGACTGTATCACGACATCATCGCATGCACAGCTCAGAGAAATTCCATGCAGCATGAAATTGCCAACGAGGCTTCAAAAGCCGCCGTGTCGTGGGTGAGAATAAATGAACGGATGGGGGCATTCGAAATCCGCATGAGAAAAAAAATTGACTGAATTGTCATAAAAGAAACCGATAACCACCACAAACACCGACAAATACCCACAAATACCCACAAACACAATGGCAAACTTTACTGAATTATACAACGATGTTGCCAATGACACTTCGGGCGTTCCGTCGGATCCATTTTGCGATCGCGCAAGAGAACTCATTCCGCCCATGGCGCGCGTTTGGGAGGTACTTGCAAAGCTAGCCGTTCAATCGTGGGACAACGAAATACAGGTCTGCTACGGAGAATTGACTGCCAAAGACTTCACAGACGGAAACCACGCCAAGCTGTTTATCTACAATCTGATGACAGTCTCGCCGGACGATTACATATGCGATCCCCGCTTCCAAGGCATGCTTCTTGGTTTGGAAGCCGTCTTCCCGTACAATCCTTTTTGTTCCGATCACATTACCCTCACACGCAAGATTGTAAGCAGTCTGTTCATTGAGATGGATGACGAGATGATCGATTGGGTGTCATCTGATGGATTGGTCAATCAGGAATGGGGCTTTGTACAGCACATAGCGTCCCAGTGGTTGCGAGCGTGGTGCTCAGCGCGCAAGATCCAGCGCATGTACCGCAAGTACATCGAGCACAAAAAGATCCAGCGCCAAAAGCGCCTCCTCATCACAATCCCCAGGATCGTGTCATTGCTCATGGATTGCAAGGGTCGCGAATAAGTAATTATTCGAGAACAACTTTTTTTTTTACCTTTTTCCTCAATGCTTGCCCCCACAATGTCTCTGTCGCAGCTTACACTTCACCAAGTCTTTGGGAGAGAGCGTCCTCTCGCGTTTCGCCGAGAAGTTCCTCGACCCCCCTCCATTTTTAGCTCAATTGGGTTCAAGGGTCACCTGTAAGGGTGTCCCATAAAGTGTGAACGCGAGGATCCGGCAAATCGTTCTTGGTCAAGGACATGCTACTAATGAATCTGCTTCAGGCAGAATACTGCGCATTTGTTCATGATCATCGTCCATTTGGGCGTTGTGAGGTAGTCGCCCTGCCCGATTTCCCTTCCGTATCCATGCGTTTTGTAGAACGCGTCCATGAGTGCACTGCCCTCGTCCAATCCTTGGCCGCCTCCATTTTCCGCATCCGCAGAGAGGCGAACGACCATGTCATCGGGAATGTCATCGTATACACAGATCGAAGCACCCATTTGGTGGATATATTGGACAAAGACAACGGGCATACAGTCAACGGAATACTTAAATGAAACCGCTTCGTGTACGGCCACACCTTGCGGTGTAACCTAATGTTGTCGCGACCACTGGATGGGGACCTAGTGCAGAATGTCGAGTCTCAAGTTAAAAGAGAACCAGAACAAGTTTAGTAAATTGGGTGTCAAGCACAAGTCTGCTTGAGGAGAGACCGCCTGACCGCCTTCATCCCCCTTTTTGACTCTATGTGTGGTGTCTTGGCCCCCCATGTATCATCCGCGGCGGTGCGTGTGCGTCAGTAGCTGAATGCCTCTGCCCCCCCCCCCCCCCCTCAAAACTCAAGAGAGTGTCAAGCAGAAGTCTGCTTGAACGATCCCAGAACCGGGCACAGAGCATACCTTGAGCGACTCAGCATCGCTTCTCCACCTGATGCAAAACGCATGGGTCAGCAAGCTGGTCCTTGTGGGCATCCAGATACCCGTGCAAGCAGCGCATCATCTCGTTTGAGAGCAGGTCGGAGGATGTGGCCAGCAGCCTCGGTAGCACCTCCCGCTCATAGGCCTTGACAAAGAGCGGGTGGTGGACGGAGTAGCCGTAGTTGTTGCGGCGGAAGTCGGCGTCGGCGCGAGTGTGCACAAACATCAGCTGCCAAGGGGTTTGCACGTCCACGCCCGGCCCGCCTGACATGCCCGGGAAGGTGCTGCACGTGTGCTCGATGATGCGCTGAGAGGCCCCGGACACCAGTCCAGGCGACACGACCAAGCGCGAGGGGTAGCACACATCATCCTCAAGGGCAAGCGCACGTCGCAGGGCTAGATTTTCATCCAGCCGCCAGTCTGCTGGAGCAGGTAGATGATGGCCCAGTAGCTCGGCCTCATCAGCGGCCTGCTCATAATCCGCCTCGGTGCGCAGAAACCTTTGCGCCCATTCGGCAGTCAGGCGATGAGCAAACCCCAGCACGCACACCGCGTCCCCATCCACCAGCTTCCTTGCGCTGGGAATGAAGAGCTGCATCGGACCCCCCTCAGGTGCCTTGGTGACCATGAACCCGAAGTCTGGCAGGAGGACCTCAGCCTCACCGATGCGCTGCGAGGGCTGCGAGGGGATGTGTTCAGCCAGCTCGCTAACGTTGCGCCCCGCTGTTAGCCAGCTCAGGTCCACAATCGCGCGGGGAACCGGCCGAGTGGACAGACTGGACGGCAGCACGTCTGTGCCGTAGCCGCACCGCCACTTCTGTTGCACGCTGGCGGGCATGAGGCAGTGCCCAGCGCTGCCCCACAACACCCCTACGCCGGCAGGTGCTGCGACTGGAAAGAAGGTGCCACTGCTGTGCCCCGTTGGCTCTTCCCACAGCCCACGCATGAGCTTTATGTCTGTGTACTTCCCGCTGCTCTGCTCAAGCAGCACCTCGTTGTCACTAGCTGCACCACGGATCAGCACCTTGCCTGTTATGTGGTCCAACGGAAAAGTGCGCTTGTAGGTTCCAGTGCCTTTGATGACAATCGGCTTCTCAGCAGCAGCCTGCTTCAGCATGTCCCAGTTGCCCTCCATGTTGCTGCCCATGTTGTTGATATATCTGTAGTGAGTGGGAACGCGGACAGGGAAGCCACGAACGAAGCGGTTTCATTTAAGTATTCCGTTGACTGTAAACGTCCTAATTACGTTTTTGATCTCAGAGATGTCGGTGAGAGGCGTTGGCCAGACAGAGAATCCATGATTCTCAGGATATGCCAGCCACATTGTAACCCGATGTCTTAAGTCGCTGACTCACACGCACGCACGCACCGCCGCGGATGATTATAGATCCTCGGAGACCTAAATTCTGAGTAGAAGTTTCAAAAAATCAGCCGGGATGCAGGGACTACTCCCATTACAGGTATGAAGAAATCTTCAGCATTATTTGCTTCGACGAAATGGCTCGACCATTTTTGTAGACAACGACATTGGGCAGTTTGAGGAAGTGCCATCATCTCATGCTACATGGATCTGGGTCGGCAAATCAGTCTTGTAGGCAATGGAAATCGTCAGTTCGAGGCAGTGCCATTTTCATGCTGCATTGTGACTGAATCCACTTTTGCCATACTTCCCATGATTTGGAATTCACACATGTGTGCCCGTTTATGTCACTGGGCACGGGAATGAAATGTCCATTCTTATGTGCTGCCAACGCTACAACTAGCCGCGAACAGTGCATAAAGTTCAAGTAGGGGGTGATCAAACACCCATCTGATTGTCTCGCAATGCAAGCTTGTAGGAAAGCGCAATACTCGTCGACATGATCTGAATTTGAAAAGTGATGGCTTTGATGTAAACCTATGACTGCAATGCGTTTTAGTTGGGTCATTTCAGAAATTAGGGATCCGTAGCTCTTGTATGTGGTGATGGGTACTGCGATTTGTTTTGTGAGGAACTGGCAGATTTGTTTTGTGAGGAACTGGAATGGTTGCTGGATGGTGTATGATTTGTCCATGAGAATGATTCGGCTGCAAGGAAACCCTCCATCGATCAACTTCTTTGCCAGTGTTAGCTCTGCACAAGCCGTCCCGGCCTCTGTGAATATCAAGGTTGTAGAGTCCAATGGCGTTTTTGCAAAGTGAGATTGTCGTAAATAAAAAATTACATGGTCTACTTCTGATGGGGGAAAGTATGAATTTGTGCAACAAGTCATTTGTACTCTTCAACGCGTTCCTTCCTCCCGGCGGATTTTTTAAAATTTCTACTCAGAATTTAGAGCCTTCGGAACGACTCGCTATCCTGAGATATCAGCACAGAGGAATCACAATTCCGCCCCTGACCATGTTTTGCAACCAGTAAAAATCCGCCGGGTGGCTGGAACGCCTATTTTTAACTTGAAGTTCAAAATAGTTGAGTCAGCGGAACAGTAAAATGAAACATACAGTTGTTCTCAAATAAAGTGGGACACACTTTATACTCCTGCTTGAGAACCCCATTGTTTTTATGAAGCGGTGCAGAGGGATTCAGTTGCAGAAACCGCGGTGGCTTCAAGCAATCATCAACTTGACACTATGGAATTCTGAATGGGGGGGAGGGCGGGCCCCGCAGGCTTCTGCTTGAGACCGCCTATCCATCAGGCATCCTTTGAATCCGTTAGAGGCATCCCATGAACCTGTCACCTTTTGTGGGAGGAACCACCATCCCCCTTCATAAAACCGATAGAGTTGTCGAGCAGAAGTCTGCTTGAGACCACGCGTTTTTGCGTGTGTGGGTATTCGGCATGCGTCGTCCATCTGGGACCCAATGCCCCCCAAAATGGCAGCACGTCCATCGTCGTCGTCAAAAGGAGTCCGCGAGGAACCGAGCTGGTGGGCGACCGGAGGGGAGCCCACACTTCACATCAACCAGAAGATCGGTTACAAATCTTGAATTATTTGGTCAACTTTTCAGAGTGCTTCACATATTATTCGCTTATTAAGCGAATGTCTCATGTCTCACACCAAGGGAGCTGTTGATGTTGACTTCATGGTCGCCGCCTGATCCAGACCTGCGCATGCTCGTAATCAACCTGGATGCCTAAGTTTTTTCCTATCTTGAAGTATATCAATAATCATCATGTCAAATCTGGAAGAACTTGATTCGATGTTGAACTCTCCCGAGTACAACGCTATGCTTTCGTGTGTCGAAGAAGCGAATCCTCCTGCTAAAATCAAGCGAATCGTCTCCGATATCCGGAAGACGAGGAGTAAGATAAGTGCGATGCCTACACCAAGCAGTATTAAAAGCATCATACAGACGATGGAAGTGCTCGTAAAACTAATTAAGTTGGTATCAGATACCGAATATTTGCGATTCATGATAATGCGCTGTCCTGAAGAGTACGTCCGGCACATGGACGCTTACTCAAAGAAGGCCTTGTCCAAGATTACACAAATGATATCGAAGTTGAAGAAGCATATTGCAACCAAGCCAAATACACGATAAAATGGGGCGTTCCTGTCTCCCGGCCGATTTTGACTGGTTGCGAAACATGGTATGGATTGGAATTGTGATTCCTCGGTGCTTATATCTCTAGCTAGCGAGTCGTTCCGGAGGCTCTAAATCCTGAATAGAAATTTAAAAAAATCGGCCGTTTCACACACAAGCCGCCGTGGTGTGTCTGAGTGATTCTCAATGTTTCTGATCACGCGAACCACCGGGTGAGCTTATCGTTCAGCCGAGCGACTTCACCGTGTCGTCATGCTCCCAGGTCACATCAACCAGCAGACACACTACTTATTTACACACACACATACACGCGACGCAGCGGATGATAGATGCAGGCAGGCAGGGAGGTTGTCTGGGGAGGAGGGAGCAAGACGCCGTCAGGAGAAAAAGAGTCTAGGGCTTCGTAGGTGCACCATTTTTCATGAAGTTATTCAATATAAGCTCGGTATGAGCGCAGATGGACTCCGGATGGAAAAGGGTACCCCATATACGTCGTTTCTTATGTCGGAACGCTACAACACGGTGGTCATCGAGGCAAATCGGGCGCATGCACGGAGCTAGATCAGAAATTGAGTATGCAGCGTAGAAGTCAGCCTTAAATTCCATTGGAACACCCTCAACGAGCCCAATACGTGACCCAGTAATTTTGATGACACGTGTATGGTGTACGGCGGCACCGGTGTATTTGAGATGACCACCAAAGTAGAAGTTGATAAACTGGGCACCAAAGCATATTCCAAGAACCGGAGCACCATGTAAGAGGGCAAAGGTGTTCATAGCCTCTCTGTCACGACCTATGTCATGCACGTGCAATTGAGATCCCGTGAGGATGAACCCAGAAACTTGATTTGTACGGCAAATCTCTACAACATCTGCAAGAGTACGTGCGATCGCATGAACATGCCTTTGGCGCCTAAGAAAAGATATGAGGTACTTCCTGAAAATACGCTTAGGACCGATTGTATTGTCAATGACAACGAGCATTTTACAATAGATGACATATAATGGGCGTTCCTGCCTCCCGGCCGATTTTGACTGGTATCTTGTGTGCCGGAGTTTGGTACCGGATAAGCACCTGGACTGTCGCGTCTCGACGGCGTAATAATTCCCCTGACAGAGCTGGTAAGGGAGCTTGAAATTATGGAAGTGTATGAAGACTTCGAGATGCCAGGGAGGGCGACGGTGTCCAGAAACCCATATCAGGCTGCCATGGACGATGTGATGTGCTCCTTGTTCTGTGAGCGATCGGTAGTTTACTCTGCCAGCAAAACACTGTTTAATTTGCACTACCTGTCAGTTACTGATGAGCTGGTTCCCCATGACGCAATGTCATCTGGTCGGTTTTACGGGGGGTTTAACCGCATTTTGTTTCCCGTAATTGTCAAGGCGGGTCCCATTATGTGTGAGGCTGCTGAGCCATTGCACCAGTTCAAGATTTCCATGATGTATGACACGGGCTCTACACTCAGCTACATGACGCTGGAGGTATTACACGCCTTGGGGTACAAAAATGCAGTTTATCCTCCAGATCCGAAGCTCCCTCACTCGGAGCACATGTATGAGGTGTGCATCAGCGGCATTCCCACACAGGTGGGATTGTGCCCCAAGACCAGATGCGAGCATGTGTGTCTCCTGGGCCAACAGTTCTTGATGGATGCCAGGATGCATGTTGCTATCGACTACGTGACGAGGACTGCTTGCATGAAACGCTCTTAGTCGCGGTGAGACGACAAGAAAACGGAACTGTGACCCAAGGCATGCCATGGAATTTGATCTAGGCAGTGCCATTGTCATGCTGCATTGTGACTGAATCCACCGTTGAATTTAAGCTACCCGTATATCCTCGAACCTATGAATTTCTTACTACACATCCGGGGGCCCTGGGCCCACACACACGCAACATTTTGGCCTGCATTTGTTTGTTCTCATATTGCACCGACGGACAAGGGTTTTTATTCAGGACTTTTATTGCTTGGGTAAGGATACCTGGTACAGATGGCATTTTTAAATGAGGAATCCGTATTGTCGCAGCCGACAGTGTGTGTGCTTACAGGGTTCAATACTGTCCAAGACGCATTTAAGGTTGTCCCTCACAAACACATTCCATTTGTCATACTTTGTGTGCAGAATGGGCATTTAGCATATGCATTTGATGACATTGAGGAGGAGGTGCGCATTGAGCCAGATGTTGTGTTATTTAATGCCATTAGTCTAAAACATCGTGTGTTTGTGTTGTGTGACAGGTTTACAGATCTTACTCCCAATCATAGGTCGTGCGTGAGCCACGTCATCTACGCATCAACAAGTTGCGATGTTGTTGTACCCCAGTGCAATGATTTGCTATGGCTGGATTTGGAGAGAATGCGATTTGCGTTTTTGTTCTAGATTGTGACAATTTTTCTAAAGAAGAAAATAGACCAATTCCGAGTCCATTGGAGGGCTCGGGACAAAAAGCGTTCAATGTCCATCTGCACTGCTACAGTCAGAGACAGAATTTGTGGGACACCCTTACCGGTGACCCTTGAACCCAATTGATTGGGTAGGTCAGCTAAAGGTTTTGTATCGAAGTCCCAATCCTTCGTGTCCTTCATCCCGTATTTCAGCATTTAAGCTGGCCCAGAGGATAACAATTGTAAGCTGCTAACTGACCAGCGTATCGCAGTCGCATTCGTCACAAGTGGCAAAATAACTAGCAGCCAATTCGTTCTTTCCAAGGCCAATCACTTGGAGGGCTCGGGACAAAAAGCGTTCAATGTCCATCTGCACTGCCATGCCACCGGACGGTACAACCTGCATTTATAAGGATGTATTTTTTATGGTGTTCACACGTCATGACACGGCAGCAGTTCACGTGGTTGGCCTGCCTTGTCACATAAACTTGGCAGGGTGGAAACAATGACGACTCCGACGAAGGTGACCACGAAGCCGGCAAATTGCTCGTTGTCATGTTGTCTGCGGGTGATGATGTCGGCGGGGAGTGATGGCGCTGGGATGGCCTCGCCGCGATACATGAAATCACTGACCATGTCAGTCAGCTTTTCTTTGGCAGCTTCAAAAGCCTCCTCCATTGTGCCGCCCGCACCAATCGCACAGTCAACATCAGGCACGAACACCTCGTGGTATGAATATCCATCCTCAGGTCGGAAACAAGTGTTGTATACACCCCAAAATTCATATGAATCGAGGTATACTTTTGGCGCTGACATGAAGGAGGGTTCACGGTTACTTATCTTGTTCGCCAGTCATTTCTTATGTTATTACACAAACAACCTCTAAAACAGATGTCTGCATATGCGGACTCTTCAAAATGCCTTTCAAATAGAGAGAATCATGTCACAAGATTGTTTGACATGGCCCTTAAGAATCCCACATAACTCATCTTGGGATGCTGAATGTATAATTACTCCATTTTGCGTGTCGCATGCTCAACTTCCAGTTCAGCTCCATTCTCTGGGAACATGGACTGTTGCAGCGACCGACCACTCGCATCAGTCAGAACTTGTGTCGAGTCACATCACTGTGGTTGGTCAGGCGGCACATGTCGAGTCACATCACATCACGGCAGCACGCACCTGTCGAGTCGAGTCACCGAAGCGACCTCTCGCATGAAGGAGGATCATGTCGAGTCACAGCCTACTGTGGTGATTTCGCAGAACCCGTCCGTCCATTCTCATTCTCACACATGCCGCGGCGGCTTGCGCATTATCCTCGGTGTCCACACACGGTTGACATCCATCCTCGACCGCACACCACAGTGGCGTTTGCACACGCATTTCAACCCTAAACCCGTGCGTGGGTTTAGAATGCCCAAACGGAGGATAAATTATGGGAACAGCCATTTCAATACATATTTTTCTCAATCATCATCATCAAGAAATATACAGATATACCAGGCAGGTCACGTCATCATCCACTATAATTATCCTGATGGGTACGATGCACACTCGGACCGGTATGGACGCGCTCCAGATGGAACTCGTGGTTTTGATCATGCGCCGAGCAGGCAGTTGGAAGAAGGACGGGAAATGGATGCACGCAGGATTCATCAGTCGAGCCATGCATACTGCTTTCGCTGATGACGCTGCATGTGAAGCACAGGCGCTCGTCGACAGATGTGATCATCTCAAAAAGAACCCCATGAGGTTAGCGTGTAATGCCGGGCGAGCAGACGTCGTCAGCATATTGCTAAAAGATCACAACGACATCCGGGCATTGGAGTACGCCGCTAAGGGAGGCCATGTGGATCTCTGCAAGCTTCTTATGGATCCTTTGTTCGCGGGCGAGGAGCACTGCGCCAAGGCAGATGCAGACTTAAGCTATGCACTGCGTGAAGCCGCTTTGGAAGGACATGTGGATGTCTGCAAGGTTCTGATGGATCCTGAGTTCGCGAGCGAGGAGCACAGTGCCAAGGCAGATGCATACGACAGTCGTGCATTGAGGTTAGCCGCTAATGGAGGCTATCTCGATGTATGCAAGGTTCTGATGAATCCTGAGTTCGCGGGCGAGGAGCACCGTGCCAAGGCAGATGACGACAACAGCCAGGCACTGAGGGTCGCCGCTTTTGAAGGGCATTTGGATGTCTGCAAGGTTCTGATGAATCCTGAGTTCGCGGGAGAGGAGCACCGAGCCAAAGCAGATGACATTAATAGCCAGGCACTGAGTGAAGCCGCTTGGGGAGGCCATCTCGATGTCTGCAAGGTTCTGATGAATCCTGAGTTAGCGGGCGAGAAGCACTGTGCCAAGGCTGATTCAGACTACAGTCGTGCACTGAGTGCTGCATCTGTGAGAGGCCATCTCGATATCTGCAAGGTTCTGATGGATCCTGAGTTTGCGGGAGAGGAGCACAGTGCCAAAGCAGATGACAATAATAGCAAGGCACTGAGGTTCGCCGCTAAGGGAGGCTATCTCGATATCTGCAAGGTTCTGATGGATCCTGAGTTCGCGGGCGAGGAGCACCGAGCCAAAGCAGATGACAACAACAGCCAGGCACTGATCTTCGCCGCTGAGGGAGGCCATGAGGGTGTCTGCAAGGTTCTGATGAATCACGAGTTCGCGGGAGAGGAGCACCGTGCCAAGGCAGATGACAACGAAAGCCAGAGGCCATGTGGGTGTCTGCAAGGTTCTGATTAATCCTGAGTTCGCAGGCGAGATGCACCATGCACTGTTGGCGGCAGACCACGCGGAAGTATGCGATCTGCTGATGAATCCTATGTTCTCGGGAGAGGAGCACTGGGCAACTGAAGATGACGAGTAATGTTGTTGTAACCACGATTTTTTATTGGTTGAGAAATAATGTGCGTTCCTGCCTCCCGGCGGATTTTGACTGGTTGCGAAACATGGTCTGGACTGGAATTGTGATTCCTCGGTGCTTATATCTCTAGCTAGCGAGTCGTTCCGGAGGCTCTAAATTCTGAGTAGAAATTTCAAAAAATCCGCCGGGAGGCAGGAACGCTCATTAGTAACTTAAAGTCAACAACCAATCTGTCATCAAATGGTGAACGATCAAGAGCGTATCGAGAACTTGTTTTCAAACTTTATCGGAAAACATTGTGAAGTTTCGGATAAGGCTTGGGTGCAGTCGGACATATTGCACACAGCGTTCATGGACCACTGCATTATTGAAACAAATGACATCCGTTGGGTCGATAAACATGTGATATATGAGGTTATTTCAACGGAATCGATGTGCATTCGCTTTTTCAACTGCAAAGTAAAAGGAACTAAACGCGTACGCATGTTAACGGGCGTTATGCTAGTGACATATCCGTAAACGCCGCGGAATTGCGGGATGTATAAACAAGCAGCGGAGCCCCTTTCACCTCTTCCCCCCAGCGGAGCGACCGGGGGCGACCGAAGGGGAGCCCCCACACTTGTCAAATTACCCCCACACTTGGGGGTAATTACCCCCACACTTGGTAAGCGGAATGTTGTCGCGACCTTTTATTTTGGGGATTTGACCAATTCAAGTTTTGTAACCGATCTTGTCAATACAGATACTGTCTTCAGGAGATTGACACAAAACATTCAAGGCATGTAAAGACACAGAAGTTACATAAGGAGAAGCAGAAAAAACACATTAGACATGCAGACTTTTGGGGATTTATATCATCTCATATCATCATGAGCCATTCTTGTGCTTCAAGTACATATTTTCCATTGTCAAATGTGCCGGGTATCACAAAATGGTTTGAGACAAATTACTTGCACACTATAAATGACCCAATTACTCTAGTATTCACAGAGGCTGGCCATGCTTGTGCAGAGCTCACAATGGCAAAACAACTGATTGAACATGGGTTGAAATGCATGAGTATCATCCTCATGGACCGAACATACGTAGGCATTATCTCACCATGTCGAGCTCTTGTTCATCAACTTGAACAACGTGGCATACAAATTACGCTAATCGGTACATACTGTTCTCTTGTTCCCCAAATCCTCACCATCAAGGGAAAAGTCGCAACCATCGGAATTCATCAAAGCCATGTTTTTCACAATTTGCAAGAAGTTGCAGACTACAATATGTACATACAAGCTTGTGTTGCTGCTCGATGCAACGGTCGCTTGATCACACCCTACTTAAATATCATGGACTGTTCAAGGTTGCATTTCGCATTAGCGGCCAATAGACATGGGCTCTTTAAACCCATGCTTAACACTGGCCATGAACACACGTTCATCAATTCCACTCAATGGGATGAATGGTATAGGTGGATGGAATCACGAAGAAACCTGAAGTGATTTCACGAATTTGCGTAAAACTATATTATAATGCATCCCGGTGTCTCACATGCAGAAGCAGGGGGCACACAAGCCAAGCTCACCTCTCTCTATGCATGACGAATGCAGGTTGAAACAAAGAACCTCGCATCTCGTTGTTTGCCCCCCCCACAAGATGCAAGGCGGATCCGTTGAACACACGCATGTGGCCGCGAATGGCGTCCTCAATCCCAGAGTAACAACATTGAATAATGTCCCTGGTATCCATGATGCTACCGATCGATTTCACAAATGCATTCAGTGTTCGCAAGTCCAAGACAGCGTCATCGGTTGCAAAGATGAACATGCACCGTCGAAGTTGGTTGTTGTTCTTGATCCCTCTCAGTGGGTTGAGGCACTCGGAAGGACGCGCACCGCCAAACAACATGAAAGGCAACACGGTTCCTCTGTGATGCATTGTCGCATGCGACACATCCTCCAGTGACACCTTCGCACCGTTGGTCATGACGAGTTGGCCGGAGGATCCATGACCACACAAGACGATCACGAGCACCGCGTCATCATGTGAGTGTGCCACGTGATCTTCCAACAGATCCATCAGCTCCGCCTTCTTCAAGTGCCCCGGAAGCACAACGACATGAAAGTCGAGTGGGTGCAAAACGCGAACCCACGTGCTGTGGTGACATGGTATGTCCAAACCATCCACATTTTTGCCCAACATGGTTCCTGCTTCACGCATGTCCACCCACAAAGTCCTCTGAATGTGATCCGTAGGAACGTACGTATAATCAACATACAACAGAAGTGCCTTGTTTCTGGATGATGAAGAGGAAGAGTCGGTTGCTGCTGGATGATGAAGAGGGCGAGTCGGTTGCTCATGTTCATGGCGGCAAAATTGATGATGATCTGACTCTTCTTCATCATCATCATCAAACTGAGGGATACGCCAACGCATTTCGTCAAATATGTTGACCCTGAGTACAGTAAACACACGATTCCCTCTTATACATACAGCTAGGGACATTTGAAAGAGTCCCCCGACCTCATCGACGGGGCTACTACAACAACAACAACAACAACAACGATTGAGAAGCAGAAGACGGTGGTGAAGAACGTCAAGGTCCACAAAGTACTGCACTGTCGCAACAGTGTCAAAAGCGCATCATCCAATGTGCGCTGTGGTGCAACCTGGAACCGAGACGTGAACGCTGCCAAGAACCTTCTTCTGCTTCTGACGACGTGGATGGACGGGAAAGAGCGACCGGCGGCATTTTGTGTGCCCTCCTCATCACCCACCCCAAAAACCACAGTTTCCGGAGAGGCAAATGTGGGCGCTCAACCAACCGACCCACCGGGGTCAGTTAGCAGCTTACAATTGTTATCCTCTGGGCCAGCTTAAATGCTGAAATACGGGATGAAGGACACGAAGGATTGGGACTTCGATACAAAACCTTTAGCTGACCTACCCAATCAATTGGGTTCAAGGGTCACCGGTAAGGGTGTCCCACAAATTCTGTCTTTGACTGTATGTATGACTCCACACGACATACTGTATGACATGGCTCTCATCACGGCGGATCATGTCGAGTCGAGTCACCGACCAGGATGGGAAACATGAGATATTCCTACCCTGTCCATTTGACCGGCGTGTTTGTATGTTTGATGGACTCCAGGAGTGAGACTTGAGCCGGATCGTAGTAGCCAATGTGCCACGTGAATCTTGTTGTATTTCCGCAAAACTGCAATGCTTCACGTATGAAGCAAAGCGTTCCACTGGGATTTGTCCTGTAATGGCTGATCAATCCGTTCAAATCTACTTTACAGTTCGCTAGAAACTCCAATGGACGACCCAAGTTCTCATATGTCCAAATGACTTGCTCTCGCAGCCTTAATGCGGAAGTTGCCCAGCCGCCCCAATCTACATCGTACTTCACATACTTGACGTACAATCTGTTGTACATGGGTGCATGCTTCACCGCCATCTAAGATTAGGGTGGCGCCATCTAGCACCCGAATTGTCACCCCGATGACCCGGCTTTCGGACAACTCAGCATGGCTAAGCAATGTGCTCAGTCGCACCTCCCCTTCGGGACAATCCATGCAGATCTCCATTTTTATTTGTATATACGCATTTTACAGTTGTTCTCAAATAAAGTGGGACACACCTTATAATCATCCAGACTGCAGATCGTTTCTTTTGGGTCCAAACCAAAGGGTCGGTCGACCCCCCCGTGAATCGATCAAGAAGTTCGAAAGGTGCGACGGTGGTGGGTGGGGTACGCGAAGCACCTGTCTGCCGCGGAGGCTGGCGTGATGCGAACGAACACAGGCGGCTGGCGCATGCCCCGTCATCATCGACCAGCAGCGTCACAGCGGCCCACGCAAAAGTAACACATTAGCTACTCTTGACTTTCGTGATGAGCCAATGCTTCATTGTAGTGCTTCAATTTAAAGACATACTCGCGTCTGCGATGAACCATGGCATCCTCCACAACATTGAATTTCCCGCCACTAGGTTTCTTTGCAATTATCGTCAAGTAGGCCTTGGTTGAATAAGTCTCTAAGGTAGCGGTCTCCCCATTACCAAGGACAGACCAATGAACCTTTTCAGCATTAGTTGCCGGCTCATATGACACTTCAAGTCCGCCGCCGACTCCAGATGCATTGAAGTTTGCATCTATTCTCCGCTTTGACAGTATGCGTTGATTGTTCATGGGTGACAACAGGATTTCCAGTCTCTGGCCGGTCTCATTTGTCAAATGAATTGTCCCTAACAAAACAGCCTTCCATGGGTACCGTACTGTAGCAAATCCCTCGATACCCCGCCATTTATCGTACATCTCTTTGCACATACATACATACTATTGTATGATATTATGCCTCAAAGTATTGTACATAAATCCTCCGGACAGTAAAATTGCATTAACATTTTATGCCACACTTGCTCTCGCATCACTGGCTTCTGTTCTTCATGGCTGCGTCCAATGGCACCTGCAATCAGCAGCATTCACAATACTGACGTGCGCAGCCAAAACATATAGATGACATATTATCATTGCTCATTGCATGCACACACACCTCCGTTGCAGGATGACCAAATACGCCGTCCTTGCTGTATAAAAAAATAGAGCAAGACATTTTTGCGGCATTCAAGGTGCAACACAACAAGCATCTGCAGTCTTGTCTCAACTGCTTACAATATCATGGGTGGAGTGACGGGACGCCAATGAAGAACAGGTCTACGCACTGCTATAAAATTGTTAGGGGCCGAACACGTATCCGCTCTGAATGACAAGTGCATTGCTCACAAACTTGTTGTTGCATTCTCTCCATGATGACCCCCCCCCCTAATTTGTGTTTTGTTACATTGTAATGGGCGTTTCAAGTAGCTCATGGACATTGTGGGGGCAGCTGGCATCTTCATGAAGGCTGTTCGAACAGAAAATCCCTGTTCGTAAAGGACAGCATCCCCGGGGGAGTTGACCCCTATGGAGAATTCGTTGTCTTTCTTACTACATGTCCCCCGGGTCCCCGGATGTGTATTAAGAAATTCATAGGTTCGAGGATATACGGGTAGCTTAAATTCAACGGTCAAAATGTTACAAGAAGAATATGAACGAGAATTACGTGTGTTGATGGAAAAAAACACTAAACCCGTCCGAAGCCTAAGCCTACTAGACGCGATCACCAATGACTTAACTGTGACATAATGGGCGTTCCTGCCTCCCGGCCGATTTTGACTGGTTGCGAAACATGGTATGGAGCGGAATTGTGATTCCTTGGTGCTGATGTCTCAAGCTAGCGTGTCGTTCCGGAGGCTCTAAATCCTGATTAGAAATTTTAAAAAATCGGCCGGGAGACAGGAACGCTCATTCATGTGGATCTCTGCAAGCTTCTTATGGATCCTGATTTTGCAGGCGAGCATTGCGCAAAGGCAGATAGATGCCAATAATAGCCAGGCACTGATCTTCGCCGCTGAGGGAGGCCATGAGGGTGTCTGCATTAATCATGAGTTCGCAAGCGAGATGCACCATGCACTGTTGGCGGCAGACCACGCGGAAGTATGCGATCTGCTGATGAATCCTATGTTCTCGGGAGAGGAGCACTGGGCAACTGAAGATGACGAGTAATGTTGTTGTAACCACGATTTTTTATTGGTTGAGAAATATGGGTTGGTGCTGAATTGTGATTCCTCTCTGCTGATATCTTAGGCTAATTTAGATGTCATTCAAAGACTTGGTGAGATGTAATTGCATCGTTCAGCTCATGATGTGAGTCTGTGATACAGTCAAAGTACAAAGATCAAGTTGATGTAACAAATATGATGAAAGATGATCTCTCTGTCTCTGACTGTACTGAGGGAGACGCCAACGCATTTCGTCAAATATTTTGACCCTGAGTACAATAAACACACGATTCCCCCCTTATACATACATTCACTTGAGTACACAAGAAACTCTTGATGAGGACATTACTACATGGCCAGGCATGCAGCATGGCCAGGGTTCCATGGCATTCTGCATGAGCACGCAGGAAAGGTTGCAACACGGTCATGCCACATCATGCCACCAGCCATGCAGTGCGTGCAAGCGTACAGTCACTAATGCGGTCAACATTGAATGCGTTTCCGCGATATGCAGTCTCAGAATCGAGAGGGAACTGTGCGAAATGTCGTCGCTGCGCTGTTCGACATGCAGCGATTCGCTCGAGTGCGTGAATGCAATCTGTAGGGATTCGTGTTGGTTTAAAGATGAATCAAGGGAACCACGGAGTGGGGGGGAAGTTGAATTCAGCTTCTGATTACATGTGGAAACATCAACCAAGCGACAACCCAGATGAGGATGATTGGCGGTTCCGTATACAAATTCAAAAAGACCCATCTTACAAAAACAAAAGGTAATTAAACGGTTTTACAAAATCGGCCTCATACCAAAACGAGCTTGAACTGCGCATGAAAAGAGAGTGCGAGAAACAATTGCCTTAATTGCAGATGCCTCGGTGACCTCAGCCCGGCGGCAGAGTTCTTCGATTGCCTTAATTTCATTTAAGTATTCCGTTGACTGTATAAAATAAATGCTTCTCAGATAAATTATGAAGTCGGATTCATTATTTGTCTATGCGCGGTTGTTGTTGGATGACCGTCAACCCCTTGAAGTCATTGAGATGCCAACTGTTTTTTCAATTGCAAGCTCTGGTATTGGTCTTGGTCTTGGTCGATATGCTCGTGTGGTTGGACACGTACCAACAGGTTTTGCATATTTGCCAGGAGCCGAGCATTATTACAAGGTGGAACTGGATCCTTCAGATGAAGGAGTCCGTTTGTGGCTGGAAGGATCCAAACGATTACCTGGGTGCAGCATTGACAAAATAGACATCCATTTGGAGAATTCAATTCGATACAGGGATATTCCGGATGTCCATGTTGGAGCTCGCCGGTTGAAGATCGAATGCCACGGTGTACATGATCTCGATACAGTCAACGGAATACTAAAATGAATCCGCTTCGTGTACGTTAGGGGTGGAGCGAGTGTACAAGCGGGGGAGCCCCCGTGTGTACATGCTAATGAACCGGTGACACTCGTCGAATTCACAGTTTCTGCACGTGGTGTACCCGCAGTCTCTTATGGCCTGCGACACCACTGGACTTCACTTTTGGATACTGATGTGGATGAAGAATCCTGTCATGCAGATTGGCCATGGAGCAGCACCGTGACACCAAATTCTGGTACATGGAATGGGGGTCGCATACGTTGCCATGAAGGATAGTTTTTGCCATATTGACAAGATCAGATGCACAGATCACAAGCTCAGACCGGAGAGAGTCGTCTACTACCTCATTACGACAGTCCTGGAGGAGAATGTTCGCCCTAGATACCAAAATATTCAGGATAGCTTTTATCTCGTCTGATAGCTGCACATCAGTCTGTGTCAACTGCCAGAGCTCTCTGATCTTTGCAATGATGATGTCTTTCTTCAGGAACTTGAATTCAGTCAGCAGCTTGCACACCTCAGGGACCAACAGCCAGAACTCACGCTTACCACTGGCCCCAGTACGATTTCCGGTATATTTGATATCATCCTTGCCACCGGTACCGTTTCCACATAAGTCAGAGAATGGGTGATCGCAAACTCCTGAGGTCACTAGGCCACCCATTTCTGAGAAGTGCTTGCGGTTGTATGTGCTGGTAGGACTATTGTCGATCAAGAAAGTCATAATGACAGCTTTTTTGACCGCGTACACAGTAGCAGTCGTTGCAGTCGTATGCACGGGCTCCAAATGCTCCATGGGCTCCACGGGCGCCATGGGCTCCACATGCTCCACGGGCGCCATGGGCTCCACAGACTCCGCAGCAGCAGTCATGGCAGCCTTAGCAGCTTCAGCTACAGCAGTCACAGATGCCACTGCAGACTCCGCAGCAGCAGCCATGGCAGCCTTAGCAGCTTCAGCTACAGCTGCAGTCACAGATGCCACTGCAGACTCCGCAGCAGCAGCCACGGCAGCCTTAGCAGCTTCAGCTACAGCAGCAGTCACAGATGCCAATGCAGACTCCACAGCCTTGTTCACAGCAACCTCAGCCATAGAAGCAACAGCAGCCACAAAAGCTATTTTTATTGCAGCGGCATTGGCAGCTTTACCAGTCGTAGTTGAATCCTCCTCATTGTTTGCTTGAGATGGAGGGGCGCAAAGGGGCAGCATGATATGGTCAGGATGCGTTTAATCACAGGATTGGATAGATACGATACGATACGATACGATATGATGCGATGGATTATATGAGCAGGCGTGCGGGAGGGTTGATGGTGTGATGGTCAGTGACTCTCAATGTGTTCGATCGTATGTGGGAAGCGACTCTTATACTATGGTGGCGACAGGGTTTCAGGGTTTCTGGGACCTGCAAGGCGTTGCATTTTCCCCGAAGGGCGGACACATCTTTGACAGATCTGCAGGTCGATGTGTTGAAGGGACACCATGGCCGCAATCTCGGACAAAGATGTGTCCGCTCCATGCGTGGACACAATCCCGCTTCTGTCGAGGATATATCCCATCTATCCTTGGCGGGCGTTTTTTCCGTCGGATGGACGATACAATGAGGATGCGCTTGCCGCCGTGGTGTCTTTTGGAGTCAGATGGACGACAATGAGGATGCGCAAGCCGCCGCGGTGTCTTTTGGAGACAGATGGAAGATACAATGAGGATGCGCTTGCCACCGTGGTGTCTTTTGGAGTCAGATGGACGACAATGAGGATGCGCAAGCCGCCGCGGTGTCTTTTGGAGACAGATGGAAGATACAATGAGGATGCGCTTGCCGCCGTGGTGTCTTTTGGAGTCAGATGGACGACAATGAGGATGCGCAAGCCGCCGCGGTGTCTTTTGGAGACAGATGGAAGATACAATGAGGATGCGCTTGCCACCGTGGTGTCTTTTGGAGTCAGATGGACGACAATGAGGATGCGCAAGCCGCCGCGGTGTCTTTTGGAGACAGATGGAAGATACAATGAGGATGCGCTTGCCACCGTGGTGTCTTTTGGAGTCAGATGGACGACAATGAGGATGCGCAAGCCGCCGTTTGCGTGGTGTGTGCATCTTGTTCCTGTTCACTTGCGTGAGTCGTGAGGGCTCCCCTTCGTACGTCGCTTGTTCCGCGCCTACGATCACTAGGCTACTTCTGCTTGAGGCGTATTTAATGTGTTTTGTGCATTTTGAGAGGCACGTAAATACGCACAAGGAAAGCACCGGAGGGCTTGAGTTGGCATGAATGTGCCAAAAACTCAGACATCTGGGTGATCTTAATCAGATCAGATGAATCCGACGTCTCGCCAAATTGTATAAAGGGGACGAAAACGTTTGAGAAGCAGAAGATGGTGGTGAATAACGTCAAGGTCCACAAAGTACTGCACTATCGCAACAGTGCCAAAAGCGCATCCAATGTGCGCTATAGTGCAACCTGGAACCTAGACGTGAACGCTGCCAAGAACCTTCTTCTGCTTCTGACAACGTGGAGCGACCGGATGCATTCTGTGTTCCCTCGCCTCCCCCCTAAAACCCCAGTTTCCAGAGAGGCGAGTGTGAGCGCTAAACCGACCGACCCACATGGGTTTGTCAGCAGCTTGCCTTGTCATCCTTTGGGTCAGCTTAAATGCTGAAATACAGAGATGAAGGGTTTAGGGTTTTAGGAGTAAAATATGTACTCTCCTTTAGCTGATCTACCCATTGGGTTCAAGGGTCACCGGTAGGGTGTCCCACAAATTGCGTCTCCGACTGTATAAACATTATGTGTGAAGAAACTTCAATTCAATCATAAATCACCATTACACAACACGGCATGAAGTCTGTTATTTCTACTGATGAGTTAACCGATCATATATTGAGGCGTCTCAAATGCGAAGAATGCAAATGGATTTTTGGGGGGTTGAGTTCTAATCCATGTTTAACATGGGGTGTGATACTCGCAAATCCTGACAAGGCATGGGATTGGGAATGGTTGAGCAGAAAACAGATCATTACGTGGGAGATTGTCTCGAGTAACCCTAACAAACAATGGGATTGGGGTGGGTTGAGCATGAATCTTAACATCACTCAGGACATTGTACTCAACAATCCTGACAAAATGTGGGATTGGTATTGGTTAAGTAGAAATCCATGCACTACGTTTGGTATGGTGTTGAGTTACCCATACAAAAAATGGAGTTGGTATTGGTTGAGTAGCAACCCGAGTATTACTTGGGGCGACGTACAATCCAACCCATATAAACCATGGGATTGGAATATGTTGAGCACAAATCCTAACATTACATGGGATATTGTACAAACCAACCCACACAAACCATGGAAATGGATAGGATTAAGTATGAACCCTAGTGTCACAATGGACATTGTACTCAACAACTTAGATAAACCATGGGACTGGGATATGTTGAGCAGAAACCCTAACATTACATGGGATATTGTACAGAACAACCCAGATAAACCATGGGATTGGATTGTATTAAGCATTAACAAAAACATCACTAATGACATTGTACTCAGTAACCCCGATAAACCGTGGAACTGGTATTATATTAGTACAAACCCGATCGTTACGTGGGAAATAGTACAAGCCAACCCAGGGAAATCGTGGGATTGGCGAGGGTTGAGTAGAAACCCCAACATCACGCTTGACATTGTACTAGAAAACCCAGATGAAGCATGGGATTGGCGTGGATTGAGCACAAATCCCAACATGTTAATTAGCGACAAAGACATTTATGGGATAGTGAAAAGACGTGAAGCAGCTATAAAGATACAAAAAAGTTGGAGACATGTAAATACCAACCCTAGGTATCTAGTGTGTCGGAGTAGACTCTTGAAGGAGTATAATGAACTCATATAGGTAGGGTTTTGACCCCTTCAGAATTATTAGAGAATATAATGGAATAACAGGGTTTGTTTGAGTTCGCACTCAATTGCCCCCAATCCCATGGATTATCGGGTTTTGTTTGAACAATGTCATATCATCGGCATGTATCTGCAGTAAATTTTCAAGAAATATTTGCGGAGAACTATGATGATGACGCCGGTCCCAATCCTTCGTGTCCGTCATCCCGTATTTCTGCCATTTAAGCTGGCCCAGAGGATAAAAATTGTAAGCTGCTAACTGACCCAGGTGGGTCGGTTGGTTGAGCGCCCACATTTGCCTCTCCGGAAACTGTGGTTTTTGGGGTGGGCGATGAGGAGGGCACACAAAATGCCAATTCTTGCCAATTTTACAGAAGCTTTGGTTGCCATACATGGCATTCTGATATTTAGTACAATGTACTAAATATGCACAACATTAGGTTACACCACAAGGTGTGGTGCCGTACACGAAGCGGTTTCATTTAAGTATTCCGTTGACTGTAGACAGCAATCTGGTCCAGAACGACGAACATCTTCCTTATCTGAGGAGGAGATGCTGCGCGTAGCGCATTCGCGTCTGTCTCCCCCCCTTGTCTAATGTGATATTTGTGTTCTCACTGATAGAATACCAGCTCCATGTTTTGTCTGTATTAGCCTGTATAATGTCAGTTGTGATGTTTGGGTTCTCACTTAATCCATTCCAATCCCATGGTTTGTCTGGGTTGGCTTGCACGATGTCCCAAGTGACGTTTGGGTTTCTACTCAAACAATACCAGTCCCATGGTTTGTCAGGGTTACTTGAGACAATGTCCCATGTAATGATCTGTTTCATGCTTAACCAATACCAATTCCATGGTTTGTCTGGGTTGGCTTGCACAATGTCCCAAGTCAAGTTTGGGTTTACACTCAACCCATACCAATTCCATGGTTTGTCTGGGTTATTCTTGACAATGTCCGAAGTGATGTTGGGGTTTACACTTAACCTAATCCAATCCCATGGTTTGTCTGGATTGGCTTGCACAATGTCATATGTGATGTTGTGATTTAATGGGCGTTCCTGCCTCCCGGCCGATTTTTCTAAATTTATAATCAGGATTTAGAGCATCCTAAACGCCCCGCTAGCTTGAGACATCAGCACCAAGGAATCACAATTCCGCTCCATACCATGTTTCGCAACCAGTCAAAATTTATGTATTTCTGTTGAAAACACCGACTTCATATTAAAATATGTATTTGTAAACTTCTTTTTTTTTAATTGTTTTTCTGGATCTTTAAAAACACTGGTTATGTTCAAATTACAGAGTTATGAAAAAATTCTAAATCAAATTGTTTCCTATACTGTTACTGTCATGTCAAGCACTTGTGTATGGTCATACTGAATCAATTAATGGATGATACCTTAGCATAAACTTGTGTTTGAATTGACGAATTCATTGGCAATTGTCAGCCCTACTTGTAGGATGACTGGTGCAGTGAGATGTGTCTTCAAACAGGGTTGTGCCTTGTCAAAATCATATGTTGTTCTTGATTGTAATGTTACTGTTACTGTCACGTCAAGCACTTGTGTATGGTCATACTGAATCAATTAATGGATGATACCTTGGCATTTTGTAATGTTACTGTTACTGTGTATGGTCATACTGAATCAATTAATGGATGATACCTTAGCATAAACTTGTGTTTGAATTGACGAATTCATTGGCAATTGTCAGCCCTACTTGTAGGATGACTGGTGCAGTGAGATGTGTCTTCAAACAGGGTTGTGCCTTGTCAAAATCATATGTTGTTCTTGATTGTAATGTTACTGTTACTGTCACGTCAAGCACTTGTGTATGGTCATACTGAATCAATTAATGGATGATACCTTGGTATTTTGTAATGTTACTGTCATGTCAAGCACTTATTTGTATGGTCCCAATACCAAATGTCCCTAGTTGTATGAGGAATTGGTCGGTTTAGCGCTCAGAAAATGTAGAAATGTTCTGTGGCAGTGTACCGAAGATCTCTCTTTCATCCTCAGGTCACTTCGAAGCTTGAAGGAGGAGATTTTGATGCACACTCGGACCGGTATGGACGCGCTCCAGATGGGACTCGTGGTTTTGATCATGCGCCGAGCAGGCAGTTGGAAGAAGGACGGGATATGGATGCACGCAGGATTCATCAGTCGAGCCATGCATACTGCTTTCGCTGCTGACGCTGGATGTGAAGCACAGGCGCTCGTGGACAGATGTGATCATCTCAAAAAGAACCCCATGAGGTTAGCGTGTAAGGCCGGGCGAGCAGACGTCGTCAGCATATTGCTAAAAGATCACAACGACATCCGGGCATTGGAGTACGCCGCTAAGGGAGGCCATGTGGATCTCTGCAAGCTTCTTATGGATCCTTTGTTCGCGGGCGAGGAGCACTGCGCCAAGGCAGATGACAATAATAGCCGGGCCCTGAGGGTCGCCGCTTCTGAAGGGCATTTGGATGTCTGCAAGGTTCTGATAAATCCTGAGTTCACATGCGAGAAGCACCGTGCCAAGGCAGATGACGAAAACAGCCAGGCACTGTTGGAAGCCGCTAATGGAGGCCATCTGGATGTCTGCAAGGTTCTTATGAATCCTGAGTTCGCGGGCGAGGAGCACCGTGCCAAGGCAGATGCCAATGAAAGCCAGGCACTGAGGGACGCCGCTAGGGGAGGCTATCTCGATGTCTGCAAGGTTCTGATGAATCCGGAATTCGCGGGTGAGGAGTACCGTGCCAAAGCTGATGCAGTCTCAAGCTATGCACTGAGGGACGCCGCTAAGATAGGCTATCTCGATGTCTGCAAGGTTCTGATGAATCCGGAATTCGCGGGCGAGGAGCACCGTGCCAAGGCAGATGACAGCGACAGTCGTGCACTGATTTACGCCGCTACGGGAGGCCATCTCGATGTCTGCAAGGTTCTGATGAATCCTTTGTTCGCGGGCGAGGAGCACCGTGCCAAAGCTGATGCAGACTTAAGCTATGCACTGTGTGAAGCCGCTTTGGCAGGCCATGTGGATGTCTGCAAGGTTCTGATGAATCCTGAGTTCGCTGGCGAGGAGCACCGTGCCAAGGCAGATGACAACAACAGCCAAGCACTGAGGGACGGTGCTATGGAAGGACATGTGGATGTCTGCAAGGTCCTGATGAATCCTGAGTTCGCGGGTGAGGAGCACCGTGCCAAGGCAGATGACAACGAATGCCAGGCACTGAGGTCCGCCTGTGTTAGAGGCCGTCTCGATGTCTGCAAGGTTTTGATGAATCCTGAGTTCGCGGGCGAGGAGCACCGTGCACTGTGGAGCACCGTGGGGCACCGTGGATTTCTGATGGATTTCTGATTTGCCTTTTCACATGGTTGCAGATTTGGTGAAGATGTTGAGTACCAATTTTACTGTGCGGATCTCTGTACGACACTATTTTGTGGCCTTGTATTACATTTGCAAGGACATGTACGATAAGTAGCGGGGCATCGAGGGATTTGCTACAGTACGGCACCCATGGAGGGCTATATTTTTCGGGGAAGTTCATGTGACAAATGAGACAGGCAAATTGTTGGAAATCCAGATGGCACCCCTGAATAATCAACGCGTGCTGGCAAGCCGGAGAATAGATGCAAACTTCAGTGCATCTGTTGGAGGAGCAGGAGTCGGCGGCGGACATGAAGAGTCGTATGAGGAAGCTACTAATGCAGAGAAGGTGCATCGGTCCGCCCTAGGACATGGGATGACTGCGCACCTCCAGTCTCATTCGACCAAGGCCTACTTGACAGTTACTGCATACTTGCCTCATTCCGGTCGAGCAAAATGCCCCAGTCGGAATGAAGGGGGGTCTCCTTCACGAATGCGTCGAAAGTGGACGATGATGGTGCACTCACGACTGACTCACGCAAGTGAACAGGAATAAGATGATAAGAAACCCTTGCGCTGACACCCATCTGTCTCCACACGACAGACACACCGCACGCAGGCTTGCTGGCGGCTGTCGAAAAACGAGTGTAAACGGAGGGTGGAAGATGGAAAGAAGTAAAACATAACATGCTGACTCTTGCATATTTGTTGCAGGGGGCTGGAGAATTGTATGAGCCGGTGGCCGGGCTAAATGACCCCGGTGTCACGCGTTCCTTTCACAATGCGCTTCGCCATATCCGGGCTCACTTGATGGTTGCAGCTGCTGCTGCTCTGCCGGGCGGCAGTCAGGACGATTTGTGCTACAACTTTCATACTGGCACAGCGTTGCTTGTAGCCTTATTGGATGGAATTGCAGTATACGTTGGGAAGAAGATGCAGAAACCTCCTGCTGCCGGCGATGTGTATTGGGATCGGGACAGGACATTCTTAGATCCCATGTTTGCCGAGCTGAGGGCTATCAAGGAGCGCACAACCGAGTATATTATCAAAGGGGGCGTGACGGCAAACACTCTCCGCAATTTTGCCAAACACTACATTCCATGGCTGAGTTTGTCTTACAACACGTATGGACACTGGGACATCAGCTTCCCGGTGAATGCCACCACGAGAACCGGGCCTGTCCTGAGGGGCTTGCTTTTCCCTTTGTTCAATGACGCATGTGACGCCTGTGATGCGCTTGGTCGGCTGCTCAACCAGGCGCCAGAAGCTATTGAGAGGCTATAGTGTGATACTTGTAAAGCAGAGTACTGTCGCTGCCCTTGACAATAATATTATCCAGTTCCATCATTCAAAGGATCCAACCGGATCCTCCATGTCAAGTTGTAGCATCCATACAGTTGTTCTCAAATAATTTTGGGACACTCTGTATAATTTGAATGAAAACCCCTGAAACCAGGTATAGGACTGTGGTTCACTCCAAATATTTTTTGAGGAGTCTCAGGGCGGTTTGTAATATTTACAACGTATCCAAGAGCTCACTACATAGATGGATCAAAGCTGATCAGGGTGGCAAGAGTAAGTGTTTAAAACGGAAAAGGAAAGAATTGTCCATGATTTTACGTTCAATGAGCGTTCCTGCCTCCCGGCCGATTTTTCTAAATTTCCAATCAGGATTTAGAGCATTCTAAACGCCACGCTTGAATCGGCCGGGAGGCAGGAACGCTCATTGTTCCACGATATCTAATAATACTGCAGAGAACCCCTTCATAACATGCAAGGATTTGGTCGGTATAATTTGCAAGAGTTGTAATGTGAGATTATCGATCAGTACGGCATCTAGACACATAAAACAATGTGGATTTTCTAGGAAGAAGGCGTTTCCTACAGTTCTCTACGGACATTCAAAAGAAAATGTAGAAATGTTTTGTGACAAGTACAAAGAAAGCTCTAACGTTGTTTGTATTGGCGAAGCAGGATTTTACGCTGTCGAACACAGAAAATATGGATACAGCAAGATCGGTTCTAGATTAATTACGAAGACAATGAGTAACCTTCGCCGTGTTAAGTTCACTTTATTACTCGCTATTTCATCTCAGGGAATAATAGATTATCAATTATTGGAGCACAATTAATGAGCGTTCTTGCCTCCCGGCCGATTTTGACTGGTTGCGAAACATGGTATGGAGCGGAATTGTGGTTCCTTGGTGCTGATGTCTCAAGCTAGCGTGGCGTTTAGGATGCTCTAAATCCTGATTAGAAATTTTAAAAAATCGGCCGGGAGGCGGGAACGCTCATTAATTGTAAAAAAGAAGATTTCATTAAATTCTTTAAAACTTAGGTCATCCCAAAGAACACCACGATCGTCATGGATAATATTCGGTTTCACCATTCTTCAGAAATAAAGGATATATCCGACTGCAAGGGGTGGAAGCTTTTGTACACCCCTCCTTATTGCCCTAGATCTAATGCGATTGAAAAAATATTTGGAAGCATGAAGAGAGACTACAGGGCATCATGTCCATTGACGTCAACCTGTAATTTCGATTACTTCATGCAAATATGTTGCGTTTTAGAAATGTGGAGGTATAAAGACTTGTCAAAATATCGGTTCACCACAGAGGCTACTCGGAATATCTTCGAGAACCTCTTCAACCTTCTGCACCCCCAACGTTGCCCAAAAGCGACGATCTGCAGTCTGGATTATTATAAGGTGTCCCACTTTATTTGAAAACAACTGTAGGTTAGAGCAGAACCTACCCAACCTAAGTGGCTGCTCCCCTTTTTCCAGCCCTGGCGCAGGGGGCTCTGACCCCCAGGACCCTGTTTTGGATCTGAAAATGTGCTCATTGGTATTACTTTTTCGCAGGAATTGATTTATAAAATGAAATTTATAGATAAATGACATCAAATTGCTATGCTTTTCAAAAATTCGGCTTTCTATTACTTTGTATACCGATTAGATGTCTCGTTGCTTACATCGCATTCAAGTATTACAAAACTAAAAACGTTATGACTATTCTAGGTGCGATTACATTCGTAATTGGTACCATGTTCTTGGTCATATACTTTAGAAAGTGGCGAAAAACCGGTCTTGAAGTTTGTGGTAAAAACATATGGTGGAATCATTTGAGACCAGTGCATGGTTTATTGTACATTTCATTCGCCATCCTGGCAATTCAGTCGAAATATATGGCATTAAAACAATACGCCTACGTTTTGCTTTTAGCAGATGTTATAATCGGAGCGGGAGCAAGTATTTGTAATTACTCGATACACCATTGAAGCTTTTGAAATCATATCACACTAAACAAGCGGCGGAGCCCCTTTCACCTCTTCCCCACAGCGGAGCGACCGGGGGCGACCGGAGGGGAGCCCACAGTTCACATGCATGAGACGCCCTACTGGCTTGATTGATGATCCTCTCGAGTCATCATCACATCACTCCTTGATGGACCCCCCCCCGTGAATCGATCAAGAAGTTCGAAATGTGCGGGTGGTGGTGGGTGGTGTACGCGAAGCACCTGTAACAAGTAACAAGTTCGCGGAGGCTGGCGTGATGCGAACACATGCGGCTTGCGCACGCCCTAGGTGCTTTCACAGATTGGAAGGAGCGAGTCTGACGATTCCAGAATCGCTCCTTAAGCCGTAAGGTAATGTGCATGTGGATGCATACCGTGAGCATGCAGCATGTCCACCCTTGCATGTGCAATCGCAAGTGGCACACATGTGTAAAGCCCAGCTTGACAGATCAGGATGCATAGGGGATCCTCCTTGTCTATGTACCAGGATGAGACATTCAACATTTCCCCCCAATGCTGCAACATTGCTCAGCCCCATAAGCACATCTTTCTCCAAATGTTCATGTTCATGAATACGCGTAGCGAGGGCTGCTCCGCAATGATCAAACAGGAATGAAAGACAAGCCATTTGGCCACTTCCAGCTGCATGAAGGGCGACACGGTATGAATTGATGCAACCTTGTCCATGATGCCATGCATTGACGAGACACTCCAATTTACCATGAAGTGCTGCTACATTCGCAATCAGTTCCCATTTGCTCGCCTCGATGTCACACAAGTCGCATGACTTTGGATCATGATCAAGCAAGAAAGATGAATGACAACAGCTGCATCTGCTTGTCATGTGACATGTGACTGTCATGTATTCAAAGCGGTATTTTTTAATAACTGACTCAAGACCAATCCTTATGTACAACATGCAGGCCGATTTTCCTTCTGCAACACGTCGTCATGCCTCAAAGTTGGCAGCGGACGACCGCATCCTCACACACGCACGGCGGCGGCATCGAATGAAGTATAAAATATACAGGAGACTCTTATTCAGCGCCACGTCCTTAGAAAACAGTACATTGATTGCCGGAGCGGAGCGGGGGCAGAGGAATTTTCTTTTTATTTTGGTAAAGGTGTCCGCGTACTTGAGTCGTGTCGTGTCACATGGTGACCTCTCGCATCACACGGCGGAACCTCGTCGAGTCGAGTCGAGTCACACGGCGACTTCTCGCATCACATGGCGGAACCTGTGTCGAGTCGAGTCACATGGCGACTTCTCGCATCACGGCGGAAACTGTCGAGTCGAGTCACACGGCGACTTCTTGCATCACTGCGGAACCTATGTCGAGACGAGTCACATCACAGGGCGACCACCTCCCTCATCTCATCAAGGACGGCGGAGGCACATGCGGCTTCTCCACGTGCCATGCGGAGGCACATGCGGCTTCCCTAAACCCGAAACACGGGGTTCGGCGTTTATAAAACTCGATGCAGCATGGAAATAATGAAAGAGGGTTTAGCCGTCAATCGCGCGCTTCCAGGATAATCAATCGTACGCTTGCTGTCTGCTGTCTGCTGTCTGCTGTTTGTCGCCAGAAGCCAAACAAAACAGGTGACCATTCGATCTGGAGTGAGTTAGTCAGTTAGTTCCCGAGCAATGTCTGTCGACTGACTGCATGGGATCATTGGGATGGATGCTAGCAAGTTTCCTTTTCAATGGAGGGATCAGGCTTTCGCTTGCGTTCACACTGTCTCATGTTTTCAGGGGAACATGTGAGACATCGCCGTTAGAAAATTGGCGTTAAGAGAATCGTGGGTGTGCGCTCTCGAAACTTCTGACGTATAATGGGCGTTCCTGTCTGCATGTGGCCTTGAATCCCACTATCATGTGCCCTCCGTCCTGAAGTCACTGAATGAAGTTGCGCAAACAGACGACATCTTCGTTCTCCGGCATGCCTGGTGTGTCCCACCTACATTCGAATGCAACAATTCGTGTGCAAAATGATTTTATCAAAACATGGCATGATTTCTATAACTCGAATTGCAGTTGATGCGTAAAAACTGGACTCGCATGTGAGCAAGTGCACGGAGTGCGTTCTTGACTTCATTGAGTTGTCGCTGCAAGTTCATATTCATCTCCATAATCTCCAAACGTCCGTTTGAAAATTCAATGCGCAGCTGAGTAATAGCAGCATTCAATTGCGCTTCGGTCACAACACCGGACATTCTGCAATTGGTAGTAGTAAACACAAAAATGAAATCTCTTTAAACGCCCACGTGCTCCATCATGCTCTCCTACAGTCAACGATACACAGTTAGTCATTCTCGTGACGAGGACTGCTTGCATGAAACGCTCTTAGTCGCGGTGAGACGACAAGAAAACGGCACTGTGACCCAAGGCATGCCATGGAATTTTATCTAGGCAGTGCCATTGTCATGCTGCATTGTGACTGAATCCACCTTTGCCACAGCTAGGGACAAATTCACGTCGTTTTCGATGCTGACTCGTGTGAAGCTTCGAGGCGCGCGAAAACACGTGTCGGATCTGACTTGTTTACACTTCAGTCAACGGAATACACCAAAGCGTTTCCACCTCCACAGAGTAGAACGACTGATGTTCGTAAACACAGAAGTTTTTAACACACCCAAGTGCTCAGACTCCGGATTTATTACAACCCAGCACTACATACATCCGCATAACAAGTGTGCATAGTGTCCGTGCATCGGGGTTTGAAGACACTAATTTCCAGGATGCACCCTCGTCACCCATGACACCACCACATCCAGAGCGATCCTTTGCTGTGGTGTGAAGGTCGGTGGCGCCTCATGCCCCCTCGCAGTTGTGAACCACCTCAAGCACTCGAGTTCTTGAGTGATATCTGACACATCGGTGGTCGGACCAATCAACCTGCAAAGAGCCAATATTCCAAGTCAGCAATGTGGACAAGCAATCATGAAGTCGCCCACGGCGCTGTTGCAACTGACGATCGTCTACGTACCAGTCATCGCCGAGTTCAGTGAAGGCAGCGCGGACAGCATGCACCGCAACATCGATGGTGGCTCTGTTCATTGATTCCAGCTCAGCAATCACACGTGCAGAATGTTCCGCATGACCTTCAGCAATCAACTCATTCACACGGGTCTCGATATCCATGGCACCTGCAAACATATTTCAAAGTACGCACAATTTAAAATTATCAACTAAAACGGTGCTCAGGGCTCGAGCGAACGATGAATACAGCAGGGCATTGCAGGTGGTTCAGGGTAATGGCACATGGTACACTAGACGGAATGTTCATGCATGCGGGGATGGGAGTGCACTGCTTGACAATGACTGACTCATGGGTTGATGCCATGAGAATGCTTGGGAGCATTTATGTCATGCATGTCATGACATAAAAAAACTCATCAGCAAGGCATTCAAGTCTGCCTCATTCCATTGAAGGACCAGCCGCACTTAAGCGATCGCCTCTTCCCCGGTACCGTGGCCCAAAAGAACACGGGGTCTTTGTTGATGTTGTGCAATGCGTCTAAAAACCCACCCCCTGATACTGATATGGTTGAACGGTTCACCACAGAGGCTACTCGGAATATCTTCGAGAACCTCTTCAACCTTCTGCACCCCCCAACGTTGCCCAAAAGCGACGATCTGCAGTCTGGATTATTATAAGGTGCCCCCCTTTATTTGAAAACAACTGTACCCGTAATGCCAACAATTGGAGTATCACACTAAACAATCGGCGGAGCCCCTTTCACCTATTCCCCACAGCGGAGCGACCGGGGGCGACCGGAGGGGAGCCCCCACAAAGGAGTCCGCGAGGAACCGAGCGGGTGGGCGACCGGAGGGGAGCCCACAGTATACAATTTGGCAAGATGTCGTACATTTATTTCCATCTGATATATGTTTCATTTTACTGTTCCGCCGACTGTAGGGCTGCATACAACACGGGGTCTCCTTACATTTCGTTTAAGGAGACCCCGTCGTAACTACGTATATTCGGATTTTCTCATGGAGACGTCGGTGGTCCTCGTCCCGGGCCGTCGCTACCGCATCCGTATCCACCCGAACCTGATGTCCGGCTTCTCGCCCCAGGTCCTCCACCACCCGCTGCTCTGGGATCGGGTCATGCGTTACGAGGGCATCGACGACGCGTTTCCAGGCAAGTCCGGCGGCAACACGAGCCGCATCTTCACCGACTGCGTGAATACCCTGTCATTCGTGGGCGTCGACCCCCACTGCGTCGACTACCAGGCGGTCATGGCGATGATCTGTGCCTGCCAGAACGAATGCACGGAGCACGGGACGACGCTGCACGTCTTCGAACGCAAGCCGGGCGACGGGACGCGTCAGCTGGAGGTGGTTGCAGAGGTGTCCGACTAGGAAGAGGAAGAGGCGCCTGGACCCCGCAACTCATGGGAAGGTCCATGATAATCGCATTTGTTTCCACAATATTCGGTATGTGGTATTCCCAAATGATCGTGCATTTTAAGTATGATCCTCTGATACAACCAAGAGCAGTTCGGGAATTGCACATAATAAGGGTCTCTCTTTTGCTCCTCCCACTGCGAGAACAATGATGGGCGCAGCGCAAGCGGGTATTTGTTAATCTCGGCCACCACATCTTTATCGGTGTAATTGGGAAACATCCATGTAAAACATTCTGAACACCATGCCATTGTCTCCGTCTCACAGTTATATTCGATATTTTTCTCAAATTGTTTACAGTTGTTCTCAAATAAAGTGGGACACACCTTATAATCATCCAGACTTTATGTAGCGATTGGCGCTTTAGTCAGAATTTTGGTGGTTGATGTTTTGGGGGCAGAAGTTAAACGGTTTGCAGACCGCCGAGAGTAATTTGTGAAGTATAGTTTTACGTTTGATCTTTGGGGGAGGACTCACATTATTGTGCCACGGTTCGATATCAGGTATGCGATAGCACCACGTCTCACTATTTAACTGTAAGCCTCTTGCCACAGCTGGGGAATCGATACTTGCACCGCTCTGAATCAATCGCTTTGTGATATAATGGTTTTCCTTGGCTATGCTGCACATGAGCGCTTCATCATCTTGAACATGCACATCAACTCCGCTTTCTAGCAACATGTCGACAATTTCTGTATAACCAAACCGTGCGGCCAACACAAGCGCCTCGCCAGCACGATGATTATAATCTGCCCCTATTGCTAAACATGATTTCACAATATCTGTTCGACCAATAAAAGCAGCGCGGACAAACATTTCGTTGATAAGGTGCATGTTACGGGTAAGGAGTATGCCATGGCATACTGCAGAAAGCTTGAATAACACCCCAACATGCATCGTGTGCTTTATCCATTCCAAAATAATGGCATTCTGGTTTTCACATATCGATTTGCAACAATATATGACATTCAAAAGGTCTGGCTTTGGCAATGCCACACATATACTGATCACCATGTCCAACGGCAGCTTCAACATGTTGCACAACAATGAGTAGACGTTACAGCAGGTCTCCAAAAATGATTACCCCCAAAAATGAAGTGTTTTGTTACAGGTATCCTCTGATCTTTATACCCATCCAGAGCTGTCCAGATTTCCCATGAATGTAGCCAAACGCGTTCGCGTCCTCATTTACCTCATAATGGGCGTTCCTGTCTCCCGGCCGATTTTTTTAAATTTTTAATCAGGATTTAGAGCCTCCGGAAAGACTCGCTAGCTTGAGACATCAGCACCAAGGAATTACAATTCCGCTCCATACCATGTTTCGCAACCAGTCAAAATCGGCCGGAAGGCAGGAACGCTCATTTCATACAGCTAGTAAGGGACATTTGATTGTGGGACACCTTGGTGGTTATCATCTAAAGTTTTCGGTGTTCTCGGGCCTGCCTCTGTATTTTATGTTATTGCCGCGAGGACAGTACAAGGGCGCCCAGGCCCCACCTGAGTCGTCCAAGTGCACCTCGAGGTAGCCTTCGGAATACTGCATGTATTCGCGAATGGTCGCCCAGCGTCGTTCCTCCTGCGAGTACTTGTCGCGCCTACCCAGGCAGTATATCTTGCCGTCTATGGGTCCGTCGATGTGAACCCTAACATCATAAAGCGGCATGCAACACTGGCTGTAGCTTGCGTGTACGCCGACATGGCAACGTGCCTTTGCTCTCTCGTGCAGTTCCTCAAAGGACCGACACCTCTCATCGAACACGAGTTTGCGATAGATACCCCAAACGACGGCGCGCAATTCCGGTGGCAAGGAGAAAAACGTGGTTGTCATTGGTGCATCCATGCCCTTGTTGACTACCCTAAAAACAACAGGTTGCTCTTAAGTTGAATACAATTGTTATCCTCTGGGCCAGCTTACAATTATTATAGCAGCTTACAATTGTTATCCTCTGGGCCAGCTTAAATGCTGAAATACGGGATGAAGGACACGAAGGATTGGGGCTTTGATACAAAACCTTTAGCTGACCTACCCAATTGGGTAGATCAGCTAAAGGCGAGCACATATTTTTGCCCTTCATCTCTGTATTTCAGCATTTAATTGTATTTTATGAGGGGGGTGGGTGAAGTGCAGCGGCAGTTAAAACAGATGATGCGGTGTGTGCAGTGTGTGCATGTGGGTGCAATGAAGTGGGAAGTGGGAGAGGCAATTGTTTACATCAAGACTCCCCTGGGAGGGAAGCTACCAGTAGTTTAAGTAATCCTTTATCAATGTCTTTACCGATCAACAAATGTTTGAAGTGCTGAACCCGCTCGACTGGACAATACATTGCTAGAAGATGTAGCTGAGGTAGCCCATATGTCGCCCCTTTGTAAAAGGATACACTATCGTGAACAGGTGTTATCGGCTCAGTATGAGGTTTCATATCATTATTGAATTCTGCGATGGTATTGTTCACAAGTTGAACCCACTCGCTTGTGTCCATAGTCACGGCGGACCGTGCTGTATCCTCCATTTCATTGCGCCTTGGGTTTACGAAGAAAGTTGACGGATCAAGAGACGACATTTACTTTATACCGCAACTACATTTTTTTTTTTTTAAATAGACCTGCTTTCACTTGTGGTTCGAGGCTACTGCATGTTACGTATCGCCATTCAGAAAGTAATGGTGACGAGTTGCTCAACCTACAGTCAACGGAATACTTAAATGAAACCGCTTCGTGTACGGCACACCTTGCGGTGTAACCTAATGTTGTCGCGACCACGGTGGCTTGCGCAGCCTCATCAATGCGGATCATGTCGAGTCGAGTCGAGTCGAGTCGAGTCACGGTGGATCATGTCGAGTCGAGTCGAGTCAGCCACTCGTCCTCGAATGAGGTGGTGTAAACAACCATTCTTCAGCACAGCACACTTCACAAACGAATGAATGAGTTCCTTTGCACGGGTATCTGGATGCCCACAAGGACCAGCTTGCTGACCAAGGCGTTTTGCATCAGGTGGAGAAGCGATGCTGAGTCGCGCAAGGTGTGCTCTGTGCCCGGTGGCGGGACCCGCGGAGCGGGGCAGAGGCATTCAGCTACTGACGCACACGCACCGCCGCGGATGATACATGGGGTGCCAATACACCACACACAGAGTCAAAAAAGGGGGATATGTTTCATTTTACTGTTCCGCCGACTGTAGGAGGGAGTCGCACCAAATTACAGCAATATTTGAAGCACTGGATCAAGCTTTCTACGACATGGGCATCACCACCAGCAACACATCTGGTCTCGCAATTGGAATTGCTGCATCTGCGACCCTCTCTATTGGCAGAATCGGGGCTGCAAAAAAGTGGATTCGTGACCTGAAGGACAACAGTCCCAAATAGAAAGGTTGGAACTCTTGCCATGTTTGTTTACCGAAAATGATTAAACCTATCTCCATTGTGTGCGATCTATCCAGTCTTTTTTGTTCAGTTGTTTGTTACAATTAATGTGCGTCCCTGCCTCCCGGCCGATTTTGGCTGGTTGCGAAACATGGTACGAATCGGAATTGTAATTCCATGGTGCTGATTTATCAAGCTAGCGAGTCGTTCATGAGGCTCTAAATCCTGATTAGAAATTTTAAAAAATCGACCGGGAGACACAGGAACGCCCATTATGTGTCAATATTCTTCTTAGATACTCTTCACCCCCCCAACGTTTCCCAAAAGCAACGATCTGCAGTCTGGATGATTATAAGGTGTGCCCACTTTATTTGAGAACAACTGTACACAACACCAAGATGTTCATGCCCGTTGTCTTTGTCCAATATATCCACCAAATGGGTGCTTCGATCCGTGTATACGATGACATTCCCGAGGACATGGTCGTTCGCCTCTCTGCGGATGCGGAAAATGGAGGGGGCCAAGGATTGGACGAGGGCAGTGCACTCATGGACGTGTTCTACAAAACGCATGGATACGGAAGGGAAATCGGGCAGGGCGACTTCCTCACAACGCCCAAATGGACGATGATCATGAACAAATGCGCAGTATTCTGCCTGAAGCAGATTCATTAGTACAACAATACGAGTTTTTATTCATCAACAACAACAGAGCTGCTGTGGGCAAATGGAAGAGGTCGTCCTAGACCCATCAATTCCATGCAGTGCAGCCTTGCGATTGTGAGAGCAGAAGAGCGATCCCGGTCCGAGTAAATGCATGTTTCTGGAGAGAATCGCAGTCCTCTTACCTCTGGGTACCGCTCGATCGATTTTTGAGAATCGACAAGGGAAGTGGCGAATCCACCCCTCCTGTGCTTCTCTTGTGCGCGCATCAGCACCAAGGAATCACAATTCCGCTCTATACCATGTTTCACAACCAGTAAAAATCGGCCGGGAGGCAGGAACGCTCATTCTTTGGCATCGTTTTCGATTTCGTGTGACCAAAACGTTCACCACCCAACCTAAGCTTCACGTCTGCTGAACAAACGCTTGGGATCTTGTAAACACGTTCTTTTTCTTTACCCGTCTCCCACGACATAAGAGTCGTTTTGAACTCATCTGTCACAGAAACGTCCTCTTTGAAAATTCTTTTACACGATGCGAACATGGCCCCAGTGGGAACTGCAACTTCTCCCGGTCCAGTAGGCTTCAGTTTCGTGATGGCAGATCCGTAGGCCACGCAAACCTTCATATCAGGAAGTTCTTTCATCATGCACCACTCACTCACGCATGCCGCAGCCACACACACGCAAAATTTTGGCCTGCATTTGTTTGTTCTCATTGCATCGCCTGGCAGGGGTTTTAATTCAGGACTTTTATTGCTTGGGTAAGGATACCTGGTACAGATGGCATTTTTAAATGAGGAATCCGTATTGTCGCAGCCGACAGTGTGTGTGCTTACAGGGTTCAATACTGCCCAAGACGCATTTAAGGTTGTCCCTCACAAACACATTCCATTTGTCATACTTTGTGTGCAGAATGGGCATTTAGCATATGCATTTGATGACATTGAGGAGGATGTGCGCATTGAGCCAGATGTTGTGTTATTTAATGCCCTTAGTCTAAAACATCGTGTGTTTGTGTTGTGTGACAGGTTTACAGATCTTACTCCCAATCATAGGTCGTGCGTGAGCCACGTCATCTGCGCATCAACAAGTTGCGATGTTGTTGTACCCCAGTGCAATGATTTGCTATGGCTGGATTTGGAGAGAATGCGATTTGCGTTTTTGTTCTAGATTGTTTGAAACGTTCTGAAGGGGGGGATAGCGGGTCCCGCGGAGCGGGGCAGTGGAATTGAGCTGCTGACTCGTGTGAAGTCTCGGCAAATTACCCTTGTTAAAAGTGGGTGACTTACTGTATGTATGGAAGATGGAGCAAGCTGAGGCAAAGCTGAATGTTTTTCAACCTCTTCTACGTACAATGGGTTTGAATCTTTTGCCGGTGAGCGCGGTTCCGTGCCACCCGCTGAAGCTGGCAAAGATCGCACAGGCTGGAGACCACATCGTGGTACGCACGGTCATTGAAGATCGCACAGGCTGGAGACCACATCGTGGTACGCACGGTCATCGTGTGGTGCAAATGCACCCGAAAGGAAACATACATGTAAGCGTGGTCGAGTTGGAAGAGTTTGTGGCCATAAGTCTGGTGGCAGCTAACAACGAGTTGATCATCAGGATGACTGGAGTCACATCAAGCAGTGAGCCACCGAAAGTTTCGATCGATGCAACTGCGGTGTTGCAGTGGCAACACTTTCCTTTTCTTTTAGGTACGCATGTTCCATGGTCAATACAAACATCTGCTTCTCTATGAAAGCGATGCGTACAACAAAGTCATCCGCCCCTTTTCTTGTGCCTGAACTTATTCTGCTTACATGGAAACACATCACCACAGATATCGCACTCATTAATTATCCGGAAACGGGATCGTCTCCCAGGTTTGTTATATAATGAGAGTTCCTGCTTCCCGGCCGATTTTGACTGGTTGCGAAACATGGTATGGAGCGGAATTGTAATTCCTTGGTGCTGATGTCTCAAGCTAGCGAGTCTTTCCGGAGGCTCTTAATCCTGATTAAAATTTTAAAAAAATCGGCCGGGAGGCAGGATGTCATTATATTCTAAATGCTTTGTGTAGGGTTAAAAAGAAGTGTCCCATAATTTATATCCCCAACTGTAAGGTTATACGTGTAATTACTTGTATAATAATGTTTTGCTCCAATGTCCAAGAGTGGGAGAATACGCAGAGGATTTTTGCTCAATACAAACCTATAGTACCAGCATCAAAGATTTTCCATGTACATGAGACTGCTCAGACTAATGATAAGAAACCACATATTCAAGTTGCCAAGAGCGACACGCTACAAGAGGCGGTCAAGCTGAAGAACCCATTGGTCTTGATTTTTGCAGACGCACACAGGCCTGGTGGCTGTGTTGCAGCTGGCGCAGGGATGCAGGAGGAGAGCCTATTTAGGCGCAGTGCTTTGCACAAACACCTTCTCCAAGAGATGTACCCAATCGAGGAAGATGCGTGTATTTATGCACCACATGTACATATTAGAGACTTGCCAGGCAAAACATTGAGTTTTATCGCATGCCCTGGGATCAAGATGCCATCGCTTGACAAAGGTCACTCGCGTCTCTTTGCTAATGACGAATTGCTTCTTCGCAAAAAGGTGGAGCTCATTTGCCAAGTTGCCTTCCAACATGGACACACAGACCTCGTTCTCGGTGCATTGGGGTGTGGTGTGTGGGGGTGTCCTCCACGCCACGTGGCTGAGATTTTCAAGAATGTGTTGCAAAAGTATGAGTTCCAAAACATAACGTTTGCGGTACTTGGAGCCAATTACAACATCTTCAAGGATGCATTTTCTTCCGATGATACAGTTGTTTTCAAATAAAGTGGGACACCTTATAATAATCCAGACTGCAGATCGTCGCTTTTGGGCACGGCTTCTCCACGTGCCACGCGGAGGCACATGCGGCTTCCCTAAACCCGAAACCCGGGTTTCGGCGTTTATAAAACTCGATGCAGCATGGAAATAATGAAAGAAAGAGGTTTTAGCCGTCAATCGCGCGCTTCCAGGATAATCTCAATCGTACGCTTGCTGTCTGCTGTCTGCTGTCTGCCTGTCTGTCTGTCGCCAGAAGCCAAAACAAAACATGTAAAACGGGTTCCGCCGCAACCAACAAGTCTGACGAATATACGGTGTGCCGTACACTCCAGAAAGCGGTTTCATTTAAGTATTCCGCCGAGTGTATGTGCGATTCATTGAACAAGTGTGGAGAGACATACACCTGCAAGAACTGTCTGGAAGTGTGGTAGGCAAGCGATCTTTCAGAAGACAGAAGTTCAAAGAGAGAGGCAACAATACACACGCAAGCGGCGGAGCCCCTTTCACCTCCCCACAGCGGAGCGACCGGGGGCGACCGAAGGGGAGCCCCAACGGGAAGTCCGCGAGGAACCGAGCGGATGGGCGACCGGACCTTCTTGCAGCAGACACACACACACTGCTGGATGCACAAGCAAACAAACGCACGCGCGTGAATGATTGGGACTTTGATACAAAACCTTTAGCTGACCTACCCAATCAATTGGGTTCAAGGGTCACCGGTAAGGGTGTCCCATAAATTCTGTCTCTGACTGTACTCCTCGTCCACGGTGGCTTCTTGCGCAGCCTCATCAATGCGGATGATCCAAACAAAATCATCAAAAAAAAGTACTAAATTAATTACTAAATAACTACTTACTGGTGGTCAAAGAGGGCCATTGAGCTAAGCTCAAGGGCCAGCTGGTCCAGCGCAGCGCGCTTCTTAGCGAGGTAAGACTCCCTTTTCTCGGGAGTCTGTTTCATGCACGCGAGGTGCGCGCACTTGCCCGTGGTGAAGGGGGGGCCACCTGTGGGGTTTTTAAATAGCACCTGGTGTCGACTGCATGGGTTGCCTTGAGTGGTGACGGCACTGCACATTAGGGTGGGGGAGGACCCCAAGATGGTAAATGCACCTACATTGGCACCAACAGGAAGCTCGTTCTTCAGCGGGGTCCCGCGACCAACACGACCGGAGGCCAAGGAGGATGAGGGGGAGCCCGTGGATAACGCGAAACCAGACGTGGCGGTACCACTAGACAGGGCAGCAGCAGGAACAGCAGGAGAAGCAGCAGGGGCAGCAGTAGAAGCAGCAGGAGCAGCAGTAGAAGCAGCCGGAGCAGCAGGAGAAGCAGCCGGAGCAGCAGGAGCCACAGAGAGTGACACCGTGGGGCGGGGGCGCTTGGTACCACCGGAACCGGAACCCTCCTCCGACATGCGAACGTCCTCGGTGTGGCCGTTGTCCTCTGGGAGGTCAGTGGCACTGGCGAGGGCAAGCAAGGAGGGGGAGGAATGAGCAGGAGCAACAGTAGCAGTAGCAGTAGCAGAAGCAGAAGCAGAAGCTTCGGCATCAGCAGCAGCGGCTACAATAGGGAGAAGCATGGCCTGTAGAGGCTTCTTCTGCCCTTGGGTGGGGGGATCTGAGATAAACCTCTGGTACGCAATCTTCATTGCGCCGACAGAGTCGGCGAGGCACGCCGGAACGCTGGTCAAGGAGGTTATCGTGTTGCAGATGACCTTCAATTCATCGATGGTGGTGTCTTTGGATACCTTCTTTCGGTCCCTCTTCTGGACCACGGTGAAGATACAGGTAGTATCAACGAACGCAGTGAACGCAGTGATCTGGGCAGTAGTAGTCATGGAAGACATAGCGACTGGAAAGATTGCAGGAAACGAGGGGGGAGAGGAGAGATATTATTGATTGGGTGGTTGGTTTATCAGTTGTTGTTGTGGTGGTTTCAAAGGAAGGAAAAAGGCGTCAATTTTTTTTAGCATGCATGCAAAACCACAGTTTCCGGAGAGGCAAATGTGGGCGCTCAACCAACCGACCCACCTGGGTCAGTTAGCAATTGTTATCCTCTGGGCCAGCTTAAATGCTGAAATACGTGATGAAGGACACGAAGGATTGGGACTTTGATACAAAACCTTTAGCTGACCTACCCAATCAATTGGGTTCAAGGGTCACCGGTAAGGGTGTCCCACAAATTCTGTCTCTGACTGTACTCGCACGCACTCTAATCACGACACAATGTGTCATGCCGAGGCGGCGGCTTTCGCATCCACGGTGGCTTGCGCAGCCTCATCAATGATGATCAAAAAAAATCATAAAAAAAAGGACTAACTAACTAACTAACTAACTAACTAACTATATGGACATTGAGCTCAGCTCAAGGGCCACCTGGTCCAGCGCAGCGCGCTTCTTCGCGATGTAAGACTCCCTTTTCTCGGGAGTCTGTTTCATGCACGCGAGGTGCGCGCACTTTAACGTTTCGCTATTGGTGCCATTGGTGGAAACTATAACCCTATAACGGCTGCACGGGTTCCCTTGAGGGGTGACGGCAGTGCAGCCAAGGGTGGAGTACCCCACGATTTGCACGTTGCTGCTGCCGATATAGGAGCCAAGAGGAAGCTCGTTCTTCAGAGGGGCACCGACGCGACCAACGCGACCGGAGGCCAAGGAGGAAGACAGGGATACTCCAGAAGCAGAAGCAGCAGGAGCAGGAGCAGCAGCAGCAGCAGTAAAGGTAAAAGCAGCAGGAGCCGCAGTAGATTCAGCAGAGGTAGAAGCAGGAGCCGCATTGGAGCGGAGGCGCTTGTTACCACCCGAACCATCCGACATGCAAACGTTCTCGGTGGCGAGGGTAAGCAAGGAGGCAGGAGCAGGAGCAGCAGGAGCAGCAGTAGCAGCAGCAGAAGCAGCAGCGACGGCAACCGGTAGAAGCATTTCCTGGAGAGGCACTTTCTTCCCGTTGGGAGAATCTAATAGAAACTTAGCGTACGCAATTTTCATTGCGTTGACAGAGTCGGATAGGCACGCAGGAACGCGGGTCAATGCAATTATCGATTGGCAGATGCCAGTCAATTCAATGACTTTGATACCGCCGTTTATCTTCGTTTGGTCCGACTTTTGGACCACGGTCATGATACATGTAGTATTCATAAACGCGTTCATTTCGGCAGACATGGTGGTAGACATGGTGGATGTTCAAAAGAGGAGAGTTTTACCAGTTGTTGTTGTTGTTTTGTTGTGGTTTCAAATGAAGGAAAAAGGCGTCAATTTTTTTTAGCATGCAATGAGCGTTCCTGCCTCCCGGCCGATTTTGACTGGTTGCGAAACATGGTATGGAGCGGAATTGTGATTCCTTGGTGCTGATGTCTCAAGCTAGCGTGGCGTTTAGGATGCTCTAAATCCTGATTAAAAATTAAAAAAATCGGCCGGGAGGCAGGAACGCCCATTATGCTCAAATAGATAAAAACAATAAATATGCAGACCGAATGAATCGGAAACGGACGCGGATGCGGATGCGGATGCGGATGATGAGGCAACGACGCGGACCACCCCGCGCGCAAAATAGACTACGTTTCGAAAGCAAGGCACTGAGGTACGCCTCAGTTAGAGGCCATCTCGATGTCTGCAAGGTTTTGATGAATCCTGAGTTCTCGGGCGAGGAGCACCGTGCAATGTGGGTGGCAGACAACGCGGATTGATCCTACGGTACAGTCAGAGACAGAATTTATGGGACTTGTTGAGATGCAATTGCCTCGTTGAGCTCATGATACAAAGATCAAGTTGATGTAAAAAATATGATGAAATGATGATCTCTCTACAGTTGGGGAAGCAATTTAAGGGGAGCACTTCAGTGTGCGTGGGCAGACCCACACTAAAACAGTATCAAACATTAAAGGCATTGGATACAGTTGTATGTATGCAGTTGAAGAAATGGATGCAAGCCTTAGTACTACGACATTCAAAAGCCGCATCTGTTGAGTCACCTTGGTGAGGGGGTGGGTGGGTGTGCAGGGGCGTACTTGAACTGGCGGCGGGTTTAGCAGGGGGCGTGCGCAAGACAGATCAACAAGCACGCACACACGTCAAGAAGTGATAGAATGAGCGTTCCTGCCTCCCGGCCGATTTTTCTAAATTTCCGAGTGGTCTTGCGCCGCGCCTGTGAAGAGATAGGCGGATTCTGTATGTGTCAATGGTTTAGGGTAGACACGTCTGGGAATGACGTAATTGGCCAAGTAATTCCAAGAGTATCCGTCGATGCTACTGAATACCTCTGTACCTTTGTATATATTGGCAGTTTCGGAGATGCGCAAGTTGCCCCTGAGAAGGATATCTCCATTGCTATCGAGGGACCCGATGCCGTACGCCTGATTGGAAGCCGAGACGGCACTATCGTATGCTGATTTGACCGCTGCAGAACTGGCTGCGACATTGCTACTTGTGGAAGTGACGATACTTGAGATGGCCGTTCCTCCGAGTGTATTAAATGTCGCAGATGTTCCATAGATATCTGTTGCATACAGTTTTGCGAACTTCTTTGTTACCGTTCCTAATTCTGAGACATTGTCGTTGAGAGGCACGATATTTGAAGATGTTGTGATTTGCGTATTGGCTTGTAAATTGGAAGATGATGCAATGAACGTAGTATATGCTCCTGCAGCAAATCCTATGACATTACTTGATGCATTGAACAATCCTGTGTCTGTATCTTGTTCAAATGACATCGATGGTGCTTCTTTAACACCTGGTCCCGATCGCACTCCTTTAATGGGTGCATTATCGCTATATAAGATGTTTGATGTCGACTGTGATTTCGCATAGATTTCAGTCAATCGGATCATTATTTTATCTAGGGGTTGGTACTACTTTCCATGCACATATTTTTCATGGTATCACTCGCATGCTCTTCAATGGTTTCAATCCTGAACGCATGATTGTACGATCTATCGATGCGATAGCTCTTGAGATATGGCGCGCAGCTTCTTCTCCTGACATATTAAGTTCTCTTTTCTTTAGCCTACGAATGAATTCATTGTCGCTCATCAGAACTGATCGAATTACGTAATACGAAAATACGTGCGTTCTCTGTGTGAATGATGAGGCGCTGCGTCTCCTTGCATGATTTATGAGTGCTCTTGCTACTCTGTGCCCCCTCTCCTTGATCCGCTTGAACGTGTCCGAGAATTTCCCTGACAATTTTCTGTGCATGAAAAGCGCAACAAGCGCCTCCACGTACGCTTCATTGAGAAAAAATGGATGAGCTCGTGTACAAACAATCACTTTGAAGAGATCCTCCTCGAATCTAAAGATGAAGAAGAAGACCGCCGCCGTCCCCAGAATGCAACACACGCGTGGGAGGACAACAAGGCAACAACATCCCGAGTTCAAACTCAGCGAAGACATTCTAACCCGCAATAGGGGCAAACACATTTGGAACCGATGCATGAAATGCAACCTGACAATTGCAGAGCTGCAGCAACTTGGCAACACTGGAGTTTGCTCATCGGCGGAGTGTACACGAAACTTGGAAAACTTCCCCTGCACGCACACGTACGCCCCCCCCACCCCCACCCCGCACAACGGTGACTCGACAGGATCAATCAATCCAATAGAGTAGGGCGTCTCATGCTTGATGTGAACTGTTTGCTCCCCTCCGGAGCCAACAGAGGATATCAATTGAGTGTGACCAATGGAACGCCCATTACAGGACGTTTTTGTCTAATGTGATATACATTAGACAAGAATCATCAATCAATCAATCATCCCTTTACCGGCCACTGGTCTCCGAAGTAACCCGGGGGTACTAAACACCTCATTCGCTGCACCCGTCATACCATTTTCCCGGCCACTGGTCTCCGAAGTAACCCGGGGGTGCTAAACACCTCATTCGCCGCACCTTTGGAGGCTGTTGCAGTCGTTCAAAAAGTCCGCCCTGGAACCCTTCGGGCATGTACACAATGGGTGCCAGCACCGGCGGAGGTGTCACATGGAAGGTTAGGCAACTGTCTGCTTCTTCCCAATAAGCAGTGAGATGCCCTTGCAAGTCCTCTATCTGGACTCTAGGGCGGCGCCGAAGGATGTCTGTCAATGCTTTGACCAGCTGCGTTCCGCCAATAGTGGGGATTTGATACTGCGACCAATGGCTGGAAAAGATATCAACACGACGAGGTTTGGGCATGGGCGGCCCTTGATGAAGCTGTTGCTGAATACGCAGACTGTCCATGGCCGCAGTGCCGTATGCAGGCACGTATGTGGCACCAGCAGGAACAGCCATTGGCATCCCGTCTGCCATGCAGCAGTTTAGCACCGTGTATACCGAGCCCGGGGTAAAGGAGATTGCATCATCCAACCACACGCTGCTGACCGACTGGTTGTCTGAAAAGATCAGACTCCCGTGGCGTGTGAATGGCTCGCAACGCCCATGGCCACAAAATGCAATGACCAACACGTCATCACTGTGGCTGCATTTCGACACCATGTGTGTTACAATGCGCTTGAAGTGGTCGGCTGTGATGGAGCATGCACCGACTCCATCCACCTTTTCAATAGTGAAGCCTTTTGCCTGCAGCATGCTTGCTAGCATGTCATAATCATGGACGCGCCCGTACTTCTCTAGTGAATTTGGCATAAGCCCTAACGTTTGCAACACTGGTACCATGTCTTTGGCGATATTCTTCTGGCCACCATGAAACATATCAGTCCAGGTGTATGTCGGCAGAAAGAGGCACGCCATCTTTTTGCTAGCTGACGTTGTGCCAGAAGTGGCTTGATACAGCGGCGGCTGCGACTGTGCCTGTGCCTGTGCTTGTGACTGTGACTGTGACTGTGCCTTCGGCAACGATGATAGCTGTGACTGCGGATGTGGCTCCTCTTGATGCATCATGGCACAGCACCCCCAGGGGGTGCTTATCTTCTGCCCCATAGCAACCTGTTCATCAATATCACACACAATTAATAAATGTAAATAAACGCATACGACACGGTGGCGGGTTGGCATCGAGGGTCTGCAGGTGTAGTAGCTGACAGACCGCCTGATGAGAGTGGTCGCCATGTGACTGACTCGACATGATCCGCATTGATGAGGCTGCGCAAGCCACCGTGGTGTCGTGTGGACGAGGAGTATGCGAAAGCCGACGTGTCATGTGTGATAATGGACAATGAGGCTTCTTGATGTGTACTGTGTACTGTGTACTGTGTACTGTGTACTGTGTACTGTAGTAAAATTACACCAAAATGGAAAGTCCTATAAGGGGGATTGAATAGAGAAAAGTTTCCTTTTTTGGTGTAATATTAAGGATTTCGTGTAGGGGCGTGCCGAATCCGGTATTTGAGGCCCTTATAAGTCTGATCCAAAAAAGACACAGACGTTGTCTCATGTTGTATCAACTCAGCTTGACATCCCCATTGTTTTAGGTCTTACGAGGTACATTATATATATATATATATATACTTTTTTACTTCCTACACGAAAGTAGTAAAATTACACCAAAATGGAAAGTCCTATAAGGGGGGTTGAATAGAGAAAAGTTTCCTTTTTTGGTGTAATATTAAGGATTTCGTGTAGGGGCGTGCCGAATCCGGTATTTGAGGCCCTTATAAGTCTGATCCAAAAAAGACACAGACGTTGTCTCATGTTGTATCAACTCAGCTTGACATCCCTGTTTTAGGTCTTACGAGGTACATTATATATATATATATATATACTTTTTTACTTCCTACACGAAAGTAGTAAAATTACACCAAAATGGAAACTTTTCTCCCTTCGCTTCACCACCCAAGTGTTCCAGTGAGAAGCCCAAGCGTTACAATGAATGGTGTACGCGAGTCATCAAATGAATCCAATCCAATCAAATGAATCCAATCTGCCCGCGCTCCCCATTCAGAAACCAATAGAGTTGTCATTCAGACAGTGAGTTCGCATCTGAATTCCAGTGCCCCACTCCGTGTGTCCCGCGATTCCCCTTTCATGATCCCGACATATTTGTCAAGCAGACGTCTGCTTGACACGACGCGTGTTGGTTTCTGCGTGCCCTCTAACCACGAGTGTAAACAGGTCAGATCCGACACGTGTTTCCGCGCGCCCTCTAAAGACGAGTGTAAACAAGTCAGATCCGACACGTGGCCTTCAGGACCCCTTAAATACGCGTGGGAGTGAGTCAGCAGCTGAATTCCTGTGGCCCACTGTGTGGGTTTTCCCCTTTCATGATCCCGACATAGTTGTCAAAGAGAAGTCTGCTTGAGAAGACACGTGTTGATCGCGCGCCCTACTTGACAAGCCAATCAACACACACCCCAGCCCTGTCAATCTTAACCAAGTACCGACTCCAATTATTCGCTCACGAACTCAGTGTGTTAGGGAGCATCAATCCAGCGAAGTCCGAAAGCTAATTCGCTCACGAACTCAGTGTGTTAGGGAGCATCAATCCAGCGAAGTCCGAAAGATAATTCCGAGGGTGAGTTCATTGCTGCTAGTATTTGCGAAGTTCGCGTTTGGATTGCGCTGGCTTTCTAGCTCTATGGCTCCACCTGCGAAAGCATATCCAGTCATGGTTACTTTCATTGCTGCTAGTATTTGCGAGGCTTTCTAGCTCTATGGCTCCACCTGCGAAAGCATATCCAGTCATGGTTACTTTCATTGCTGCTATTGCTAGTAGTATTAGCGAAGTTCGCGTTTGGATTGCGCTGGCTTTCTAGCTATATGTCTCGACCTGCGAAAGCATCAGTCATGGTTACTTTCATTGCTGCTAGTATTTGCGCTGGCTTTCTAGCTATATGTCTCGACCTGCGAAAGCATCAGTCATGGTTACTTTCATTGCTGCTAGTATTTGCGCTGGCTTTCTAGCTATATGTCTCGACCTGCGAAAGCATCAGTCATGGTTACTTTCATTGCTGCTAGTATTTGCGAGGCTTGCTAGCTCTATGGCTCCACCTGCGAAAGCATATCCAGTCATGGTTACTTTCATTGCTGCTATTGCTAGTAGTATTTGCGAAGTTCGCGTTTGGATTGCGCTGGCTTTCTAGCTCTATGGCTCATGCGATAGATGCGAAAGCATGAGCTGACCAACCACCATGTTCGCAGGCACTGAAGATGGCTATGATGAAGAAGGGGGCTATCAAGATTCAGCTCCGAACTTCCATGTGTATGGCTTCCGAGTATGCAGGAAGTGTTCCGTACATCAAGAATGGCATGTTTTGCATCATCGACGAGGAGGATGGTTGCGATGACAGGGGAGGGGTTAGACTGCGAGATTTGAAGCATTCTTCATCTCCTGATTTTAGTGTCGTAATCATGAAGATGTTTGGTATGCCTATCCCCATGCTTGTGAATTGCAGGGATTGCCCTGCGAATGCAGTGCTGACAGTCGATCATTCGACTACGTTCGAATCCTGTAACTGTGGTTTTTGCCCCCATTCTAAGGGGGCGGGTGGGGCTTGACGTTAGTTGATGAGGTGTGGGATTGAGATTGATATCTATGTATTGATTGAGATTGTCTATTGTAACCAGTTGAATCCGCCCACTATTCTATTCCCCCTGTCCCACTCCTTGCCCATGTGAGGAATTCTTTTTGAATTGTTTTTTTGCAAAGTCAACGTCTCGCCGGAGACTGACACTGTTTTACCTGAAATGTAACCAAAATGCGGCGTCGGCCTAACACAGCATCCCAGTGGGGTAGTCTCACGGTTAAGTTTTTCGGTAAATTACGCATCAATCAATCCCTATTTAAAACGTGTTCACATGAACACCTCTGAAAAGGCTCTCCATCTTGGGAACAACAACTATTTCAAAAAATAAGAATCATCAATCAATCAATCAATCAATCAATCAATCAATCAATCAATCAATCAATCAATCAATCAATCAATCAATCAATCAATCAATCAATCAATCAATCAATCAATCAATCAATCCCTATTTAAAAAGTGTTCACATGAACACCTCTGAAAAGGCTCTCCATCTTGGGAAGAAGAATTATTTCAACAAAAAATAAGAACTGCAGAATTCTTCCGGAGAATGTCTCACATGTTTCCCCCTCCGTTTACACTCATTTTTCTAAACCGCATTGGTGTGTGTGAGAATGAATAGACGAACGGGGGGGGCTGCGAAAGCCGCCTTGGTGTGTGGACAACACCACTGACCCTTTAATCAATCCCATCTGTTCACGTTGCGAGTCAGCAGCTGAATTCCACTGCCCCACTCCGTGTGTCCCGCGCATCCTCTGTAATAATTCCGACATATTTGTCAAGCAGAAGTCTGCTTGCTAATACACGTGTCCAGCACGCGTCCCACGAGTGTAAACAATTCAGATCCGACACGTGTCCAGCACGCGTCCCACGAGTGTAAACAATTCAGATCCGACACGTGTCCTTCAGGACCCCTTTAATGTGCGTGGGAGTGAGTCATGAGCTGACTTCCCCTGCCCCACTCCATGCTTCGATATGCATGCGTAATCCGTTCAGCTTCTACGCGTGTTCCTCTCTCCCAAATCACGCGTGTAAGCAGGTCAGATCGCTGAAGTCTGCTTGAGAAGCCACGTGTCCTGTCCTGAAGGCGAGTTCGTTGGTGGTCTGGGGTTCAACAGACCATGTCACCATCGCGCGCGCCCTACTTGACGCACCCAGACCAAGCCAATTCGAATCGAGTACAATCATTTGTTAAATTTACGATAGGTCTCCTATCTTGTCTGTCGTCGTAATCGATCTCTGATGGGAGATGTTGTCATGGACTTGACGACATGCGAGGACGAAGGTACAAACATCTGTTTTAGAGTTTGTTTTGTGTGTGAAATGGAGAGCAGTGGAGGGATGTTTACAACATAAAGAAAATTGTTTTATTGAACAATATATATTGCAGGTGCCATGGATATCGAGACGCGTGTGCATGAGTTGATTACTCAAGGTCATGTGGAACATTCTGCACGTGTGATTGCTGAACTGGAATTAAGGAACAGAGCATTGGAATCAATGAACAGAGCCACCATCGATGTTGCGGTGCATGCTGTCCGCGCTGCCATCACTGAACTCGGAGATGACTGGTACGCAGACAATCGTCATTTGCAACAGTGCCTTTGTGGTGTCATGGGTGACGAATGTGCATCCTGGAAATTAGTGTCTTCAAACCCCGATACACAGACACTGTGTACACTTGTTATGCATATGTATGTATTGTTGGGTTGTAAAAAATCTGGAGTATTGCATACAAAGTATTTGTGAACCATGTAGGAGGGAGTCGCACTAAATTACAGAAATATTTGAAGCACTGGATCAAGCTTTCTACGACATGGGCATCACCACCAGCAACACATCTGGTCTCGCAATTGGAATTGCTGCATCTGCGACCCTCTCTATTGGCAGCATCGGGGCTGCAAAAAATTGGATTCGTGACCTGAAGGACAACAGTCCCAAATAGAAAGATTGGAACTCATGTTTGTTTACCGAAAATGATTAAACCTATCTTCATTGTGTGCATGTATTTCCCCACGTTTCTCGTATCACGTATATGTCAAGCAGGTCAGATCCTACAGTCGTGTTGTCCGTGAGTCCTCATCTGCATTCCCCCTCCGTTTCCACTTATAACCCTGCCTCCGCCGTCTTTCCTTGTCTTGTGTATTCACATGGGCATATCTGGAGAAGCTTGATGGTGAGTCATGAAAAATCTTACTTGATCTCTTTATAAAACTTCTAACCCATAATTTAATCTCACCGCATTTTTCTATGTATGACTATGTATCTAGCTAGACATGTAACATGTAACATCATCATCCACTATATCCTGATGGGCAGCAAAAACAGCGAGAGCCTCCAACTACCTTGATTGACGTCCAAATGGAACGATTGAAAAAGCGTTTCCAATCAAAAAACATCTACTGAATGATCCCCTTCAGAATTCCCATAGCGTTGTCAAGCAGAATCCTGCTTGAGACACGTCTGTTCAGAGTTCCCTGTATACTTTTTTTGAGCCATGCGGCACCCCATCTTTCTTTCTGTTTTAGAGGTTGTTTTGTGTGAAATGATTCTCTCTATTTGAAAGGCATTTTGAAGAGTCCGCATATGCAGACATCTGTTTTAGAGGTTGTTTTGTGTGAAATGATTCTCTCTATTTGAAAGGCATTTTGAAGAGTCCGCATATGCAGACATCTGTTTTAGAGGTTGTTTTGTGTGAAATGGGTGTGAGTGAGTCTTCCTCATCCGGTAGGAAAGTAGGCGAGGTATTGCCCGTTTGGTACTTTATCTAAATAGGTATTACTAACCCTACTTCCCTACCTTTTTGTTCCAATACTTCCCTTTCCTTTTTTGGTGTAAACTTTTGGACTTTCATGTAACAAAAAAAGCTATAGTTGGTAAGTTGTAATACCTGAAAACCAACAATAGATGTCAAGCAGAATCCTCACCTACCTGAACACCTGTAACCATGTGTTCGTACTGCATATTCGTACCGCCTGAATGGGTGTCTTCGAAAGCCACCATGACATTGTCGTGTGTACAACACCGCTTCCCCCTTTAATCTGATTGAGATCCCATCTGATCACGTTGCGAGCCGCAGCTGGATTCCCCTTCCACACTTCGTGTGGACCGCAATTCCTCTGTCATAATTCCGACATAGTTATCAAGCAGAACAGAGCGTCTCGCCTCCCCGTATCGATGATTCTGTGAGCTTCACTGCGGCCACCTTGTTCTCCATGTTCAATGACTGGCTATCCCCGATCCCTGGTTCTTATAAACATGAAACCACCTTGATCAAGTTTGGTCTCAAGATGTCCAAGCTTGGTTTGAGTGGCGTCTCCAAGCGGCGCTGCAACACGGGTGCTGTTTACTCTTTCTGCATTACGGATGTCATCAATGACATGCGCGAGAAGAAGATGTGTCCGTCCTCGTATCTGGTTTTAAAGCTTCCGCGTTGTGAGATCTGATGTTCACTCCGCTTGATGGTTGAGTGGTAGGGTTGAAGGACTGGGGCTTGCCTCCTTGGTGGCGCAGGTTCGATTCGCGCTTTATAAACAACTTTTTGTGTGTTGCCTGATGCGAGTGTGACTCGACAAGACAGGTTCCGCCTGATGCGAGAGTGACTCGACAAGACAGGTTCCGCCGTCTGTGCGCCCCCCCAAAACCGAGTGTAAACAACTTTTTTCCAAAAACCGAGTGTAAACAACTTTTTCCCAAAAACCGAGTGTAAACAACTTTTTCTCAAAAACCGAGTGTAAACAACTTTTTCCCAAAAACCGAGTGTAAACAACTTTTTCTCAAAAACCGAGTGTAAACAACTTTTTCCCAAAAACCGAGTGTAAACAACTTTTTCTCAAAAACCGAGTGTAAACAACTTTTTCCCAAAAACCGAGTGTAAACAACTTTTTTCTCAAAAACCGAGTGTAAACAACTTTTCCCGAAAAAAACCAGTGCGCTTCATCTTCTGTTTCTGTTTCACATTCATCTTCATCTTCATCTTCATCTTCATCTTCAGCGTTTTGGGACGGTTCCCGCCAGGTGAATGGCATGAACATCGATGTCAAGACTCTGTGCAATAACTTGACGCGGATATCCCTCTGCACACAAAAACACAAAAACACAAAATTTGGCGAAACTTTGACTGGTTCTATTTTAACGGGGGGGTCCTGTTTGGGGCTGCCCCCCCCCCCCCCCTAAGATGATGGGTTTCGCGTGCGTGTCTGCATCCACGAATGTGTGTTGCGTTTCATACTAAAACATGTTGTCTTGCCGCATTCTTCTCCTCTTTATTCCGTTGCCTCCACTTTCTGCAGCTCTCCCCAAGCGCCTCCCTGACCTCCTCGCTGACCTCCTCGCTGTACCTTGAGACATTCGGGTCGAACTTCATGATCTCACGCATCGCCTTCATGACCATCCCCGCCTCTGCCTCGCATCTATCCCCCAGTATGCTCTTCACTCTCTCTTCCAACTCGAAGTATCGCTTCTTTGACAACGTTGATATCCCCTTGTCTCCATTTTGGTTTTTTGGCGTGAAGAACCTAGTCTCCTTGCTAGATGACATCATTAATGTGAGAGCTATTATTCGTTTGAATTCATATTCATCTCTACTCTTCTCCTCTCCATTATACATTTCCTCTCTCCCTTATACACACAAGCTCCATCTCTTCTCAGACCACCACCATTGTCATTGTCTCTAGTGTTACACAAAAGCTACAAAGTTACACCAAAAAAGGAAACCTTTCTCATTCATTCCCTCTCTGGAGACTTTCTCTTTTTGGTGTAACTTTTGGACTTTCATGTAACAAGTAGAAAAGCTATAATTGGTAAGTTGTAATAACTGAAAAACAAGCTTCAGAGTCCCTTTATTACTTTTTTGAGCCATGCCCCCCCCCCCCTTCATAAATCCAATATGAATCCAAGCAGAAGCCTGCTTGACGTCTCCATAGTTTTCCGCATATGCAGACATCTGTTTTAGGGGTTGTTTGTGTGGGGGGAGTTGACCCCTATGATACCCCTATGGAGAATTCGTTGTCTTTCTTACTACATGTCCCCCGGGCCCCCGGATGTGTAGTAAGAAATTCATAGGTTCGAGGATATACGGGTAGCTTAAATTCAACGGTCTATCCATTAGTGCCAGGAGCCATAATACCTCACTTCTCCGCTCATGCCATACGTCCTACAAGACTTTGAACTCGCTTGCAGCAACCTTCCATGCATCATCATCCCTAGCCTTCAGCCGAAAAGCCACATGGCCAAATATCAGTCGGCATCTCTTCAAAAGTGCCTCATGTTCACCAGTCGTGTTGTCAAAGTCGTTGCGCAACTCGCTAACAGTGCAGTTGTTGAGGGATGACAGGAGGACCGTGATGATCTTGTCAACCCAGATCTTCTTCTTCTCTCCGGTGCCTCCGGGCTCTTTGAAGCTCACGGTTGTCTCATAGTCGAGGAACTTCCACTTTCGGTGGGTGGTGATGTCCACTCGGGCAGCATACAACAAAGCACGCAGGTTCACCAACACAATCTTCAGAAGGTCATCCGTGTCTGTGATAGAAGGGTGAGCTAGAAGGTGCCTGGTTGTCTCCAGAACTTTCCACCATGTCCTCGACCGGACGGCGTCCTTTGCCTCCGGTGACTTGCCCACCAGTTCCTCTTCGATTGATGCGTGGGCAACCAGCACAGGCCCCGCCAATTGCCAAACTTTCTGCAGGGGAAAGCCGTTGTGATCAGAGCGATGTTCCATGCTATGATCAGGGGGCAGAAAGAAAGCAGAGGAAGGATCTGGCTTGTAAGATCTGGCTTGTAGCCCATTTTCTTGTTAGTGGGTCCAGCGCTTAAGTAACAATTTGCTACGAGTTCCCCTGAAGTGCAGTTGCCGCAACCTCTGGCGTGATTTGGCGTGGCCTGGGTGGCTTGGGGTGTCGGCGTCTGGAATGTCCTGGCGTGTCCTGGCGTGTCTTGGCTTGGCATGGCCTGGTGTGGTACATTTCCCCTTCCACACTTCGTGTGGACCGCGGTTTCTCTGTCATAATTCCGACATAGTTGTCAAGCAGAAGCCTGCTTGATAAAGTAGTGAGTCATCATCTGAATTCCACCGACATTTAATATGCATGGGAGTGAGTCAGCAGCTGAATTCCACTGCCCCACTCCGTGGGGACCGCGGTTTCCCCCTTCACAATCCCGATAGAGTTGTCAAGCAGAAGCCTGCTTGAGACGACACGTGGTCTTCAGACCCCCCTTAGTATGCGTGGGAGTGAGTCAGCAGCTCAATTCCGTTGCCCCACTCCGTGGGGACCGCGGTTTCCCCCTTCACAATCCCGATAGAGTTGTCAAGCAGAAGCCAGCTTGAGACGACACGTGTTCCACATGCGCCTCGAAAAACGAGTGTAAACAATTGAAAATCTGTACAGTTTACAGTGTTCGAATTATAATCTCTCTCTATCGAACTGCGACTCATTCGTGATGGTCTTGGTGGAGACATGAGACACAGCTTTCCGGAGCTGTCCGACTGATTCCTATGTTGGGAGATAATGCTTGTATGGCCATGTCTAAGAGGATTTGTCTCATATGACAGGATGCGCAAGCAATTGTGGTTAAATCCTTGTTGGATGGTACCGTATCTTCTCACGATGATGTTGTAAAGACGTTGGTCCTGCAACATCCACATATCATAACTGATGCATCTGTGGGACACCTCGTTCGCTCTTGGTTCGTAGAAGTGCTTACGTGTGAGCAACGCACGAATTTGACGTGCTCGCTTGTCACGAAACAGCCAATGCATCTGCAAGAGATAAGGAGGCTATTAGCAGAAGTCTCATCGGCTGGGAGTTGGGAGAATAGGGTTACTAGGCTTCTGGGAGATCAGATTGATGAAGAATTAAGAAATCAAATTCAGGGAACTGTCAACATTTTGTGTGATGTTATCAGTGCGGAAGTGGCTTCTGGGAATAAACCTGACCTTTCTATCCTTCTGCACATGTCAACTGTAGCAATAGATTTTAAACCAACTATTGACGGACTGAGTACGGCGGCCTCAATCTACATACTGCTGAGTACCCACGATGATGCTGTCAGATTGCATAATCTGTACTCTACCTGCCCCTGGGTGAAGGAAGGGATTGATCTATGGATGATGATTTCTTGAATTCCTTTCTACAGTCAAAGGAACACTATAGTGCAATACGCATATTTTAGAGTATGGTTGTTGTCAAAGACCTACAGTCAGCGGAACAGTAAAATGAAACATATATCAGATGGAAATAAATGTACGACATCGCCGTTAGAAAATTGGCGTTAAGAATGGTTTCTGAATTGGGTGTGTTAAAAACTTCTATGTTTACGAACATCAGTCGCTCTACTCTGTGGATCATTACAAATCATTATTAATCATTGAGCTGCTGACTCACTATCTTATCTTGGTGTTCATGTATCACACGAGAGCTCTCCACTTGTACAATCGATCTACAATACCTACCTGTCCACCAGGATTACCAGATTTTGTTTATGAAGGAGTTTAAAAGACTGATGGACCACTGCCGAAGCCTGGGTTTGGAAATTCTGCATTTCACCAAAAGTGGCCATGCTGTGTATGGAGACAAGTCCAACAAGCAGCACACGTTTACTGACAGTGCACCACATGCCAAGTTCATCGATTCGAGCTACTTCAAAGAGGATGAGAGGACAGCCGAAAAGATCCGTTCTGCTGGGGAGGTTGTTGAGACGTTCATCGCTGCCCCACCGCAGTATGATGATTCGTACGAATTCTTTGGTGTTCACAACAAGTGCTCAAGGGACGGTTTAGAATTCCACGAGGTGTGGGTGCCCGGATTGTCATCCGTCATTGGTGGTGGGGAGACATTGGATGAAGCGATTGCAGCAGCTGCAGTGATGCTGACGATCATTCTTACGGAGATGCAATCCCGTGGAGAGGTCATACCGGCACCGCTGAGCCAGGAATCGGTGAAACAACGTGGTTTGATGGAGGAGAACGTGCAGATGGACGGGTTCGATTCTAAATTCTGTGATGTTGTGACGGTCAAGACGGTGCCACCGGGTTGTGTGCCAGAGTTGTCAGAGCAGGAACTGGCAAAGCTTGAGGATGAGGCCAGGGAAATCTGGGCCACTCTGTCGACTGAACGATCGTCGTGTGTTCTCACGTGAATACTGGTGCTTGGGAGCATTTATGTCATGCATGTCATGACATAAAAAAAACATGCACGAGAGACATGCTGCAATCAGCCGTGACCAGGTTGTGTGATAGATTAAAAGACGACCCGTCCGGGTTGACTGCGCCGCTGCTGGAGATTCATGATATTATGCAGTGTCGAGTGTAGTGACACACCAAAATCGTTTGTATACTGCGTTTTTCAATACTGCTTTTTTTGTTGTTGTACAACAACTAGGATGACTTCCCAAGCCGACCAGCAACTTCCGCTTTGGCAGAATGCATACTGGGACCTCCGTGATGAGAATGCCGAACTCAAGACTCAGATTTTGGAGAAGAATGAGCATATTGCTCAGTTGCGCAGAGAGCTAAATGCTGCAAACAACAAAATGGCCAAGCTGCAGCAAATCATCTCCCCTGGCCTCTTTCTTGCTTCCAGGTAAATCATGTCGGGGCTATATTGCCTCAATTTGGCGCTTTGCCTTCTGACGAGCGCAAAGTTGCTAACATTCTTGCTATGTTTGACGTAGGAACACCCGCACAAGCGGTCCATTGGCTCAGATGCAACTTGAGGAGGCTATGCGTGAGCAGATGACGGCTGGGTCTGCGCACGCAACATCTTCACCAGGCGCCGCATTGCCGGCAGTCACTCGTCAGTTGGTGGACCCCGCAGGCAAACCAAGACCACACTTGGTAGACCAATGCCCGAACGTGTGACAAGTTTCTGCATCCCTGCGGTTAGCCATGGCCGGTGCTGGCACAGGTGACATGCAAATGTTGAAAATCGGTTTGTGTATGCGGATAAGTGATTACAAGACCTGCATACAACAAGCACTATCTTTGTCATGCTCACTAAACAAAAGAGAGAGTGCTACAACCGATACAAACGCTACACAATGAGCGTTCCTGCCTCCCGGCCGATTTTTATAGGTTGCGAAACATGGTATGGAGCGGAATTGTGATTCCTTGGTGCTGATGTCTCAAGCTAGCGGGGCGTTTAGGATGCTCTAAATCCTGATTTTATGTGAGGAGAGATATGTTTTATATGCCTAGACCCCGATGTCTGATCCTTCACTATAACGCAGACACACACACGTATGTAAGTGTAAATATTTTCTTCTTAATTTTGGCATTGGGTTTTCATCCACACGATGCCTCCCCTTCCTTGTCAGCCGATTTCAAATCCAGTCCGCCAACTAGGACGGGCGTTGGACATGGAAGATCTCGACACAGCCAAGTTCCCCTTTACGTCGTTGGAGTGCACCAAACTGCAGGCCGGAAGCGAACGCTTGCCCTATCACCGCTTCTGTGCCCCCCTCAAATCTCATGACTACATGTTGGCAGATGATGACATAGATTTCGTGGTTCAGCCGCCACTGCCTACTATCGAGGGGGAGAGCATGGTTGGCGTGAGCTTCTTTGCCCCAATTGATTTGTTGGGCACGGCAGCACATGCGTACTATCAACGCAGGGCCCCGGATTCTGAGTGCTACAATGTGGACCGAAACAAGTTTCTTCCGGATGGAGTGGACTTTCATCAGGACACGATGTTGGTCTTTATGCCTGAGCTACCAGACCATCCCCTTTACCCGAATTGTTTCCAATCTATGTCAAACAATAGGAAGGGGAAGAAACATGTGCACGGGCTTCATTTTTCACTGTATCCAACTCAACGCATGGAAATCAAGGCGCTGAATGCCAAGGTTGAAGAGTTGAGACACTTAAGGTGTCCAATGTACGAGCTTGCGACACTTGAAGATCAGGGGGGAGGTAACAACGCAAACAACGGCGACGAAGGTGGCGGATGGTTGAACCAGTTTCCCCTTAAAACTTGTCCCCCATCGAGCAATTCCATGCGTTTGGTGTGCGAAGCGCTTCATGCCCACTCAGGGAGCAGCAGCACATCGCCCAATGAGGCCCTGATGTGCTATTTGCTCCTTCATGACATCGGAGCTAGGGACTCTCCTCTAAATACATTATTGTATGACTCTTGGAGAAGCCGGCTGGTGTACAAGGCTTTGTGCGGCTATGACACAGAGACATGCGCCATCTCCAATGCGGGCGGAGTGTGGGCTGGCATGCGGCCGCTCTTGGAAGCGGTGTTGCCCTCATACATACATGTTTCGGACGACACCGATGACGAAGACGGTGACAAAGATGGCATTGATGGCACTTCAAGCGAGCGGGTACTGTAACAGCCATGAGAGTTTAGGGTTTCGCCCCGTTTTCCACTCAAGGCATCACACACGTGCTCACAACTGCTAGCTTTTGAAATTTCAAACCTCAACCAATTCCATCCATGTTCGAAGGCGACTGAGTTATTGTTATCCTTCTTCGTTTGGTGATGGCAACCGGGCATAAAGGTTGCCGCAATTAATAAAATTTAGAACACACTTCTTATGGACCCAAAGCTTTTAAAGTCATTGTCAGAATTCAATGCTGATGCTCAAACGTTTCAAGAACGGGATTACGTGAATTTATTAGAGACGCTTACACTCATGGCCAGATGTGTCTCACTAAAAGTTCGACTCAGGGTAAGCAGACAAAAAGACCAAGGTTATTATCAAATTACTCCTCACTCCAGCAAGCAATCACCATTGATCATCACAATGAAAAAGAACGAGTGTGTAATACAGTCAACGGAATACTTAAATGAAACCGCTTCGTGTACGGCCACACCTTGCGGTGTAACCTAATGTTGTCGCGACCACCGGATGGGGACCTAGTGGTGTCTACAACAATACGATTTTGAATCAACAAATTGCAGGATGTTAAAGAGAAGAATTCTTTTTTAGATCACGGCCCTCCATCCTGCAGACTCCGTATCGTTCTTTTGTCGGTACTTTCGAGAGTGTCCATTGAAGGACCAGCCGCACTTAAGCGATCGCCTCTTCCCCGGTACCGTGGCCCAAAAGAACACGGGGTCTTTGTTGATGTTGTGCATTGCGTCATGTAAGGAGGTTTCTTTGCTGGACGGGCCATTTTGTAGGACCATCCACTCATACACTATAACGTCTGTCGCCTCCTTATACCGTTTATTTGGATGTTTCATTTAAGTATTCCGTTGACTGTAGTACCAAGAACGAAAGCATGGACACATGTCCGGTAATAATGTGAAAACACCCTGCACCTTTCTGTCTTTTTCAGATACAGGGATCTTCTCCATCAGGATCTGAGATAATGATGCCAATGCAATGGCAAATGTTGCCCATGCACTGTACGACTCCACCTCTTCAACAATGGCCAGGATGCTGAGCACGAGTGTTGCCAATGCCGCAACCAAGGCTAGCGCCCTGATGATTCGTTCATGTGTATGCAACGGTTCCCACTTGCTTGCCAAATATGTCAAATCCCGCACGAAAGGGCTTTGAGATTGGAGCTTCTTGGCAGCTTCATCTTCTTCAGCCCGTTGTGCGATGCGTGCTTGATGTTGACTCTCCAAGTCCCCCTATCAAATAGTAAGCAATGTTAGCGCCTTGCATGTGTTATTGTAACACATATACTCTACACAATGCAGCTCTCATCCTCCTATGTACCCCCACGCGTGCTCAACAGGTTCCGCCGTCCTTGATGAGAGAGAGAGACGACGACACATGTTCCGCCGTCCTTGATGAGTGTGTGTGTGTGTGTGTGTGTGTGTGTGTGTGTGTCTCGACAGGTTCCGCCTGATGCGAGTGTGACTCGACTAGACAGGTTCCGCCTGATGCGAGTGTGACTCGACTCGACTCGACTCGACACGGTTCCGCCATGTGATGCGAGAAGTCGCCGTGTGACTCGACTCGACTCGACACAGGTTCCGCCATGTGATGTGACTCGACTCGACTCGACAGTTTCCGCCGTGATGCGAGAAGTCGCCGTGTGACTCGACTCGACACATCATGTTCCGTCGTGATGCGAAAGTCGCTCTGTGATGTGCTTGACATCCCCTCATCAACTGTTCCTATGCCGCACTTGATCACCATCTGCCTGCATGAATTCTTGTGTTTCCTGTGGTGGTGGGTTTAGAAGTTGGTTGCGCTGAAGTTCGATGTACTACCCGGAAGCGCCCCCCCTGCCCTTCCCCCCACCACGGGGGGGTATGTCTCTTGTGTGGTTATTTACCATGGGGATGCATGGGGCATGAGGTGTTTACCATGGGGTTGCATGGGGCATGCACGGAGGGTCGTGTCGCGCGCTGGCCGAACATGCGAAACCACTCGCTGCCCGGAGGTTCGTGTCGCGAGCTGCCCGGACATACGAAACCACACGCTGGTCGAGCTGGCTGACCGCAAACGCTCGCATTGGTGAAAGGTGACCTGTCAGTCACAGGATAGACATGTCGAACGTCGCGATCTTCAGCTGAAACATGATAAGGGTTTGGTCGGTTTATATGCTCTGTCCAGCGAGAAATCACCACATCTTTCGCTGGTTACCACTCAATTCTTGGAAATTCGGAAGCTTCCAGGATTTCGCGACGAGTTGCATCGCCTGTTAGCTAATTGCTCAGGAAGTGCTTTTGCTCGCTCGCTCAATCGCGTTTGTTCAACCAACCAGGTGAAGTTGGTCGGATCTAGCTTACAGGATAGTTGTTAGATGCTGCTGCTGCAATGCCTGCCTGCCTGCACTGTCGCGACGTTCGATAGCTTACAGGATGCTAGATCGAGTTGAGCTGGTCGGATCTAGCTTACAGGATAGTCAAATGCTGCTGCTGCACTGCCTTCCTGCACTGTCGCGAGTGTTCGATGTCTTACATGATGCTATATCGAGTTGAGCTGGTCGGATATAGCTTACAGGATAGAATGGGTGTTCCTGCCTCCCGGCCGATTTTGACTGGTTGCGAAACATGGTATGGAGCAGAATTGTGATTCCCTGGTGCTGATGTCTCAAGCTAGCGAGTCATTCAGGAGGCTCTAAATCCTGATTAGAAATTAAAACAAATCGGCCGGGAGGCAGGAACGCCCATTATAGTCCAATGCTGCTGCTGCAATGCCTGCCTGCACTGTCGCGACTGTTCGAAAGCTTGCAGGATGCTATATCGAGTTGAGCTGGTCGGATCTAGCTTACAGGATAGTTGTTAGATGCTGCTGCTGCACTGCCTTCCTGCACTGTCGCGAGTGTTCGATAGCTTACAGGATGCTATATCGAGTTGAGCTGGTCGGATCTAGCTTACAGGATAGTTGTTAGATGCTGCTGCTGCACTGCCTTCCTGCACTGTCGCGAGTGTTCGATAGCTTACAGGATGCTATATCGAGTTGAGCTGGTCGGATATAGCTTACAGGATAGTTGTTAGATGCTGCTGCTGCACTGTCGCGAGTGTTCGATAGCTTACATGATGCTATATCGAGTTGAGCTGGTCGGATATAGCTTACAGGATAATTGTTAGATGCTGCTGCTGCACTGCCTGACTGCCTGCACTGTCGCGACTGTTCGATAGCTTACATGATGCTATATCGAGTTGAGCTGGTCGGATATAGCTTGCAGGATAGTTGTTAGATGCTGCTGCACTGACTGCACTGACTGACTGACTGACTGAATGGACGTTCCTACCTCCCGGGCGATTTTTTTAAATTTCTAATCAGGATTTAGAGCCTCCTGAACGACTCGCTAGCTTGAGACATCAGCACCAAGGAAACACAATTCCACTTCACACAATTTCGCAACCAGTCAAAATCGGCCGGGAGGCAAGAACGCCCATTACTGACTGACTGACTGACTGATTTATGCTCCATTTTTTCGTAACACAGGAAACATGCCCAAGTCAACCCAGGTATCCCAGAATACTCAGGGACTCTAATAAGTCTCGAGGTGGGAGGAAAGCTGAAAAGCTATAAAGGCTGCATCCATCGAGTGCGTGGTACTTCATTGTTCGGAGCAGCCTTGGTAGTTGATGACATCCAATCTTGGTGAGTTTATCCCGAGTCCCCAAAGTCCGACTGTATGTGTTTTGTCTTCTCACTAAGCTCGACACTGCGTTCCTGCCAGCTTGTAATTATGCGCTACGTACATCTGTAATGTCCCCTCGAAGAGGAAAGTTGTTGATGTGCATACTGACGCAAGTTGTTGATGTGCATACCTCGATTCTCATGGGAGCAGACTTCATTGAGGTTAACATCAAAGCACTTGTGTATGGTCATACTGAATCAATTAATGGATGATGCCTTGGCATAAACTTATGTTCGAATTGACGAATTCATTGGCAATTGTCAGCCCTACTTGTAGGATGACTGGTGCAGTGAGATGTGTCTTCAAACAGGGTTGTGCCTTGTCAAAATCATAGGTTGTTCTTGATTGTAATGTTACTGTTACTGTCATGTCAAGCACTTGTGTATGGTCATACTGAATCAATTAATGGATGATACCTTGGCATTTTGTAATGTTACTGTGACTGTCATGTCAAGCACTTGTGTATGGTCATACTGAATCAATTAATGGATGATACCTTGGCATTTTGTAATGTTACTGTTACTGTCATGTCAAGCACTTGTGTATGGTCATACTGAATCAATTAATGGATGATACCTTGGTCTTTTGTAATGTTACTGTGACTGTCATGTCAAGCACATGTGTATGGTCATACTGAATCAATTAATGGATGATACCTTGGCATTTTGTAATGTTACTGTTACTGTCATGTCAAGCACTTGTGTATGGTCATACTGAATCAATTAATGGATGATACCTTGGTATTTTGTAATGTTACTGTGACTGTCATGTCAAGCACATGTGTATGGTCATACTGAATCAATTAATGGATGATACCTTGGCATTTTGTAATGTTACTGTTACTGTCATGTCAAGCACTTGTGTATCAATCATACCGAATCAATTAATGGATGATACCTTGGCATTTTGTAATGTTACTGTTACTGTCATGTCAAGCACTTGTGTATCAATCATACCGAATCAATTAATGGATGATACCTTGGCATTTTGTAATGTTACTGTGACTGTCATGTTTGTGTATGGTCATACTGAATCAATTAATGGATGATACCTTGGCATTTTGTAATGTTACTGTGACTGTCATGTTTGTGTATGGTCATACTGAATCAATTAATGGATGATACCTTGGCATTTTGTAATGTTACTGTTACTGTCATGTCAAGCACTTGTGTATGAATGAGCGTTCCTACCTCCCTGCCGATTTTTACTGGTTGCGAAACATGGTATGGAGCGGAATTGCGATTCCTTGGTGCTGATGTCTCAAGCTAGCGAGTCGTTCCGGAGGCTCTAAATCTTGATTAGAAATTTTAAAAAATCGGCCGGGAGACAGGAACGCCCATTTATGGTCATACTGAATCAATTAATGGATGATACCTTGGCATTTTGTAATGTTACTGTGACTGTCATGTCAAGCACTTGTGTATGGTCATACTGAATCAATTAATGGATGATACCTTGGCATTTTGTAATGTTACTGTTACTGTCATGTCAAGCCTAAACCCTAAACCCTAATACCGAATGTCCCTAGCTGTATGAGGAATTTGTCGGTTTAGCGCTCAGAAAATGTAGAAATGTTCTGTGGCAGTGTACCGAAGATCTCTCTTTCATCCTCAGGTCATGTCGAAGCTTGAAGGAGGAGATTTTGATGCACAATCGGACCGGTATGGACGCGCTTCAGATGGAAACCGTGGTTTTGATCATGCGCCGAGCAGGCAGTTGGAAGAAGGACGGGAAATGGATGCACGCAGGATTCATCAGTCGAGCCATGCATACTGCTTTCGCTGCTGACGCTGCATGTGAAGCACAGGCGCTCGTGGACAGATGTGATCATCTCAATCAGAACCCCTTGAGGTTAGCGTGTAAGGCCGGGCGAGCCGACGTCGTCAGAATATTGCTAAAAGATCACAAGGACATGTGGGCACTGAGGTACGCCGCTAAGGGAGGTCATGTGGATGTCTGCAAGGTTCTGATGAATCCTGAGTTCGCGGGCGAGGAGCACCGTGCCAAGGCAGATGCCAACAAAAGCTATGCACTGAGGGAAGCCGCTCTTGGAGGCCATCTGGATGTCTGCAAGGTTCTGATGAATCCTGAGTTCGCGGGCGACGAGCACCGTGCCAAGGCAGATGACAACAACAGCCAAGCACTGAGGGAAGCAGCTGAGGGGGGGCATCTGGATGTCTGCAAGGTTCTGATGAATCCTGAGTTCGCTGGCGAGGAGCACCGTGCCAAAGCAGATGACATTGATAGCCTTGCACTGAGGTATGCCGCTCATGGAGGCTATCTGGATGTCTGCAAGGTCCTGATGAATCCTGAGTTCGCAGGCGAGGAGCACCGTGCCAAGGCAGATGACAACGACAGTTTTGCACTGCGTGCCGCCGCTAAGGGAGGCCATCTGGATGTGTGCAAGGTTCTGATGAATCCGGAATTCGCGGGCGATGAGCACCGTGCCAAAGCTGATGCAGACTTAAGCAATGCACTGACTAAAGCCGCTATGGCAGGACATGTATATGTCTGCAAGGTTCTTATGGATCCTGAGTTCGCGGGCGAGGAGCACTGTGCCAAGGCACATGACAACAACAGTTTTGCACTAAGTAAAGCCGCTGAGGGGGGGCATCTGGATGTCTGCAAGGTTCTGATGAATCCGGAATTCGCGGGCGAGGAGCACCGTGCCAAAGCTGATGCAGACTTAAGCCTGGCACTGAAGGTAGCCTCTAGGGAAGGTCATTTGGATGTCTGCAAGGTTCTGATGAATCTGGAATTCGCGGGTGAGGAGCACCGTGCCAAGGCAGATGACAACGACAGTCGTGCACTGAAGGGAGCCGCTAATGGAGGCCATCTGGATGTGTGCAAGGTTCTGATGGATCCTTTGTTCGCTGGCGATGAGCACCGTGCCAAAGCTGATGCAGACTTAAGCTTTGCACTGTGTGAAGCCGCTATGGAAGGACATATGGATGTCTGCAAGATTCTGATGGATCCTGAGTTCGCGGGCGAGGAGCACAGTGCCAAGGCAGATGCATACGACAGTCGTGCACTGATGTTAGCCGCTAGTGGAGGCTATCTCGATGTATGCAAGGTTCTGATGAATCATGAGTTCGCGGGCGAGGAGCACAGTGCCAAGGCAGATGACGAAAACAGCGAGGCACTGTGTGCCGCCGCTAAGGGAGGTCATGTGGATGTCTGCAAGGTTCTGATGAATCCTGAGTTCGCGGGAAAGGAGCACCGTGCCAAGGCAGATGACGGCAACAGCGAGGCACTGTGTGCCGCCGCTTTGGCAGGACATGTAGATGTCTGCAAGGTTCTGATGAATCCTGAGTTCGCTGGCGAGGAGCACCGTGCCAAGGCAGATGACAACAACAGCCAAGCACTGAGGGAAGGTGCTATGGAAGGACATGTGGATGTCTGCAAGGTTCTGATGAATCCTGAGTTCGCGGGCGAGGAGCACCGTGCCAAGGCAGATGACAACGAAAGCCAGGCACTGTGTGACGCCGCTACGGGAGGCTATCTGGATGTCTGCAAGGTTCTGATGAATCCTGAGTTCGCGGGCGATGAGCACAGTGCCAAGGCAGACAGCGCGAAAGTGTACGATCTGCTGATGGATCCTACAGTCGGAGACGCAATTTGTGGGACGCCCTAGCGGTGAATAGATACTTGTTCAAATGTCCCCTTACCTGTATGTATTCTTCTTTAAGCTTTTCCCTCACTATTTTTGCCAGATCTTTGATTGCCATATTTCTGTTTCTTTGGTATTCGCACTGTTTTGCCGTGTCCCTTGCTCCATACGTTGGTCCCTCCGGGTCAAACTGCATAATTTCCCTGAATTCTGTGAGTAGCCTTGCTAGGATGACCCCTTCGTTTTCTTCTTTGCTGACTCCGATGAGTATCTCCTTGAATTTTTCTTCTATCTGTCTGTACCGCCTCTTTGATAGCATGGACTGCCCCTTTTTCATGGGGGCATCAGAAGCAGTAGCAGAGGTAAATGATGATCCCGTATTGTCTTCATCCTTAGTGCCCATACTACCTGAGTGATTTGTCTTAGTAATGCTTGTGAGATTAGTAGTAGTAGTAATGCCGTGTATTATCGTTTTCACTTTATACATAATCGATTGGATTGTTTCTCCCTTAGATTCCCCTCCAAAAAGAGGGGAACGTCATGCGTCAAAGAAGACCCTGAGTAGGAATGTACCGTTGTTACCGTTGTTACCGTTGTTACAATTTAGTTTGTTACACTGTTTATGAAGAAGATGAGAATTCAGATGATGAATCGTCTTGAAAAAAGAAGGATATCATGAATTAATAATTAATATTACCATGTTACCAATGATACCAATAAAAAGTAAGTATATAAAATGTCACTTTTCACTTTACAATATGAAAAATGAAAAATGCAATTTTCTCATAACCCTCATAAATCTGTGGTAACGTTGGTATCGTTGGTGACATTGTTTATGAAGTGAGGAAGATAATTCAGATGATGAATCAACAAGCGAAGAGAGTAGACGTCATGCGTCAAAGAAGACCCTGAGTAGGAATGTACCGATGTTACCGTTGTTACCGTTGTTACCGTTGTTACAATTTAGTTACATCGATCCGATCCCCCGACATCGTTCCGCCGTTTGATTTGATATAAGTCTGGACGATGAGGGTCACTTCGCTTCACCACCCAAGTGTTACAGTGAGAATCCCAAGCGTTACAATGAATGGTGTACGCGAGTCATCAAATGAATCCAATCTGCCCGCGGTTTCCCCTTCACAACCCGATAGAACTGTCAAGCATAATCCCCGTGTACACCGTGTTGTCTTGTGTCTACATGTACGAATCTGCGAAATCCTCCGTTCCTCGATAAACGAGTGTAAACGTCTTGTTATCCGTTGGGCTAGGTTAAATGCTGAAATACAGAGATGAAGGGCAAAATATATGTGCTCGTCTTTAGCTGATCTACCCATTAGGTTCAAGGATCACTGGTAGGGTGTCCCACAAATTGCGTCTCCGACTGTAATTACCTTGTCCGAGTGTATAGGTAATGCAGCAGCCACCTCGCGCACAATCAAATATTACGGAAACTGTCAATCACATCAGCATTCGCTCCGTTCTTGGGAGGTGCCCACCGAGTTGATGTCCTGCGTGGATATCAGGGAACATGGTTTAAACTTTGTGGACACATGGGGTGGGTAAATACCATAATGGTCACACAAGTCCAACACAATCGTTTTGATATCATCAGAATATGTAGCGAAGTCTTCGGGGGAGATAGCACTTAGTTCGCACCGTAACTGTCTGACGGCATCGTCCGCCCTCTTCCTCTCTGACACAAGGAGCTCTTCCGCCCTCTTCTTCTCTGACAAGAGGAGCTTATCACTAGACTGTGCCCGTTGTTCAGCAGACTGTTCCCGTTGTTCAGCAGCATCTACCCTTTCCTTGAGCTGCTTGAAGGTCTTCCAATACACGTACCATCCGGCAGCTATGGCGAGTATGACAATCAGCGTGCGATGGGTCGGTTGCATCATCATCCCCCTATACTCAGTGGACGATTCAAATGAAACATATAAAGAGGTGTGTTGAAGATGTCTTAATACATAAGTGAGGGGTGTCACGTCCCCCAAAGGTTACAACAGGTTCAGGGCATGGGGAATCTGTAGATGGCGCTGTCATCATGTGTGCCCTTGCACCCCCCAAGAGTATTCATCCCACATCCAGCTTGAGCCCCAATATCTCTAGACTCCCGAGACTCAACTCTGTTCACGATGATGCGTTTTGATCCTCGATTTCGTCTCGAGAGAATGCGAGAGATGCAACTATCTGCGCAGCGAAGGGCATTCAGTCGTTGTTGTCAACTTTGAGAGACCCTAACTTTCTTGGCTGGTGTCAGAATGGAACGATTCAAAAAGCGTCTCCGATGCTAACTCACCTAATGAATGCGTTTCCGCGATCACTAGGTGGGAGATTGACAACCCGAGCTTTTCAACTTGGCCTTGTCCCAAGTCACTAGACTTGACAGGAACTGTATCCAAGTTCTTATGGACCCCTGTACAAAAGGTTTACAACAATTAAGATTACTGGGCGAGAATCTCTTAGGAGTAAAACCATGGCGACGTGTTGCTGGGCATCTGGTAGCCTATTCGAAAGCCACCATGACATTGTCGTGTGTACAACACCGCTTCCCCCTTTAATCTGATTGAGATCCCATCTGATCACGTTGCGAGCCGCAGCTGGATTGATTCCCCTTCCACACAATTCGTGTGTACCGCGATTCCTCTGTCATAATTCCGACATAGTTATCAAGCAGAAGCCTGCTTGAGACCATACAGTTTTATTTGGAGTGTAAACAAATCAGATCCTCCACGTGTCCTTCAGTCCCCCTTTAATATGCATGGGATCATCCAGTGTAGTGTAGTGTATACATACGGACGAATGTGTGTGAGCCTTAATGGACTACCGTGGACTTCACAATGGTTGATGGCAAACTTCCCGTGCTCCTGTATGATCATTATAACATTGTATTCATCAATCTGCAAGTTCTAGTGCAAGAAGCAGTGATGCAAGCACGTTCAACCATGAACACTTCATACCTGGCTTGAGCAACCGCATCGTCCTTCTCATTGTCCTTTCGCAGTAGGAGTTCATCAAGCGCCCTCTCATTTCCAGTCAACGCCATGACGCGCAAGATCTCAACTGTCTTCTCCTTGAACGGATCCATGTTATAGTCCTGTACATTATGACCATTTTTTTAAGGTTCAATGATCAATCAGCCCATGCAAGTCTGAGAAATACTAGTGTAAACAAGTCAGATCCTACTTGCGACCTTCAGCCCCCCTTTAACATGCATGGGATCAGACAGTGAGTCAGCATCTGAATTCCACTGCCCCACTCCGTGGGTCCCGCTTTTTTTCCCTTCACATCCAGATAGAACTGTCAAAGCAGAAGTCTGCTTGCGAAGCCACGTGTCCATCACGGTATAAAGCTCTCGATCAGCATCTTATCTTGGTTGATTCAAGCCTTCCCTTGTGTATCATCATAATTCATCCATGGCGCACCACACCCCAAACGTCGTGTACGCCCTCGTCGAGCGCGAGTTCCTTGGCAGCAAGTCCCCGTTGGTAGTCAAGGTCGGTCGTACCAGCCAGCCGTTCTGCAAGAGGCTCTCTCAGTACCCCAATGGATCCGAACTCATTTTTGCAATTCATGTTCGAGATGCACAAGCGTGCGTGGATGCAGAGGCGACCCCTTCTGGTTATTCAGGTCACGTTTTACATCCTGCTTGTTGTTGTCCATTGTGGAACGAACTGCCCCATAGCACGCGGTGCTACACCACAGAGAAGATCGATCCTTTACACGAGCCTGTATCCGTTGAACACCCCTCGCAGATTTTCGTTTCCGCGGCTTTTGACGCGGCTTTGCTCTAGACACCTGACGCGTAGGTGGCGTTCCAGGTCCGTCTTGAGCGTGCTGGGTTTCCAGTTGTAGTATTCGCATGCCTTGAACCGTTCTTTGGCCTCCTTCAGCAGAAACGCGCTGTCCGGGCTGGCCTCGACGTGCTCTTCGACGAACATGGCCACTGCGTCGTTCGCGCTCAAGTACGTCGCGCTGGTCTGCTTTAACGAATCGGGCATATCGAACTTGTACTCGTATGCGAACGCGTGTAGAAGGGTGCGTAGGAACTCCATGCGCATCGCGCCGTCCGCCTTGAACGACTCTACCAGCCCTGCGTCTCTTGGGAAGAGGAATTTGGCGGCGTCCGCATCATCCGCGTCCACGAACCGACTGATGTAGTCGAGTTTTCGTATCCTTCGTTGGACTCCCGAGTCAGAGCCGTCGACCGTCTGTCACCTGGCACCTGGCGCGGCGTGCGCATCTTGTACTGCTCCGAGCCCAATCCCACCGAGACCTTGAACTCGGGCGTGATGAATGACTTGACTGTCGGCGAGGCCATCGTGTATCGCTTGCTGTGTAACTACTAATACACTGGGTGTAGACAGCACTTCTTCATTGTCTCGTTATACTCTGGATCTGTGTGAACCGACAACCGTCTTTTTCCATCAACCATTGTATCACAATCAAAATACATGTAAAGTATATTCATTAGTTTAACAGTTGTAGAACTGATGGATTTTACGACATCCACTAAGCATTGTTGGCGAGTGAAAGTCTTTGTTTTCTGTAGTTCACCCCCAACTCTATATTCATGTGGATTATACCGAATGAAATACAGTGGAAGTGTGTTTTCAACGAAGGCTAGGGACTCGTAAATGTTAGCCATCCTTTTCATATCACATCCAACCGAGTATTCACCGAATTTATGTTGATTCTCATCAACCTCTAAGAATATAGCAACCCCGTCTTTGATGATCACGAAATCTATCCTTGCAAATGTAGACCCCATACAGCTAAAGTTTACCTGGTGTTCTCTTTTGAAATCAATGCCATTATTTTCTAACAGCTTGGCAACCTTTTGCTCTTCTCTTTTCTTCCGCTGGTGATACTCAGCTGTATGCGTCCTTTTGTGTGTGGTCAAAGCATAACTACGAGAAAATGCAGCGTTGCATCCCTCAAAATCGCATGTAAATGGTTTCTCTCCTGTATGCGTCCTTTTGTGTGTGACCAAGCCACCACTACCAGCAAATGCAGCGTTGCATCCCTCAAAATCGCATGTAAATGGTTTGTCCCCTGTATGCGTCCTTTTATGTATAGTCAAAGCACCACCAATAGCAAATGCAGCGTTGCATCCCTCAAAATCGCATGTAAATGGTTTCTCTCCTGTGTGTGTCCTTTTGTGTTTAGTCAAATCACCACTCTGAGCAAATGCTGCGTTGCATCCCTTAAAATCGCAAGTAAATGGTTTCTTTCCTGTATGTATCCTTTTGTGTGTGGTCAAATTACCAGCAGTAGCAAATGCAGCGTTACATCCATCAAACTCGCATGTAAATGGTTTCTCTCCTGTATGCGTCCTTTTGTGTATAGTCAAATTACCAGCAGTAGCAAATGCAGCGTTGCATCCCTTAAAATTGCATGTGAATGGCTTCTCTCCTGTATGCGTCCTTTTGTGTGTGGTCAAAACACAACTACGAGCAAATGCAGCGTTGCATCCCTTAAAATTGCATGTGAATGGCTTCTCTCCTGTATGCGTTCTTTTGTGTGTGGTCAAATTACCACCACTAGCAAATGCTGCGTTGCATCCCTCAACTTCACAAACGAATTTCCTTGACGACATCTGTTTCCGATACCGCGAATGAATAATAAGAAGTGTCTGTGAGGTGTGCTGGCAGTAGTGATAAGAGTCCGTGTTCTTGTTATGCTTCATTCAATGCCGATCGATTTCCCATGCAGCCTTCTCAAGCCGCCGCGTGGCATGATGTGTGATCACAGCTTGCGAATACGAGCAGGTCCTTTTAAAACAAAGGAATCGTCAGACTCGCCCCTTCCCCGCACGCACGCAAAACCGATTTTCTAATCCACATCCTGTGACATGATTTTCAACTTCCTGAAGCATCTTCCGTGATTCACCCCCGAAATGTAGCAGGCCGAGTCCGGCAGCGCGCCCATTTTCTCTAGGCGATAATGGCCCCCCAAGCCGCGGGCCGCGGTCCTGTATCGTTTGTAGCGTTTGTATGGCTCTCAGCCATAGGTTTAGATTTCCAGCCGCGTATAGGCGCATTGCTGGAGGCGCTACAACCGCTACAACCGCTACATCTTTTTTTTATTTAATAAAAAAGAGAGAGAGAGAGAGAGAAGTCCTGGGTGTCTAGCAGACGCCTGCTTGAGCCATGCGGTTTCTTTGAGAACGCTCCCCCAAGCCGCGGGCCGCGGTCCTGTATCGTTTGTAGCGTTTGTATGGCTCTCAGCCATAGGTTTAGATTTCCAGCCGCGTATAGGCGCATTGCTGGAGGCGCTACAACCGCTACAACCGCTACATCTTTTTTTTATTTAATAAAAAAGAGAGAGAGAGAGAGAGAGAAGTCCTGGGTGTCTAGCAGACGCCTGCTTGAGCCATGCGGTTTCTTTGAGAACGCTCCCCCAAGCCGCGGGCCGCGGTCCTGTATCGTTTGTAGCGTTTGTATGGCTCTCAGCCATAGGTTTAGATTTCCAGCCGCGTATAGGCGCATTGCTGGAGGCGCTACAACCGCTACAACCGCTACATCTTTTTTTTATTTAATAAAAAAGAGAGAGAGAGAGAGAGAGAGAAAAGACCTGGGTCTCGAGCAGGCGTCTGCTTGAGACATTTAATCATCATACCACCTTTTTCTATTGAGTGATTCCACTCCCTTCATAAAAAACAACAACAGAGTTGTCAATAAAGCGCCTCCCTGACCTCCTCGCTGTACCTTGAGACATTCGGGTCGAACTTCATGATCTCACGCATCGCCTTCATGACCATCCCCGCCTCTGCCTCGCATCTATCCCCCAGTATGCTCTTCACTCTCTCTTCCAACTCGAAGTATCGCTTCTTTGACAACGTTGATATCCCCTTGTCTCCATTTTGGTTTTTATACATTTCCTCTCTCCCTTATACACACAAGCTCCATCTCTTCTCAGACCACCACCATTGTCATTGTCTCTAGTGTTACACAAAAGCTACAAAGTTACACCAAAAAAGGAAACCTTTCTCATTCATTCCCTCTCTGGAGACTTTCTCTTTTTGGTGTAACTTTTGGACTTTCATGTAACAAGTAGAAAAGCTATAATTGGTAAGTTGTAATAACTGAAAAACAAGCTTCAGAGTCCCTTTATTACTTTTTTGAGCCATGCCCCCCCCCATCTGATCACGTTGCGAGTCAGCAGCTCAAATCTCCTGAAACATGTGTTTTTTATGGACGGTAGTACAGCTTGATATGCAAAACACAAAAACACAAAAACACAAAATTTGGCGAAACTTTGACTGGTTCTATTTTAACAGGGGGGGGTCCTGTTTGGGGCTGGCCCCCTATACAGCTATTTGAATATCTTAAAAAATTGTGTATTTGTGTATATGTGTTGGGGTAGAAGGAGTTCAAAACATTCCCCGTTCGAAACCAAAAGGGGTTTCCAAGCAGAAGCCTGCTTAAGACACTTCTGTCTTCAGAGTCCCTTTATTACTTTTTGAGCCATGCGGCCCCCCATCTGATACTTTTTGAATTAATTATTTGCAATCTCAACGGCTCGCCTGAGACTGACACTGTTTTACCTGAAATGTAACCAAAATGCGGCGTCGGCCTAACACAGCCTTGGGTGTCTCACGGTTAAGTTTTTCGGTAAATTACGCATCAATCAATCCCTATTTTCAACGTGTTCACATGAACACCTCTGAAAAGACTCTCCATCTTGTGAACAACAACTATTTCAACAAAAAAATAAGAATCCTCAATCCATCAATCAATCCCTATTTTCAACGTGTTCACATGAACACCTCTGAAAAGGCTCTCCATCTTGGGAACAAGAATTATTACAAAAAATAATAACTGCAGAATTCTTCCTGAGAATGTCTCACACACTCGTTTTTCTACAGCCGCCTCCGCAAGCCTTAGTGTGGTGTGTCGTGTGGATACAGATGTGAGTCTGCGCAAGCCACCGTGTCATGTGTGTGCGGTCTGTTGTCTGTCTGATGGCGCAAGCCGCCTGGGTGGCGTGTGTGAGAATGAATGGACGAACGTGGGGTCTGCGAAAGCCGTGGTGTGTGGGAGTCAGTAGCTGAATTCCACTGTCGCCTGCCCTTCCCCCTTTATAAAAACCCATTCGCCCCATGCATGTGATCAGACAGTCATCAGCTGAATTCCACAAGGGGGTCACGGCAATTCTCACCACAGGAATAGGGTGCAGGCATCGATCGCTAGGGCTGGGCAATGCTCGGCCAAACACAACGGGTCGCCATGGAATTGACCGGAAAAGATGCTCACAAAAAATGTGTTAGAATGTATATCACAAAAACGATCGATATATGAACAATAATAATAACAATAAGACGAACACGCACGAATCCGCTGTATGCAATGATGGTGTCAAACGCGTTCTCTATAAGGGCGATAACGGCTCATTGTTCATTAAAAGGAAGGGTAATGACGGTAGCATGATGTTCGTTCCGTTCTCCAAACAAAAAAATGTAAAAAATCAGAATGGAGGTTGGGGGTTATGCAAAGGAGACGCATGTAATGTAGCCAATGACCAACAACAAGTTCGGCGTCCTAATGTCCAACAACGCCGAGTGAATTCTGATACTCGGACTCGAGATGAGGAAAACTATCACTTTCTTTATTCGGAAATTATGGACAAACATGGTACCCTAAGAACTCCCGAGGCCAAACAAAGATTTGAGGAGTTATCCAAAAAGAAAAGTTACCAACAACAAGTTCGGCGTCCTAATGTCCAACAACGCCGAGTGAATTCTGATACTCGGACTCGAGATGAGGAAAACCATCACTTTCTTTATTCGGAAATTATGGACAAACATGGTACCCTAAGAACTCCCGAGGCCAAACAAAGATTTGAGGAGTTATCCAAAAAGAAAAAGTTACCAATGGCCGGACATGCGGGCTTAGAAAACCAACAAGCTCCTGAGCACCGGCAGCAGCGAGTCTTGCAGGGTCCGTATTCGCCCAGCAGCGGTCCCGTATGTGACCACGATTGATTCTTCGCAGCTGATGCTGAACGCCAGTGCGACGGACGTCAAAGCTCAGTCGTGGGTCATCGACTGTGAGTTCGCGAGGCAGACGTACACGAACGAAGTCAAGATTGACGCGGGGATACATCTCAAAGTTCACACTGATGAGTATCATCAACGACAAAAGAAGGAAGAGGAGAAGATAGACAAGTTGTTTTGCTCTACCGAAATACATTTCATTAGAGAGCACCAAGTCAGTTTTAAATGCATAGGGTCTACGTTTGCAAGGGTAGATTTCTTAAAATATACGAAATAGGTGGAATATAGTGTTTGAGGAATATGTGTTTGAGTAATATAGTTGTTGAGAAGAAGAGACCATCAAATGGTCTTCAACCCCTTTAATCTGAGTTAGTGAGTCAGCAGCTCAATTCCACTGTCCCGTTCCACGGGACCGCGACCCCCTTTAGAATTCCCACAATGTTGTCAAGCAAAAGCCTGCTCGAGATCATGCGGTTTCTTTGGAGGACCGGTCCATAGTGAATGAGGTTGCGAAAACCGCGACACAATGCGGCTTCAATCAATAGAAGAGAAGTGTTCCGAGTGAGACGAAAAACGAGTGTAAAAAATTCAACTTCTGTACAGTTTACAGCGTTCGAATTCGAATCTCTCTCTATCGAACTGCGACTCATTCGATGCGCCGAACGAAAAAACAGAATTCGCCCCGTACAGACAGTTTTAGGATAGATCCGACTTAGATTTGTGTTAGATGTACATCTGATTTGTGTTAGATACGCGTCGGTATCACCCCATTAGGGGGAACACGCATGGTGTAATCCGATTTTAGAAATTTGGGCCAAAATTTAGGAGGTTGTTTGTGTGTGAAATGATTCTCTCTATTTGAAAGGCATTTTGAAGAGTCCGCATATGCAGACATCTGTTTTAGAGGTTGTTTGTGTGTGAAATGATTCTCTCTATTTGAAAGGCATTTTGAAGAGTCCGCATATGCAGACATCTGTTTTAGGAGGTTGTTTGTGTGTGAAATGATTCTCTCTATTTGAAAGGCATTTTGAAGAGTCCGCATATGCAGACATCTGTTTTAGGAGGTTGTTTGTGTGTGAAATGATTCTCTCTATTTGATTCTCTCCATCTTGGGAAGAAGAATTATTTCAATAAAAAATAAGAATCATCAATCAATCATCCCTATTTTAAACGTGTTCACATGAACACCTCTGAAAAGACTCTCCATCTTGGGAAGAAGAATTATTTCAATAAAAAATGAGAATCATCAATCAATCAATCAATCATCCCTATTTTAAACGTGTTCACATGAACACCTCTGAAAAGGCTCTCCATCTTGGGAAGAATAATTATTTCAACAAAAAAATAAGAACTGCAGAATTCTTCCGGAGAATGTCTCACATGTTCCCCCCTCCGTTTACACTCTTTTATCGACAAACAGGTCAGATCCGACACGTGTTTCCGCGCGCCCTCTAAAGACGAGTGTACGCAAGTCAGATCCGCACACGAGTCAGCAGCTCAATTCCACAACAACTGTATTATCAATTCCGCGGTGCCCGCCCCCCTCCATCAACGCCCCAATGGATGTCAAGCAGACGTCTGCTTGAGGAGAGACCGCCTTCATCCCATTTGAATTTTGTGTGGTGTCCGTTGACTGTATTCGCGCCATGCATGATGATTGAGTACCGTAGAATAAGAAGACGAATGAATAAGCATCATCATTCCTTGTCTCATCAACATCGAACCCTCAAGGACCGTACAGAATGCCCAGGTAGCTTTCCAATGAAGGAAGTGACGAGTCTGACGATTCCCCCTCTTTCTACGGAGGAGGAACTGCTCGTATTCGCAACTTTGGTCGGCTACCTTGTCAATCGATCAGAGAGGTCAGCCAACCTCGAGTGAGCGATCAGACATCTGGGTTTTGGCAATTCCCATCGATGACTGTCGGGCGTGAGCCACACACTTCACTCGAGGCTCGATTCTGTTGATACTGCTAATGATGATGATGATTGAGAAATAATGTCTTAAAATGGCTGTTCCCCTGTTTTATAGTCCGCGTGTGCTCCGGGTTTAGGGTTAAAATGCGTGTGCGAACGCCACTGCGGTACGGATGATGCGGTACGGACAGTGGTCGCGGATGGATGTCCGTCGCGTGTCGGTGAGGAGTAGTCAGTGGTCGCGGATGGATGTCCGTCGCGTGTCCGACGCGTGTAAGCATGTCAGATCCGATACGTGTGTTCCGCGCGCCCATGAAAGACGATAGTAAGCATGTCAGATCCGACACATGTGTTCCGCGCGCCCATGAAAGACGAGAGTAAGCATGTCAGATCCTACACGTGTGTTCCGCGCGCCCATGAAAGACGAGTGTAAACAAGTCAGATCCTACACGTGTTTCCGCGCGCCCATGAAAGACGAGTGTAAACAAGTCAGATCCGATACGTGTGTTCCGCGCGCCCATGAAAGACGAGAGTAAGCATGAGTGACGCCGTGTGGACATGAATGGACAGTAGCCGCCGTCCATTCGTGTCCTAATCCCCCCCTGTGTAGTGTTGGGGTCCTTGACGAGTGTGACTCGACAAGACAGGTTCCGCCGTCCTTGATGATGAGGAGGAGTGTGTGTGTGACTAGACTCGACAAGACAAGACTCGACTCGACAGGTTCCGCCGTCCTTGATGATGAGGAGGAGTGTGTGTGTGACTAGACTCGACAAGACAAGACTCGACAAGACTCGACTCGACAGGTTCCTCCGTCCTTGATGATGAGGAGGAGGGTGTGTGTGACTAGACTCGACAAGACAAGACTCGACAAGACATGATCCGCATTGATGAGGCTGCGCAAGCCACCGTGGTGTCGTGTGGACGAGGAGTATGCGAAAGCCGCCGTGTCATGTGTGCACTGATAATGGACAATGAGGCTTCTTGATGTTAACTGTGTACTGTGAAGTGTGGGCTCCCCTCCGGTCGCCCACCCGCTCGGTTCCTCGCGGACTTCCCGTGGGGGCTCCCCTCCGGTCGCCCCCGGTCGCTCCGCTGTGGGGAAGAGGTGAAAGGGGCTCCGCCGCTTTGTGTGATGTGTGCATGGATGTGATGACGCACCATGTGGTGTCTTTGTAGCTCGCTGGACGATCCAATGATGACTGCACGCACACACACCACATGCCATGGCGGCTTTTGTATGGACCTCCTCGTAAAAACGCTCGATTATCATCACGGTATAAATCCATCCATCCATCAATTCATCCATTCATCCATGGCGCACCACACCCCAAACGTCGTGTACGCCCTCGTCGAGCGCGAGTTCCTTGGCAGCAAGTCCCCGTTGGTAGTCAAGGTCGGTCGTACCAGCCAGCCGTTCTGCAAGAGGCTCTCGCAGTACCCCAATGGATCCGAACTCATTTTTGCCATTCATGTTCGAGATGCGCAAGCGTGCGTGGATGCAGAGGCGAGACTTCTCAGGTACATGCGCAGTGGTTCCGATTCCCGAATCCAGGCACGAAGAGATGTGGGTGCCGAGTACTTCGAGGTGGGCGAAGCCACAGTTTACAATGGTATGTTAGCGGCCGTTTTGAAGTACGCATGGTATGGCGGCAACGACTGCTGTGGCAAACAGGAGGAGTGTGATGACGACTCCGTTGAATCCGCCTTTGCCGTTGAATCTGAGTGTGATGACGACTCCGTGGAATCCTTGAAATATGAGGAGACGGACCAGGAGCGTATGGATCGTGAGACGTATGTCTCACGTGTGGTGACTGTTATTTTCGACAACGTCGTCCAGGCTAACATCGAGCGCTACGATTCGGTGCACGCCTTTGTCGAGGCCAATGCAACAGAGCTGTCTGGTGCGGTGTTGGATCAGTGCGCATTTGTCGATCGGGTACTGTCGAATCTATCTGCCGTCCCCAGGTCGAGCTTCACCACCAAGAAAGTGGTATCATCGCTCAAGGATCTGGGCATCCAACCCATCCAGTACATTTTCGACGGCCTACTGCTTCCCCGTCGTGCCCTTCGGTTCCCCGACTTCACTCGCCACAAGAATGTCCTCCGCTTCCTTGATGAGCGGTGCATTGCCACTACCCCCGGCGATCTGCGGTCGCATATCGCCACTACCCCGGGCATGTACAACGCTTACATCACGTTCTGCGAGGAGGAGGGGCTACAGGCGACTGTTTCTGACGTTGTCGAGCTTGAGCAGGTCGTCCAGGAGTGCGGTCTGGACACTAGGTACACCCTTCAAAAATCTATGCAAAAAGCTATCCCTGAAGACATGTTGCTGATTGAGTCCCAATTCCTCTTGCACCTGATGCAAGAACAGAGCGTCTCGCCTCCCCGTATCGATGATTCTGTGAGCTTCACTGCGGCCACCTTGTTCTCCATGTTCAATGACTGGCTATCCCCGATCCCTGGTTCTTATAAACATGAAACCACCTTGATCAAGTTTGGTCTCAAGATGTCCAAGCTTGGTTTGAGTGGCGTCTCCAAGCGGCGCTGCAACACGGGTGCTGTTTACTCTTTCTGCATTACGGATGTCATCAATGACATGCGCGAGAAGAAGATGTGGCCGTCCTCGTATGATGCGGTATTGGGTCAGTCTGGTTAAAAAACCTTCCGCGTTGTGAGCGGTCTGATGTTCACTCCGCTTAATGGTTGAGTGGTAGGGTTGAAGGACTGGGGCTTGTCTCCTTGGTGGCGCAGGTTCGATTCGCGCTTTATAAACAACTTTTTGTGTGTTGCCTGATGCGAGTGTGACTCGACAAGACAGGTTCCGCCTGATGCGAGAGTGACTCGAAAAGACATGTTCTGCCTGATGCGAGTTTGACTCGACAAGACAGGTTCCGCCTGATGCGAGAGTGACTCGACAAGACAGGTTCCGCCTGATGCGAGTGTGACTCGACAAGACAGGTTCCGCCTGATGCGAGTGTGACTCGACAAGACAGGTTCCGCCTGATGCGAGTGTGACTCGACAAGACAGGTTCCGCCGTCTGTGCGTCCCCCCAAAACCGAGTGTAAACAACTTTTTCCCAAAAACCGAGTGTAAACAACTTTTTCCCAAAAACCGAGTGTAAACAACTTTTTCTCAAAAACCGAGTGTAAACAACTTTTTCCCAAAAAACGAGTGTAAACAACTTTTTCCCAAAAAACGAGTGTAAACAACTTTTTCCCAAAAAACGAGTGTAAACAACTTTTTCCCCAAAACCGAGTGTAAACAACTTTTTCCCCAAAACCGAGTGTAAACAACTTTTTCCCCAAAACCGAGTGTAAACAACTTTTTCCCAAAAACCGAGTGTAAACAACTTATTCTCAAAAAACGAGTGTAAACAACTTATTCTCAAAAACCGAGTGTAAACAACTTTTTTAGAAAAAAACGAGTGTAAACAACTTTTTCCCAAAAACCGAGTGTAAACAACTTATTCTCAAAAACCGAGTGTAAACAACTTTTTCAGAAAAAACCAGTGTGCTTCATCTTCTGTTTATGTTTCACCTTCATCTTCATCTTCTGCTTCTGCGAGAATGAGTAGTAATATTGTTCTGTATACGTCCGCTTGGTTGCGCTCGCATCCCGCGCATGTCGGCAACAGCGTTTTGATCCCCCTACGCCCTGGCAAGAAGCAGCCGCTTGTTTCCCACAAATTGCCTGGTCAGTGGGACTGGTCTACTTTCGACGCGTTCGTGAAGGAAAACCCCCTTCATTCCGACTGGGGCATTTTGCTCGACCGGATTGTCGTGATCGATTGTGATGATGAGGCTTCTGTTGCTCTCCTTGAGAGCTTTGCCGATGCCGATCCAGTTGTCAAGGTAGCGCTTGCGAGCTGCGCCATCCAGAAGACGATGAAGGGGCTTCACTACATGTTCTCTAGGCCCTCTTGGGCAGATGATCTAGGCTACTGGGACGGTGCCCGCCAGGTGAAGGGCATGAACATCGACGTCAAGACTCTCTGCAAGAACTCCACTCGGGGTTTATTGAGCGTAAGTCCCTCCGCGAACAAGAGTTGGCTTCGCGCTCCCTGGGATTTGGGTGATGATGCTGGGCATGTCCATGGCCTGTTGCCCGACATCCCCGAGTCTTTGCTCTCCAAGGTGTGCTCTCGAAGACCTGCACGTCGGCATGCTAAGAGCGGTCCTGCGATCGGCAGTTGTTGTCGTCTTCTTGATTCATCATCAGCTGACCTCTCCCCTCCTGACGCCGCCCCCCTCCTGACGCCCCCCTCCCCCATCCACATGTTGGTGAACATGTTGGCCCCGAGCAGAGCCGGTGAGTACGTGTCGTGGATGCGTGTGGGTTGGTGCCTGCACAACATCGATGCGGATCGCATGCTCCCTCTGTGGATCGCGTTCAGCAAGCAGTGCATGGATAGGTTTGTTCCGGGCGAGTGTGAGCGTCTTTGGGTCTCGATGCGCGATGAAGGCTATACGGAGGCTTCGCTTCACATGTGGGCGAAGATGGACAGTCCTTCCGAGTACGCCATCTTTATGCATCAGACGGTCGAGAGCTGCAACGGGACGCACGCTGAGATCGCTGACGTTGCCTTTCGCCTTCTTAGGGACCGTTATGTTTTTTGCAACACACGGCTGTGGTTTTACTTTGACGGCTCCCTGTGGAAACAAGACAAGGAAGCTTTGCGCATCCGTCATGAGTTGTCCTCCACGATCCGCACAGCGTTCTTGCAGACGGCGCACCGCCTACGTGCCGCCGCCTCCATCTCGGACATGGACAGCATCAGCAGCGTCTCTTCGCATCATCATCGTGACACCTCTTCCCCCCCGAACCGTATGCTTAAGATTGCCACGCTTTTGCAGGACGCGTCCTTCAAGGATCGCGTGATGAAAGAGATGGGCGAACTGTTTCACGATCCCGATTTTCTCGACCGCCTGGACAGCAACCCTGCGCTGATCGCGTTCACCAACGGCGTGTGGGATTTGCGGGAGTCTCGGTTTCGCCAGACCGATCCCGAGGACCGTCTGTCCATCTCCACTGGGTTTGCCTACTCTCCCCACATCGATGATGCTCGCGCTGCCCAAATCGATCGCTACTGGAGCTGCATGCACCCCGACCCTCTTCGCCGCCAGTACATCATCCGCACGATAGCTCGTCAGTTGTTCGGGGATCACGGGTCTGAGCTGTTCCACATCCACGCCGGTCAAAGCGCTAGCGCCTCGAACGGCAAGAGCCGATTCTTCGAGGTCTTGGAGCACTGTCTTGGCGGCTATGTTCTGAAGTTCGGTGTTGAGCTTCTGACTCAGAAGCAGCGCATCGACCCTGGCAAGCCCATGCCCGAGTTCGGCACCTGGCGCGGCGTGCGCATCTTGTACTGCTCCGAGCCCAATCCCACCGAAACCCTTAATTCGGGCGTGATGAAGGACTTGACCGGCGGCGAGGCCATCGTGTATCGTTTGCTGTTCTCCAACGATGTCCACCGCTTCCGTCCACAGTTCAAGATACACGTGATGTGTAACTTCGCCCCCCAGGTGGATGGCTCTGACCCCGGCGTCCAACGTCGGGTCCGTGTTCTCTCGTACGCTAGCAAGTTCGTTAGCGCTGGCGACAACGTGGATCCATCCCAGCACCGCTTCCTCAAGGACCCCGGTCTCGCCCGTGCCTTCGGGAATGACGATGCCCTCAAGATGGAGTTCGTGCGTTGCTTGTTTCGCGCCTACGATCACGATTTCTGCTTTGACATGCCCCATGTGGTCGCCACTGACAGCCGAGCGTATCTCGCCGACAACGACTCCGTCCACCTTTTCGTGAACGCGCACGTAGTCAAGATCCCTGTCTCGGATCCGAGTTCCGATCCGAGTTCTGATCCGGGCTCCTCCTTCTTCACATTGAAAGAAGCCACCGCCTTGTTTCGGTCATGCGATTTTTACGATCACAAACCCCGGACCTTCAAGGTCACCCTTCAGAACCTGCTGGGTGTCGTGTGCCACGAGCAGAAGAAGATCAATGGCGTCAACTGCACCAACGTGTTCATGGGGTTCCGACTCAGGTGGAACGATGAAGAACAATAATTAATTAAGAACATGAGGAGGTGGGGCGGCAGCTTGCGCAAGCTGCTTTGGTCCGGCTCAGGGTCAAAATGTGAGTGAGTGAGTTCTTCCTCATCCGGTAGGAAAGTAGGCTAGGTATTGCCCGTTTGGGCAAAGCCCTCTATATATACTATATATAATATTACTACTTTATCTAAATAGGTATTACTATCCCTACTTCCCTACCTTTTGCTTTCAAAATGTGAGTGAGTGAGTTCTTCCTCATCCGGTAGGAAAGTAGGCTAGGTATTGCCCGTTTGGGCAAAGCCCTCTATATATACTATATATAATATTACTACTTTATCTAAATAGGTATTACTATCCCTACTTCCCTACCTTTTGCTTTCAAAATGTGAGTGAGTGAGTTCTTCCTCATCCGGTAGTAGTGGGCAGTCGTTTCATACGCAGAGCATGAGCTGAACGAGGCAATTGCATCTCAACAAGTCTTTGAATGACCATGGTGTGCCCATACCTTCTTAGCATGGCCATCTCAACATCTGTAATATTGGCCCCGCCTTCGATCAATTCTCTCCTCTCCCTTGTATGACCCTGACCACATTGAATGCATATTTGTCTAGCAGAGCCATCGTCCCTCCGTTTGATTTGATTTGATTTGTCCCTGTGCGTTCCCCTCCCATGCGTTCCAGTGAGTTACATCCATGCGTCGTTCCAGTGAGTTACAGAGCATCCCATGAGTCCGCAGCTCAATTCCATTGCCCCACTCCGTGGGTTGAATCTCAAATTTCAATAAGGTTTTAAGGATCACTACTGCTACTATTAAAGAGGGCGATATTTCATTTGTGCCCAAATACGAGTTGGATAAACATCTGAAATTTCACCATTGTGATCACGAAGGAGGGTGCGGTATGTCATTCGTGACCAAAGGTATCAAGGATCACAATTGTGATTACGAAGGGTGCGGCAGGTCATTCGTGACCAAAGGCGAATTGAATAGACATCTGAAATATCACCAAGGTATCAAGGATCACCATTGTGATTACGAAGGGTGCGGCAAGTCATTCGTGACCAAAAGCGAATTGAATAAACATCTGAAATATCACCAAGATATCAAGGATCACCATTGTGATTACGAAGGGTGCGGCAAGTCATTCGTGAAAAAAAGCCAATTGAATAGACATCTCAAAGTTCACCAATGTATCAAGGATCACCATTGTGATTACGAAGGGTGCGGCAGGTCATTCGTGACCAAAGGCGAATTGAATAGACATCTCAAAGTTCACCAAGGTATCAAGGATCACCATTGTGATTACGAAGGGTGCGGCAAGTCATTCGTGACCAAATGTGGCTTGAATAAACATCTGAAATATCACCAAGGTATCAAGGATCACCATTGTGATTACGAAGGGTGCGGCAAGTCATTCGTGACCAAAAGCGAATTGAATAAACATCTCAAAGTTCACCAAGGTATCAAGGATCACCATTGTGATTACGAAGGGTGCGGCATGTCATTCTTGAATAAATACGGCTTGAATCGACATTCAAAAACACACACTGATGAGTATCATCAACGACAAAAGAAGGAAGAGGAGAAGATAGACAAGTTGTTTTGCTCTAACGAACTACATTTCATTAGAGAGCACCAAGTCAGCTTTAAATGCATAGGGTCCACGTTTGCAAGGGTAGATTTCTTAATATATACTAAAAACCACGTTATATTGTTAGAGATAGATGAGAACCAACATAAGTGTGGTGAATACTCTGTCGCTTGTGACATGAAAAGGATGGCAAAAATATACGAAAGTCTTGTGTTGGGTGGAAATACACTACCTATATGTTTCTTGAGATACAACCCCCATGCTTATAGAGTAGGTGGCAAGTTGCAAGCAAAAAAACAGTATACCGCCAGAAGGCATTATTAGATATGATTAAATCTATAAATGACCGGATCGACAAGGATCTGAGCATTTTATACATGTATTATGATTGTGAGACTCTTACAGACGGTAGCAACAGTCTGTCTGTTCACATAGATCCCGAATATAACAAGCAAATGAAAGAGTGTTGTCTTCCACCTATTATTTGAGTAATATAGTTGTTGAGAAGAAGAGACCCTCAAATGGTCGTCAACCCCTTTAATCTGAGTTGTAGTGAGTCAGCAGCTCAATTCCACTGTCCATAGTGAAGTATGTTGCGAAAACCGCGACACAATGCGACTTCAATCAATCGAAGAGAAGTGTTCCGAGTGAGACTCGAAAAAGTAGTGTAAACAAATCAGTCGCTATTTGCGACCTTCAGCCCCCCTTTAACATGCATGGGATCAGACAGTGAGTCAGAAGCTGAATTCCACTGCCCCACTCCGTGGGCCCGCGCTCCCCCTTCATAAATCCATCAGTTTTTTTGTCAAGCAGAAACCTGCTTAAGACCATGCGGTTTCTTTGGAGGACCGGACCATAGTGAATGAGATTGCGAAAGACGCGACACAATGCGGCTTCAATCAATCGAAGACAAGTGTTACGAGTGAGACTCTAAAACGAGTGTAAACAGATCAAAGGCTGTAAAGATTACAGCCTTGCACACACGACTCTCTCTCTCTCTCTATCGAACTGCGACTCATTCGATGCGCCGAACGAAAAACCAGAATTCGCCCCGTACAGACAGTTTTAGGATAGATCCGACTTAGATTTGTGTTAGATGTACATCTGATTTGTGTTAGATACGCGTCGGTATCACCCCATTAGGGGGAACACGCATGGTGTAATCCGATTTTATAAATTTGGGTCAAAATTCTCGGGGTGATATCGCGGGGTGATACTTGCCCCAGATAGAAACACGGGGTGATAAAACACGAGAACGGGGTGATAAACTGGGTCCAGATAGATATGTAATTAATCCAAATAAAAAGCCAAAAATATTGTATCTAGAGATAAAAATAGAATTACATTAATCCGCGGATTAATGTAATTCTATTTTTATCTCTAGATACAATATTTTTGGCTTTTTATTTGGATTAATTACATATCTATCTGGACCCAGTTTATCACCCCGTTCTCGTGTTTTATCACCCCGTGTTTCTATCTGGGGCAAGTATCACCCCGCGATATCACCCCGAGAAGTCCAGGGCTTCCTGTCTTGCTCTTCTACAAGTAGAAAGATAGTCGGCTAGGTTGCTCCAAAAAGACTTAGTGCCATTTCCATTCATAAAGGTTCTGAATGTGGAATCGCAGAATTCCACATTCCATACGGTTAAGTCGGTATCCTCATGGACATGCCTATAAATATCTGTAAACAGATTCTGGTAGCGGAGGCGAATATCATTATAAAAAGGGCACTCAAACATATGCATTTCATCCTCAGTTTTTTGGATCCCACACATTTGACAGTGTCTCATTGAGCGAGGGATGTGTGCTCTATCCACCACCCTCATTCTTTCTGTGTTCAGCCAATGGGAACCCATTCTAAACTGTGCTATAGAACGAATCTGATCCTGCTTATGTAAGGCGGATGTAAAGGGAATCAAGCCATTCTCATCATTGCTGTTGGCTGCGAACCATTTTTGGTATCGGAGGCGTTTAAAGCCAACCCTTCTCTCATCAGGGATGTCTCTAACTGCATTGGTGTCACTTGGGTACTTAAACCTCCATGACTCAAAAACTTCAGACATAATACCTTCGACATCGACAGCCTCCAAAATGTTGATGTTTTTACTGGATCCTAGCTTGTGGAGAGCACAACGCAAGTCATGAACCCAGCCAGTGTTGGAGTCAAAAGATTCCTCAAGAGCCATTCTAATGAGATCCTCAGGTTCTTTATGTATGGTCTTGTTCCAGAAGCGCAAAGCTTGTTTAAGCCAAGCAAAACACAACGGGGTTCTACCCAGCTCTTCCATGATAATATTAGATGTAGTAGATTGGCAAACACCCAACATTTGTTTAAGTATACCTCTATGCCATTTCTCACAAGCATGGTCATTTGAGATAAGTGTGTTGTTCAGAATAGAAGGAGCCCACACCTCACAGCCAAAATTCAGGATAGGTTGTACAAGAGAATCAAACAGGTGGGTGAGAATATCAATATTGTATATCTCCATAGTATGGCATCGCCTACGAAGCATGTGGTGTGCCTTTTGGGCCTTAGTGAGCATCCTAGAAAAAGCAGCTTTTGCACGATTGCTTGAGTCACCATCCACAAAGAGGGATCCCAAGTAGATAAAAGATAACTTTGTAGAAAGTTGTGCTCCATCATAGACAAATTTGTAATCAGGATCCATGCGGGCCTCATCACAGAATTGTTTGTTGAAAACGACAATGTGTGTCTGTTTATTTCTGACTTGCGCAATCTTCTTATCTAGCCACTATTCATGGTGACAAGAACCAGTAAATCTTGCAAGGGAACTGCTCCTGGCACCCCCGTCTCTTTCGATACCAACTATAGCCCTGATGAGAAGGCCGAGGGTGAGAATCATGACGAGTGGATGGACTGGCTGTATGTGGGAACCCTGAAGCATTAAGTTTGCCCCTCGCTTTCGTTATAATCCTTGGCATTCTTGTTCGTTCGTAGCTCAGAATTGCATGATGCTCGGCTTCTTCCTTGAATTGTCGCTCCACCGGCCATCTTCGACTCATTTGTTTTTGCCGGGGCCGATAATTATGAGCGCAATGTCTCTCGACGCTGATACTAGAGCGTATGGTATTGCGCTTATCATACCCGAAATATTGCATGTGTATTTTCAATTTTAATTTCAATGCGCTTATCATACCCGAAATGCATGTGCATTTTCGGGTATATGTGATAAGCGTTCATACCCGAAGCGTTCAATTTCAACCATTTGCTTGAAGGCACAGAACGTACGTATACGTAGGTCATAGGCATCCTCAGGGTGTGTCCTGAATGCTGTGCCTTTTCGGCCCTCCTGAGTAACAAGCATGTCTGTTGTGTATATATGGTGGCAGCCGCTAGAGCGATATAGTTAGGTTTGGCCTTGAGACTAAATCGGATAATTCGAAATCGTGCTGGTAAATTTGTGCGACTTCCAATCGCGAAACGAGGAGGTGGGAGGGATTTGGTCGACCAAGTGTTCTTGGAAGTGTTAGGATGATAAATTATGTGTTTAGCGCTTTCAACTTACTTGCTCGATCTTGCCTGATTATTTACCGTTGGATTGGTTGATACTTACCTGTCCCCACCTCCTCTGATCTTTGCAGCTGTAGGGCAAGCCTCTTCTGGCAATATCCATTCACGGCAACAGGCTGATATGTCGGCCCCGCGTGGAAAAAGGTTAGTCGGATCTGAAAAAATCTGAAAGTCTTGGTTAAAATATATATGGCATGCCTATGATGGCACTTCCATGTAATGTAATGAATCAACAAGATATATATCTGATGTGCCCATTGATGCCATACATGCAGAACAGACACGCATCCACAAATAGGGTTGGCTTTTGCAGGTGTATAAATTGTATCATACTGTACATCTGAATACATTGCTAATGTATGGGGTGTTCAGCACCCTTTTATTGTGCCTGATACAATGCAGTATCGATGTGGGGGGGTCCTGCAGGGGTTGTCAGAGTTAGATGACTGGTAGGTCAGTCTCACAGACAGTGGCGTGTCCACGTACATGTGTACGTGGACATAGCCGCATTCCTCAACCCGTAACCTCATCTCATAGTTGACCGGAGGCTGGACATAGTCCAGCCCCCGCTTTAAATACTGCCTTGAGATTCAATAGCCCCATCCGTCTATCCACCATCTGGTGTTATTTCAACAGGGGTGCAGAAAAGGGTAGGGAACGGCAACTAATATCAGTGTTTGAAAAACTAATATTAACTAATATTATTATAGTGTCACAATAATATTAGTTTTTCAAAATAAATTCGAGATTCTGGCGAGACGTCTTGTCCGACTCATATTATATAATATTGTATAATATTATTTGTTCACTAATATTATATAATATAGCCGACCCCTAGAAAAGGGTGCATAAGAACCTATAAATTTGCGGTGCCACACATACTCTGATATGATGATGAAGATGAGGGTGCGGATGGAGATGAACCCAAGATGCTATAGCTAGCTTAACCCGCGGTGCGTCCCCGTAGCTTTTATTTTCAGCTACGAGATGCAGCTTCTAGGTAGCTCCCCTGGCGTGCTGCCCAGCCAGCCAAATCTAAAGCAAGGCATCGCATATGGAAGCTGATATAATCTTATATCCATTACTGTTAAAACCTGGGGGCTTAGCCCAGTAGTGGCTGGCTTACTTGGGGAGCATTTTCACCACTTCGGCCTCCCTCTCCTCAACTGGAGCCTCATACTGTGCCCCGCCAACAACACATCAGGCCTTCAACTGTGACTACTATCAGCCCCAGCGGTACTGGCAGCAACATAGTTTGCTCTGTGCAGAGCGGCCTTCCGACCTGCGAGAAGCTCCGAGAGATGTATGCAAGCCTTTGCGATGTACACCCTGCCAGCGCATCCCACCAGCGCCAAGCATACCCCTCCAGCACACCCCACCAGGGCCATGCATACCTCACCCGCGAAACCCACCAGCGCCAAGCGCACCCGTCCAGTAGTGCACCCCACGCTCCTACTGCTGGGCAACCATTTCCTGGTTCTGGCAGACTCCCCAACCAGAACCCACTGCAGCGCAGCAGGACAGAAAGCATGATATGCGAATCAGGATACCCATCTGCTCCGCAAGCATTGGCTTGGCTCGGACACGAGTCTACTGCAGACGGTTTCGCCATCGTTACCGTGGAAAGACCAGTAGGGAGGGAATGTTTGCCCAGCAGCACAGCATGCGAGCAACTCTCCCAGCAGGTGTGTAAGATTGCATGCATCGTATGACCTCTGCCCCAACCCAAACCCGGCCCTGGTATGACTTCAACCCCAACCCCACCTCAGCCCTGATGATATGACTTCAAACCCAACCCGAATGCCAAACCCAAACCCAAGCCAAACCAAAACCAAAACCCCTGTAGCAGGATAGCCTGCTACTAGGATAGTAAAAACAAACATACTCAAGATGCCAAGTTAGACTAGTAGCAGGCTATCCTGCTCCAACCCCAACCCCAACCCTAACCCCAACCCCAACCTCAACCCAACCCCAACCCCAACCCCAACCCCAACCCCATGCCCATGCCCACCCCATGCCCATGCCCATGCCCATGCCCAACCCCAACCTCAACCCCAACCCCATGCTCATGCCCATGCCCATGCCCAACCCCATGCCCAACCCCAACCCCAACTCTAGCCCCAGCCCCCACCCCCACCCCCACCCCAACCCCAACCCCAAACCGACTCTGACCCCAATCCCAACCCCAACCCCAGCTCGTAACCGGACCCAAACCCCAAACCCCGACCCCGACCCCCACCCCAACCCTGACCCCAACCCCGACCCCAACCCCGACCTCGACCCCAACTCCAACCCGGACCCCGACCCCAAACCCGGACCCAATCCAAAATCAACCCGTAAACCCAAAACCCTGAGCCCCTAACCCCAAACCCAACCCCAACCTCAACCCCATCTCCAACTTCAACCCCGACCCAGTGTTGTTTGTGCGCGACCGGTCGCCAAATCTGTGACCTAGGTGTGACCACCATGCGACCCTCAGGTGTGCAAGTTTAGGGCGAAATGGGCTCTTGGTCGCCATGAAGTGCAACCGCGAGTGATCGATTTGCGCCCTGGGTCGCACCTGGGTAGCACCTGTGTTGCACCTGGATCGCAGAGGCCCAGCCCAGCTAGCTAGCTACCTAGTTCTAAGCCAGCTCTTGTCAGAACTGAAACAACTGAAAGTGACCCCTGAGGCCAACTGCCCAACCCAGAAAGTACAGTAGTGCAGTTACTCCTGTGTTCCAACTTCCACCAGGGGTGAGGGGTGGGCACCGTTCCAGTCAATCTTAGTTTGTTTATTTGTTGATTATTGCGCAGGCTGTATGTATCTACCAAGGGCAGTCGCAGCAATGATAAGTTTGTCGCGCGTCTTTAGTCCAGTCGCGACTACTCCTTTGAAACCCGTTAGAACGGCCATACATGCGAGTCTATACACACCACCCACCCCTCTCCCAACGTCCTACCAAAGCACCGTCACCATCTGTATTCGTCGAATTCATGGGAGAAGTCAGACCTTGGGCGCGGCCCCCTCCCCCTCAACCCCAGCCTTAGGGAAATTGCTTAGACAGGGGTCTAAGCCATGCCATCCAGCAGAGGTTGCACCAACGCAGGAGACAGGTGTGATGAGGGTGTATGTGTGATTGTGTGTGAAGACCCCCCCCCACCACCACCACCACCCAGATGCTAACACCCCAATTGATATTATCACATTTTGCATGATGTGATATGATCGGGCAGACCCTTTTCTTATGATGCGCAAAGAATGTGTATTGATGATAACTTAATATTGTGTATGTTTTAGGTTGGCCGGAATGTTGGAGCTAGGTTGTAGTACTAGATCCAGTGGTTACTTTTCTGTACTATTAGAGGCTTGACAAAGTTGTTACAAACCAGTGTAACATGTGTCATCCTTGTGCAAAATGCATGTTTTTTAAGTCCCCCCTCCCCAAAAACATCTCGGGGGGCTACGCCTCCCGGACCCCCTTGAGGGTAGCGGCGCTTCGCGCTCTACAGACGGTGCTACCGCACTGTCCCCAAATCAGGCTCTGGTCGCCACTTGTGGCTACCAAAATGGCCTCAAGATTTATGAAAAAAAGACACTGCCCCGACCCCAACCCAAAACCAACCCTAACCCAAACCCCATCCCCAAAACCACCCCCAACCCAAACCTAAACCCAAATCCAATCCCAAACCCAAATGCAGCAGGTAAGGAAGAATGCAGGGTATAACACCGCCATACCGATGGATCAAGGCATGCTCAAGCTATTTTCTGATGGTGATCCCGCCGGCCCTGGACATGCCAAGCCTTCGCTGCCCCCGGTGCCAATCTATGGGGCAGCTGGAGATGCCAAGCTATTCCCAGCCGGTAGTACCGCCTGCTCTGGACATGCTATGCAGCAGCATTCCCCTAACAACAGCACAAGTGACGCTGGCTTCCGTGCTAAGCATTCCCTGCAGCTGGCAGTGCCAACCTATGGTGCAGGTGGAGATGCAAATATATTCCCTGCTGGTGGTGCCGCCGGCTCTGGACATGCTAAGCATTCCTTGCAGCTGGCGTTGCCAAGCTGTAGAGCAGCTGGAGATGCCAAGATATTCCACGCTTGTGGTGCTGCCCACTCTGGACATGCTATGCAGCAGCATCCCCCAAACAACAGCACCAATGCCGCTGCCTTCCGTACCTTCTCTGCGTACAGCCAAGGGCCGCAGCAGCGCCTACGCAGAGATGTGTCACCAACAGCTCGGCCACAACGCCAGATCAGTATGATAAGCAGCCACTCAGAGCGCCCGCAGCAGGCTCAGCTAGGAGATGCAAATATATTCCCTGCTGGTGGTGCCGCCGGCTCTGGACGTGCTAAGCATTCCCTGCAGCTGGCGTTGCCAAGCTGTAGAGCAGCTGGAGATGCCAAGATATTCCACGCTCGTGGTGCCGCCCACTCTGGACATGCTATGCAGCAGCATCCCCCAAACAACAGCACCAATGCCGCTGCCTTCCGTATCTTCTCTGCGTACAGCCAAGGGCCGCAGCAGCGCCTACGCAGAGATGTGTCACCAACAGCTCGGCCACAACGCCAGATCAGTATGATAAGCAGCCACTCAGAGCGCCCGCAGCAGGCTCAGCTAGGAGATGCAAATATATTCCCTGCTGGTGGTGCCGCCGGCTCTGGACATGCTAAGCATTCCTTGCAGCTGGCGTTGCCAAGCTATAGAGCAGCTGGAGATGCCAAGATATTCCACGCTCGTGGTGCCGCTCGCTCTGGACATGCTATGCAGCAGCATTCCCCAAACATCAGAACCGATGGTAGCTTGAGGTCACACGCGTTTGCCGCTGGCTACCGCACCTTCTCTGCGTACAGCCAAGGGCCGCAGCAGCGCCTACTCAGAGATGTGTCACCAACAGCTCAGCCCCAACGTCAGATCAGTATGATCAGCCACTCAAAGAGCCCGCAGGAGGCTCAGCTAGATGAAGCCATTCTAGTAGCTCAGATTGCTTATGGTCCACTTGACCTCAATGTTCCTGGCAGTAGCCGCTACGACTATTGCCCCACGTATGATGACTGTTGCTTCCTGTTTGTACCGGTGGGCCACTGCCCAATGGCGCCCAGCCCACTATGAAGCATTGACCGCTTATGGCGACAGTGGCCACCTTGACATAGCGGCAGTGTAGGGACAGGACAGTGTAGCGCCCAGCCCACTATGAAGCATTGCCCGCTTATGACAACAGTGACCCCCTGGACGTTGCGGCAGCGCACCCAGAGGCTGATGCCTGCACAGCCCAATGTGATGATGATGATGAGGAATGATAACGTCTGGTGGGGTGTGGTATTAAGGAAGCCCCGTCTTACGGCGGTAGATAATGGGCTGCTCCTTTACCTGGACAAAGCCACCATGGCGGTTGACAGCGACTGCGAACACTAAAGGGCACCTGTAGGGATTTGAACCCTACCTTATTGTTGCAACGTGCTCTACCATTGAGCCATGCGTCAAAACGGGATTCAGGCTGGAGAGTTGCGGGAATGATGATGATGATGATGGTGATAATGATGATGGTTACATTTTTCTTGGTGCCTTACTGGACTCCAAATGTGCCCGCGACCTGACGAAGGCAAAGGGGACTTAAGAACATCACTTAGCATTGATGTGCCAACCTGTGCAGTGAGAATTATTGTGTGGTGTATTGCGTGCGAATGATGACATGGCGGCAGCGCACCCAGCAGCTGATGTGAGCCCTTGCCTCTCACATGCAGAACAAGGCGGTACGCACTGGGCAGCTGATGTGAGCCCTTACCGCACACATGCAGTACAAGGCAGTACGCACCCGGCAGCTGATGTGAGCCCTTGCTGCACACATGCAGAACAAGGCGGTATGCACTGGGCAGCTGATGTGAGCCCTTACCGCAAACATGCAGTACAAGGCAGTACGCACCCGGCAGCTGATGTGATCCCTTGCTGCACACATGCAGGACAAGGCGGTACGCACTGGGCAGCTGATGTGAGCCCTTACCGCACACATGCAGTACAAGGCAGTACGCACTGGGCAGCTGATGTGAGCCCTTGCTGCACACATGCAGTACAAGGTGGTACGCACTGGGCAACTGATGTATGTGAGCCCTTGCCGCACACATGCAGTACAAGGCGGTGCGCACTGGGCAGCTGATGTATGTGAGCCCTTGCCGCACACATGCAGTACAAGGCGGTACGCACTGGGCAGCTGATGTATGTGAGCCCTTGCCGCACACATGTAGTACAAGGCGGTACGCACCCGCCCCGGCAGCTCATGTGAGCCCTTGCCACACAGCCCTTTGTGATTCATTGCCTGATGTCCAGGATGATGATGGTAGCTTGCGCAGGTTGGCGACCGGTGCAGGTGCAGGTGCTGGTGTTAGTGGTGCAGGTGCAGGTGCGGGTGCGCGTACGGGTGCGGGTGCAGGTGCGGGTGCTAGTGGTCATGTGGGTGCTGAGCACTCTGTTGCAGCTATTGTTGCTGGTGCTGATACCCCGCTCGCATTCACCACCCCTGCACACGCATGCAGTACCCTCCACATGTATTCATCCCCCCCCCCCCCCCCCCCCCCCCCCCCCCCCCGTACACATTCACCACCCCCACGCACGCATGCAGTACAAAGCGGTATGGTGGGTGGAGGGTGCAAGCACCATCTTATTGCCTGCAAGTGTAGGGCTGCAGGTCTTGAACGTCATGGATCCTGCCATGCTTGAGGCCATGTTACTTTTGATGCCACGCATATGTTAGTTGAGTACCACCATGCACTGTTCTTCCGGCTTCCTGCAGGTCCAGTTATGTAGCAATAGTTGCAATGCAAACCTGATTTTAAGGTTGTGGCATAGCATGGTATAGGGCGGAGCGTGAAGCCCTGTGGGGGTTGGGGGGCAGCGCGTCGCACAGGTGCCATGCCAAGTCGCTCAATTTGTGACGCGTCGCACAAATAAATTAGAGTCCTCATGTCACTTGGTTGACTCAGTGATTGATGAATTTGTGGCTTTTATTTCCGGCTTTTCTTAACAGCTTCTGGGCAGCTCCCTGAGCCAGCAACTGTGCCAGACCCCAATATTGCAGCAGCTTATAGGCAGCTCCCTAAGCCAACCACTGTGCCAAACCCCAATATTGCAGCATCTCCGGACTGCTGATTGTGTCAGCACGAAGGTGCACTAGGCTGAGTCAGTTTTGTTCGAATAGCCAGTCAGGGGAGCTGTCTAGAAGCTGCTACTCGCAGCTGAACAGAAAAGCTACGGTTATTTGATTATCATCATGTCTGACCCTAATTGCGCCTACTCTTGTGTAGGAGTGGCAATGCCATTCGAGCTGAATCCTCGGTGTCGCTGGTTTTTGTCGGGAGACCCACCTCCTGGGGTGAAATTCCTTTCAGAACTTAAAAAAAAAGTGATTGATGCATTTTTGGTTCCTTGGGCTGTTGAATTTATCCATGTCTATACATGAGAACATAGACCTTTCACCAGCATTCCCTAACTCGACTGTACATGAATATATATGTGTCTATACATGAGAAGATAGATCTTTCCCCAGCATTCCCTAACATGACTGTACATGAATTTATCCGTGTCTATGCATTAGAACATAGACCTTTCCCCAGCATTCCCTAACGTGACTGTACATGAATATATCTGTGTCTATACGTGAGAAGATAGATCTTTCCCCATCATTCCCTAACATGACTGTACAAGAATTTATCCGTGTCTGCATGAGAACACAGACCTTTCCCCAACGCACCCTAACGTTACTGTACACCAATTTATCCGTGACTAAGCAAGTGAAATATTTGATTTATTTGTTTCTTTGGCACTTTTATTTTCGGCTTTTGTCAGCAGCTTCTAGGCAGCTCCCTAAGCCTGCCACTGCGCTACACCAAAATATTTCAGCACTTCTGGAAGGCTGATTTTGCCAGCTTCAAAGTGCACTAGGTCGCATTAGGTTAAGCTGAATAGGAAGTCGTGGGAGATACCTAGAAGCAGCTCCTATTAACGGAAAAGGCTATGCTAAAATTGATTGTCGTGATACAAAGGATCTCGAATGATGCATGTATATGTGACAGGTGCATACCATCTACCTCTATTTCCCCTGGAGTGATGAATTTTGTTTTTTAACTTTATATCCCCTAGAATTTGGGGGGTTCAGGCACGAGGGCGGCCTGTTCCCCAGTACCTCACTGGGGAGGTCCTCCAGTTTGCCAGCGTCCATATACATAAGTTTCCCCCTGTTCCCCTTTGGACACTGCTTTTTGTATTGATTGTCCTGCAAGGTTGCGCTTATTAATATACATCCCAGTAAAGGTTGAGTGCTTGCAGCCCGCCAGCATGTGACTAGCCCCATCTTGGCATGTGTGACAAATGGGGCAGGTGTCTGATGGGGGTGGCTGGGGGTTACTACCATATGAAATTTTCCATCGGTAGGCCAGCTTCTTGTTCCATAGGGTAGGCGGCCCCATCTAGCCTTATGGATTTGAATCTTGTGCCACCAGGGGACGGATGCCTGCTGCCAGAAGTAGTGGCTAGCATATGGGAGGTGCTCAGGGGATGCTATGGTCCACAGTGAGGCGTATATGCCATGCCATGCATGTTGGTCCCCCCTACGCGGATTTTGGTGGGGAGGTAAGCCTTGACCCCCCTGGTGAGGTTGGGTGTTGCTATGGGGGCAGGGTGCCGTCAGCTACCACCGGGGGCTGGACAGACGGCCAGATATGGTCTATATGAGCCACCTCTCCTATATTGTCAGTGACGGAGGTATTTCTATGGAAGGGGGCGGCTCTCTTGGATGGCCAGCTTATCTGCCTCCTCATTGCCATGGATACCTGCATGGGACCTCACCTTGGCCAGAGTAGTGGGAGTGCCACTAAGGACTCTGGCCAGGAGGTGTTGAAAATTGAAAGAAGAAAAAATGAAAATTTATACATCCAAGAATTGTCACAATGACCTCTAAGGACGTGCCCAGTGGGATTAAGGGAACCGGATCGTGAGTACGCGAGGTGTTTTCCAATGGCCTCAAGGAGTTGCTTGTGAGTACATTCCTCGACAGAGTGGGGGTTATGGATAAGTCTCAGAATGAGATGAGATTACAAAGGCTATCAGTGCAGATAATGATGGGGGTTGTTGGGGGTGTTCGTGCTAGGGCCTGGTGGATAGCGCATAGTTCTGCTCTATTGTTGGTTCTCGTGATGTCAATACCCCCTGGGATGATTGTAAAGCTTTGGCCCAACAATGGGGAGTATACCGCATCCCCGAGGAGGGCCGGGCCCTCAGGCTGGGGGATCTGGCTGCCATCGGTGAATAGCTGCTGGTCTACATGGGGGGTGTTTTGGTATTTGCAGGGGTAAGGTGTTGGGGGTCGGAGTGGGGTGGGGGATAGGGAGGGGGAGGGGATGGGGGCACTCCAAGGGGCCTGGAGGATGAGTCGGTGAGCCTTGGGTGGTGGGGGGAAGGAGAGGGGGGCAGGGCTGATGGCAGGGTTGGGGATGGGTTGGATGCTTTTGTGGGAGGGATGGAGGTGGTGCATAGCTCCATTCCATGCTTGGGTAAAGGGGGTGGCCGGGCCGGGGTGGCCCAGGGGTGTGGCGATGAGGAGGAGTTGGTACCCCTATGTCCTTGCAATGGTGGAGGTGATTTCCCCTCCAGTCCAGATGGACGGTTGGTGGATAATGGGGGCCCCGGCTGGGATAGTATCTAGGACCTGGAACCGCCCATGGGTGGGCGGTGTGTTTCGTATGCTCTTTGCTTTGTGTGTGGGACCAGGAGGAGGGTGCAGATTGGGATGGAGTGAGTTTGGGCTGCCTTGGTACTGGTGAGTGCCCATATGCTGGCTACCTTCTGGGCTTCCTTGGCATCCTGCAGGGAGTGTATCACTGATGCTCCTGTATGTCCATGGTTGAGAGTATGGGTCTGGGCTTGCCCCGAACAGGTGGTCATGATGAGGGTGGGGGGAAGAGCAGTGAGGGAGAGATGGGTGGCATAAGAGTGGCCCTGTTCACCTGTCTCTTTGGACCCCCCAACAACGTGAGGGCTTGAAGGAGGGTTGGTTTTGGAGTCTGTTGGCCGAGGAGGCGGGGGGGTGTACAATGCAATTGACAGAGGGGGATTAAAGTTATGTGGGATGGTGGTGGGGTGGATGGGTGGAGCTCCATTGGGTTGAGCATGAGGGAGGAGGCCTGTTTGGATATGGTAGTGTCCAGGGGCTGGGATGTCCAAGTCAGGGTGCCTGTCCAGGGTGTCAATGTGGATGAGTTGCACGAGAGTGCGGTACCCCACATTTAATGGGCCTGTCAGGGTCCACTGCCCTTGGGATTGGGCGTTTGTGAAGTGGGTGTCCTTGCTTCCTAGGGAGGTAAGAGGGGTTGATAGCTGGTGTGGTGTGCGAGGCTGTTCTATGGGCCTCTAGGAGGGCGGTGGTGGCTTGGTCTCCTATGTGCTCAATCAACCCTGTTTGGCAATGCTAACGGGTTTCCAGTGAGCCTAGGTTTGGCCACATGGTAGGGATGTCTCATGCTTAAGAGTATATCCTAGTGCTAGGTAGGATGGGAGGTGGGACGTTTTGCATCATGATGGGTCCATGCTGGACCCGCAGATGGGTGGGTGGGTGGGGGGGGGGGGGGGTCCTGGATCCGTTGGACTCGGACGCCAAGTATAGCAGTGTACTCGTATTGGGATGCATATAGGAGGTGCAGGAGTTTGGGGATTAGGCAGGGGGAGTCAGGAGCAAGGTGCCTGGTGCAGGCGCGACGAAGGACGCCAGAGACGTTGCATTTGGTGACTTTATAGGTGGCTGTATCCTTGCTGTGGCAGAAGTCTCCCTTACAGAGGTGGTAGGGGGCTACACAGCGATCAGGTTGAGTAGGTAGGGTCTAGGGCGGTGACGACCTGGCCCCTCCGTTGTTGGTAGTCGGGGCGGGCTTCTGGGTGGAGGGTTGGCATGGGAGACAGCCATTTCCACCAGTTTCCCTGCGAGTCAATCAAGGAGGACTCAGGGGGGGGGCACCATGATCGGTAGGAGATAGGGACGGGAAGGTCGGATGACAATGGTTATGGTTAGTTGTGGTTCCAAGTGTATGGTTGTGATTGCGTGTGGTTGCGTGTGGTCGGTTGGGTTGGGTGGGTTATGTGAGAGGAGGGACACTAGGGGTGGAGGGTCTAGAGACTAAGAGGCTGTGTTGGGGGGGGGGGGGGGGGGGGGGGGGGGGGGGAGATCATGGGCATGGGGAGGGCCCTACCTGCCATGGGTTAGGGTTGGTAGCTCTTGAAGGTGGTGTTGGGGGAAGAGTCCCTGGGTGTCGGGTGCTGGCTAAGATGGAGGCTGAGCATGTTGTGGGAGGCCTTCTGCAGATGAGTTACTTACTGGCCCAACTGGTAGTGGGTGACAGACTGACAGTTTTGCCAAATATAAGGCAAACAAAAAGTGAGGTCAGTGGTGGTAATCAGGTGAATGCCCGATGGGGTCATGAGGTCCAGGTGGCTAGTGATACCAAGTGGGAAGAGGGGTCTAAGCAGTCTCCAGGGGACAACAGGGTCTAGGGAGAGCTGGGTAGGGGTAATGATATCATCCTTTCATTTGGGTGTAGTTGGATGTCAGCTTGCTGGAGCAAGAGGAACTTCTTTGATAGTGAGGTATATCTCGTGAGGGTCTGAGGGGTGTCTAGGCGGGCTTTGATCAGGGTTTGTTGCTTTGCATGGTCAAGAGAGCCTTGGTGGTGATGCCCGGTTTCCCACTGTTCTTGACAGACCTTGTAAGAGTGGTCGTCGTTATCTGGGTGTAGTCAACAAGGAAAGAGGGCACCCCTAAGTTTGCCTGGGTAGTGGGTAGGCAGACAGACGCAGATGCAAAGGTGGTGGGCAGATTGTCGTACGCTTTTGCCAGGGCTGCTATGGCCCTATCTAGGGTATGAATGTCTCCAAGGCTGTAGGGGTGCAGAGTCATGGGGTATGTGATTACAGGTTTGACACAAACCTCAATGAGTGTGTATGCATTACCTTGGGGTGGCACCTCTGGATTTGGCAGATTGTAGTATTGGGTCCCTTCCGCTTGAATTTGGTCGAGCACTCTAAGCATCCGGGGTTGCCAGTTATGTATGTATGTATGTATGCATGTATGTATGTATGTATGTATGTATGTATGTAAAAACAAAAACGTCTGGAGGGGTGTGGTGATAAGGGGACCCTCCCGTATGATGTATATATGTATGTATGTATGTAAAAGAACATTAATGCGCCTGTGGGGAGAGTCATGTTTGCCCTCCTAAACCCGCCCGCTCCATTTGAACATTTCAGGTTTCTATACATGGATAAATGAAATTAGTGCTGACAAAAATGCTTGCTTGCTGCAATATTGCCTATCTAATTTTGAGTATTAGTTGGACGACCTCTCCCGGATGTTGTGGAGCGAGCTTTACTTTGGTCAACAATGGCATGTTGATGACAATGTAATGTAATAACAAAGACAAACTGATAATAATCCCAATGGGCAAAGCCCCTTGCAGTGCATGAATCATGCATCTTCGGATCAAGGTAATGATAACGCCTGGTGGGGCGTGGTGATAAGGGAGCCCGTTGTACGCGGGTGGGGAGCGGTCTCCTACCTCAACTGGACAAGCTACCATCGCGGTTGACAACGACCTGCAACGCCAAGAGCGACCAAAGGGGGAGTCGGACCTCCGACTCTTCATCCTCAAGCGATCTGGTCTACCACTAGACCATTGTATATCACTGAAAGGGGCTTTCGGAACAATATATATTAGATTGTTACATGGTTTTTCAGCAAAGCAACTCTGGGCCGCTCACCGTTTACCAGTTCCAAGTCCCCCCATGGGATACCCACGGGAACCAGGGAGCAAACTGACTAACTAAGCTAGTTGGGGATCAAGTATATTTTAATACAAACGCTTTGACTCTTTGGGCTCAATTGGTTATGTTACTGCCAAAGACTGCTACCAGTCTCCAAGGCTGAGGCCATGTCACCAAGTTCAAATTTCAAGTTAATGAAGCTTTCAGACGCCCTTTCAGTCGCGGGGGTCTAGTGGCATGATAAAATTGAAAAAATGTACGAGCTGTTGCAGGACTTCAGATTGAAGGAACCCTCCCGTTTGCATGTACCTACCTAACATTCGTAAGAATGGCTACTATGTTGGGTTTATTAGGTTTCGCAGATCGCAACTGCGCCTGAGCATGGACTACCACGCAACAGCACAGAGGGAAGGTCTACACCTCTTCCGAGGCGGCAAGTCTGAATTTTTTTAACCTTGTCAGGGCTCGGCCCGTCTGATTGATGGGTACCCGAATGAAAACAAATCTCAATATATTTTCGAAGAAGGGATTACCGCCTAGCTTTTTCACTCGTGACTTGCTCAGTTGTGCCTTACCACTTACTGGTTGGTGGTGCCATTTTTTGTGGCTAGTCACAAAGTGTGTGTGTGTGAGGGGGGGGCTGGGTGATGTAAAATCTGCAGGGCCAAACTCTTCAAACTAATGAACCTTGGACCACAAAGGCCTTCCATAGCAATACAGTTTTGAACTGAAGGGGTGGGTAAATGTGTGTTACAGAAACATAACCAAATAATCTCAAGGTACCAACTTTTGTACAACATGGAAATGTCATAAAAGTCGGAAGGCCCCCCTAGCAAAAGGCTGGCATACATGTGCTACAAACCAGAGCACTACAAACCCTACAAAGGAGCCATAGAGAAGTATCATAGGTAAACCTGATGAATTAATCAAGATGTTGGGGGTGTGAGAGATAGCAATAGATGTATTATCACTTTTGGACACCCCTAGGGTCCACCACATGCAGTCTGTGCACCCAGGCCAGAAACTCAGCGAGGACGACATCAATAAATTATCTCTGAAGGTGGCTGAGTTTGAGGGGGTGGTTGCCAAGGAGGTCAATGTCAGAGGGCGTGAGCAGTGTGTGCAAAGGGAGCGAGCTCAAGTGCGGCTTGAGGCATCCCTAGTAGACGCGCCGGCATTGTTCTGGAGAATGGTGGTCGATGACATTACCTACTAAGACCACATGTTGTAAAGGACGACATTGTGCCCTTCAGCCATACATACATTAGTGATTATTGAAGACATGATTGTTTAATGCCCGATTGTAGCTTGGATTGAAGACCTGGTTATTGAATACCTGATTATTGGGTATTGAAGGTGGGCACAATAGGGGCCAAGTGGCCCTGACCCCCAAGCCCAACCAAACAATGTAACATTGATGATGATGATTTTCTATGCTTAAAACATCCCCAATGGACTCGAGACCAACCTCAATGGATAGGGCTTAAAAAACCCTGTAATATGAGCATAATTAGACACCATAACACTAAGCGATGGCTGAAATACTAGCTGTACAGTGGGTTCCGGAGCCGGGGGGGGGGGGGGGGGGTCTGCTGAAGGGTGCCTCAGCACTTTTTTGGGATGGTGTATTTCATTTTTTTTTGCCCCCCCCTTGGTATGCCAAGTTATTTTTGCCATGCAATTTCGAGACACAATTTTCGATTACAACTGGTTTTGCCAACTTGTAATCTTGTAATTTAATCCTGCGCCTACTGTAGTATGCCGTATTACGAGGCGTGTAGCTGAGGGGGGCAGCCCGTTTGCTTGCACTGGGGCCAATAAACAGGTGCGGTAGTATAAACACTTCCCATAAAAATCTTCCTGCTTGGCCCTCTAGCTGGCTGATTGGATTGTCACATGTTTTCAGCCAACTCTGGGTTCATGGGTTGCTCACCGTCTTCCAATTCCAAGTTTACATTTTTCTGGTAATAATGTATTTACTGCCAAAGACGGCGAGTGTTCAGCCAAATTGCTGGCTGAAGCTATGTAACCAAGTTCAAGTTCCAATTCCAAGTCCTCTCGCGAAACCCACTAAAACCAATGAACATAATGAGCGGATTACGGTATACCTTTTTTCCTGGGCGGCTAAAGAGTCCAGGAAGCTGCTTACTCTGTTTTTCAATGAAGGAGATTGCAAAATAGTGAAAAATCCATCGAAGGTGGCCTGTCAAGGCATTTTTGTCCTTTTTGCAGCTCTTGTTTAGATTTGGTTTGCGTACATGGTACTTTTGTATTCAGGCCTTTTTTTATACCCTCCCGGCATCTCATGTTAATCTACAATTGTTGTTGATATTTACAACAGTGTACAACATCCGGAAGGGTTCCTCCAACTAATCCTTAAAATTAGATAGGCAATATTGCAGCAAGGAAGCAAACATGCGGCAAGCAAGCATTGTTGCCAGCACTAATTTCATTTATCCATGTATATAAACCTGAATTGTTCAAATGGAGCGGGCGGGTTTAGAAGGGCGAAAATGGCCCTCCCCTCGGACGCAAGAATGTTCTTTTACATACGCATATACATGAATTGTACGGGAGGGTCCCCTTAACACCACACTCCGCAAGACGTGTTTTTACAAGTATACACACACATCATACGGGAGGGTCCCCTTACATAAATACATACATGAGACCATGGCAAGCTTACTCGTACGTACGCCTCAACAGTCATGAATTACTATCTACTCATCATCATCATCATGCACTACCACCCAGAAATGGCAAAATTCCAGTGGATATAAAGTTCAAAAACAAAACCCATCACTATAAAGAGAAGGATAGTATGCACTTGACATATATACATGCATCATTCGAGATCCTTTGTATCACGACAATCAATTTAGCATAGCTTTTTCCGTTAATAAGAGCAGCTTCTAGGTATTTCCCATGACTTCTTATTCAGCTTCACCTAATACGCCCTAGTGCACTTTGAAGCTGGCACAATCAGCTGTCCAGAAAAGCTGAAATATTATGGTGTAGTGCAGTGGCAGGCTTGGGGAGCTGCCTAGAAGCTGCTGAGAAAAGCCAAAAATAAAAGTGCCAAAGAAACAACTCAGTCAAATCGTTCACTTGCTCAATAAACCAGTCATGGATAAATTCATGCACAGTCACATTAGGGTATGTTGGGGAAAGATCTATCTTCTCATGTATAGACACGGATAAATTCATGTACAGTCACGTTGGGCAATGTTGGGGAAAGGTCTATATTCTCATGCATAGACACGGGAAAATCCAACAGCCCAAGGAATCAAAAATGTATCAGTCACTGAGTCAACCAAGTGACGTTTGTAGTGAAAGGAATTTCATCCCAGGAGGTGGGTCTCCCGACACAAACTAGTGACACCGAGGATTCAGTTCGAATGGCGTTGCCACTCCTACAAAAGAGTAGGCGCACTTAGGGTCGGACGTGATAATGAACTAACCGTAGATTTCTGTTCATAGCCAGTCAGGGGAGCAGCAGCTTCTAGGCAGCTCCCCTGACTGGCTATTGGGCCAAAAGTGACTCAGCCTTGTGCACCTTCGTGCTGACACAATCAGCAGTCTGGAGCTGCTGCAATATTGGGGTTTGGCACAGTAGCTGGCTCAGGGAGCTACCTAGAAGCTCCTGCAATATTGGGGTTTGGCACAGTAGTTGGCTCAGGGAGCTGCCTAGAAGCTGCCAAGAAAAGCCGAAAATAACAGCCACAAATGCACCGATGACTGAGTCAATCAGGTGACATGATGACTAGGGGTCGGCAATATGATATCATATGATATCATGCCATCATATGATGCCGGTGGTCTGACTAGGTAACTTTGGCCTGGGCCATTATATCATATGATATTAAATCATATGATTTTTGTATGACATCATATGATATCATACTCGTCTTTGGTCAACATCATATGATTTGCCGTTCCCTAATGATGACACTAGTTGTTGTGTGCCACGCATCACAAATTGAGCGACTTGACATGACCCATATGCGACCCTGGGGCCTCGCGCTTCACACTCTGCCCTATACCGTGCTATGCGACAATCTTGAAATCAGGCTTGCGTCGCAACTATTGCTACATAACTGGACCTCCAGGAAGCTGGGGATAATAGTGCACGATGATAGTCAACTAACATATCTAATGCGTGGCATAAAAACTAAAATGGCCTCAAGCATGGCAGGATCCATGACGTTCAAGACCTGTAGCCCTACACTGGCGGGCAAGAAGATGGTGCTCGCACCCTCCACCATACCGCCTTGTACTGCATGCGTGCGCGGGGGTGATGAATGCATGTGGGGGGGACTGCATGCGTGTGTGGGGTGGGATGTGTGTGTGGGGGGGTAATGCATGCAAGGGGGTATCAGCACCAGCAACAGCAGCTTCAACTGAGTGCTCAGCACCATCATAGCCACTAGCACAAGCACCCGCGCTTGCATCTGGACCTGCTTTACTGGCACCTGCACCACCGGCACCTGCACCAGCCGCCAACCTGCGCTAGCTACCATCATCATCCTGAGCATCAGGCAATGAATTACAGAGGGCTGTGCAGCAAGGGCTCACATCAGCTGCCGGGTGCGCTGCCACCATGTCATCGCTGGCACGCAATACACCACATAATACTTCTCACTACACAGCTTGGCACATAAATACTAAGTGATGTTCTTAAGTTTCCTTTGCCTACGCCAGGCTGCGGGCACATTTGGAGTCCAGTAGGGCACCAAGAAACATGTAATCATCATCATCATTCCCGCAACTCCCCAGCCTGAATTCCGTTTATACGCATGGCTCAATGGTAGAGCTCGTTGAAACAAGGCGGGGTTCAAATCCCTACGGGTGCGCTCCAGTGTTTGTTCGGTCGCTGTCAACTGCCATGGTAGCTTTGTCCAGGTAAAGTAGCAGCCCGTTATCTACCACCGTAAGACGGGGCTTCCTTAATACCACGCCCCACCAGGCGTTATCATTACTCATCATCATCATCATCACCACATAGGGCTGTGCAGTCATCAGCCTCTGGGCGCACTGTCGCTATGTCAAGGTGGCCACTGTCGCCATAAGCGGGCAATGTTTCATAGTGGGCTGGGCGCCAGTGGGCAATGGCCCACCGGCATAAACAGGAGGCAACAGTCATCATACGCCGGGCAATAGTTGTTGTGGCTACTGCCAGGAATGTTGAGGTCGAGTGGACCAAAAACAATCTGAGCTACTACAATGATTTCCTCTAGCTGAGCCTGCTGCAGGCTCTGTGAGTCGCTGCTGATCTGGTGTTAGGGCTTGGCTGTTCGTGGCACATCTTTGAGTAGACGCTGCTGCGGCCCTTGGCTGTACGCAGGGCAGGTAAGGTAGCCAGCGGCAAACGCGTGTGACCTCAAACTACCATCGGTTATGATGTTTGGGGAACGCTGCTGCATAGCATGTCCAGAGCGAGCGGCACCACCAGCGCGGAATAGCTTGGCATCTCCAGCTGCTCTATAGCTTGGCAACGCCAGCTGCAAGGAATGCTTAGCATGTCCAGAGCCGGGGGGCAGGGAATCTATTTGCATCTCCACCTGCACAATAGCTCGGCACTGCCAGCTGCAGGGAATGCTTAGCATCTCAGGGACTGGTAGCAGTTTTACTGTTATCATGGGTTTCTTGAAGGTGCTACATGTAGCGCAAGCACTGTGTTTTTTTCTTTCGACGATGCCTCGCCATTCCGTCCATGGCGACGGACGTACCCGGCTTAACTAGTCAAAAATGCCCCCCCGACCCCCCCAGGGCTCCGCGCTCCTCGGGGGGGCAGCGCGTCACACTGGGTTCGAACCGAGTCGTTCAATATGCAAGTAAAGTATAGCCCTGTTTTATTCTATTGACTGGGTGAACTCCCTCCCACCCCACCCCACACACCCACCCCACGCACACGCACACACACCGGCCCCGCACGTGCAGAGTGAAGAAGAATCAACTCACTGTGTTGGTGTCAACATCCCAGCATAAGCATTGGGCTGTAGCTCCAACTGCCTGGCAAGCTCGTTTGCTCAACAATCTCCACGTGCCTCGTGTCTTCGAGTCGAAGCACATCCAAAACGCATCGTCGTAAGACCGCCCTACATCTTGGGGCGCCAGGCTATTCCGCACCATGTTGCTGCTCTATTACAAGCAGCCTGCCGAATTCTCGAAAAAAAAATAAAGACGGAAGGAAGGAAGAAAAGGACGAAGACACCAGAAGACGTGCGTGTTATTGAACCGTTTCTGGTCGTTAGCCCTAGGAAATTCTGTAACAGCCTGTTGACCATGTGACGGTTAGGATTAGGGCGAAACAGTATTGGGGCAATACACTCACCTGTGTTCTCTTTGTTCTCGCCAGATTCCTGTGGTGTATATACTATATAGAGGCTTTTTCTTGAAGCCTACAGCTGGAGCGTGTCTACAGCGCGATTCCCGTCGCCCTGACCAAGTAAGGCAACAAGAAAAGGGGAAGCAAGGAGGCTACACGCGGTTTGGCCTCCCCGTGCCTGAGGGGTACGCGGACGGGGCGACGTGCCGACGTGAGTACCTCCAGAAAAGGGACGCTGCGTCCTGCGTCGCAGACGCATCGTCGAAGGTTCCGTCGCGCCCTAGGACGTAACTTGGTGAGGGTTCGTTGCGTCGCAGACACATCTCCAGTGGGCTGGTTGCGTCGCACGACGCAGGCTATGGCCTATCCGTGAGTGGACTCTACTCTATTTGAAGTTCGCGTTTGTAAATTCCAGCTGGAGCGTTGAACAACTTGGCCACTTTGGCCCTTAGGGTTTTCCATGCAAGCTTCGCCTTTTTCCCCCGTTTCTTCGCAAGATTCTATTCTCTTCTAAGCTCAGCGATATCTATTACATGGTGGCCTTGAGGGACATCCTCCTGTCTGTTCTACTTCTGCCAGTTCTTCTCACCGACACGCAACCCGCCCACCCCCTCGCGCTGCTCTCGATTGACCTGGGAGCAGAGTGGCTGAAAGTAGGTATCCTATCGCGCAATGCCCCGACGTCCGTTTCAATCGTTACCAATGAGTTGGGTAGCCGGAAAACCCCTTCCTTAATCGGCTTTTCCAACGTTGGGGATAGACTGCTGGGAGATGAAGCAGCGTCTTTCGCTTCTCGCTACCCGGAGACCACCTTCCCTAGGCCGCTGAGTCTCCTAGGCAAGCGAGCGGATGATGCATCAGTCGCCCAGATGTTGGCCGATGCTGGGCTGCTGTACCATGTAGTGCAGCACCCTTCCAGGGGGGTGGCAGCAGTACATGTTAACCATGAAGGGGTGGCATCTGGGGAAGAGCTGGTGGTGAGTGCATGAGCATGTAATGTCACATGAATGTATGCTCTGATGTATATATGTAGGGAACGTCAATATGATATCATATCTTGACCATGCAATGCCACTTCAATGCATGATCTGATTTATATACCGTATGTAGGGAATGGCAATATGATACCATATCTTGGCCATGCAATGCCACTTCAATGCATGATCTGATTTATATACCGTATTTAGGGAATGGCAATATGATATCATATCTTGACCATGCAATGCCACTTCAATGCATGATCTGATTTATATACCGTATGTAGGGAATGGCAGTTTGATATCATATCTTGGCCATGCAATGCCACTTCAATGCATGATCTGATTTATATACCGTATGTAGGGAATGGCAATTTGATATCATATCTTGGCCATGCAATGCCACTTCAATGCATGATCTGATTTATATACCGTATTTAGGGAATGGCAATATGATATCATATCTTGACCATGCAATGCCACTTCAATGCATGATCTGATTTATATACCGTATGTAGGGAATGGCAGTTTGATATCATATCTTGACCATGCAATGCCACTTCAATGCATGATCTGATTTATATACCGTATGTAGGGAATGGCAGTTTGATATCATATCTTGACTATGCAATGCCACTTAAATGCATGATCTGATTTATATACCATATGTAGGGAACGGCAATATGATATCATGCCATCATATGATATCATATGATGGTGGCAGTCTGACTAGGCTAAAGTTACAATTTAAATACAATATCATAAGATGCAATTTGTATGATATCATACTCACCTTTGGCCAACATTATACAATGTGCCGATCCCTAAAAATAACAGCCCATATTGCTCCCTTCCTGGAGTGATTTTACCAAAGCAACGTTTCTCTGGGGCTCTGTTCTCTCTCACAGTTCCCGCTCAATCATGTTCGTTTCCTAAGAACTCTCTCAAACCCTAGTAAGCAAGAACACACACAGGCACACGGGTGGGCCCCTCTGTTTTTCTTTTCCGCTACGAGCAGCAGCTCCTAAGCAGCTCCCCTGGCTGGCTAATCAGCCAAACCTGAAGCAACCTAGTGCACCTTGAATATGACCTTGAATATCTGCTTTTTTCCATCGCCCTCTAATCTGAACTTCTATTGTACCTCTCTTGCAGGCAAGCCTGCTGCGGTACGCAATGCAGATCTCAGCAGCTCAATTAGGGGGGCCTGTAAAGGAGGCCGTCGTTACTGTACCCGCGTACTTTGGACAGGCCCAGCGACAGGCGTACATTGACGCAGCCAGCCTGGCAGGTCTTAGTGTACTGGGGGTAATCAACAGCCACGCAGCTGCTGCCCTGCACTATGGCCTGAATAGGTACTCCTCCGATCTTGTGGAGCATATCATCTTCTATGACCTCGGCGCCGGTAGCGTTGAGGTAGCACTGGTTAGGTTAGTCTACGCATAAATAAATACGGGAGTATGAGTTAATCAAGAAATATAAGTGAGAAATAGTAATCAAGAAATCAAGAACATTTGTGAATCAAGAAATATAGTCAGGAATATGCTAAGGTGGAGAGGGGGGGGAGGAGGAGGCGCGGCTGGACTTGGAGGGGGTGAAGGGGGGGGGAGGAGGAGGCGCGGCTGGACCTGGGGGTGGGGGAGGGGGTGAAGGGGGGGGGGGGGGGGGGGGGGGGGGGGGCAGGAAATAAGCTCCTGTACCTCATCATCGCTTTTAATACAGCTTATCCTCTGGATCTGATGACCTTTTTTTTACCCCAAATTAAGTTGGACAGGAAGTTAAGAGTTCACCAAAGTTACAGTTCTCCAAACGTAGGAAAATCTCAACTTGCCTACAAATCACATTTGGTCAAAACCTTAAAGGATTTCAGAGCATAAATGGATAGGGCATGAAAAGATATTTCGAATGACCCCCATTTTAGAGGGGGGGCAAGGGGGGGTAATCACTGTGTAAAAATAGTATTTCCCCCTCCTTTTGTCTGAAACTTCCATTATTCCAACTCCCCTCTGAATCAATCACCAATTTGATGATGCGGTCCAAAATCTGTCTTCCTGCCCCCCCCCCCCCCCCCCCCCCCCCCCCCCCCCCCCCCCCTCCACCCCCCTCACCCCCCCCCCCACCCCCTCGGGCATATGTGTTAAACAAGAAATGTAATGTAATATAAGCAATATATAATAATCAAGAATGTGTGTTAATAAAGAAATATAATCAATACATATAATCAGGAATATGAATTAATCAATAAACATATGCAATACATAAACAATAAAGAAATCAAGAATATGTGTCAATCAAGAAAGATAACCAGGAATATGTGTTAATCAAGAATTATAAGCAAAAAATAAAAATCGAAAAATCAAGAATATGTGTAAATCAAGAAATATAATCAGGAATATGTGTTAGTCAATACATATAAGCAATAAATAATAATCAATACATATATTCAATAAATAAGAATAACCAAGAAATCAAGAATATGTGAGTATCAAAAAAAAAAAAAAAAATCAGGATAAGGTGTTAATCAATATATATACCTTGCACATAATATTGCATACATGCTTGTATGATGCAGTACAGTAAGGTATGATACAACATAACACCACATGCTATATGATATTGGAACAAGGAAATAAGTTGACCTAGCAAAAAAATGCTGTTATCAGGCTGTTATCATCAAAAGTGGCCAGTGGTATGTCCTTTGTGTCACATCGGATCGTGTAGATCTTAGTCTCACATGACGGTCCGAGCTTGGGCACAGTAGCAGTCACAGTAGCAGAGCATCTAGTATCATGTGACGTTCCTGTCATGCGGTAGTCCGACCTTGGACACAGTAGCAGTCACAGTAGCAGAGCATCTAGTATCATATGACATTCTTGTAATGCGGTAGTCCGACCTTGGACACAGTAGCAGTCACAGTAGCAGAGCATCTAGTATCATATGACGCTTTTGTCATGTGGTAGTCTGAGCTTGGACACAGTAGCAGTCACAGTAGCAGAGCATCTAGTATCATATGACGTTCTTGTCATGTGGTAGTCTGAGCTTGGACACAGTAGCAGTCACAGTAGCAGAGCATCTTGTCTCATATGACGTTCTTGTCATGCGGTAGTCCGAGCTTGGACACAGTAGCAGTCACAGTAGCAGAGCATCTAGTCTCATATGACGCTTTTGTCATGTGGTAGTCTGAGCTTGGACACAGTAGCAGTCACAGTAGCGGAGCATAAAGTCTTCGATGGCGTTTCTGTCATGTGGTAGTCCGAGCTTGGCTACAGTAGCTGCGTAGTGGTGGTCGCAGTAGCGGTGCAGTAGCGGTCACAGAAGCAGAGCGTATAGTCGTCTATGACCTTGCTATCGTGCAGTAGTCCCCCCGTGCGATACCCAAAGACCTAAAGGGTTATACCCCCCTGAATACTTGGTTGGAAGACCCCCCTACGAGGGGTGGAGTGTGTTTGTCTTGGTTCAGCAGTGGCCTATCTATGTCTCTATGGCAATGTGAGGAAGTATACTGGAGTGTAAGAGGAATGTAATGAAATGTAAGAGAAATGTAATGGAATGTAAGAGAAATGTAATGGAATTTAAGAGAAAGGTAATGGAATGTAAGAGAAATGGAATGTAATGGAAGGGGAATGTATTGGAATGGAAGAGGAATGTAATGGAGTGTAATGGAAGGGGAATGTAATGATAAGTATGAGAAATGTGTTGGAATGTAAGAGGCATGTAATGGAATTTAAGAGAAAGGTAATGGAATGTAAGAGAAATGGAATGGAAGAGAAAGGTATTGTAATGTAAGATAAATGGAATGTAATGGAAGGGGAAAGTAATGGAATGGAAGAGGAATGTAATGGAGTGTAATGGAAGGGGAATGTAATGGAATGTAAGAGAAATGTATTGGAATGCAAGAGAAAGGTAATCAATTGGAATGTAATGAACTGCCAAGGTGGTAGTCCGAGCTCAGGCGCAGTGGCAGTCTGTGAAAGTAAAACCCGCAGTAACCATTCCCTAGTGCAAGCGAACAGGAAGGTTCCTTCAAACTCACGCCTTGTGGCGAGTCGTAACATTTTCCATTTTATCTTCTATTACATAACATTGTCATTGACAGGCCACTGTTGGCCCAAGACAAGCCCGCTCCACATCATCCGGGAGGGGTGTTTCAACAAATCCTCAGAAAAAGAAAGGCGATATTGCAGCAAGGATGCAAGATTGCAGCAAATAAACATTATTTTCAGCACTCATTTCATATGCTATAACCTTTGCGCCAGCAGCACTGAGGTAGCACCGGTTACGTTAGTCCACTTGCTTGTGTGTCTTTTTACAGTCCTGGGATTGGCCAAATAGGCTAGAGGTACTTGCTCAACCATGACAAGCACTGGTGAACTGGCCCCCAACAAATTGTAAAGGACGGAGGCACGGAGTTCGTGCTTCGCAGATAATTGAACTTCACGTTTCGTGCCACATGTGAGCTCATACAGTAATATCTAGCAGAGAATTCTGCCAGATATGTCATATACACTGCTTCAAAAATATAGTGGGATATGTTTGTATGACATAACTCAACATGTCATGATATATAATTGAATACTGGAAATATAAGAATATGCAGACCTAGAAAGTGTGTCTTAATCGTCCAAACATGTATGAGGTCAGCCCTTTGTGTCACACCAGATTGTGTACTACGTGTATTGGAAATATAATACAATGTAATGTAATATATATAATAGAATAGAATACAATATAATGTGTATGGGACTGATTCGTTAACATGGCTCCGCGCTTTGTAATATTTGTATAGATGTATATATTTGTTTTCTGTATTTGCACTGTCTGGCAGACTCTTTTGGCCCTCATGCCTTGACTAAACAAAATCCTAAATTGGGGGAGCCCCTGTGCAGTTCTGCGTTGTCATTCCGTCGTTGCATGGCGTCGCATGACCCCCCCGACCCCCCCGGGTTCCACAATTTTCGCTCTGCCATGTGATGGCTACGCAATAATCCTGAAATCAGGCTTGAGTAGCCCAAATAGTTACTCAATCTGGCCTGCAGAAATTTAAAACAAAAAACACTGGTAAGGGACACCCCATTTATGGCGTATGTGTCATGACCACAATTCTCAGTTTCTCGTTGTATGAGCATCCATCCATATCCATGTTTGTTTCCATTTCCCAACTTGGAACTTGAACTTTAAATTGGACTTGGTTACGGAGCTTCAGCCAGTAATTTGGCAGGTCGCCATCTATGGCAGTAAAAATAATTTACCAGGAAAATGTAAACGTGAACGTTCTTTTCCCCAGGTATTCAACAAGCTATGATGGGTCAACTGGTGTATCCCAGGGTCATAGACAGCTGGAGGTGAGATTTTGTCTCTTTTTTCTTCCATTTTTTCTTTCATGATATTCATAAGTTCCCCTCCTCGACACTGTCAAGCCACGGGCACATTTGGAGTCCAGCGGGGCAACAGGAAAAAAGCTATGATGGGTCAACTGGCATATCCCAGGGTCGCAGACAGCTAGAGGTGAGATTTTCTTCTTTTTCTTTTATTTCTTTCATGATGCTCATAAGTCCCCCTCGACACCATCAAGCCACAGGCAAGTTTGGATTCCAGTAGGGCACCAGGAAAAATGTAATCAGCATCATCACCATCACCACCATCATTATCATCAGCATCACCATCATCATCAGCAGCAGCACCACCACCACCACCATCATCGGCATCACCACCACAACCACCACCACCATCATCAGCATCATTATCACGACCACCATCATCATCACCATCACCACCACCATCATCATCACAACCACCACCATCATCATCATCATCACCACCACCACCACGACCATCATCACCACCACCACCATCATCACCACCAACAACAACATCATCACCACCGCCACTGCCATCATCACCACCACTATCATCACCACCACCACCACCACCATCACCACCATCATTATCATCATCACCATCACCACAACCATCATCATCATCATCATCATCATCATCATCATCATCGCCATCTTCTCAACCACCAGTATCATCATCATTACAACCATCAGCATCACCACCACCATCATCACCACAACATCATCACCATCGCCATCATCACCACCACCACCACCACAACCACCACCATCACCACCATCATCATCATCATCATCACCACCACTATTATAATCATCATCACCTTCATCAATCACCACCATCACCACCACCATCATCATCACCACCACCACCATCATCATCATCACCACCATCATCATCATCATCATCACCATCATCATCACCACAACATCATCATCACCACCATCATCATCACCACCATCATCATCATCACCATCATCATCACCACCACCACCATCATCATCACCACCACCATCATCGTCACCACCACCACCATCATCATCACCATCATCACAACCACCACCATCATCATCATCACCACCACCATCATCATCATCACCACCACCATCATCATCATCACCACCACCATCATCATCACCACCATCATCATCACCACCATCATCATCATCATCACCACCATCATCATCATCATCATCACCATCACCATCACCACCATCATCATCACCACCACCATCATAATTATCATCATGGATGCCACATGCTAGCTCGTTTGGTCTTTGACTCATACTCAAAGTATAATGGTCGAGTGTGAGAGCACCACCACAACTGTACAAGGTGCAAGTGCAAGGCATTCCAAGGGTACAGATGTAATTGGATCATAGTCATGACATTATTTAGGGCTTATGGTGTGATTGGATTTTATTAATTACATGGTTCAGGGTTCACGGTGTAATTGGATTGTATTAATGACATGGTTTATGTTTTGTGGTGTGATTGTATTGTAATAATTACATGGTTCAGGGTTCATGGTGTAATTGGATTGTATTAATGACATGGTTTAGCTTTTGTGGTGTGAGTGTATTGTATTGTATTAATTACATGGTTCAGGGTTCATGGTGTAATTGGATTGTATTAATGACATGGTTTATGTTTTGTGGTGTGATTGTATTGTAATAATTACATGGTTCAGGGTTCATGGTGTAATTGGATTGTATTAATGACATGGTTTATGTTTTGTGGTGTGATTGCATTGTATCAATTACATGGTTCAGGGTTCATGGTGTAATTGGATTGTATTAATGACAGGGTTTATGTTTTTTGGTGTGATTGTATTGTAATAATTACATGGTTCAGGGTTCATGGTGTAATTGGATTGTATTAATGACATGGTTTATGTTTTGTGGTGTGATTGTATTGTAATTATTACATGGTTCAGGGTTCATGGTGTAATTGGATTGTATTAATGACATGGTTTAGCTTTTGTGGTGTGAGTGTATTGTATTGTATTAATTACATGGTTCAGGGTTCATGGTGTAATTGGATTGTATTAATGACATGGTTTATGTTTTGTGGTGTCATTGTATTGTAATAATTACATGGAGTTCAGGGTTCATGGTGTAATTGGATTGTATTAATGACATGGTTTAGCTTTTGTGGTGTGAGTGTATTGTATTGTATTAATTACATGGTTCAGGGTTCATGGTGTAATTGGATTGTATTAATTACATGGTTTAGGGTTTAGTATATAATTGGCCTGGATTCATTACATAGTGTTCCTGCCAACCCTGGGCTGCTCACCGCCATTCAATTCCAATCCCCCCCGTGCGATACCCGCGGAAACCAGGGAACGAGATCGGGTTTGGATTTGAATTCGAATTCGGATTTTCTGCCAACTCTGGTCTGGTCTGTGTCATGCAATTCCAAGTCCCCCCGTGCGATGCCCACGGAAACCGGGTAACGAGATTGGATTTGAATTTGGATTTTCTGCCAACTCTGGGCTGGTCAGCGCCATGCAATTCCAAGTCCCCCCGTGCGATGCCCACGGAATGCAGGAAAGAAACTAAGTGGATAAGACCGCTTAAAGACTTGTCCCAGCCTTACAGCTGTAAACAACCTAAACACAAATCATATGCAGCGTCACAAGCGACGCAAAAATTGGCGGAGTGTGTTGGCAACGGAACGACAGGTGGCAACAGAAATGGAGTTAGTTATGAGACAGTTGGCTGACGTGTCAGGTTTCAATTTTTTTGTCGGACGGACAAATGGGTAACCCTGGGGGCTCCGCCCCTCAGAAGGGGGGGCTCCGCCAGAAACATGAATTTTCTCCTAGGACCTCTCTTTCAGGAGCAGACACTTGATGTTACGTTATCAGATCCTGGGTCTAGCGACAACAATTTTGGTATCATCTTGGTATTATCTTGGTATAATCTTGGAAATAACTTGGTATCATCTTGGTATTATCTTGGTATAATCATGGTACATCTTGGTATTACTAGGTGCTAATTACGAGCTCAGGCTTGGTTGGTACAGTTGTACCAGCTTACTGACTAACTGACTGACTGACAGGTCGGGGGCTCGAGCCCGTTGCTTGGTTAACGATTTCCAACCAGTAGTGGTCTGCGAACGCGAAACTGACCGTAACAATTCCCCAGTGCAAGCAAACAGGAAGGCTCCTTCAACCTCAAGCCCTGTGGCAAGGCGTAACAATTTCAATTTTTAATTTTAGAGTAGTAGGGTTGTCAGTGGGGTGGGTATTGTGTGTAGTATGGGGCTCTCACTAACTACCCCCTATTATTACTAACTGCCCCAACCTATAACTAATTGCCCCAAGCTTTAACTAATTGCCTCAAGCTATAACTAACTGGCCCAAGCTACAACTAACTGCCCCAAGCTCACACTAACTGCCACAAGCTATAGCTAAGTGCCCCAAGCTATAACTAACTGACCCAAGCTATCACTAACTGCCAAAAACTCTCACTAACTCCCTCAAGCTATAACTAACTGCTTCAAGTATTACCATCCATAGGCAGCTAAAGGAAAAGCTGGAAAAAAAAAAACAAACCCTGGCTAAGTGTCACAAGCTCTCATCAACTGCCAAAACCTCTCACTGACTTCCCCAAGCTATAACTAACTGACCTAAGCTATAAGTAAGTGTCACAAGCTCTCACTTACTGTCAAAAACTCTCACTAACTGTCAAAAACTCACACTAACTGTTAAAAACTCACAGTAAGTGTCAAAAACACTCACTAACTGTAAAAAACTAACAATAATTGTAAAAAACACTCACTAACTGTACAAACACTCACTAACTAACTGTCAACTGCTTGTGACAGGTACTCGATGTCGACTGGGATGATCAGCTGGGTGGATCAAACCTAGATGCCATGCTGTGTTCACACTTTGTGAACAAATTTTCATTAGAACATGGCCTGGAGCCTGTGCAAGTGCTAGGCAATGCCAGGGCAATGGCAAAATTGAAGAAGCAGGTGAAGTGGACTGGATTGAATTGGATTGGATTGGATTGATAACAATCATTGATTTTTTTTTATCAGAACATGGCCTGGAGCCTGTGCAAGTGCTAAACAATTCCAGGGCAATGGCGAAATTAAAGAAGCAGGTGAGATGGATTGGATTGATTACAACCATTGAATTAAATTTTCATCAGAACATGGCCTGGAGCCTGTGCAAGAGCTAAACAATGCCAGGGCGATGGCAAAATTGAAGAAGCAGGTGGATTAGATTGGACCGGATTGGATTGGATTGATTACAATCATTGAATTAAAATTTCATCAGAACATGGCCTGGAGCCTGTGCAAGTGCTAGGTAATGCCAGGGCAATGGCAAAATTGAAGAAGCAGGTGAGGTGGACTGGATTGGATTGATTACAATCATCAATTTTTGTATTAGAAAATGGCCTGGAGCCTGTGCAAGTGCTAAGCGATGCCAGGGCCATGGCAAAATTGAAGGAGCAGGTGAGGTGGACTGGATTTTGACTGGATTGGATTGATTACAATCATTTATTTAAACTTTCATCAGAACATGGCCTGGAGCCTGTGCAAGAGCTAAGCAATGCCAGGGCAAGGGAAACATTGAAGAAGCAGGTGAGATGGATTGGACCAGATTGGATTGGATTGATAAAAATCATCGAATTTAATTTTCACTGTGTCACGAACTCAGGGCACCCGTCTGTTAATCAATTGTTTGGGGTTCAGTTTACCAGTGTTATTTTTGTATAGCCCCTCCTGTTATGGTTGGGACATTCCCTTTAGCCTATTTGGTCTACCCCTGGACTGTAACAACTATATACGGTATCTGGATTGATTACATGGTCTATGAAAATGTGATTGTATTCGGTACTCTGAAGTATGTTGTTGTAGTGCTCGTACTGCCCATGCACTCGTTGAGCCCCCTGTCTGAACCTATTTGGGTCAAGTTTGAGGATGGCACTATATTGCCTGCAACTTAGAAGGGGAATGTACAGGGCTTTTTAGTAACGCTATCTATAGCCATCTCTTGTTTTGACCCCGTTTTGGCCGAAAACATCGGTTGAAAAAACAAAACCTACACCGAAAAAAACCAAACACAAAAAATCAACTCAACAGTATTAAAACATGAAAACTATAAGCGCAAAGTAAAACACTTTAACAAATAAAAAAAAAAATTAAACCAAACACAAAAAATACACACCCTACCAAATAAAAAACCAATCTTAAAAAAAATTCACCAATCATCATGCACCCCCACTCGAAAAATCCAATAAACACACTAAAGAAAACAAAATTACAAAAAAAAACACACAAAAAAAATAGAAAACATAACCAAAAAAAAAAAATACAAAAAAACAAAAGAAAAAAAAACAAAACAGCAATAAAGACAAATATACAAAACTAAAAAAAAAAACAAACAAAAAACCATAAGCAAACAAAACTAACAAAAAAAATAATAAATTCCAAACAAATAAACTACAACCAAAACCACCAACAAAAAAAAAAACAACAAAAAATAAGAAAAAAAAAAGCTAAACAAAAAATAAAAAAAAAAAAAAAACAAAAAAACCAAAAAATACACAAACAAAAACACAAACAAATCCAAAACACAAAAAAACCCGAAAAAAAAACAAAAAACAAAAATATAAAACTAGAAAATAAACAAAACAAAAAAAACGCCCAACCAAAAAAAAAACAAAAAAAAAAAAAAAAAACAAAAAACCAATAAAAAACATAAAAGAAAAAACATAAAAAAATAAACAAAAAAAAAAACACAAAACAAAAAAAAAAACACAAAAAAAAAAAAAAACAAAAAAAAGTAAAAAAAAGGGTTTGTTGGTTGCCCTACATGGCCCTAAACAGCCATTCAAAACTTTAACATATTTAAAAACCACTAAAACGCTGTCCCTGGAGGAGGCCTAAAACCATAAAGCTAGATGAAGAAAAAACTTTCAGATTTGAAAAAAGAAGCCCTGGAAATGTCATGCTGTTCTCAACATCCTTCACCTGCGGTCATGAGAGCATGAACTTATCGGGTGCAAGTTGGAGATAGCACTATCTTGACGGCACCTCGGGGGGGAAGTCATGCTGTTTCTCAAATCCTTCACCTGCCGTCAATGAGCAGCCTGAACCTATTCGGGTCAAGTTTGGAGATAGCACTATATTGCCGGCAACTCGGGAGGGGAATGTCATGCTGTTCTCAACATCCTTCACCTGCCGTCAATGAGCAGCCTGAACCTATTCGGGTCAAGTTTGGAGATAGCACTATATTGCCGTCAACTCAGAAGGGAAATGTCATGCTGTTCTCAACATCCTTCACCTGCGGTCAATGAGCAGCCTGAACCTATTCGGGTCAAGTTTGGGGATAGCACTATATTGCCGGCAATTCGGGAGGGGAATGTCATGCTGTTCTCAACATCCTTTACCTGCAGACCCTGAGCAGCCTGAACACTTTTAGACCATATAATAGTAGAATTAAATGATCACTGTAGCACGAACTCAGGGCCCCCGTCGGTTTTATTAAAAGAAGGCTTGGGGTCAGTCATCAGTGTTTTTCTTTTAAGCCCACCTAACGGTTGGGCAAGTCCCTTTAGCCTATTTGCATACCCATGGACTGAACCTCGCATTACAAAACATCATACAAGAGAAAACTGATCATTGGGGTATGTCAAAACACCCAGCACGTAAATGAGGGGTTGTCCATTGCCTTACCAGGTGTTTTTGTATCAAATTGTGTAGGTCCAAAGGTTGAGTAACTACTTGGGCTACCCAAGCCTGATTTCATGATTGTTGCGTAGCCATCGCATGGCAGAGTGCGGAGCGCAGATCCCGGGAGCGCATACAGAACATGTAACAAGAGTAACCTGTGGATGAGATTTCAATACTTGGTGGTTGACCCCACTGCAAGCAACCAGGCTGGCTAGCTCAACCTCATGCCTTGTAGTAAGGTGTACTATTTATAAGTTTTATTTATTTCAATGCTTCACTCAGGTTCGTCGCACAAAGGAAATACTGAGTGCCAACAAGACGCAGCATCATGCGAGGGGCTATACAAACAGCAGCGACGGGCAAGGGGAGTGTGATTCTTGATGGGGGCGGGGGGGATCCAAAACACAAACAAAGACCCAACCCCACACCAAACCCCCAGAAAAAAAGCTAAAAAAAAAAAGAAAACAACCAAAAAAAAGAAAACAAAAAACCGAAACAAACAGAAAAACCAGGACAAAACAAGCAAAACAAACACAAAAAAAGAAGAACCCCCCACCACCCCCCCCCCCCCCCACCCCACCCACACACACACACACACACACACACACACAGAGAGAGAGAATCATCACAAGGGAAGAGTCTGAGGGGATTGCTTGTGGGTATAGTTCTACCCATCATCCATTGTCCAACACAATTCAACAAGAAGGCCACTCACCCCACCAAGGAAATGCCCCACCACACCAACCCCTCCCCCGAAACACACACCAGCAACCCAGTGACGTCGTAGAAACCCAACACAAGAACCCGACACCCAACACAACACCGCGCCCCGAAACCACCCAACACACCAGCCGCTAACACGTAAACACACAAGAACCCCCACCACAACCACCCACCACACCGGAGACCAGTAACAACCCGACCAACCCACCAAGGAAGCTGCTCACACGCAAAAACGACACAAACAAAACAACAAAACAAAACAAAAAACAACAAAAAAGGAACAAAAAACCCCCCCCCCCCCCCCCACCCACCACCCCGAACCACCCACACCCACCAACCCATCAGCTCACACAGAGCACATACAAGGGAGGAGTTTGACGGGGGATGCGGAACCGTTTTTTGCTCGGGCCGTTTCTCATGTGAAGCGCCTCCTCAAACGAACAGGGCTCAGTATGAAGCAACTGAGCGGCGTGGAGCTGCTTGGAGGAGGGCCAAGAATACCTAAACTGCAGGTGGGTTGGATAGCTTATTGAACCTGCCCATGCCCACGTGACCCCCTGCTTCACTCAGGAGTGTAGTGCTGTACTGCCCATGCCCACGTGACCCCCTGCTTCACTCAGGAGTGTAGTTGCACTGTACGCCCATGCCCCACGTGACACCCTGCCTTTGCTTTAATCAAGGTGTAGGCTGCACTGACAATGCCCCAAGTGACCACAGGCTTCACTCAGGAGTGTAGTGCTGCACTGCCCATGCCCCCACTTCACTCCCTGCTGCACTCAGGAAAGCAGTGCTGTAGTGTGTATGCTATTGTCATTGTAGAATTCAATTATCGCTGTAGCACGAACTCAGGTCCCCTGTCAGTACAACGATTGTTTGGGGGTCAATTCATCAATACCTTTTCTTGTTAGCCCTTCCTGTCACGATTGGCCAAGTCCCATTAGCCTATTTGGCCAACCCCTGGACTACAACATACATACATACATACATACATATATACATACATACATACATACATACATACATACATACATACATACATGCCCCAATGTTAACTCCGCTCTCAGACGATGGGCATCATGAGAGCTGGTAAATGTAATAAAAACACAACCATCAACAAAAACAACAAAATCAACATAAAAAAGGAAAGCTAGCATACTGACCTTCAACCACCACAACTGACCTTCTACCACCACAACTGACCTTCAACCACCACAACTGACCTTCAACCACCACAACTGACCTTCAACCACCAACAAACTGACTTCGTACCACACAAACGGACTTCAACCACCACAACTGAACTTCAACCACCACAACTGACCTGCAACCACCACAACTGACCTTAACCATCACAACTGAACTTCAACCACCACAACTGACCTTCTACCACCACAACTTACCTTCAACCACCACAACTGACCTTCAACCACCACAACTGACCTTCAACCACCACAACTGACCTTCAACCACCACAACTGACCTTCAACCACCACAACTGACCTTCAACCACCACAACTGACCTTCAACCACCACAACTGAACTTCAACCACCACAACTTTACCTCAAAACAACCCCAACAACTCTGACCCTTCAACAACCAACAACGTGACTTAAAGCCACCACAACTGAACTTAAAACCACAACAACTTGACTTCACCAACCAACTGAACCTTCACCACACCACAAACTGAACTGTAACCAACCACAAACGTAAACTTCAACACCACAATGACCGTGAAAACCACCACAACTGACCTTAAACACCACAAATGCACCCATTTCATACCACCACAACTGACTTCAACCACAACAACTGACCTTTCAACCACCACAGATGACTTCAACCCCACAACTGACCTTCAAACCACCACAATGACCTGTCTACCACTACAACTACCTTAAAACCACACAACTACTTCTAACACCACAACTGGACCTTAAACCACCACAAAATGGACCTGCAAACACCACAACTGATAACTCAACCACCACAACTGCCATTAAACCACCACAAGACCCTTTTTAGAACCACCACAACTGACCTTCTACCACCACAACTGACCTTCAACCACCACAACTGACCTTCTACCACCACAACTGAACTTCAACCACCACAACTGACCTTAACCATCACAACTGACCTTCAACCAACACAACTGACCTTCTACCAGCACAACTGACCTGCAACCACCACAACTGACCTTCAACCACCACAACTGACCTTCAACCACCACAACTGACCTTCAACCACCACAACTGACCTTCAACCACCACAACTGACCTTCAACCACCACAACTGACCTTCAACCACCACAACTGACCTTCAACCACCACAACTGACCTTCAACCACCACAACTGACCTTCTACCACCACAACTGACCTTCAACCACCACAACAGACCTTCTACAAGCACAACTGACCTTCAACCACCACAACTGACCTTCAACCACCTCAACTGACCTTCAACCACCCACAAACTGACCTTCAACCACCACCAACTGACCTTTACCACCACAACTGGACCTTAACCACCACAACAGACCTTCTTACCAGCACAAGGACCTTCACCAACACAACTGACCTGAAACCACCCCACAACTGATCCTTCAACACCACAACTGACCTTTCAACCACCAAACTGAACTTCAAACCCACCACAACTGACCTTCTACCACCACCAACTTACCGTCAACACACAACTGAACTTCAAACCACCAAACGACTGCAACCACCACAACTGACCTTAACCATCACAACTGACCTTCAACCACCACAACTGACCCCTTCTACACCACAACTGACTGCAACCACACAACGGACACTTCAAACCACCCAACTGACCTTCTTACCACCACAAAACTGACCTTCAACCACCACAACTGACCTTCAAACCACCACAAAAAGACCTTCAACCACACAAATGACCTTCGACCACCACAATGAAATTCAAACCCACACACGGAACACGTCAACCACACAACTGACCCCTTCTCTACACCAAACTAACTTCGACACCCACAACTGACCTTCTACCACCACAACGACCTTAAATACACAGACGGACCTTCACAACCACCACAACTACCTTAAACCACCACAACTGACTTCACCACCAACAACTGACCTTCTACACCCACAAAACTAACCTTCAACAACCACAACTGGACCTTCCTTACACCACAACTGGACCTCAACCACCAAACTGACCTTCAACCACAAAACTGACCTTCTCAACCACACAACTGACCTCTACCACCACAACTGACTTCTAACACCACAAACTGACTCAACACCAAACAAACCCTATACCACGCACAAACTGACCTTCAACCACCACAACTGACCTTCCGCCCACCAACAACGACCTTCAACCCACCCACAATGACATTCAACCAACCACAACTGACCTTCTACCACCACAATGACCCTTCAGCCACAACCTGGACCTTCAACTACCACAAAACGCCCTTCAACCACCACAACGGACTTCAACCACCACAACTGACTTCTATCACCACAATGCCTTCAAATCCACAACTGACCTTCGACAACACAACTGGACCTTCAACCACCACATGACCTTAAACAACCAACAACTGACCTTCAAAGCACCACAACTAACCTTACCACCACAACTGACCTCCTTTTACCACCCACACACTGAGCTTCAAACACCAACTGAACTTCAACCACCACCAACTGACGCAACGCCACAACGGACCTACAGCCACACAAAACTGACCTTTCAACCACCACAACGACCTTCAAACACAACAAACCGACCTTTTACCACAACAACTAAACTTCAACCACAACAACAGACTTCAACCACCACAACTGACCTTCAACCACCACAACTGAACTTCAACCCACCACAATGACCTTCGAACAACCACAAACGCCTTCAACCACCAACACTTGACCTTCAAAACCACCCCAACTGACCTTGCAACCACCACAACGACATTCTAACACAACAACTGACCTTCACCACAAACAACTGACCGTCTACCACCACAACTGACTTCAACCACCACAACTGCCCTTTCACACCACAAACTGACCTTTACACCAACAAAACTGACCTGCAAACACCACAAAAGGACCCTTCTACACCACAACTGACCTTCTACCACCACAACTGACCTTCAACCACACATCTGAAACTTGACCACCACAACACTGAACTTCAACCACCACAAACGACTTTGACCATCACAAATGACATTCAACCAACACAAATGACCTTCTACCAACAAACGACGTGCAACCACCACACCTGGACCTTAACAAACCACATAGGACCTTCTACCACCACAACGACCGGTAAAACACCTTCAACCACCACAACTGAGCCTTCAACCACCAACAACGCCCTTCAACCACCAGCAGCAATGACACCAATTCAACACCACAACTGACCTTCAACCCCACACAACTGACGTGCAGGGCCACCGACAATACCTTCAAGGGGCCACAACACACTGACCTTCTACCACCACAAATGACCTTCAACACCACAACTGACCTCAACCACCAACCAAAGAAGGCAACGACCTTACAACGGGCACCACAACTGACCTTCGCCACCACAATCTGACCTTCAATCAACCACAACTGACTTCAAAAACCACCATCAACTGACCTTCACCACCCAACTGCACGCATCTACACCACAACTGAACTTCAGACCCACCACAACTGACCACTGCAACCACCAACAACGACCTGCACCCACCACACTGACTTCTAACCACCCAACTGACCTTCACCAACGCACAACTGCACTTAACACACCACACCTGCCCTTGCTAGACCACACACCACAACTGACTCTTCAAGCCACGCACACACTGACCTTCACCCACGGCCGAACATAACCTTCAAGAGAAGTAAGGGGTCCCCCACCGCAAACAACGTAACGTTCACACCCAACTGACTTCGAACCACACAGACTGACCGTCAATCACCACAAAAAAAACTGACCTTCCACACTACCACAACTGACCTTACACGAGAACCACAAACTGACGCTTCACATCAACCACCACAACTGACCGTTCACCACGCCCACGACTACCGGTTCAACCAAAAAAGACCACAAACTGACCTTGGGCGACCAGCACAACTGAACTCAACCACCACAACTGCCCTTCAACCCAAAACACAGGACTGACCTCTAACTACCAACAACTAACCTTGCAACCCACCACACTGACCTTCTACCCCACCACAACTGACCTTAACAAACCACCACCACTAAAAGAACTTCAACCAACCACCACTGACCTGCAACCGAACACCACAACTGACCGTTCAACCGCGCCAGCAACTGACCTCAACACCACAACTGACCTTCAGGCCCAGGCCACAACTGACCGTTCGACCAACACAAGCTGACCTTCAACCACCACAACTGACCTTCTACCACCACAACTGAACTTCAACCACCACAACTGACCTTCAACCACCACAACTGACCTTAAACCACCACAACGACCTCAACCAGCCACGGAACTGACCTTTTAGGGCACCACAACAAACTTCAACCACCACCGGACTGACGCTTCAAGCCACCACAACTGACCTGGTCTACCACCGACAACTTGACCTTCAACCACCACAGACGTGACCTTCAACCACCACCACTGTACCTTCAACCACCACAACGGACCTTCAGACCACCACAACTGACTCTTCAAGCCACCGACAACTTGACCCTTCTACCGACCGGACAAAGCTGACCTTCACGCGACCACAGACTACCTTCTACCACCGGACAACTGACGCTTCAACCACACCCAACTGTCCTTCAACCACACAAGACGTACCTAAATATCACTTCACCGAACCACTCCACAAGGGCTAGGACTTCACCGACCACAACTACTTCGGGTACCACCACACTTTACCGGGGTAATACAAACCACCACACTGAACTTCAACCCCGACAACTGACCTGGCAACCCCCACAAACTGACTTAACCCATCACACTGAACCTTCACCACCACAACTGACCTTCAACCACCACAACTGAACTTCAACCACCACAACTGACCTGCAACCACCACAACTGACCTTCAACCACCACAAACTGACCTTCTATCTAACCACCACAACTGAACTCAACCACCCCAACTGAGCAGGCGACCTGCAGACGCACCACAACTGACCGTGTGCAACCACACAACTGACTTCACGCCAAAACCACCACAACTGACTTTCAACCATCACAACATTACGGGGTCTTCAGCCCCCACAACTGACCGGTCCAACCGACGCGGACCACTGTACCTTCAAACGCACCACAACTGACCGTGGGTCAACCAACCACAACTGGAACTTCAACGCCGCCGAACCAAGGGCGACAACCGGAGACAACTGGACCTGCAACCACCACCACTGACCTACAACCAACCAACTGAACCTTCACCGGGGGGACCAGCAACTGACCTCAACCACGGGCACAACTGACGCTTCAAGGTGCAAACCACCACGAGACTGACCTTGCAAACCGACCACGAGCTACCTGGTGCTAACCACCACAACTGACTCTCTACTGACTGTACCAGACCACAACTGACCTTCTACCACCACAAATGAGGACCGGTTCAACCACCACAGCTTGACCTTCTACCGAAAAACGCACACGGACCTTACACTCAACCACCACAACTCGGGCATATCCTATGTTGTCTGTACAGTAATCTTCCCAGGATCAAGCTAGGTCGTCACCTAGATTCCGATGAGGCAGTAGCCCTTGGGGCTGCCCAGTACGGAGCCAACCTGTCATCACACTTCCAGCCCTGCGACTTTGGCTCACAAACGATTTCCGGGGTGGAAGAGGGGGGGAAAAAAAAGAAGGAACATTTGGCGTGGGGATAGACATGACAGAAGAGCATTCGGTTCCACAGAAGCCCAAGAAGAACAGGAAGATGTTGAATCGGCTATCCGGTGAGGAAAAAATAATCTGAGCCCCCTAAACTTTGTGACACCTAAACTTGGGGGAGCATACTGCCCCACAGAAGCCCAAGAAGAACAGAAAGATGCTGAATCGGCTAGTGGTGAGAAAACTCCTGAACGTTAAACCCTGAATCCCTTAAACACCTAAACTTGGGGGAGCAAGCTGCCCCACAGAAGCCCAAGAAGAAGAGGCAGGAGATGTTTTGAAAATCTGGCTTCCGGTGACAAAGAAGCAATCTTCCACCCCTTTACTTTAACCTCTAAACTTGGGGGAGCATGGTGCTCCACAGAAGCCCAAGAAGAACAGGAAGATGCTAAACGGGCTACTGGTGAGAAAACCCCAAATATTAAACCTTAGAGAAAAAAAAAAAACAAACACCCCAAACATTGGGGAGTCCCTACTGCCCTAGGAAGAGCGCCGGGCCACACATCCAGAGAAGAATAGAAAGATGCTGACTTCGCTACCGCGTAGAAAACCTCCCGCAATATTAACCCTTAAACCAACCCTGAACCCCAAGCGTGGGTATATTATGCTGCCTCCAAGACGCCCAAGAAGAACAGGAAGATGCTAAATCGGCTAGAGACGAGAAAAACCCAAATCTTAAACCCCTAAACCTTTAAACCCTAAACTTGGGGGAGCATGCTGCTCCACGGAAGCCCAAGAAGAACAGGAAGATGCTGAATCGGCTAGCGACCAGAAAACCCCAAAGTCTTAAACCACTAAACCTTTAAGCCCTGAGTGTGGGGAAGCATGCTGCTGTACATAAGTTGAAGAAGAAAATACTGAATGGGCAAAGGGTGAGAAAAAACATAAACCTTCAACCCCTAAACCTTAAACCCTAAACTTGGGGGAGCATGCTGCATCCAAGACGCCGAATAAGATCAGGAAATGCTGAATCAGCTAGTGGCGAGAAAAGTCTAAATCTGGGGAGAAATTCACTAGACATGTTGGCACATAATATTTTTTCTTTTTTTCTTTGTTCGTGATGTTCATAAGTCCCCCTTGACTCCGCCAAGCCGCGGGTATATTCAGAGTCCAGTGGGGCACCAGGAATACTGTCATCATCATAACCATCATCATCATCATCATAACCATCATCATCATAACCATCATCATCATCATCATCATCATCATCATCATAACCATCATCATCATCACCACCCATCGTCATCATCATCATAATTATTGAAACCCTAAACTTGGGAGAGCATGCATAAGAAGAACAGGAAAATAGAGAAAATACATAAGAAAGAAAAGAAAAAGAAAAGGAAGATGCCGAGACAGATACCAGTGACATAAGCCGTGAACCCTGAACCCCTAGACCCTAAACCCTGAAGTGTGTATTGCAGTTCGGGCCAAACCAGATGCTTTGCTTTTTTTAGGCATTCTAAGATTCACCTCCTATTAGGTATACTGAGTGGCTGGATTGGGGAATTGTGTCTGATAAGTAGGGACCGGCATATCATATGATGCTGACCAAAGGCGAGTATGATATCATACAAATTGCATCACAAGATATTGTATATAAATGATATCTTTGGCCGAGTCAGACTGCCGGCATCATATGATATCATCCTGTGTCTGATTGGAGGTGTATGTGTATGTTGTTACAATCCAGGGGTGGCCAAATAGTCTGCATGGCCCGGTGCCCACCGTTGGATTATTTACTCCAGCCCCGAGGAGAGAAAAACGGGTCCCCCCCCACACCACCCGCCGCGCACAGAAAAAACACAAAAGGGAGGGAACCACCCCATGTCACCGTCAGGGGTAGCAAATAGTGGGGGTTTGGGGCTTGTAAAACGGTGAGCTAAACGGAAACACTTTATAACTGAACCCAACAACTGATTTAGCCAAGACGGGGCCCTGAGTTGGTTGTTACTTGATAAGTTATTTCACGATTTGGCCGAATAGGTAGGGAAGGGCATAACGATACATAATATCTGTCATTCATATGACGACGGCAGTCTGACACTGATCAAGTTACCATTTATATACAATATCATTTGATGCAATTTGTATCATATCAAATGATATCACACTCGCCTTTGGTCTACATCATATGATGTGCCGGTCCCTACTGATAGATGGCAGTAACCAGGCATATGGGAATTCACCTTGTAGTGCTTTCCCTGTGGCCTGGCCTACCTAAACCCGAACTTGGTGTGATCGTGTAACACAGGACTAGACGTTGGGAAGGCTCCTACTGGCTCCCACTGCCTATCCGTCACTCTACCACTTTTTTTTGCGACACATCGCCATTCCGCCGCTGCATGGTGACGCATGGGTCTGTCTAAACAAGTCAGAAATGCCCCCCCACCCCCCAGGCTCCGGGCTTTTTGCTCCGCGGGGATTGGGGGGCAGCACATTGCACTAGGTACCAAGTCGCTCAATTCACAACGTGTCCCACAAGAAAACAAACAGTGCACTCAACCCAATCTGCTCTATTTCTATTTATATTTTCTTCTTCTTCTTCTTCTTCTTCTATTTCTACTTCTTCTCCACTTCTAATTCCAATCTGCTATATTTCCCATGTATTCGACATAGGCCTTATCCCCTCTCCCCTCTCCCACCTTTAGGTACTGGATCCTGTAGTGCCTGACCTGGCACCACTGCCGGTACGTCGTGTTGTACGCTTCGCTCATCTCCTCAGAGGACCGCTTGGCTTCAGACTTCACTACAACAGCTCCACCACGCGTGGCCCGCCGTCTGGCCCAAACCAATTAAACTTGGCAGAGTTTGAAGTGCATGGCATTGATGACTTCCTCAGCAGGTACGAGCTCAAGCCCTCTGTCTTATTATTGCGATTCGATTGGGACCACGTTGTCAGTTTAAATCGTGGGGATGTGTGGAGGCATTACCACACGTGGCCCATCATCTGGCCCAAGCCAATTAAATCTGGCAGAGTTTGAAGTGCATGGCATGGATGACTTTCTCAGCAGGTACGCACTCAAGCCCTCTGTCTTATTATTACAACTCGTTGGGGACCACTTTGTCAGTTTTTCTAGTGGGGATGTATGGAGGCGTCACCACGCGAGGCACACCGTCTGGCCCAAGCCAATTATATCTGGTATAGTTTGAAGTGCATGGCATGGATGACTAAGCAGGTACGCATTGTTTTTTACAGGGGGTAACCAGGAAAGGGCACATCTGATCAAACCTAGCCCGGTGTGGCCACGGAAAGAGACAAAGGAAGACTAGAACAACCATAGCTTTTGTTTTCAGCTACAAGCAGCTACTTCTAAGCAGCTCCCCTGGCTTGCCACGAAGCCAACGCTCAAGCAACGTAGTGCATCTAGAAGCCGACAGAATCGGCTTTCCAGTACTGTTAAAATATTGGGCCTTAGATCAGTGGCTAGCATAGGAAGCTTCATAGAAGCTGCTGCTCATAGCCGAAAAGGAAAGCTATGGGGTACACGCTTAGGCCCTCTGTCCTATCCTTGTATGTATGTATGTTACAGTCCATAGGTAAGCCATATAGGCTAAAGGGACTTGCCCAACCGTGATAGGAAGGGCTTAAAAAGGAAAGGAACCACAAACAATCGTTTTACCGAAGGGGGGCTGAGTTCGTGCAGCATGAATCGTTCTACAGTGATCATTTAATTCTACAATATAATTAAATCATCATCTCATCTGGGACGATAATCCCTACAATTTGTCGGAGACTATAATGATAACGCCTGGTGGGGCGTGGTATTAAGGAACTCCCATCTTACAGCGGTAGAGAACGGGCTGCTACTTAACCTGGACAAAGCTACCATGGCGGTTGACAGCGACCGCGAACACTAAAGCGCTTGCCGGGGGACAAAAAAATGATAACGCCTGGAGGGGCGTGGTGTTAAGAGGACCCTCCCGCACGCCGCAGCTGGGGAAAGTCACCATGGCAGACATAGTAAGTGTCACCAACCACCACCCGGGGGGCACTTTATCAGGTGTTTTGTAATCCACCTCGCTCAACTTCGTTCCTGCTGCTTCTATCTGACACGCAGCCGTGCAGCCAAATTGTAAATGCGGTGAGGCGAAGTCAGGAGGCCAGGTACTTAAAAGAGCTCAGACTGTTCAAGGAACTTCGACGAAACTCGTTCACGAGCTACAACAAGCCTCACTCTTCCAAGGCCAAATGAAATATGCGTGACCCTACCGCCGACCTGTGTCGGAATCACCGGAACCTGCAGAGGGGGGAAGCTACCCTCCAGTGAGCTAGCATCCACAAGCTAGATCTCCTATACCCTAAAACCTAAACCCTATATCCTAAACCCCTAAACCCAAGGAGGATCTGGCTTGTGGATGCTAGCTCACTGGAGGGCAGCTTCCTCCCACCGAAACCTGCCCTGGTACACGAAACTTGCCGTGCAAGGGGCACTTTATCAGGTCGAACACTAAAGCGCTTGCCGGGGGGCAACAAAAAAAGATAATGCCTGGAGGAGCGTGGTGTTACGGGGGCCCTCCCGTGCGCCGCAGCTGGGAAAAGTCACCATGGCAGGCATAGTAGGTGTCACCAACCACCACCCGGGGGGCACTTTGTCAGGTGTGTTGTGTATCCTGCACAATGTCATGATACGGTGTAGAATTAAGCTAGACTCTTCGAGGTGGTAAACGCCCTTTTTGCTGGAACTTGACTAGCCCTGAATTGGAACTTACACACATACTGTATGTGCGTTACGTTTTGGCAAACGACCCTTTGCCAAAGCGGTTTCAAGTCAAACCTAAGTCGGTCCCAGCTGGCTCGCTTGCCAAGTAACTCCTAGCAAGTGATGTACTGGGCTGTACAATGAGGCCACCAGTTTATCAAATTCGCTTTTGATTATACCATTTGAAAGGAAATATCAATAGCCTCTGCAATATGCTGTTCAAATTCAAATTCGTTGTGGATGTTCACCATTATTGAGTTATTTACAGTTCCAGCTTGATCGAATGCAAGTTACACCTTAAGTTTGACTTCAAATTCTAATAACTTGTGTAAACAATGATACATTTCACTTTTGAGTCTACCTTTCGACGGGAAATTTTAATAGCTTTCGCAATATGTACTTATATTGTATTGGATGTTCACCATTTATGAGTGATCCATGGTCAGCTCTTGGCCATACGCAAGTTATACCCTGCTTAAACCTGGTGATAGCAGGGTGATAGCAGGGTACAACATGACACGCGCTACTGCGCAAGGTTTTGGAGCCCGACTGCGCGATTTACGCAAATTTTTGAAACCCCCTCTGGGCGCAGCGCGCAGATTTCCGTTTCCAGTTGAGTCAAAAGCGAAACCCCAGAGGAGGCTGTTGCGTCAAAAGCGCTACCCAAAATGACAAAATTTAGGACCCCGGCCACCAATATGTATAATGTACTTTCCACTTTAAGACCCAAGTAACACTCTCCGTGAACATGTAACAAGGAAATGTAATACATGCAAATTGAGGTTTTACCAACTGTTTTTCAGGTATCAGCTTGAGTAGGTCCAGCCATCCAGTTTTGCTGATACTCGTTTTTGCCAATACTGAAAGCGCGTACGGTACATACGGACAGACATATTTAAATACAGTATCAAACCCCCATAAAAATCCCAATAAACATATGCATATGCAGGCATATATGAAATGGATTATTGCCCCGCCTGTTAATCTAGAGTTCTCTTGATTATTCCAGGTTGGGCAAGGTCCTTCAGCCTATTTGGCTACTCCTGGACAGTAACAACACACATATCGTATAAGATTTGATTGCTGCTGCCAGTTTTCTTCCAACGACGTCTTGCCATTCCATTGCTGCATGGTGACACCTGAGTCTGGCTAAACTAATAATAAATGGAACCCTTCGGGCTCCACGGGGGTCGAAGGGCAGTGCGTCGCACTGGGGTCGCACCGAGTCGCTCAATTTGTGACTGTACCGCACGGTACTGCACTGTACTGCAGGCACCCTGATGATGCTGTTGTGAACATCCATTTCCATGTGGACAGTAACGGAATTCTCCACATTGACAGTGCGGAAGCTCACATTGAAGATCTTGAGGGCTCCGACAGGGACAGTATGGAAGTTGTCGAGGAACCCCTACTACCTCTGGACGATAGCAGCAGAGTTGGGAATGATTTGGATGTTGAAGATATGGACAAGAGTGTACTTCCGAAGGTGTGTCACACATGCTATGGTCTTGTGACTAGGTACATCCTATAATGCTTCACCTAATGCCAAGCTATGTGAAACTGGGGATGCCAAATAGATTCAAATATGTGTCAACTACATGCCCTTTGCAAAGCAGTGTGGGCTCGAAACTACTAGGGGTAATACACCTAAGATACTCAAAGACCTCACCCCTACTAACAGACCTCATCCCTAGGTCTGACAAACAATCGCTCAATGACAACAAAGGGCAATGAAAACCCTCCTCTCTTGACCTGCAGGTACGCCTTGACATTAGGGGTCCAGGCTGGCTGTTTCCCCACCTCTCAGGACCGCACCACACAGCAGCTGAGGCCAGAGCAGCAGCTGAGGCCAACATTGCGGCGTGGAACAAGGCGGATGCTGAGAGGGAGGAGGCAGCTGCTGCAAAGGATGAGTTAGAGGGGTATGTCCTTCAGATGAAGCATTGGATGGAATCTGGTGATGATGAACTCCAGGTGGGATGCTTGTTGCTTCACATGTGGGTGGATACCAGTAGATAGATAGGCAGACAGATGGACAGACAGACAGAAGAGTAGATAAATGGATGGATGGGTGGATAGTTAGATCCTGATAATCTCCTGGTCGTCTAGAAGAAATATTGATTAGTTGAGGTTTGGCTCATCCCCTTAACCTTACTTGCTACTCCTGGACTGTATCACTCACGAACACATGCATAGAAAGTGCAAATAATTCCTTGCTTATTCCGCATGTCTGCTCTTGCTATTATGCTTGCAGGGGATACCTGAGGGAGCTGCTTCAGCTTTCCGTATGTCATTAAGTGAGACAGAGGAGTGGCTGTACAGCAACGGGGACAGGGAATCCGGGACCACATTCCGCGCAAGGCTGAGTGACCTAGGGGCTACTGCAGATTCCCTTAAATCACATCTTGGAAAAGCTGACGGATCAGCCACCTTAGATCAAGCTTCCGGAGCTTCTGGATTAATCACCTTGGATGAGGTTCCTGGGAGTGACAGTTTAGACAAAGACTCTGGATTGTCCACCTTAGTAGGACCTACTGCAGCATCAACTACTTCACATGGGCTGTCCAGATCGATCGCCTCAGATGCAGCGGAGCCCGGATCAACCGCATCATCAGAAAGTGTGGGCATGACTGGGGGAGGTGTTAGTTCGAAGGTACCCAGCCTCGATGGGGAGGGGGGTGTTGAAGGACTGGGGCATGGGATGGGCGCAGGGACAGAATGGACCAAGTACGAAGAGAAAGCTGAGGAAAGGTCTGAGAAGGTCAGGGCTCAGCGAGAGAGGGAGGAGGCCTGGGAGCAGGCAGAATCTGATGAGGAGCTATAGTTGCTGAATGTTAATCTACCTCATCTCTTTCAGGACTTGTACCGGCATAGTCCTGGTGTGATATGTAGTCTTAATTTGACGGTTGCACTCGTGAAATGCAGTGGGCTTCGTTTGGCGCAAACAGATCTGCAGACTGACTGACTGGCTGGCTGACTGGGTGACTAACTGATTGATAGATAGATAGATAAATGGATAGAAAGATATAGATAGATAGGTAGACAGACAGATATAAATGTGAGAGAACTCATTGTATGTATTTATTTTTCTCGGCACAATTTCAAAGTTTATTGTGGAAGCCATACAAAGGCTCACTCCTGCAGATGTCTAGAGATTGAGATCTAGAGGGAATGGATGATATCACATGAAGGTTGCATTGTTTTATTATTATCGTTTTTAGTGTGCCTCGGTGAGAGGAGGCTGCCAAAGTGGAAAGTTCAGCAAGAAAGAGAATATCAGGACTGAGTTTGTCGACAGGGGATCACGAGAAAGCAAGTGTCAGCGCAGGACGCAGGAGGGGGGAAGGTGGTTGTGGCAGTTATAGTGGGTCCTGATTGGTGTACTGATATGTCGTACGACAGGTCTCCTGCCATATGGACTTCGCTTTCCCGCATGAAACCGTTTGAAATTATTTATCTTCAGGAGTCACAATTCATACATCTGACGAGACAACGAAAATTTACAGAGTCATACACGTTTCCCGCCAATCCGCCCGAAATTCAGACTTAAAGAGCCACGCACTCACTTATGCGCCGGAACTGCGTCTTGGCCTCCTGTCAATCTGACTTCGGCAACTGGGCAGGGGAAGCCATGAAGTACAGACTTCCTAATACTACTCAGCTCCTCCAATTAAAATAATCCGAGTATTTACAGCTCTGGCTGAAACAGATGCAACTAGCTATTCACTGCAATTGCACAATCGTTCCCTCAATTAATGTATTCCGAAAATCAAAATATTTCTGACACTCCGTCTCAGTCTCTGCCTCTACTATCTTCTCTCCTAATCAGCAACATAGAGCCACACTGCTGGATTGTCGAGTCTGCATTTCTGGAACTCTGCACTCCCCTAATGGCCTCTTCTATTGCGAGCATGATCAGACACCTCAATTCAGCCTATCGGGACAAGATGACTGAATTAGGGGTGTTGATCCGGGATACAAAATCAAGATTAAAGGAAGGCCTGCTGAATTCCGAGGATCCTACCTCGCTCAGACCGACCAAGGTTCGATGCATAATAAAACGTTATATTCGCTTCCGCTCCAGTCCGGGACACTCTTTCATCAATTCCTCACTCCTCACCTATTATGCTCTGTGAAAATATAGCTTATCCTTCGCAACAACCTTGCCACATCTGACAGTTAATTGAAATGATAATAATGGTTTCGTGCAGAAATGAAAAACGGGAAGCTTGCTCGCTGGAATTAGTCTCTGCCTCGCTACTTTCTTGCAGGGTACCCGTCAGCTACAAAGAGAAGGCAAGCAACGAAGTCTCGGCCACAAATCTTCAAAATGTGATCATGACTTACATGCTGACGATGAACCATGTGAAGTGTGTGGCAGTTCAGAATCACCTGAAACAACCCTCCTGTGTGATGCATGCAATGGAGCCTGGCACTTGCAATGCCTTCAGGAGCCTCTGGCTGGTACGTAACTTTAGTTTTCAGTCCTGTATGTATGTTGTTACATTCCAGGTACGAGCAGGTTCCCTTAACCCCACGTCCTTAGAAGTGTCATTGTGACATATCTTGGAAGTTCAGTTTTATTTATTATTTATTTATTTATTACATTCCAGGGGTAGGCCAAATAGGCTCAAGGGACTCGCCCAACCGTGACAGGAAGGGCTGAAAACAAAAAGGTACTGATGAACAATCGTTTTACTGATGGGGGCCCTGAGTTCGTGCTACAGTGCAAATTTAATTCTACGAGTCCTACTAAAACACAGAGCTGGAGGGACTAGCTACCAAGACTGCTTGCTCATTGATTTAGTGCGTGTACCCTGTGATTTTGCTATTGGGGGATTGTTGGAAGACCCCCCTCCCCCCAGGATGTTGTGCAGCGGGTTTATCTTGGGCCAACTCTGGCCTGTCTGACAATGCAATGTAATGTATGTGCGCAATTTGCCTGACATAAGTATAAACAATCAATATCCCTGCCAGGATATGTGTGCCTACAGCCTGAACTGTCTTGTTATTGACTTCTTGTGTGCAAGATACCGGAAAGCCAGCGGTTTATCCCCAATGTATGAGTGTATCGCCCGCCCGTTATGAATTTTTCAGTTTTATATACATGGATGAATGGAATTCGTGTTGACAATATTGCTGCAAAGTCACAACAAAGTTAAGCATACCTATTGCACTGGCTCAACAAGAGCTTCCAGAATCCGCGCATGTTTTCGACGATGAGTAAACGTGGTGGTGCTCAAATAGTGAACTCCACAGGTTCCAGGTACACCAAGTGTGAGAGTTTGGGCCAAGCCAGAAAACATTTCCTCCCCAATTATCTTGGGTGTATAGTGGGTGCTTAGACATAATAAGAAGGCTGGACACCATCTTCAAATTCTAAAACATCCCAAACTTGCTAGGTCTGCTCAGAATCAGGGCTAAGAAAGGATGTTAGCTTGACTGATTTCTTCAACTTTGTCTAAATCCATATCTCAGGCCACAAATAGATAGAGCTCATCGAGAGAATTACTATACACCCTACGTTGAGCCCCAAATTGTAATTGTTGAATGAAGTAGATATGGGCCCCAAAAGCTTGGAAGGGGAGGGTGGGGGGGAGGATAAGGAAAAATACAATGACTTCCTAACGTAGATCCTAAAAACAACTTCCTAACTGACCCCTGATATCGCCTATCTTATATTGAGGATTAGTTGGAAGAACCTTCCCGTATGTTGTGGAGGGGGCTTGTCTTGGGTATATAGTGGCCTGTAGATGAAAATGTATTGTATCATTGCCCACTACACACCATTTCACTACCAAAGGAATTGCAATGCAACATTCGCCTCTGTGATGCCTCCAAACGCCTTCTTACTGCAAGTTGTCGAAGTGGTCGTTACTCTTGACTCTCCCATTCCCATTTCTTGCAGGAATTCCTAAGGGAGACTGGATTTGCCCAAGCTGCTGTGCAGTTGGAATCAACCTAGCTAGAAAACGGCAGTGCACGGATCCTGACCAAATGAGCAAAGCACTTCAAGCAATGTGCCATAAGGTAAATCTACCATGATTTACTCTCGGGACTGTAGGGGGGTGGGGTGGGGTCAAATACATGTCTGTACATGTATCAATTCCCCCCAAAGGTGTTTGTTTGAAGCGAATTGTCATGCTTCCATCCATCTCTTAGAAGCTCGTTTGTCATAGGTACCTGTGATGTTTTGACATATTCTGCTGCCGGCAATAGGTTTTTCCAGTGCACACAAAATAATATGGGTACTATGGTGCGGTTGTTCAATCACTACCCTCATCCTCTCGCATTCACATCGGTGCATGGTTAATTCAAATTTAGTTAGTATTGGAGCGCTACGAATACTAACTAAATTCGGACTCAATTTTGTATTTCAGGTTAAGGAGACAGATCCCAAAGAACGAAGGCTTGCGATTCAAAAGCGAGTTGAAACATTGCGCCAGGTAGGTACCGAAATACACAAAACACAGACTGGTGTTTTGCTGTGTTACATTATGTTTTTATGTTGGAGTGGGTTGGATTGATGCTAAACTGTGCAGTTTGTTTTTGCTGCTGCTGTCGCTGTTCCTGCTGCTGCTGCTGCTGCCGCTGCTGCTGGTTCTGACTAGTGCACCACCTTCATGCATTTAGACGCAAAAGACCAGTGAACTCAGACGAAGAGCACACCAGAGGCCAGCGCATGGGGCATCCTTATCTCTTCGAGAGGAGGACTACAAATTCCTGACATCTGCCTCACAAAGTACAGCTTCCAACATGGCCCCTGAGGCTCCATCGTACAAGGTAGCAGATGCCAGTAATCCTGGGATGCAGCAGCCAAACCCAACAAGAATCCTCAAAAAGACTGGAATTCTGCAGCAGCAGGCAAATCTAGAAGGAGATGTACAAACAGAACAGACAAGTGCTAACTTCATGTTGGCTTCCCCTCCATCACCCCAGCTGCATTCTGAGGCCGATTCCCCAAACCAACGACTGATAGATGAACAGAATCCTCCGTCCGTGGAGCCCCAATTCACTTTTCAAGCCCCACACCAGTATGCCGACCGCAGACATACAAGTCAGGCAGGTCCAAGTTGCATAGCCACCAGAAGCAATGAGCCCTTAACTTCACAAGACAAGAGTGTGGCAGGCACGAGTGGCAGGCATGAGAGAGAGGAAACTGTTCCAGAGGGAAGCAAGAGTCTGCAACAGGAGGCTGTCAGACAAGAATGTGATACAGTATCAGCACAGATCCGTCTGACAGAAGACACCTGTGAGAAGAATGCCAAAGCGCTGTCACTCCCTGGAGAAGCTGGGGTCAGCATGAGTACCAGCCATACAGGCAGCCAAGAAATCATAGCAGAAAGTACACTACCACTTCCTCCCAAGCTAGCTGAGCGGGCTTCAGCTCCCTTCAGCAAGCTAGTCAGCCCTATTATGCAGCTAGAGCCAGCCAAGCAGTTTGAGCAGCATTGCACTCAAGCTGCCGCCACGTCACATGCCGATGCCAATGTCAGAGCTGAGACAGCCGTCAATACCCAAATTGTGGTTGAGTCAGGTGCCAGCGATGGTGGTACAACAGTCAGGCCCCCTATGGCTAGGGGAGAATACGTTTTCGGTCGCCTTGGTCCTTCCCCAAAATCAAAGTCTTTCGAATTTGGGCACGTTTCAGACCCAGGCAGTATAGCTACTACGCCTGATGAGCAAACTGGACAGAAAGTGGGTGTTGCTAAACGGCAGCGCATTGAGCACAGCATCTCCTCCTACAAAGGCAGGCAGGGTACACCACGTGTGACTCCAGATTCTAGAATCAGTCAAGATGATGTTGCATCACACCGCTTCTCTGGGGAGGGGCGGCATAGGTCAGAGATAGCCCCACAGCTGGGCAGACACAACCTTGGCGGTACAGCATCCCCTTCTGAGGTACTTGACCACAATCCACTTGTTCGGTTTCTATCTCCCAAGGCAATGTCTCCTCATCCTACCAAGGGAGACACAGGAGCTGTGCTGGCCCCTCACGCCAAGCCAGATCATCTGCAGGTGGCCAGCCTCAAGCCAAAATATGCTGGCCTAGGGAAGAAACTAGCCAGCAGCATCAGATCTTTCCTCGCTCCAAATAATCTCCCAACTAAGCTCTCGTTGCCATTGGAAGTTACACATGATCGGTCCTCCCATACCCTGATGGGTAGAGATGGTTCTTCATCATTTCCTGCAGCAAGTACGGATGGACCCTCACATAGCCTGGTCGCAAAGGGTGGTCCATCATTGCGTGTGGCAAGTATGGATGGGCCCCCACAGACCCTGGCGGGTAAGGATGGTCCTTCCTCATTGCCTTCAGCAAGTGTGGTCAGCGAAAGCAAAACCCTCAGTAACCATTCCCCAGTGCAAGAAAACGGGAAGGTTCATTCGATCTCACGCCCCATGTCAAGGCGTAACAGTTTTCATTTTCCGCCTCTCCCCAGAGGGAAGGATAAGTCTCCACAGCCCCTAGGAGGTTCAGATGAGCCCTCATTGCTCATGCAGTCTCCACAGCCCCTAGGGGGTGCAGATGAGCCCTCATTGCTCATGCCCCCTGTACTCATGACATGTATAGGGCGCCCATGCCTGCCCGTGGCCAGCACAGATGGCAACGGACAAACAGCTACAGGGAGGGATGAGTCCTTGATGCCCCTGGCGGGCAAGGGTGAGACCACACCGCTAATGTCACGTAGGCAGATGCCGCACGTGCCTGTGCCCAGCAGGGTAGGGTTCCCCAAAGATGCTACAAATACGCATGGGTCCTCGCTACCCCTGATGGGCAAGGGTGATCACTCACTGCCAGTAGCACATCAGTCAATACCACACCTGCCTACACCTGGTATGAAAGGGTCCGCAAAAGCTGCTGCACATAAGCATGGGGCCTCGCTACCCCTGGTGGGCAAGGATGATCACACACTGCCAGTAGCACAACAGGCGGTGCCACACCTGCCTACACCCAGTATGAAAGGGTCCGCAAAAGCTGCTACATATAAGCATGGGGCCTCCCTACCCTTGGTGAGGAAGCCTGAGCCTGCATTGGCTGTGGCTGGAACGGATGGGTCCCAACTGCCTGGGCCTATCCCTGCGCTGCCAGTACCTCACAACAAGAACGTACTGCCTGGGCCTATCCCTGTGCTGCCAGTACCTCCCAACAAGAACGTACTGCCTGGGCCTGTCCCTGCGCTGCCAGTACCTCACAACAAGAACGTACTGCCTGGGCCTGTCCCTGCGCTGCCAGTACCTCACAACAAGAACGTACTGTCTGGGCCTATCCCTGTGCTGCCAGTACCTCCCAAGAAGAACGTACTGCCTGGGCCTGTCCCTGCGCTGCCAGTACCTCCCAACATACATGTAGTGCCTGGGCCTGTCCCTGCAATGCCAGTACCTCGCAAGAAGAACGTACTGCCTGGGCCTGTTCCTACGCTGCCAGTACCTTCCAACAAGAACGCACGGCCTGGGCCTGTTCCTGCGCTGCCAGGACCTCCCAAAAAGAACGTACAGCCTGGCTCCGGGCCTGTCCCTGCACTGCCAGTACTTCCCAACATGAGCGTACTGCAAGGGCCTGTCCCTGCGCTGCCAGTACCTCCCAACAGGGACGTACTGCCTGGGCCTGTTACTGCGGTGCCAGTACTTACCAACATGAACGTGCGACAAAGGGCAGCGGCCTTTCAGAGGTTGATTGCCGGGAAAGAAGCACTGCAGGATAGTAACAGTGGAGTCATTTCAGCCCATGCTGGAGGACAGCATCAGGAGCACAAAACATTGTCAAAGTATCTGTTTGCAGAAATCCAGGGTGACACCCAGATTGTATCTGCTGGCAGCAGCAGGAGTCTAAAGCCACAGCCACAGCCACAGCCACAGCCACAGCAACAGCAACAGCAACAGCAACAGCAACAGCAACAGCAACAGCAACAGCAACAGCAACAGCAACAGCAACAGCAACAGCAACAGCCACTGCCACTGCCACAGCCACAGACAAAGCCACAGACAAAGCCACAGACAAAGCCAAAACAATATCTCTCATCAGAAGCATTTGAACCTTTGCGGAAGACTTGGAGACCAGCATGTGCTGGGGACAACAAAGGGCACTATCTGGCAGAGCAGGGGTCACAAGGCATGAGAACAGGAAGCATAATTGGGAAGCATCTAGCTGGAGGGGGGTCATTAGGTGTGGTACCTGATGTGGATATTGGAAATCATCTAGCTGGAGGGGGGGCATTAGGTGCGGCAACAGATGAATCCATGGGGAAGTCCATGGCTGAACAGGGGCTAGCTTGCACCTCCGAGCTTGTGGCTCAGGCAGGCCATCCTCAAGGCCTGGCTCATTTGGTGTTGG